>CM050166.1:172413276-173013276 GCA_027410445.1 Discoglossus pictus | reverse complement strand
AATAGGGGTATTATGTTGCATGTAGCAAGGGGTTATTGTTTGGGTATGTGTAGGGGTGGGACTATGTGTTAGGGTTTGGTGGGTAGCTGGTATCGGGTAGATAGGTAGAGATGAGGCAAGGCCTATGACATTTTTGACAAAGTTTATTAAAATAGGGGTATATAGACTATATCATTGTTTTACTGGTGAATTTACTTGTAAAAGATAATGTATCAACAAAGCACTAATTTACACACTCTAATCCAAACTCCTACTCTCTCACTTGTGTAATAGAATCATACAAGGGGTGTATATATGTAGCAGACTTACCAGAGCCCCTTTCCCCCTAGGAAGTGAAAGAGTTAAGCCTCCTACAACAGACTAATTAAGCCTAGCTGCATTCTGCTTTAAAAGGACTGCTGGGCAGCCAGGAGAGACAGCACCTCTGCACCCTGAAGCAAACCCACAGACTGTTGGAGCAGAAAAACATACAGGCCTGTATATTTGAGCACTTTGTTTTGCATTAGTTTTTGGCAGTGAGGAAACTTCTACTACTGTTTAGTCAGTGCTTCAAGTAAGCTAGTTTTTTTTATTTTGTATTACTTTTGTTTGTACCAGCTGACCAAGTTTGCAGTAAAAATCCTTAAAGCTATAAGGGCTTCCTGAGCTATTGCATTGCAGTGCAGGTCAACAGGGCACTGACCCTGGAAGTGGCAGCTAGGTTGTCAAATTTGGTAGCAGTGGTGGGATGTATTGTCTGCGCCTAACAAGACAGCCCACAGTGCAAAAATGGAAGAACTAGTGAAAGGTATAATACAGACCACAAACTGTCAGCAGGAGTCTACACAACAGTTCCTGAGGCAACAGGTCCAGGTGACACAAGCCCTGGTAGAACAACAAGCTAGAGCAACCCAGGTCCTGGTAGAACAACAGGCACAAGCCATGGAAGAACGAAAGCTGCAGCAGGAGACAAACCAAATAGTGTTGGCCCAACTACAGCACATGACACCTCCCAAACCTGCCATGTCGTCAGAGACCTGTAGGAGCAGCAAGCTGAATCAGTTGAGTCCTGAAGACAATGTGGAAACTTTTCTATTGACCTTTCGAAAGAACTGCCATCAGAGAAGCTTGGCCCCAAGGGCACTGGGCCAGCATAGTAGCACCATACAGTGGGGGGGAAAAGTATTTGATCCCCTGCTGATTTTGAACGTTTGTCCAATGACAAAGAAATGATCAGTCTAAAATGTTAATGGTAGGTGTATTTTAACAGTGAGAGACAGCATAACAAAAAAAAAAACATGTCAAAAAAGTTATAAATTGATTTGCAGGTCAAGGAGTGAAATAAGTATCTCAACCCTTCGACTTAGTACTTGGTGGCAAAACCCTTGTTAGCAATCACAGAGGTCAGACGTTTCTTGTAGTTGGCCACCAGGTTTGCACACCTCAGAAGGGATTTTGTCCCACTACTCTTTGCAGAGCAGATCCTCTCCAAGTCATTAAGGTTTTGAGGCAGATGTTTGGCAACTCGAACCTTCAGCTCCCTCCACAGATTTTCTATGGGATTAAGGCCTGGAGACTGGCTAGGCCACTCCAGGACCATAATGTGCTTCTTATTGAGCCACTTCTTTGTTGCCTTGGCTGTGTGTTTTGGGTCATTGTCATGCTGGAATACCCATTCACGACCCATTTTCAATGCCCTGGCTAAGGGAAGGAGGTTCTCCCCCAACATTTGATGGTACATGGCCCTGTCCATCATCCTTTTGATGCTGTGCAGTTGTCCTTTCCCCTTAGCAGAACCCCCCCCCCAAAGCATATTGTTTCCACCTCCATGTTTGACTTTGGGGATGGTGTTCTTGGGGTTATAGGGAGCATTCTTCCTCCTCCAAATACAGCGAGTTGAGATTGATGCCAAAGAGCTGGATTTTGGTCTCATCTGAGCACAACAGTTTCACCCAGTTCTCCTCTGAACCATTTAGATGTTCATTGGAAAACTTTAGATGGGCCTGTACATGTGCTTTCTTTAGCAGGGGGACCTTGCGGGTGCTGCAGGATTTTAGTCTTTCATGGCGTAGTGTGTTATCAATTATTTTCTTGGTGGCTATGGCCCCAGCTGCCTTGAGATTATTAACAAGATCCTCCCATGTAGTTCTGGGCTGATTCCTCACTATTCTCATGATCATTGAAACTCCATGAAGTGAGATCTTGCATGGAGCACCAGAACGAAGGACACTGACAGTTATTTTGTGTTTCTTCCATTTGCAAATTATCACACTAATTGTTGTCACCTTCTGCTTGGAAATGGTCTTGTAGCCCATTCCAGCCTTGTGTAGGTCTACAATCTTGTCCCTGACATCCTTGGACAGCTCTTTGGTTTTGGTCATGGTGGAGAGTTTGGAATCTGATTGACTGATTGATTCTGTGGACAGGCGTCTTTTTTATACAGGTAACAAGTTGAGGTTAGGCGCACTCCCTTTTAAGAGAGTGCTCCTAATCTTAGCCCGTTACCTATATTAAAAGACACCTGGGAACCAGAAATCTTGCTGATCAATAGGGGATCAAATACTTATTTCCCTCACTGACCTGCAAATCAATTTATAACTTTTTTTGACATGCATTTTTCTTGTTTGTCTTTTTTTTTTTTTTGCTATTCTGTTTCTTACTGTTAAAATACACCTACCATTAAAATTATAGACTGATAATTTATTTGTCAGTGAACAAATGTTCAAAATCAGCAGGTGACCAAATACTTCCCCCCACACTGTATTAGTGTGGGCAAGCCCAAAAAGCATACCTCGACCTGGACAGTGAACAAGCCCTGAATTATGCAAATTTGAAAGCAGAGATTCTGTCCTGATCCGGAGTTACCCGCAGCATCAGAGCACAAAGATTACGTTCGTGGAGGTTTGATGCGATTAAACCTCCGTGTCCACAGATGTTTAAGTTATTTCACTTAGCCCAGAGGTGGCTACACCCTGAAAGCAACAGACCAGGGAGAATTGTAGAGTTGCTGATCACGGACCGCTACTTGAGAAGTTTACCACTAGGCTTAAGAGAATGGATGGGGCAAAACGAGCCAAAGACCCCAGACAAATTCATTTCGCTGACAGAAAGATATTTGGCCATGAAGGAACTAACCCGTTCTTCAAAAGAGGAGGCCTCCGGTGTTCAAAGGCAGCCTAACAACCCCAAGGTTCAAACCCCACAACTGGATGAGAACCAGACCCAGACCCATGACACTGGAAGTTGGAACAAGGGAAGCCAAAAAGTTTGGTACCTGAAGAAAATATGCAAAGAGGGACCTCAGTAAGCAAGGTGAAATGCTTTTCTGCTTAGAATTAGGACACATAGCCACCTATTGCCCAAACAAAGAGGAACTCATGCAGTGCAACCTGGGGGAACCTACGTACCACTGCAGTATGATCAACCTGGTAGGAGTGGCTGGAAAACTAGTTAATCGAAACCATAACAATTAATGCAAAGGAAACAATTGCATTAATTGACTCTGGGAGTGTGGTGACCCTCTTTTAGGGAAACATTATAAGATCTAGTGAAATACAATCCTCAAGAAAAGTGGGCATCACATGCGTACATGGAACAGTAAACCTTTACCCTACTGGTACTGCAGCACTGAGGTTCAGGCGAAAAAGATATTGCTCACTGCTCCTGTAGTAGCCAACCTATCTTACCCTGTACTAGACAGGGAATTCCCCCAACTTTAACATCTCCTCCAAACAGGAAAAGGTGAAAACAAAGACAATCTGAACAGAACCCTAGAGACCAAGGAACCGCCGTGGCCACTCCCGTCGTTCATTGACAAGGATATATTCTCTGGATACAGGAAAACCCGCAAAACAAAGCGGGAAATGGGGAAAGCTAAGAGGGTAGGCACAGAGATAAGGAGGAAAGTCGTTGAGGAGGCTTTAGTCTCCTGCCAGACAGAAGAAAGGCGGGAGACAGTCAGGAAAGGTCCCACGACTCAACCTGATGAAGAGAGGGTCCAAAGGAGAGAACCTATAGAAGAGGAACTTACTCCACTGCAGTGGTTTCCTGACAAGAATGACTTTGCACGTGATCAAGCTGTGAATCCAATCCTACAGAACATAAGTTGTCAGCTTGTGGAGGTGAACGGGACTCCGGTCACCTGAAGAGATAGGAGACAGGGCTCATATTTCATACTAAGCAATAACTTGCTGTACAGGGTCGTTCCTTCAAAGGAAGAAATAATGGAGCAGCTCTTAGTTCCCAGAGCACAAAGGAAGAAAGTTCTTGATTTGACTCACCGTAACCTCCTTGGGGGGCCACCTTGGAAAGGATAAAAACCTGGGATATATTCTGAAGTAGCCAAGTACTGTGTGTCTTGCCCTGAATGCAAGTTGACAGCTCCCCACCCGATCTAAAAGCTCCACTGGTTTCTTTAACCATAATTGAGGAGCCGTTTTTGAGAATAGTAATGAATGAATGGCCCACTAGAAAAATAAGCTAGAGAACACCAATACATCCTCGTAATAATGGACTATGCCACCAGATACCCGGAAGCCATACCCTTAGGTACCGTCAACTCGAAAAAATTTAGCAAAATAACTCCTTTAACTATACTCAAGGGTGGGGATACCCAAAGAAATCCTAACGGACCACGGGACCCCCTTTGTGTCAAAACTGATGAGCGACATGTGCCAGTTTTTACAGGCGAAGCCACTCAGGGCCTCGGTTTACATCCTCAAGCAAATGGATTAGTAGAACGGTTCAATACAACTTTGAAAAGTTGCGGCACAAGATGGGAAAAATTGGGACATACTCCTAACCCTATTTGCTTTTCGCGATCAGAGAAGTCCCCCAAGCTTCCACAGGATCTTCTCCTTTCCAACTCCTCTACGGCCACCATCCCAGAGGAATTTTGGACATATTAAGGGAAGAATGGGAAGAGCAAATTGTGCCTGGTGAAAATATTGCGGATTATGAACATGAGGGAAAGAATTTACAAAGTTATCCCTCTGGTGCGAGACCATATGGAACAAGCTCAAAGTAACCAGCCAACCTATTACAACTGCACGGCCCAGGTGAGGAAGTTTAAACCCGGAGACAGGGTTCTAGTATTAGTGCCAACAACAACGGAAGGCAAAATACTGGCCTGATGGCAAGGCCCCTACAAAATTATTGACGCCATAGGGTAGGTGAATTATAAAGTCAGTCAAACTGATCGTCGCAAGAAAGAACTGATATACCCTATAAACCTTCTAAAACCTTGGAAATAGCAAGCAAAAGTGATGGATGTCACTTGTCTGGCTGAGGAGTCAGAAGATGTCAGTGAGTCCAATATCTGCATTGAACTTTTGAAGGCCTATATATCACAAGATGTATCCCCTGCACAAACAGAGGAAACTTGCAGAATGCAGATGTTTTTTTCTACGGACCCAGGTCGCACCACTGCCATTTACCACAATATTGTCACTAAACCAGGCGTGAGAATAAGGATTAAACCTTACCGCATATCTGAGGTAAAGAGAACAGAAATATGGGCGGAGGTTAAAAAAATGTTAGAACTTGGAGTAATCGAGGAGTCTCAAAGTGAATGGTGCAGCCCCATCATCCTGGTTCCAAAACCCGATGGAACTGTCAGATTCTGCAACGATTTTCGCAAGCTAAACACTGTATCAGAGTTTGATGCACACCCTATACCTAGAGTAGATAAACTAATAGAGCGTCTCGAAAAAGCAAAGTTTCTGACAACCTTGGATTTGACGAAAGGGTACTGGCAAATACCCTTGACGCAAGCGGCAAAGGAGAAAACTGCCATTTTAACCCCTGACAGGCTTTTTCAAGGTACTACCATTTGGATTGCGCGTAGCACCATCTACTTTCCAGATACTAATGGACAAGCTGTTACACGGCCATTCAGAGTACGCAGCCTCTTACCTATATAACATAATCATCTATACTAATGACTTGGAGACACATCTGCTAAAAGTGGAAGCCGTTTTGGAAGCCCTAAGACGTGAACACCGTAAACCCCGGCAAGTGTGCCATCGGACTTAGTGAGGCCAAATATTTGGGATATACTGTGGGGAGGGGAGTGGTCAGACCCCAGCTCTGTGAATGAGATTCAGGACTGGCCACAACCTCTCAGGAAGAGACAAGTAAAGGCCTTCTTGGAAATAGTGGGGTATTATAGGAGGATCATTCACCATTTCTCTACAAGAGCTGACCCCCTAACACACCTTGCAAGAAACAAAGAGCCCAACATGGTTAAATGGAGCTCAGAGGCTGAAGAAGAGTTCACAGACCAAAAGTCGGTCCTACGTCGGAATCTTGTGTTAGTGACCCCAGGTTTTGAGAAGGAATTCGTCCTACAAACAGATGCTTCGAGAGTAGGACTGGGCACTGTATTGTTGCAAGTAGTGCAGGACGAGGAACATCCGGTTTTATTCCTTAGCCGTGAACTGTTGCCACAAGAGCAGAAATATTCGGTTGTGGAAAAAGGGATGCCTGACCATCAAATGGGCCACTGAGGCACTTCGTTACAATCTATTAGGGAGGAAGTTCACTTTGGTGTCCGACCATGCACCCCTGCAGTGGATGCAGCAGAATAAGGGAAAGAGCAGCTGGGTGACAAGATTGTTCCTGTCCCTGTAGCCCTACTGTTTCCGGGTCTTCCATAGAGCCGACAGCCAACATTCTAATGCAGATGCTTTGTCTCGCATTTACTACCTCGCGGCGTTGGCCGCTCAACCCACGTGGTGTCGAGCTGGGGAAGGGGGATGTGTAATAGAATTATTCAAGGGGTGTACGTAGGTAGCAGACTTACCAGAGCCCCTTTCCCCCTAGGAAGTGAAAGAGTTAAGCTTTCTTCAACAGACTAATTAAGCCTAGCTGCATTCTGCTTTAAAAGGACTGCTGAACACTCCTAAGGTTGGGTTCAGTGTGGACTGAGAGCCAGGATAGACAGCACCTCTGCACCCTGAAGCAAACCCACAGACTGTAGGAGCAGAAAAACATACAGGCCTGTATATTTGAGCACTTCGTTTTGCATTAGTTTTTGGCATTGAGGAAACTGTTACTACTGTTTAGTCAGTGCTTCCTTTAAGTAAGCTAGTTTTTTTTTTTTTTTGTATTACTTTTGTTTGTACCAGCTGACCAAGTTTGCAGTAAAAATCATTAAAGCTATAACGGCCTCCTGAGCTATTTCAGTATTTCATTGCAGTGCCGGTCAACAGGGCACTGACCCTGGAAGTGGCAGCTAGGTTGTCACACTTGCAATAGACCTCGTCTCTGCTTCAGGGACCTGTAGGTTAGCTTGCACAGCATGGCACTGTCAACATTTGAGTAAGAAATACGTAATTTTATAAAGTCACTGTTTCAATATTTACTGAAGTTCTGTAACTTGAGTAGCGTAGCCTTACAGGAGTTCCTATGGAAGCTATGTAATCAAGATGTATTTGGGAAGAAAGTTTATAGTGTGGTAAGTGTTAAAAAGGAAAATATGCAGCGGTACGCTGTCCAAATGCAATTCACATTAATCAGAGCTTGTACTGACATGACAACTGTTCTAGGTTAATTATTACAATAAATGCCTCCTGCTTTGTTTAAATTATGATAGGACTTGTCACAACATGAATAAAAGAGTATTTTGGTGTGCTATTTTTAATTTTACTAATTTTTAGATTACTCTGTCCTGTTAAATATTTGTACATGAATCTGTTTATTCCAAATTATTATTTCCTATACTTTCTAGCTGTGTTCTACATAGAAAGAAAGAGCCATAAAAATAAATAATATGGATTAAATTATAAGCAATATTTTTAGATAAACAACAAAACATAGAGACATTGGTGGTGTTATTGAATGGAGGCCCCCTTCTACATTTCCCTATATATGTCTGTGGGATGAGTAAAAAAGCCAACAAATACCCCATTGCCCCTACCATGAATCTGTAAATACCCTCAGAAAAATACAAGATAATATTCATAGAACAAATTAAATGGAATCGTAGTTACCAGCAATGCCAAAAAAAGGAAAGGGTTTTCTGGGGGCTTTATAAGTCCCTGTAAAATAGGAATTCATTCTTATATAGATGCATATTGGTCAATATCCCTTCATTACCTCAAATACCATAGAAAAGCTATGTAGAAAAATGGAAACAGAATGCAAACAGAAATAGGTAATTATGTAAAAATGTTGGATCTATCCTATTATGTGCACGCACGGCACGGAAAGCCTCCTGGGGCCGGGTGCATTCGCGTCCCGATGTACTCCCTAAGCCCCTAAACCTAACCCCCTACACTCCTTGCCGGCCCTAACCCCCTACACCAGTTACCAGCCCTAACCATAAACCCTTACCCCCTAACCCTAACCCCGTGCATCCCTTGCCGGCCCTAACCCTAACCCCCTACACCACTAACTCTAAACCTAACCCCCTAACCCCCAACAACCCTTGCTGGCCCCAACCGTAACCTCCTAACCCTCTTAGCCTAACCCTAACCCCCTAAAAGTTACTTCCTAAGCCCCTAACCTTAACCCCCTACACCACTTACCAGCCCTAACCCTAAACCCCTAACCCTCTAAACCTAACCCGAAAACCACTTACCGGCCACTTAGAGACAGCTACATCGGGCAGTCAGCGGCGCGCTTCCTGTGCATGAACATAACAGGATAGGTCCAAAATCTTTTAATATGTCATGTTTTTATGTTAATAGTGAAGACTTGATTAATATATTGGAGAAACAGCATGCAGTGGTGGAACACTGTATCCTGCTGTCATGTGCAATTTTAATGTGGTCAACACTCTGGAATTTACTTAGCAATCACAGAGGCTGTGATAAGAAGAGAGGTTTATTAAAGGATTGCAGTGGATGTAATGGGCTGGGAATGAAATGTCCCCCTAATAGGAAATAGTGCATATTGAGCACAGGGATGCTCATCACAACCACTATGATTCTTAGGAAAGTCCTGTGATGGCTAGCAAACATCATTCACTGATCATGCAAGCAGTAATGTAGGCCAAGCTGAACCAAATATTGAGCCCATATTTCTTGTTAGGTATTTAAAAAGAAATTGTGTATATATAGGGTACAAATGAATACTATAAAAATATAAACATAATATTTAAAATCTGCACTTTTAAAAGGGATTGTCACCTAAACACATATTGCCCAGTATAATGCACAGTAATAGCCAGAGAGAGAATTTATTGTTAAGTCTGTATCATTTTACAAATGTATACCAACTGGCCATGGTTATCTTCCTTATCAAACCCCACTGAAATATTTAATTAATGATTTACAGAGAGGGAGGTCTTCTGTAGATAATTTATTCGTAAAAGAATCCACTTCCAAGCTGAGTTATTTAACGCTTCCACTCACATTTTGTTTTACAACAACCAGCTGCAATTATATTTATTTATATAAGTAATTTTCATTTCTACATTAACTGGGAACTTGCTGTGGAGATGCTCCTGAATTGCCAACCATTCAGTGTACTTCTGCTGTGATAAAAAGAGACAAGTTAAACCATTTTGTCTAAAAGACCATCAACTGACTCCATAATGTCCTTACTATGCAAAAGTTTGTGGTTAACCTTTGGTAAGGCTAGATGCTCTGTAGGTCCAGGTAAAAACATGGGACGGTCCAGTTGAAGAAAATAGAGCAGAAGAAATGCAACATGGTCACTCCTGCAAATCCCTGGTCACTGTTTTTAAGAGTCCTGAGCATACAGTTGATGGCAAAAGCGGACCAACGCATGCTAAGTGCATATCACTGTGCACTTTAAACGTTACACTTTACTGTCAACATTTGAGCACCAGATAAAATAAACTTAAGCCTTGTAAATGGCCAGGCAAATAGATGTCAATGGAGGCCAGGCTTGTACAACATACTGCAGAACAGGAAGTATTTTACCCTCCATAGAAAGGTCCCTGAGGCTACAAAACCCAAATCCATTTTTTGCTGTACTATCTTCAGTCTTTTCTCCCAGCTTTTTAATGTGCCGCACAATTTTCACCAAACCAGACTTCCAAGATTTTGTTGAGGTTTGCCATGATGGGGAAAGGTAGTGGGGCAGAAGTTAGGTGCCACTGACCAAACAGCACAGTTTCTGACTTCCCACAGTTAACTCTTGCACCTGAAGCTCTTTCAAAGTCCTCATTCTGCCAAAGTCCTCACACACCTGGACCAGTGTCCTCACTGGCTGTTCATCTGAACATACGCTGGTGACATCATCCATTTAGAGTAAGGTCTTAACCTGTCGTGAGATTGGGCCTGGTGCGGTCATGCCTCTGATCTCTAGACTCCATCTGATGTTCTCAGTGCCAAAAATAAGAGGTGAGAGGGGGTATCCCTGCCTGACTCCAGAGAGGACAGGGAAGGGTCAGTCTTCCAACATAGTGTTGATGACATCCTTGTACATGAGGCTCGCATAGGAACAGAATACCTCCCCAGACCAAACCTCCACAGCACCTTGGCGAGGCCCACATAAAAGCCCATCTCCTGATGTAGGCAGTCCATGTATGCGGCGGTCTTGGACATAGTGGAGGGTGTCTCTGATGAGGGAAAGGCTGTCTGTGGTTCTGCTCCCTGGTATTCCACAGGTATTGTCTGGGTTGATGAACTGCCCTATGACACCCTTTAGCCTGGCAGGGTTCACGAAGCTTCCTAAAAATGAAATAGTTACCCTTCTCACCCTTCTCCAAGGGGCTCCATCCTGGAATGGAAGAGAAGGTGTCTAGATTTCTCATCAAAGTGCCTATTTATACTCTATTTGGTCTCCTCCATCTTCTCTCTCACATCCAAGCCAAACAGTTCCAGATCTTGTAGGGACTGCAGGCGGTTTTGCAGTCCTTTGAAGTCAATCTTCCTTTCTTTTGCCAGGCGCCTGCCACGTGCCTTGAAAAACCTCCATACTGCTGCCCAATATTATATCCCTTTCTTGCCTGTTCTCCCACCTTTCCCTCACACCTGCTGCTAACAGAATACTTTATCCTTTCCTCTTCATGCATTTATTGACGTCTATCTTTTTACCCTAGATGTCCCAATCATTTTCCCTCTCTCTCTCCTGTTAAATTGGTTTTCACTTATTGTCCACTAATACAATTTAATAAATCAATAAATCTTTCACCTGAGAAAAATAGGTTACCATTTGATTATATGGCATAAATATGGCCTGTTAGTACAATCAGAAAATTCCAATATCAAGTACTGGAATTATTATTATGCAGTAGTTCTATGATATATTTCACAATAATATGCCATAAGGTGATGAGCGTATGGCAGAGAATAACTCTTTATCATATAATGGTTGGATCTATTCAAAGTTGAAGCATTGTATTAACAGCTGGTATTGTATAAATAATTCTAATTTAATATGGTTGGCTCAAGGTATCAGTAAGATTATCCAAATATATCCATCTATGCTGTAAACATTTGTAAAACCAGGAGTTATCAACTGACAAGAGGACATCGTTTGAGGTTAGAAGTAAAAAGATTCCACCTTAATGAAAGAAAAGGGTTCTTCACAGTATGGGTGGTTTATCTGTGGCATTCTCTACTAAAGGAGGTGGTGGCAACGGTTTTGATAAAGAACTTTAAAAAGGGATTGGATATATTTTTAAATAAAAAGGGCATTCAGGGTTATCCTGGATAACTATAGAAGGAGCATTGATCCTGGGAGGAATCTGATTTGCCAGTATCTGTCTTTTTTGGCAAATTATCACCGGAAGGGGTTTCTGTTTGCCTTCCTCTGGGTCAATTAACAACTAATCTGCATATTTCAGATCAGAGGAGAACTATGTAATTATAAAGAATAAAATCAATATAAAAGATGTGAAACCAAAAGAAAGGTACATAATGATTTCATTGATGTTGCTTTCAAGATTCTAAAGGAAGTTATAGTGGGGAATAGAAACAAAGAATGAGTACTCATTATTATAATTTTAATATGCACTTTTGAAGAACTTGATTTGATAATGGACAAGGCATTCTACCTGAATTTTTTTCTTTAATTGGGAGCCATTTCCTTTTTTTCAAACAAGATATAGTCAATTAGCAGGTACTTCATCTGCAGATAAACAGCCTTATTAAATTGCGATTTGGCCAATTGAATAGGGCTCTATATAAGCACATAGCATATTATTTTTACAGAAGTTTTTAGTTGGTGAACTTCTATCCAAAAGCAAGTTCTTCACTAACTAAAAATTTCTGTAAAAAAATATGCTCTGTGCTTATACATAGGCCGAATTCCAATTTTATAAGGCTGAAAATATCTAAGTTAAATTTAATGACTGCCCTAATGTTGTTTAAAATACTAAAGTATTTAAAAAGGAAATGCAACTAACAACCAGTGCTCTCCAAACCCCAATATGGAGGATCCCAGGTTAAATTACAAATTTCCCTAATAATGCTTTTATGCATCGTTCATGTATACTAGAGATTTTTTAAAACTGAATGTAGCTCATTAAAAAAAACAAAATGTTGATGTTGCTGCAGGACCCTGGAGCAATCCATGATACTTTTGGTAGAAGTTGTGTATGTGAGAGGGGTGTTTACATCTATGGAGAGCTACTGTTGCAGTGAATGATGGAAGGGGCCTACCTCTGAGACAGTGAGAGGGAATGGTCATTGTGTCTATTGTAGTCTTATAAGGGTGTGTGTTTTTGCTAAGAGTGAAGAGAGGGGTGAGGAAGCAATAAACAGAGAGCAAATATAATTGGATGATTCAGCTCTGAGAAAGTGGTATAAAACACACAAATGGATTCCAGTATTAAAAAGAGTCTTTGAAAAGCCAAATAATGTTTTTAGCCCATGGCTTACACAACTGCTATATTATTATTTTGATAAATATTAGATGAACTGCAGTGGTCCTTTAATGGAGAACTGCAATGCCCTTATAAGAGAAGTTACCGTATTTATCGGCATATAACACGCACCGACGTATAACACTCACCTCATTTTAAGAAGGAAATTTCAGGGGGAAAAAAACATTTAAAATAAAGAACTTTGAAGCAAAATCCTCAACCTCAACCCCCCTCCTCATCCTCCCTCCTCAAACCCCCCATCCTCCACCCCCCATCCTCCACCCCCCATCCTCATCCTCCTTCCTCAACCCCCCTCCTCAACCTCAACCCCCTCCTCATCCTCAACCCCCCTCCTCATCCTCAACCTCCCTCCTCATCCTCAACCTCCCTCCTCAACCCCCCTCCTCAACCGCCCATCCTCAAACCCCCTCAACCCCCCATCCTCATCCTCCTTCCTCAACCCCCCTCCTCAACCTCAACCCACCTCCTCATCCTCAACCC
The DNA here is from genome assembly GCA_027410445.1 of Discoglossus pictus. Classification (NCBI taxonomy): domain Eukaryota; kingdom Metazoa; phylum Chordata; class Amphibia; order Anura; family Alytidae; genus Discoglossus; species Discoglossus pictus. The sequence goes on along the minus strand of CM050166.1, from coordinate 173,000,015 downwards.
CCCTCCTCATCCTCAACCCCCTCATCCTCCCTCCTCAACCCCCACTCCTCAACCTCCCTCCTCATTCTAAACCCACCTCCGCATTCTAACCCCCCCTAAATACCTCCCCCTCACTTACCTGCTTCTGCTCCGGCCTCCGCTATTTGACCCGGTGCGCATGTGACGTCACATGCGCGCCACGTCATTAGCATATACCGGGTGCCGGTACATGCGCGCCGGGTCAAGGAGCGGAGGCTGGAGCAGAAGCAGGTAAGTGAGGGGGAGGTATTTAGGGGGGTTTAGGTTGAGAAGGGGGGTTTAGGTTGAGGAGGGGGGGTTAGAATGAGGAGGGGGGTTAGAATGAGGAGGGTGGCTGAGGATGAGGAGGGAATATCGGTGTATAACACGCACCTATCATTTGCTCTCTATTTTCAGGGAGAAAAAGTGCGTGTTATACACCGATAAATATCGTACTTGATTTGATTATGCATAGATCATTAATATAATTCAAACATAATAATGTATGATAGCAATATTCAACATAATATATACCTTTATATGCTCAAAATTATATATCCTTTTAGATTGTACGTCTCCAAGATTTCAATCTTACATGGTGCTTTGGGTAAAGCTCTACTCGCTCTAGATTCAAAGCTCAAAGACCGGGACTGCAATCTTTGCAATATGTTAACATTGTTTTTGCCTTGTACTTAACCCATGTACAGCACTACAGAATATTTGACCATGTTATAAATCACATATAATAGTTGTCAAACTGAGAGACGTTGTCACACTTTGCGTGGTGCATACGAGTTAGGTCGAGGCTACACGACCCAGGACCGCGCAAAACACTGCTAAACGCGTATCGCTTTACCATGGCGCTTTACGAGACGCAGGACAAAACAAGGTTAACGGCCGAACTGCAAAAAACATAAAAATACAAAGAAATACAACAAAAAACATCACAGACAGCACGGCGAACAAATAAAAAAAATGGGCGCTGAAAAAATTTAAACGAGGCTACAAGACCCCGGACCACGCAAACTACTGCCAAATGCGTAGCACTTTCACACAGCAACAAACAAAATACAAAATACACTATTCCAAAATATGGAAAATACATGTGAGCCACGTAACACATTAATAACATTGTGGATCTACAATGGCGCTTTACACAACTAAACCAACGTTTTCCCTCGCGCACACAAACAATTTAGAATGCACAGTTGACATATTCTATGGTACATTATATGATGCAGAAAAATATAAACAGATTGTTAGCTCTTCAGAATATTGATTGCTGAATATATTAATTACAAATAGGTATATTAATTTATTCAAGAAATAATTAATTCATTTTTAAGTAAATATAGATGAATATATATCTCTCTTTATAATGAGTGCCGAAGCTGCTCAGAGGAGCAAAAATAGACAAGACAAGAAGCTCGCCATGAGCGCTAAAGGCCCTCACAGTACAAAAACGTTTACATTGAGTGTCAAACAGCATTCCCATGGCTTCAAATTTTATTGCCCCGTCATTTTTGACAGGCAAGTCGCTAGTAAACAATAATAATGATAATTATATTTATTTTCAAACATTAGAGTATCTTCCACCAGCTGAATGTTTGTCAAATTCTTTAAGTGGAATGTGTTTTTTTTTCATAAGTTTCCCCAACAGAAAAACTTGTCAAGGGAAACCTCTAACACAATCAGTTGCTGGATGTCAGCAATATCTGAATCTGAACTTTGGCATTTTAACATTAAAGGTATATCTAAGTTTCCCTGTTTTACCCTTTTTTTAATCTATATCAGACACACACATTACATGCAGTCATTCATTACACATACAGACTTATTTTATTTTAAAAAAATTGGCTTCCACATTCCCTAAAATGCTTACGTAGGCACCTCGTACTAACCAATTGAAAAACTGCATCCAATATGGTCTCTAATCCTATGCTACCTTCCAGCCATTAGCACAGTGTAGAGATCCAGAGCAGCACTGCTGCTTCAGTACACTAGCTGCTACGTTCCACGGGGGAGAGAGGTGTGTGTGTGAGCAGTTCTGCCTGAGCTGCTTCATTCCAGGGGGGAGAGAGGTGTGTGGTGGGGACAAAAGTCTACAAATCCAATGATGCTTTGCTTCAGAGACTAAAACCCATACAATGCTACATTGTTGCAGCTGCCTCTGATTGGCCACAACAAATTATTAATTTCATGCTAATTTAGCTTGGATTTTCAGGGGAGTTTCTTCTCAAAACTGAAGAAATTTAGCAAAATTTAGGGTATGTTGTTTAATGTTTATTTTAATATTTATTTTTTCATGCAAATTTTTTTGCATACACTACTTATTCTCCTCTATCAGATGCATTCAGAATCCAAAAAACTTTCATATACCATTTTTAGCTAATTGAATATGTAGTTTATTATGATCAATGACAAATTAAACCATTTATCTCATGTTAGGGCACTACAGTGGCTTTTTAAAGGGACCCCAAAGGGGTGCATGTTGTCTTATCCATTGTTTCTTAAGTGAATCAATCCTGGGAAATTCCATATTGCTACTGCATTATATGCAAATGATGAGCAGTTCACACATACTTATTATCTGCTTCAATGTGTTCATTAGGATTAAAGTCTGCTTCTGTGTTTCTAATGCCCAGAAATAAAGACCCCAAATGTTATCTGGCAGTTAGACCTCTCTCCCACCCTTCTTTAAACCACTTGCAGCTGCTATTAAATTGTATGGCCAGTTTTTAATGCCCTTTAACATTAAATCAACTTTCTGTTAAAGTGACAGAGTCCCTTTAAACTTTGTAAAATCAACTTAAGTAATACATATAACAATTACTGACACATTGGTTTTAACTTGATGCAATGGCTAATTGTAGTGGCAGAAGATCCTCTAGGTTAAACATAAACATATATTTGATGGCAGGTAAGAATCAAAGAGGCCCGAATATTACCCAAGTACCCCAGTATCATCAATCTCCCAACTTTAACTCATTACCTGTTGTTCTTGCACTCCCCTTTTTCTCAAATACATGTTTTTCAAACCTGAAGTATTTGAAGATTTCTATTATATCACAATCGTCCTTCTGTCCTCAAAGCTATATATAGTCAGGTCATGAAGCCTTTCCTTACACGTTATGTGTTTTATACCATGCACCATTGTAGTCCTCAGACTGTCCAGTGCATCAGGAGTGAGATTCCTACTCTGAAGGGCTTACAATCTTGAAGGTAAGGTTGTGGTGTAATAGTGAGGGTAGTAGATGCAAGATGGCAATTAATAAGATGGTAGGCGGATGCAAGTGGAAGTGTCTGTGTGTTACACTGTAAAATGTGTGTGTGTGATCAACTTTAGGTAGAAGAGAATGCAATTGTTCTTAAAACTAAAGGTGATAAACAGATGCATTTTAGTGAGTTTTTGAAGGTTTTGAGACAGGAAGAAATTCTGTTGATTTCCGATTAAAGATAAAGCTTCCAAAACCTGACCCAGCATTCTAGGAGAGATCTAAGTAGGCATCTATAAAGTAAAGTAAAACAAGGGGGGGAAAAGGGCAGGGGAAGAGACACGCACCACTTCCTAGTGCAGACAAACCAATGTGGAAATGCAAAAAAAAATAGTTTGGAAGCCTTATATTACTGATGAAGCCATATTTGTCATGGTGAAACGCATTTGATGTGCATTTTATCATTAATTGCTAGAGCTACTTTGCTTTTATTGTTCTATTTTTAAGCATTGTTTTATAGCCTTTTTGTAATAATAACAGAATTATTTGATGATCTAGAGTCCAGCTTTGGTTTTATGGTATATTAACTGTTATATCTACCATTATATCTATTTATACTTACACTCCAATAAATTATTTATTAATACTACCTGGGGCTACTTGTATATGTACTCACTAATATGTCTCTGTAGAGATGTATATTAGATATAGGAGTGGGGATCACTATAAACACTAGTACTTTGTTCCTAGAGGAACACCCCTTTATATATATTTCCATGGACCACTACATCAAGGATTGGTGTAAGCTTACACAGCTTCCTATGAACGGAAGAACGTGGGTCCTAGATACTTGGAAAGGAACATTTATCTCCTGTGACAAGCCTGAAAAATGTGATTTGATTGGCATACATTTTTACATATTTCTGTATTTCCACATTAGTTTATCTGCACTAGGAAGTGGTGCGCTTCTCTCCCCCTGCCTTTTATCTTTCTTATTTTACATACTTACCAGAAGACTAGCAGTCTTATTAAATTGCCATTTTGCCAATTGAATAGGGCTCTATTTAAGCACATAGTGTATTTTTTTATAGACGTTTTAGCTAGTGCAGACCTTGCTTTTGGATACAAGTTCACTAACTAAAAACTTCTGTAAAAAAATATGCTCTGTGCTTATTTAGAGCCCTTTAGATTTGCTGAATTGCAATTTAATAAGGCTGTGGGTGAACAGTGTTCAGCGAAGAAGCCGCACACTCCTTTAACTTCCTGTTCCATTCCGGATTAAGACTCGGACTGGTTTAAAGAATGATGCACTGCACCTTTTGAATATACCTTATACCATCCTCTGAAGACACACACAAGGGAATCACATCCACCTTCTCAAAGGTTATCGCTACGTGCAAAGTACATACACCTAAGGTACAGTTTGTTTACTTTCTATAACTAAACATTAGTGCTTCTATTTTTCTGCTACTAATAGCTCTACTAATACATCCACACATGCTACTTTCTTTTCGTGTGGCTTTGTTGAAATGTTTGTCTACTTGTTAATATATTACCTGATTTAAAAGTCCCTTTTCTCATCAGTTGCCATGCTCATTTTGCCATTAAATAAGTATTATACTGCATCATTTTGTATTTCTCAGTATTGAATTTTATATCCCACAATGTTTGACCATTGCTCTAGTTTTATTAAATCATTACACATTTGATTTATGCCTTCCGGAATGTCTACCACTGTTTATATTTTAGTGTAATCTGCAAAGAGGCCAATTTCCCCTGGAAGCCCACTGGTAATAGTACTAATAAATTTATGAAACAAAATAAGCCCCAGCATACTACCCTGGGCACTCCATCCCTTCCTCTGACTGTATTCCTAATTATAACTCTTTGACTCCTATCCTTCAGCCAGTGTCTTATCCATTGTATATTTAAAACTGTGAAATATACAGATTAGTTTACTAAGTGGGACAGTGTCAAATGCTTTATTATTATTATTATTTTAGCCTTTATTTGTAATGCACCAATATATTCTGTAGCGCTATACAGGGGTTGAGCAAAATAAAAAAAACAATATCAACACATGGCATGTCTTTGAGCTTAAAGTCTTGGGTACTTGGTGCTTTTACCCAAAGCACCTTCCAAGATTGAAAACTTGCAATCTAATGGGAGTATAAGAGGCAGAAATCTGGACAGGAGTAGAAAGTGGCCAGAAAGAGAGTGACACAGATGGAAGTAAGAGGTTAGAACAGAAGATAATTATTTTGCGGAAAGACAGGTGGAAAGTTTGCCTGGGTAGAAAATGTGCAAGGTTGACAGATGTTTCAAGTAGTAGAAAGGTATCCATGTTTTAGTGCTGCAGTGATGTGTAAATGAGATTGCATGCTGACAAGAGTGAAAGGGAAGTTAAAAAGAGCAAGATAGGATGAGATGTGTGATGATTGTCAAGACTTTATTATTGTGTCTCTGTAGCAGCTGTGAGAAATGTAGGTCATAGTGAAGAGTCCTACACTATAAAAGACCAAGAATTATAGGTGGGTGGATGGGAAAGTTGGGAGGGTGCAGATAGAAACAGGGGTGTGGAGCAAGAGATGTGACTGGGTCCAAGATTTGAAGAAGGAAGGAAGAAAGCTTTACTAAAATATAGGTGGGCTTCATCTACTAACCTACTCTTATCTATAACTTATATGATCTCCCAGCAGTAAATCTATATTGACTACGATCTTGTGAGTCATTAGATATTAGGTATAATTCTTTAGAAGAACTCTTCAGAAGTATTTCCATTACATTGTATACAACTTATGTCAAACGTACTGTCCTGTGGCTACTCAAGTCTTCTATATTACCTTTTTTGTGTATTAAGCACAGAGTTGTATCAATAGTACATTAGCAGCTTTCCAGACTTCTAACAGTACCAATCAACGCTTGTGCAATACCTTTGGATGTACATTGTCTAGCCCCACTGACTCTGATAATGCTAGAAAAACTGAAAAAGCATGTATGTTAATTATTTTATCACTTAATGCAGCACCCTTCAATACAAATTTTCCAATGTCCACTGAAAAAACAGTGCAGGAGTATTCATTCCGACAGTTTGTCACGTTCATGTCTTCTCCTGCATAGCTATGATCTACTCTCTTAAGTCTAACTATTTGTACCTTAAATTTAGTACCTTAAGTTGTTTTTTCTTTAGGATACCTAAAGAAGAGTTGTCACTTTTTTTTATTGATGATCTGTTTTGTCTGCTTCTGTTTGGTTTTACATACTTTTCTAGAACCTCTGCTGCTCTATATATTCTTTAAAATATTTTTTTTGATTTACAAATGGCTGCTACTTCTCTAGAGTATTAGATTGGTTATATTTTACATTTCTGAACAAACCTAATGCAGTGTGAGTTAGAATCATCTAAAATAGCTTGTTATATTGCCACTGTTCCTACACTCCCCTCAAAATGTTTTGCTCTGCCAATGAAGTATTTTTTCATGTTCAAAATATATTTGTTTTTGCATGGTCAGACACAGACTTTACTTGAAATACAGTGTAGTTTAGTGAGGATAATATACATGTCTTACTACATTTTATGTACTTTGCTTATCTTTTAAAATATAAGGTACTTTTCTTTAAAATGTTCTGCTGATATGATTCTCAGCAGATGTAATAAACATTCAGCAATGTACATAAATTACTTATAAGAGTTGTATCTTGACCTGACTACACTACACTGGGATTTCTTTGTGTGATATTAACAGATTGAGTATCATGTCAAGTTACAAGTCAAAAGCTGACTGCTGTAGTAACAGTTAATGAGACAGGACATGGTCTCTGCCCAACTACCCCTGCAAGTGGGGAGGAACCCCTTGAACGTAAAATGGAACCCCATGGAATACAGACCCCTATGGAAAACCTATTAACTATATTAAGTCTTTAAAAAACACTAATAAATAAAAAAACACTTGTGAATAACAAGAATCCCTAATAAATAAACAAATTAACCCCACAAATTAAAAAATAAACCATGACTAATTACATTAATAATAATTGTGTTCAATATACTAAACTAGGTAGAAATTAAGTATAGTATGTCATTTATCTTAGAGAATTAAAATAAAGTATCAGTCTTTCAAAGATAAAGCAAATAAATGAAGCAGTTTTCAAACTGTTTTGCTTAAAATATGATAGTTAACAGATAAGCAACTTATGAAAGTAAGATCACAATAGGAAAATTACACACGTCAGTATTGTACCTATAAGTGAATTTGCACATTTATTTACATCAACTTGGTGTCTTAAATAACCATGCAAATGTATTTGTGTAAGTTATATTGGTACACACAATATCATATCTGCTTTACATTCTGTTAGAAAAACAGTGGAAAATTTGTTGAGAAAACTTCCATTTAATACTTTGTTTGATAAACACAAAAAATAGTAAAATTGCCCTCCAGAAAATACTTTTTCATATTTTTCAAATCATAGGACACTACCAAAAGAGTTCAGTTAAGATGGCATATTTATATGGTGTACAAGTTTAGCTTTTGTTTTTTTCTAAATTAAATTGTTGAGATGAGATGGCCTGTTTAATCTCTCTCTCTTCAGGATGACAGGCTCAAGATCAGTGAACAAATTATAATTTATATCAGGATATTTCCTGTATAGTTTTTCTACAAATTCTTGCCACCTCATCTTAATTTTTTCTTTTTCTATTATATTAGATGCCTGCCATCTTTGATCATACCAATTTTTGCATGTAAAATTCCCTTGATGTCTCTAATTTTCTTGAAATGATCTATTGTCTTTCCCACTCTATTATCGTCTTCAGTTTCATTGCACTGCCCATTTAGGAATGATTCCCAATCTTTTCTTACTATTCTGTGTAATTCTGCATTTAATTCAGCATATCTTTCCCTATCATTGTTGCCTATCTCTTATCTGGACCATTAGGAACGCTCAACATCGGAGGACAGACACTTTTGATGAAAGTTTTGTAGGAAACTATTGAGAGATCCCTGGACTGTAAGAAGATCAAACCAATCTATACCCAGGGAAATCAAAGCAGACTGGCCAATGGAAGGGTTGATATTAATGTTCAAACTCAAATATTTTGGCCATATAATGAGATGTTAAATATTTTATGTCAATATGAGTAACGGTGAGTAGCATTAAATGGTTAATTCTTCCACAACTCTCCGCCAACTTTGTTACTTGTCCACTGAGAGACGTTGTAACTGCTCATTCACTGTAAGGTTTAAGTGAACATGATTTAAATAGGATAATTCATTTTAACCCTTTCAGCAACAGACTTGCAGCCACATTAAATTCCAAGCCCGTAGCGGCAACAGCATACTCGCAAAGCCTGCGGGCTGGAAATTTTGCCGAGGTACAGAGCTATTGCATTCAACCATGCAGCGACCAATGGGCAGGAGACGCAAACCCGTAAACCATTCTTGCACACGTTGCATGTTAGGCCGTGAACATTATCAATTAGTCAAACCTGTAGTTATGGGCTTAGACGGGGCCATTGGTAAAAGAGATTGTCATCATTACGTCACTGAAAAATGGAGGTTAGATTTCAAAGCCTTACGGGTTTCAATTACGAATTTGGATCGAACATGCATTCCTGAAATAATGCAATATTAATAAATCAGTAAATATAATATTCTAGCCCATGCGTGTTACGTTATATGTATTAACACATTGATTGCTGGGATTGATATAACACAGAAATTAGACATTAAAAAAATTGTTTTTTATATTGCAGATTTGAAAGCTTGAGAATGTTGTTCTATTTATTTTAATACCTAACATCACTTTGCCTTTAATTATAAGTACAGTAGTGTGTTTACAGTGCTACGGATAGGACTTTAACCCCCTTGCGGGTTCTCTCTAGCACCTGTTGTTTTTTGGGCTCTATTTGCAGGTTACGGGATTGAACGCCAGTGGATTCGTAGCAATTTAATAGCGATTTTCAAACATAACAGTTAAGGGCTTGACAGATCAAAGGATTTGCGGCAACAGAGTTCAGATTTCAACAGCTTTACTAGGCCAATGTAATAGCCGTAAGTCTTGCGGGTTCCGTTGCGGGCTACGGCTTAACACGTTAGGGTGAATTTAATAGGGCTAATATTCTGGCAAACTGTATTTGCAAGTTGTTATACACAACTACAAGGTACTATATTTACTTTATAAAAATCCAAATGGATTCTTCTTAAATATTTACACTAATTAATATTGAGTCATTTTTATTGCATGGTATTTATAAAACAAAATGCATACCATATATACTTGAGTATAAGCCGACCACAAAATACTGGGAAAAATGAGTGACTCGAGTATAAGCTGAGGGTGGTAAATTTGCCTTCTGTGTCCCCCTCTTGTGTGCCCTTTTCTTGTGTCCCCCCTCTCTCTTTCCTGTGTCTCTTACCCCCTCTCCCTTCCCTGTGTCTCTTCCCCCCTCTCCCTTCCATGTGGCTTTCCCCCCGTCCCTCATCCTCCCTCCTCATCCTCAACCCCCCATCCTCAACCCCCCTCCTCATCATCAACCCCCTCCTCAACCTTCAACCCCCATCCTCAACCCCCCTCCTCATCCTAAACCCCCCTCCTCATCCTCAACCTCCTCCTCATCCTCAACCCCCTCCTCATCATCAACCCCCTCCTTATCCTCAACCCCCCTCCCCATCCTCAACCCCCTCCTCAACCTCCCTCCTCAACCTCAACCTCAACCCTCCATCCTCATCCTCAACCCCCCATCATCAACCCCCTCCTCAAGCTCCCTCCTCAACCTCCCTCCTCAACCCCCCTCCTCAACCTCCCTCCTCATCCTCCACCCCCCTCCTTGAGGATGGAGGTTGAGGAGGGGGTTGATGATGAGGAGGGGGGTTGAGGATGAGGAGGGGGGTTGAGGGGGAGGTTGAGGATGAGGAGGGGGTGGAGGATGAGGAGGGAGGAGTGAAAGAGACACGGGGGGGTTTAGAATGAGGAGGGGGGTTGAGGACGAGGAGGGGGGAGTGAAAGAGACACGGGGGGTTAGAGAGACACGGGGGGAGAGTGACTCGAGTATAAGCAGAGGGGGCCCTTTTTAGCCTTAAAAAGGGCTGAAAAACTCGGCTTATACTCGAGTATATATGGTACATTCATCTGGAAAAATTACATTTTCTAAGTAACAACTCCTTATATGACACAACAGCTAAGGCTTTATACGTATGGTGATATGCACTCAGAGTGCAACTAGGTCTCTGGTGCACCAGTGGCAACTTAAAGCGCTATGGAGAAATAAGCCATGCCCCCAGGAAGTGGAGTGCAGCATCGGGCAGCTAAGGAAGTATTTATATAGCAGTGTTTGTGTGTGTGTGTGTATATATATATATATATATATATATATATATACATATATATATATATATATATATATATATATACACATATACACAGGGCTTTGCAAAAGTATTCACCCCCTTGACTTTTTACCTATTTTGTTACATTACAGCCTTAAGTTCAATGTTTTGTTAATCTGACTTTTATGTGATGGATCAGAACACAATAGTCTAAGTTGGTGAAGTGAAATGAGAAAAATATAAATATTTTTTAGAAATAGAAAACAGAAAATTGGCATGTCCGTATGTATTCACCCTCTTTGTTATGAAGTTCATCAAAAGCTCTGGTGCAACCAATTACCTTCAGAAGTCACATAATTAGTGAAATGATGTCCACCTGTGTGCAATCTAAGTACCACATGATTTGTCATTACATATACACACCTTTTTTGAAAGGCCCCAGAGGCTGCAACACCTAAGCAAGAGGCACCACTAAGCAAACACTGCCACGAAGACAAAGATACTCTCCAAACAAGTAAGGGACAATGTTGTTGAGAAGTACAAGTCAGGGTTAGGTTATAAAAAAATATCCAAATCTTTGATGATCCCCAGGAGCACCATCAAATCTATTATAACCAAGTGGAAAGAACATTGCACAACAGCAAACCTGCCAAAAGTAGGCCGCCCACCAAAACTCACGGACCTGGCAAGGAGGAAATTAATCAGAGAAGCAGCACATAGATCTAAGGTAACCCTGGAGGAGTTGCAGGGTTCCACAGCAGAGACTGGAGTATCTGTACATAGGACAACAATAAGCCCATAGAGTGGGGCTCTATGACAGAGTGGCCAGAAGAAAGCCATTACTTTGGGCAAAAAACAAAATGGCACGTTTTGAGTTTGCTAAAAGGCATGTGGAAAACTCCCAAAATGTATGGAGGAAGGTGCTCTGATGAGACCTTTTCAGCCATCAAAGCAAATGCTATGTCTGGCGCAAACCCAACACATCACATCACCCAAAGAACACCTTCCCCACAGTGAAACCTGGTGGTGGCAGCATCATGCTATGGGGGTGTTTTTCAGCAGCCGGACTGGGAAACTGGTCAGAGTTGAGGGAAACATGGATGGTGCTAAATACAGGGATATTCTTGAGCAAAACCTGTACCACTTTGTGCGTGATTTGAGGCTAGGACAGAGGTTCACCTTCCAGCAGGACAATGACCCCAAACACACTGCTAAAGAAACACTTGAGTGGTTCAAGGGGAAACATGTAAATGTGTTAGAATGGCCTAGTCAAAGCCCAGACCTCAATAGAAAATCTGTGGACTGACTTAAAGATTGCTGTTCACAAGCGCAAACCATCCAACTTGGCAGTTGGATGACAGTTTTGCAAGGAGGAATGGGCAAAAATCCCAGTGGTAAGATGTGGCAGGCTCATAGAGACTTTTTCAAAGCAACTTGGAGCTGTGATTGCCGCAAAACAAAGTATTGAGTTTAGGGGGGTGAATAGTTATGCACATTGACTTTTTCTGTTATTTTGTCATATTTGTTGTTGCTTCACCATAATAATAAAAAAAAAAAACATCTTCAGAGTTGTGGGCATGTTCTGTAAAGTGAATGATGCAAATCCTCAAACAATCCATGTTAATTCCAGGTTGTGAGGCAACAAAACACGAACAATTCCAAGGGGGGTGAATACTTTTGCAAGGCACTGTGTATATCTATATATATATATATATATATATCACATATATAGTTGTGAGCATGCGAGTTGTTGCTAATGCTTGCGGGCTCGCAAAGGCGCTCCTTACCAGCAACTGCGACCCTCGCAAACTTTACGTCGTAACGCAAACAAAATACGAGACACGTTACGACCCATTACGACCTCGCAAAAAACGGCCGCAACACGCGCACATCAAAAAATGAAAAATACAACAAATACACACAACAAATACATAAAAAGCTTACTTACAGGAAGAGGGAGCATCCAGGACCTCGAAAACTAAAGTTACACCTCAATTTAACTCAAATTAAAAGAGTTTAGACACTAAAAAATTCTCTAAGCGAGAGAAAAAAATGGGCATCGAAAAAAAAAAAAAAAAACGAGGCTACAGCAGTCTAAAGATGTAAAACACCACCAAACACCTACGTATTTGCCGAAAAACACCTACGAGATTAGAAAACAAGGACGCAACCTGCGCAACCCCAAAAACATTACAAACACAACAAATACAAACAACAAACACATAAAAAGGTTACTCACAGCAAGGGGAAGCACCAAGGACCTCTGCAAGTGAACTTACACCTCCATTTAACCACAAATTTCGGAGTTTGGAGACCCGAAAATTACCAAAGCGAGAGAAAAAAAAAACGCTGAACAAAACCAAAAAGAGGCTAAAGGTCCCTAAACACGCAAAACACTACTATAAACATGCAAAACACTACCAAACAGCTACGGATATTCCGAAAAAGCCCACCAAACAGCTACGGATATTCCGAAAAACTCGCACAACATAGAAAACGAAGATTACGAAAAACTCGCACGAGATAGAAAACGAACGACGCTACATCAGGCACATTATATACACCAAACACCCTTAGCTCACTTACAATTTCATTGCGGTAATTTTTTGACGGGCAATATTCTAGTATATTTATAATGTATACGTGTGTGTAGATGTAAATTTATTTTTTATATTTATTATTTTGAGTTAATTTGTCTTCTGTCCTTTGATTGCTTTGGGTTTTTTTTTTTGCATAGGGTCAATAATTTAATCTGAGATGAATGAATACATTTGCTTTTCAAATGAGAGCTTACATTGAAGTAACACGGTGCATTGAAAAGACAGAAATGTGTTCAGCATGCAAGTATAATTTCTTATGTGTGCAAGCTTAGCTGCAACAATGTGTAATGCAATGTTTTAAGATCATAATTAGTTTGTAGCCGAATATTTTCTAATGTCTCCATTTTTTACATGCAAACATAGTCATATAGATTAGCAGTGAAATTGTTCAGGGGTAAAATGTATAACAATAACCAAATGTCTATTAATATGTATGCTTTTTCACTATGTCACTGCTATAAATCTGTGAATTAAATAAGTCTAAAATCACAAATCATTACACTGTTCAAATGAGCCGCAGATTGAAAACGCTAGTATAGGATACTGAGGATTGATCATATACAACTTTCAGGAACTGGGTACTAGATGGGTGAGGTTACAAAACAAATTTAATAAAAAACAAAACAGGATATACAAAGGAGAAACAATAGCAAAATCACAATCAAGCACTGAAAGCAAACTTGCATTGCTATAGGCAGCTATATAGCAGCAGAAACAGGAAACAGATTTGCAGCTGAATGCAGGTACCAACACACAGGTGGAGGTGATCGTTGGAACAGAGCAAAAGGTAAAGGCAGAACTCTTGCCAGATAGGAACATAAGCAGTAGAGGACATAGGAAGAACTCCAGGCAGTCACTAACAGAAGCAGCAGTGCTGGACATAGGCAGAACAGACAGGGACAGCAGCAGTACAGTACATAGCCAGTCAGGAAAAGAAGCTGCAGCATGGAACAGCACAGATGCAGAAGCAACTGAAAGTTGTCCAGGAAACTGAAAGATAGTGGAGATAGAAAAAGATTTGTCTAACTGAATGCACAATTCCAGAGGATAGCAAAAAGAGACAAGAAGACATTCTACAATTAGGGTTGCAAAGAGATAGAAGAAGATCACAGAATGGGAAAGCCAAGAGATCTCTTCAAGAAGATTGGGGATCTTTTAAAACCCTTTCATGCCAAAGTGGGCGTGATAAAAGACAAAAATGGAAGGGACTTAACAGAAGAAGATCAGATAAAGATGAGGTGGCAGGGATGACCTCAATAGTTTGGCCAATGAGCTGGAGCCAAAATCTTGGAAGGCGAAGTGAGATAGGCCCTAGGTTGCGTTGCTGATAACAAGGCTGCAGGAGTTGATGGAATCCCAATATAATTATTCAAAATCCTAGAAGATGATGCTGTGGAAGTGTGGCTTGCCTTATGCTAACAAATTTGGAGAATTCAATAGTGGCAAATATAGGTCAGTCTATATGCAAGTCCCATAAAAAGGCAATGCCAAAGAGTGCTCCAAGTATTGAACAATTTTAGCAAGGTAATACTTAAGATCCTACAAGCTCTGCTCTAACAATATATGAATGTGCAAATACCAGGTGTGCAAGCTGGGAAGAGGCACAAGAGATGAAATTTCTGATTTCCGAATGATAACAGAGAAAGCAAGAGAGTTACAGAAAAACATTTACTTCTGCTTTATAGACTATTCTAAAGTCTTGGACTATGTGGATGACAACAAAATGTGTCTTAAAGAGACAAGAGTACTAGATCATATCATCCACCTCCTGAGGAATCTGTATGTAGACGAAGAAGCCAAGGTCAGAGCCGAACATGGGACAACACAATGGTTCAAGATCGGAAAAGGTGTGCAACAAGGTTGTATATTGCCAACTTATTTATTCAACTGTTATGCAGAGTACATCATGCGTAAGGCCGGGCTGTATGAATCAAAACCTCGGACAATATTGGTAGAAGAAATATCAACAACCTTACATATGTGACTGATACTATTCTGATCACGGCCGGATCATTCATAAGGCAAGTTAGGCTCCCGCCTACTGGCACATCTCTGAGAGGGGCACCTCATTATCACCCCATCTTTTAACATAGATCACCCTCCAAGCCCCTACTGTGTGTGCTTCTCTGTGCAGTGCGTGCTTCCTATAAAAACAGACAGCACTACCAAAGTTAACACTGAGTTGTAGGGAGCCTGCTGCAGTCCGCCCCCTCCACCAGAGCACACAGAGGTGGGATGATCAGCCTGTGTGACTCCGAGGAGAGCCTTTCCCTTCGAAGCGATGGCTGTCAGCAAGGTTGTGCAGGGTCATGGTAGCAGCTGGAAGCAGGAAGAGTTGTGACGTGTGCCTCTGTGTGTGTGTCTCTATGCGTGTATGTGTACCTCTACCTATGTATGTATGTGCCTCTATGTGTATATGTATGTTTGACTATGGGTGTATATATCTGTGTTTGTATGAATGTGTGCCTCCGTGTGAGTATATACCTGTACCTCTATGTGTTTGTATATGTGTCTGTGCGCATGGGCGGAGCTACTGCTGGTACTCATGGTGTAATGAGCTAGGGGCCCAAAATAAAATGCATTTAATAAACAAATATCTTGGCATGTGTATGAGTAGCCATGTTGTAAAAATGGTTGTTATGGGGTGATGTCTGTGATTTGCTCACACAGCAAGATAGCAATATACACAAACATAAAGGTGGAAAAATGGGTGCGTGCATACCCAGCGCGCAGGGGCTCTTCCCCTTTACTGCCTAGGGGCTCCAGAAAGGTAGATCGAGCCCTGATTCTGATGGCTGAAAGTGGGAAGGAACTAAAGACCTATAGATGATGGTAAAAGAAGAAAGTGCAAAAGCTGGCCTTCTGATCAACTTTAAAGAGATGAAGATCATGGCAAACGGCAATCTCAGTTCCGTTACTTCAGGAAATAAATAATACATCTGTGTTCACATTTGAATGTCTCAAACAAGTTAAAAAACTTTAGGAAATCAAGACAAACTGTTTACTAGAAGGTATGATCATGAGGCTGAAGCTCAAATATTTTGGTCATATCATGAGAAGGCAGGATTATCTAGAGAATACTTTGATGCTGGGAAAGATTGAAGGCAAACAAAGAAGGGGAAGATAGAGACGCAGATGGATAGATGAAGTAATAAAGAAATGAACATGAATTTGATGAGATCAGAGGGGCAATGACTGACAAAATAACAACAATTTTGTTTGTGTTTATTTCTTGAATCTATTAAAGATTTGCCAACAACATTTTTATAAAAAATAAGCGAAAGGTAGCATTATTGCTGGTTAACTCATAGGTAGTACAATCAGTGAATACAGTGCTCAAGTGAAAATAAAAACCAAAAAAAATAATGAACCAACACATTAAAACATTCTGAACAGAATTGACAGTTGTTACTTTGAAATTTCACTGTGATGCCCTGGTTCTCACTACTACAGTATTCAACTGTATGCTTCATTGAAGCAGAAAATTAATCATGGGAAAACCGAGAATTTGTAAAGAAAACTTTCAAATCATTTTGCTCATTGGGACACAGTTGCTGAACAATAAAGTTTAATTACTAAGTGAAGTCAAACAAAAAAATGTGCAGAAGAGAATTCTTAATTTTAGTGCCAAACTCTAATGAATCTGTTCTTCATTACTCATACTGTGTACTAAGTTTATTAAGTACTTTATTGAAGAGCAGGTTTAATCGCTATTGCCAAGCTCGCAGCCAGCAGATTTTGTATCACAATTCCCCTTCAGAGTCTGCTTACCTATTATAGACACTTGCAGTTATTCATTATGCTATGATTTATTTTACATTCACATGTAAAATTATCTATTTTAATGTAATGTACTCTAACAGCACAAGTTCTCTGCTGAATTGCTGTTGAGGCACAGTCTTTTATTGGCTAGTACATCTACTACTATAGACCCATTATGTGCATGAGCTACAGTGGGTGGACCTTTGCAGTGACTGTTTGGAAGGTTTTATTGAATAAGAATAGAGTTCTTAAACGTGTTAATAAAATTATGTTTAAATATGCAAATAAAAACTTAATAGTTTATTTTAATATTAGAAACAGGGAATCTTTAATGTCCCTGTAAGTGCATGCATCTCTAAAATATAGGCTGCACATTGTTCAGAGTGGTGATAGTATTATCTAAAAGTGCATCATTTTTCAAGAATGCAAGTGTTTCTCTTTGACGTTTACAATGATGGGAAGTATGCTGTGTGTAAAAAATACTTATAATAACATAGCATTATATACTGTATTTGTAGAGCTAAATTTATAAATCTAATTTGGATGTTTAGCGTCAGTCCTCAGAGACCCCGTCCAGCCAGAACTTAAATACATTACTCCTTATTCGGATAATCAATGGCTTAGCAATTGTCTTTGAGCCACATATGCTCAGGTAAGGATTTCCTAAATTTAGAAACACTGGTCAACACATTTAAGGTTAAGGTGCAGATAATAATCAAACAATGTCAGTTGAACTCCAGGTAATATATACTATATATATATATATATATATATATATATATATATATATATATATATATATATATATATATTTATATACTGTATATATATATATATATATATATATATATATATATATATATATATATATATATTTATATATATATATATAGTACATCTGTGTTCACATTTGAATGTCTAAAACAAGTTAAAAAAAATGGCTTCCAGCTGAGAATTCTTAGAAAAACAGATGCAAAGCCAAGGTTGGATTATACACAAGCTGGGAATCCTATCCACTTACAGCTGTTTCAAGCTTACTGGCTATTATCAGCGTAGAGCAGGATCCCAGCTTGTGTTGTGGACCTTATGAGTAGGTAGTGCTCCACAACAATCATTTAATATATGGTGGCAAAAGAGCGATAGAAGCCCTCCACCGTACAGTAGTACAGTAAATAAATAGTACATCAGTGTTCACATTTGAATGTCTAAAACAAGATAAAAAAAACTGTTTCCAGCTCAGACTTATGAGAAATACAGTTATTACACTGCATTCTGGGAAGCTTAGCAGGGATATGTGGCAAATGTGGCCACATATATATATATATATATATATATATATATATATATATATATACATACACTCTACCTCCCCACATTTATTTTGGGTTTCTACGCCCTTGGTGATGTGGGCTGCTCAGTATAACAAAATAATCTAATCTACATCCTTTGATGAAACGCCCTGCTGCTTGGCTAGTGAGGATAAAAAGCTATGGACTTCTGCTAGTTCCATCGACCCCCACTAATAACTACAAACAGACACTCCCATAATCCAGCTCACACAAGATGGATTCCCATACTCAGAAATAGAGTCTTCATAATTTCAGATTTCCCCCCCAAAATATTGTGTATCCATGGCATACACAGCTGCTTATATTGGGCATCAATTCTATTGCCCAATTTGTAAATTTATGCACTTAAAATCGCTTAATATTGCCACATATCTTTTAGCTACTCGCAATCCAATTATGAATTACCCGCCCACAATCATTACGGGCCAGCCAAAGATGAAAATTTGGCCTTAGAACTCCATTGGTTTTAGCACATCTCGAATATTACAAGCTCTAAAAAAATTAAAGTTACTAAATAGGACTCACAAGGCCTTTTTCAAACAATTATTAAAGCTGTAGCCGCAATTAAACACACAATCCTGTACTATAAAATCTTGGGAAGGAGGCTGCCATTGGGGAGTTACTGGTCATGATGCGTCAGCAAGTGGAGGCTACTTGGGGGCTCCAGACCAGTGTCTCTTCAAACGAGGCCTCCACGGACAGCAACCTGTGGAGGATCTATAGGGAGGTGAGGAGCCACAGCCTCATAATTGAGGCTGCTTCAATCGGCAGATAACTAGAACACACTAATCCAACTGCACATATTTTTGTACCTTCTCAACAGCACTCCTCAGTGACAATCTATTGGTCCAAATGTTAACATAATCTAGCCTGGCTACAGAGTAGAGGATCATGGCCTATGTGATGGTGATATTTTGTAAGCAGATGGCTACCTCCCATCACATGGTCCATGATCCTGTTCTCTTTGGACATGTAGGGTTATGTTTAAAATTTCCCCAATTGCTAGTCACTGAGGAATGCCGTTGAGAAGAGATGCTGCAGTCTCTATGTTTTTTTGTTTTTATTTCAGGCACAATTTAGGTCCCTCCGCTACTTCCTCTCCTTCCCCCCCTCGCCCTCCCCTGTATCGCTCCACCTCTCTTCCCTGTGTCTCCCCCTCTCCCTCCCTTGTCTCTATTTCCCCCCTCCCTCTCCTGTGTCTCTTTCCCCCCTCTCTCTCCCCTGTGTTTCACCCCCTCTCCCTCACCTGTGTCTCTCGACCCTCCTCTTCCTCCTCTCTCCCTTTGCTGTTTCTCCCCCCTCCTCTCCCTCCCCTGTGTCTCTCCCTCTTCTCCCTACCATGTGTCTCTTTCCCCCCTCTACCTCCCCAGTGTCTCTTTTTCCTCCAATCTACCTCTCCTGTGTCTCTCCCCCCTCCTCTCCTTCCCCTGTGTCTTTCCCGTGTGTCTCTCCCCTCTCCTCTCCCTCCCCTGTGTCTCTCTCCCCTCCTCTCCCTTCCATGTGTCTCTCTTCCCTCCTCCCTCCCGTGTGTCTGTGTTTAGTGGATGAGTGTGTATGTTATGAGGAATGTATGTGTTTAGGGTTAATTGAGTTGTTAATGAGTGTGCACGTATGTTGGAGATGACTCCGCATGTGTGTCTTGGGGATGAGGACGAGTGGTGTGTTTTGGTAATGAGTGTGCCAGATGTCATAGATGAGTGTACATGTGAGTTTGTGTTTGTGTAGTAAATGAGTGTGTGTGCGTGTTGGGGATGAGGGTGAGTAGGTGTGTGGTGGAATGTTTATGTTGGGGATAAGTGGGCCACTCTGCAGCTCCTCTCCCCTCAGCACACCAGGGTACCATGAACTCCCGGTGGAAGCCGGTCTCACCTCATGCACTGTGCGGCGCGGGAGGTGTAACATCCCCAGAAGCATCTTGAGCTTCACTGCCGAGGACAGGCTGTGGACACAGCTTCACGTTATCGATCAGAGGCAGTGAGCAGGGAGGCAATGCTCGGCGGCGTCCTGAACGGACCCTTCGTGCTCAGTGCTTGCCGTCCTTCCCACTCTGCTCCCGGTATTCCTGATTAGTCTCCCCATTCTCCTCCCTGGTTTCGGTCAGGTTAATGTACCGGAGCCTCCGGACCGCTGAGGCTGCACCTTCCAAACTCTCCATACAGTTGCACTACACTAACTCATTCCTGCTGCCGAGGCAACTGCTCAGCCAACCACAGAGCAAGATGTGAACCTTGCAACCAATCATGCCGTCGACAACAATAGCCAATCAAGCTGCTAAATTTAACATTGAGTTACCAACATTTTTCTGCTCACAATGATATATTAGATTGTAAGTCTGTGAGTTTCAATCCTGCAAGGTGCTTTAGGGAAAGCTCTATGGACACCGGATTCCAAGCTCAAAGACAGGGCCCTCCATTCATTGCCATGTGTGAATCTTGAACTTGTCATTGCATGTAACTTAACTTATGTATAGCACTACAGAATATGTTGGCGTTACAAATAAACGCTAATAATAATAATATGTGATTATTGTTGTTTGCAATTCCATCGCCATAGCTGTATTGGTCTAAATTTATGCTAAGTACCAAAATGGCATGTTAATCAAAGTCAGCATTAATGCATGCATTAGTAAAGCATGTCATCCTCTCCTCAATTTCAAGATAAGAAAATATGCTTTTGTCTGATAAAAGTATCAGTGATTATGGCTGCTGACCTTTTGTCCTCTACCTATTAATGGGTAGGTATTCCGAACTTAGGATCTCATAAGAATCCTTTAAAATGTAATAACTCCTGTATACCAGATGAATGAGATATCAATGATATCAAAATATCAGATGGAGATGGTGATAGTACTCTTGGACCACTGACTATGGTCATAGCTAAGCATTCACTGTAAGATGACACATCATTATTAATGGTCATGGCTAGTGATTTATCATGACACCTACCTAATGTTTAATAATGCTGGTAAATGAAGACCAGGTAAGTTGTTATATTGTTACAGTTATGGTATTTAGCACTGTGCTGTACATGCATTGTTTTAAAACATTTTTATCCTCCTCCTGTCTTTTTTTAAGTTTTGACCACTTTTTTTCAGATTTTTGTGTAATTGGATTGGATTAAATAGTCCAGATTTTTTATGCATCTGTTTAATTGAGCAAATGAAGACCAGATGTAATTGCTATGAGCATTACTGGTGATTCTATTAAATGTAGTGATGTATGATGAGATTTCTATTCATCATATTGTGGCTACTGTGGTAAAGTGACCATATGTGTCCCTAGTAGATGCTATTCATCATTATTATTATACAGTATTACCTTTAACCCTTTAGGTTTCCCCTCTTTCCAAAACTTTTTGCCCTTCGAGGATCTGCCCACACCATACTCATGATATTAATGCACACTCGTATACATGTCACGGACCACTTTTTCTCGGCCTGGGTGTTGGCCCATTAAGCCACCATAAAAGCACAGACTGCTTGGCTCCAGCCACTGGATTATCTGCATAAACACCTCTATTGTACTTGTAAATCTTGTTTTGTCCCATTGTTTGCCAGATAAAGTTAATCCTGTCTGATATGTGCTAGAGACAGCAGGATATGTATTGGAGGTTAAGCCTATTGCTCTCAGGAAGCTACTGTTAGACCCCATGTGGAGTTTACCTCTTGTATTTGTCTGCCACACCCCTCTCTATCTTAATACACCCCTCTCTATCTTTCCCCCCATAATTATTGTTTGACTTTTCAAAAAAAACAGTTCACTTCTGGAGGCATATAGAAATTGTTTGTCCATAAAAAAAAAAATTGAGCCCCAGGTGGCTGCAATACTGAACCTATCTCCACCCTCTAAGTAACCTGTCCTGATCACTACCACACGAAGGTTACTGAGACTCCTAGAAGGGCTAATTCCTGATGGAGAGCATCTGATACAGAAGCCAGATATCAGGGTGCTGGTGCAGAGATTTCAAATAACCCAAGCGGTCCTTGTGGATAGTTAACCTGTAGTCTATAGCAGGTTGCTCTGGGCTTGTATAGCCCCTGCACTTGCATCGTCACAATACATTTCTGAGTGTGCTTTGAGTACATAATAAAGTATTGTTATCCCGTTATCACTGTTTCCACGTCATTTTAATGGTTAAGGTATTGGGACAAATGATGTCCCGAACAGTTCGCCGGAGAACTATTCGCGGCAATTTTCGCATGTTCGCGTTCGCAACGAACGGCGAACATATGCGCTTTTCGGTCCGCCCCCTATTCTTTATCATTGAGGAAACTTTGACCCTGCACCTTACAGTCAGCAGACACATTCCAGCCAATCAGCAGCATACACTCCCTTCCAGAGCCTTACATCTGTATGACAGCCTCCATTTTAGAATCATTCTGTAGCTGAATTTGTTGAGAGAGGAGATATATTCTACCTGCTGTTGATTTAATAGGGAAATAGATAGCCAGGCTGTGTATTTAGCTTTAACTACACACCTGAAGGACTCCTTTGATATCTGCTGCAAGGACAGCAACCCAAAAAGCCCTTTTAGGGCTAGAACATCATTTATTTTATTTTATTATTTTTTTCTGCTGATTTAATAGGGAAAAAGATATCCAGGCTGTGTATTTAGCTTTAACTACACACCTGAAGTACTCTTTTGATATCTGCTGCAAGGACAGCAACCCAAAAAGCCCTTTTTATTTTATTTTATTTTATTATTTTTTTCTGTGTAATCTAATTGCATATGCCTGCCTGGTAGCGTGTGTGTGAGGCCTATTGCATCTAGTCTGCCAACTTTTGCTAGTGCACAGTGACACTCATATCTGGTGTCACAGTAGTGTGCAGTGAAATAAAACAACCTTTTTTTACTGTAATCGATTGAATATCAGTTGCCTGCCTAAAGGCGTGTGTGTGAGGCCTATTGCATCTAGTCTGCCAACTTTTGCCAGTGCACAGTGACACTCATATCTAGTGCAACCGTAGTGTGCAGTGAAATAAAACAACCCTTTTTTTACTGTAATCGATTGAATATCAGCTGCCTGCCTAAAGGCGTGTGTGTGAGGCCTATTGCATCTAGTCTGCCAACTTTTGCCAGTGCGCAGTGACACTCATATCTGGTGTCACAGTAGTGTGCAGTGAAATAAAAGAACCCTTTTTTTACTGTAATCGATTGAATATCAGTTGCCTGCCTAAAGGGGTGTGTGTGAGGCCTATTGCATCTAGTCTGTCAACTTTTGCCAGTGCGCAGTGACACTCATATCTAGTGCAACCGTAGTGTGCAGTGAAAAAAAACAACCCTTTTTTTACTGTAATCGATTGAATATCA
This sequence comes from Discoglossus pictus, assembly GCA_027410445.1. Lineage (NCBI taxonomy): Eukaryota > Metazoa > Chordata > Amphibia > Anura > Alytidae > Discoglossus > Discoglossus pictus. Next base: position 172,976,454 of record CM050166.1, on the reverse strand, counting down.
GTTGCCTCCCTAAAGGCGTGTGTGTGAGGCCTATTGCATCTAGTCTGCCAACTTTTGCCAGTGCGCAGTGACACTCATATCTAGTGCAACCGTAGTGTGCAGTGAAATAAAACAACCCTTTTTTTACTGTAATCGATTGAATATCAGTTGCCTGCCTAAAGGCGTGTGTGTGAGGCCTATTGCATCTAGTCTGCCAACTTTTGCCAGTGCACAGTGACACTCATATCTAGTTCAACCGTAGTGTGCAGTGAAATAAAACAACCCTTTTTTTACTGTAATCGATTGAATATCAGTTGCCTGCCTAAAGGCGTGTGTGTGAGGCCTATTGCATCTAGTCTGCCAACTTTTGCCAGTGCACAGTGACACTCATATCTAGTGCAACCGTAGTGTGCAGTGAAATAAAACAACCCTTTTTTTACTGTAATCGATTGAATATCAGTTGCCTGCCTAAAGGCGTGTGTGTGAGGCCTATTGCATCTAGTCTGCCAACTTTTGCCAGTGCACAGTGACACTCATATCTAGTGCAACCGTAGTGTGCAGTGAAATAAAACAACCCTTTTTTTACTGTAATCGATTGAATATCAGTTGCCTGCCTAAAGGCGTGTGTGTGAGGCCTATTGCATCTAGTCTGCCAACTTTTGCCAGTGCACAGTGACACTCATATCTAGTGCAACCGTAGTGTGCAGTGAAATAAAACAACCCTTTTTTTACTGTAATCGATTGAATATCAGTTGCCTGCCTAAAGGGGTGTGTGTGAGGCCTATTGCATCTAGTCTGCCAACTTTTGCCAGTGCACAGTGACACTCATATCTAGTGCAACCGTAGTGTGCAGTGAAATAAAACAACCCTTCTTTTACTGTAATCGATTGAATATCAGTTGCCTGCCTAAAGGCGTGTGTGTGAGGCCTATTGCATCTAGTCTGCCAACTTTTGCCAGTGCACAGTGACACTCATATCTAGTGCAACCGTAGTGTGCAGTGAAATAAAACAACCCTTTTTTTACTGTAATCGATTGAATATCAGTTGCCTGCCTAAAGGCGTGTGTGTGAGGCCTATTGCATCTAGTCTGCCAACTTTTGCCAGTGCACAGTGACACTCATATCTAGTGCAACCGTAGTGTGCAGTGAAATAAAACAACCCTTTTTTTACTGTAATCGATTGAATATCAGTTGCCTGCCTAAAAGCGTGTGTGTGAGGCCTATTGCATCTAGTCTGCCAACTTTTGCCAGTGCGCAGTGACACTCATATATGGTGTCACAGTAGCTTGCACGCATAGTACCACTAATAGTAAAAAAAATGACAGGCAGAGGCAGGCCACCCCGCAGGGGCCGTCGTGGTTGTGTTGCTGTGATACCCTTTGGCCCGAGAATAATGCCCAGTTTTCAGAGGCAATGTACCCTGAACTTGAACAGTTCTGAGGACATGGTTGACTGGCTAACACAGGATACCCAATCTTCTACAGCTTCCGCTCGGAACCTAGACGCACCATCCGCCTCCAGCTTAGCTTCGGGCACCTCTCCAGTTACCACCTGCCACCACCACCAACACTAGCACCACAGCCGCTTCACTTGATCCGTCAGCAGAGTTATTTACACATCCGTTGGAAGAAATGAGTGATGCACAAACATTAGTGCCAGAGGATGTAGATAACAGGGATATGTCCCAGTCAGGCAGCATTACACACATGGACGTACGGTCTGATGATGATGATGATGTTGTACCCGGTGCTGCTTCCTTTGTTGAGTTGTCAGATACAAGTGAAGTGGTTCATGATGACAATGCGTCTGTGGATGTCACGTGGGTGCCCGCTATAAGAGAAGAAGAACAGGAGGAAAGTTCAGATGGGGAGACAGAGAGGAGGAGGAGACGAGTTGGAAGCAGTGGGAGGTCGTCGAAAGTATCTAGTGGCACAGTCAGACAGCATGCATCGGCACCCGGGGTCAGCCAGACAGCACGCCAGTCAACGCATTCTGTTGCCACCACCACCAGAATGCCGTCATTGCAGAGCTCAGCAGTGTGGCAATTTTTTCGTGTGTCTGCCGGTGACAACAGTGATGCCATTTGCAACCTGTGCGAAAAGAAACTGAGTCGTGTAAAGTCCAACCACCCACCTAGGTACAACTTCTTTGCGAAGGCACATGATGTCACATCACAAACGCCTATGGGATCAACACATGAGTACAAGTAGCACACAAAGTCAAAGCCGCCATCCTCCTCCTGGTCTAGCATCTTCAGCCACGTCAACCACTGCTGCCCTGCTTGCCCCCTCTCAACCGTCCGCCACTCCGTGTCTCGCCCTGAGCAGTCCCTGCTCATCTGCCCACAGTCAGGTGTCTGTCAAGGACATGTTTGAGCATAAGGAGCCAATGTCACAAAGCCACCCCCCTTGCCTGGCAACTGACAGCTGGCTTGTCTGAACTCTTAGCCCGCCAGCTTTTACCATACAAGCTGGTGGAGTCTGAGGCCTTCAAAAAATTTGTAGCTATTGAGACACCGCAGTGGAAGGTACCCGGCCAAAATTTCTTTGTCCAAAAGGCAATCCCCAACCTGTACTCGATTGTGCAAAAGGAAGTAATGGCATCTCTGTCACACAGTGTTGGGGCAAGGGTCCATCTGAACACGGATACCTGGTCTGCAAAGCATGTTCAGGGCAGGTATATCACCTACACTGCGCATTGGGTAAACCTGGTGACGGCTGCCAAGCATGGAATACGTGGCTCTGCACATGAGTTGGTGACACCGCCACGACTTGCAGGCAGGTCTGCTGCCACCTCCTCTACTCCTACTACTCCATCCTCTTCCATAACCTCCTCGGCTGAGTCCTCTTCTGCTGCTGCTATGTCTTGCTCCACATCAACGGCACCCCCCCAGCTCCACAGGTACTATTCCACATCCCGGATACAGCAGTGTCATGCCGTCTTCGAGTTGACTTCCCTGAAAGCACAGAGTCACACCGGACCAGCACTCCTGTCCACCCTGAACGCACAGGTGGATCAGTGGCTGACTCCGCACCAACTGGAGATCGGCAAAGTGGTTTGTGACAACGGAAGAAATTTGTTGGCGGCATTGAATTTGGGCAAGTTGACACATGTGCCGTGCATGGCACATGTGTGTAATCTGATTGTACAACGCTTTGTGCATAAGCACCCAGGCTTACAGGATGTCCTGAAGCAGGCCAGGAAGGTGTGTGCCCATTTCAGGCGTTCCTACACAGCCATGGCGCACTTTACTGATATCCAGCGGCGAAACAACATGCCAGCGAGGAGCTTGATTTTAGACAGCCCGACACGTTGGAATTAAACACTCCTAATGTTCGACCGCCTGCTCCAACAAGAAAAGGCCGTTAACAAGTATTTGTATGACCGGGGTGCTAGGACAGCCTCTGTGGAGCTGGGGATTTTTTTGCCACGTTACTGGACGCTCATGCGCAATGCCTGTAGGCTTATGCGTCCTTTTGAGGAGGAGACAAACCTGGTCAGTCGCACCCAGGGCACCATCAGCGACATCATACCATTTGTTTTCTTCCTGGAGTGTGCCCTGCGAAGAGTGCTGGATCAGGCCGTAGATGAGCGTGAAGAGGAAGAGTTGTGGTCACCATCACCGCCAGAAACAGCCTTATCAGCATCGCTTGCTGGACCTGCGGCAACGTTGGAAGAGGATTGTGAGGAAGAGAAATCAGAGGAGGAATGTGGCTTTGAGGAGGAGGAGGAAGACCAACCACAACAGGCATCCCAGGGTGCTCGTTGTCACCTTTCTGGTTCCAGTGGTGTTGTACGTGGCTGGGGGGAAGAACATAAGTTCAGTGAGATCACTAGGACGAGGAACGGGACATGACTAGCTCGGCATCCAACCTTGTGCAAATGGGGTCTTTCATGCTGTCGTGCCTGTTGAGGGACCCTCGTATAAAAAGGATGAAGGAGAACGACCTGTACTGGGTGTCCACGCTACTAGACCCCCGGTATAAGCAGAAAGTGCCTGAAATTTTACCGAATTACCACAAGTCGGAAAGGATGCAGCACTACCAAAATAAATTAAAAAGTATGCTTTACACAGCGTTTAAGGGTGATGTCACAGCACAAAGGCAATCTATCAGCGGAAGAGGTGAACATAATCCTCCTCCTCCCACGACCACGCCGGCAAGGAGAGGACGCTTTACAGACGTGTTGTTGATGGAGGACATGCATCGCCACAGCCCTTCGGGGTCCACCCTCAGAGAACGACTCGACCGTCAGGTAACAGACTACCTTGCCATAACTACAGATATCGACACTATGAGGAGTGATGAACCCCTTGACTACTGGGTGTGCACGCTTGCCCTGTGGCCTGAGCTATCCCAATTTGCCATAGAACTTCTGTCCTGCCCCGCTTCAACTATCCTGTCAGAAAGGACCTTCAGTGCAGCAGGAGGTTTTGTCACTGATAAGAGAAGTCGACTAGGTCAAAAAAGTCTAGATTACCTCACCTTTATTAAGATGAATGAGGGATGGATCCCGAAGGGACTGACAGTGGGCGATACATTCGATTAAAAAATGCTTGATAGATGAGCTGCCTTGAGCTAATAATGGTCCACAAACTAACATCAATTTTTCTGGTCGCTGCAACAATATCTAATTTTTGCATTTAAATTCTTTTATTGTCAGAAGGCGTACAGCATGTAATGAAAAATAAAGCATTTTTGAACAGTCTTGCATAACAGTTGTGCAAAAATACATATTTACAATAAAGACATTTTGTGAAAGTTAGCTGTTATTCCTTCTTATTTTTACTTTTTAGGTTAATAATTTGTATTATTTTTTACTGTGATTGCAATTTAAGAGATACCTAAAACATGGTAAAACAGACAATAGTAAAGAGTATATCTGCAGGGAACACCAAAGTCCTATTAGCTATCATCCCTCCAGCAGTATTAGCTTATTATTTACAATATCTAACCTGGGCAATCACCCTTGGGTTACCCTAGGGCAGGCTTCAGTAAGCGACCTCTCCTTTCCTGGGAGGATTTTGCCGCCGGTTGCTTCTGAAGGGTCTCCAGGGCTCCCCCACTCCGGTCCTTCTCCCAGTGTTGCTTCAGCCAGTAACAAATGTTTTATATTTGTAAAGCGACCCAATGATCCCCCTTCATAGAGGTTTATCTTTACAAATTTTGGAGAACCAATTTAAGACCGGTTTCCCCTGTTTCTGGGTCAGGAAGTGTGTAATGTGCCTCAGCCTACAGTAATTGTAATGTTCTGACAGCGGTAGCTCATGCTTGTCCCTCAGTTCCTCATAGGCGAGCATCTGGCCCTTTACTAACCAGTCTCCCAGTCTATCTAGTTTCCTTGACCTCCACCGGTGTTGTGATGTTGTGCTCATGTGTTTCGGGCCCTAAGGGGGGGTCAAGAATTGGGGTCATTTAGGTGGATCCAGGGAACAAACCCGTGTGTTTCTTGGCCCATTTCCAGTATGATAGTGAGTGTCTGATTAGGGGGTTTTGGCGAGTTTTTAAGGCTCTGAGGAAATTCTGATAGCCAAGCCACCTTGCCCCAGGTTAAGGGCCTTAAAGTGTGGTTCTCTAAATACACACAGGCCGGTTGATGACATATAGAATGTGCTATTGGGAGGAAAGATAGGTGACGGAACAGGTATTAAACTGATAGGAATGAGTAGTACAGCTTAATACACCACTCCTATCTGGTGGCACCTTAGATTGCACGTGCAGTGCCCCAAATTCGAAGTAGGAGGTCCGACCAAGCATCTTTTTCCATCTCCCTGTTCCAAAAATCCATGCCATATACACGTCCCCTGATAGGTGACGTAACAGGTATTACACTGATAGGAATGAGTAGTACAACTTAATACACCTCTCCTATCTGGTGGCACCTTAGATTGCATGTGCAGTGCCCCAAATTAGAAGTAGGAGGTCCGACCAAGCATCTTTTTCCATCTCCCTGTTCCAAAAATCCATGCCATATACACGTCTCCTGATAGGTGACGTAACAGGTATTACACTGATAGGAATGATTAGTACAACTTAATACACCTCTCCTATCTGGTGGCACCTTAGATTGCACGTGCAGTGCCCCAAATTAGAAGTAGTAGGTCCGACCAAGCATCTTTTTCCATCTCCCTGTTCCAAAAATCCATGCCATATACACATCCCCCGATAGGTAACGTAACAGGTATTAAACTGATAGGAATGAGTAGTACAACTTAATACACCACTCCTGTCTGGTGGCACCTTAGATTGCACGTGCAATGCCCCAAATTAGAAGTAGGAGGTCGGACCAAGCATCTTTTTCCATCTCCCTGTTCCAAAAATCCATGCCATATACACGTCCCCTGATAGGTGACGTAACAGGTATTACACTGATAGGAATGAGTAGTACAACTTAATACACCACTCCTATCTGGTGGCACCTTAGATTGCACGTGCAGTGCCCCAAATTAGAAGTAGGAGGTCCGACCAAGCATCTTTTTCCATCTCTCTGTTCCAAAAATCCATGCCATATACACATCCCCCAATAGGTAACGTAACAGGTATTAAACTGATAGGAATGAGTAGTACAACTTAATACACCACTCCTGTCTGGTGGCACCTTAGATTGCACGTGCAATGCCCCAAATTAGAAGTAGGAGGTCCGACCAAGCATCTTTTTCCATCTCCCTGTTCCAAAAATCCATGCCATATACACGTCCCCTAATAGTGGACGTAACAGGGATTAAACCGATAGGAATAGTACTACTTAACAGTAGACACCTTATAATAACGCAGACAGAGGCAACGCAGAGAGAGGAGTCTGATGAAGAGGAGTCAGAGGAGGAAGGTGGCTTTGAGGAGGTGGAAGACCAAACACAGCAGGTGTCCCAGGGGGCTTGTTGTCACCTTTCGGGGACCCTTGGTGGCTGGGTGGAGGAAGAGACCTTCAATGACATCAGTGAGGACAAGGAACGGGACATGGCTAGCTTGGTATCCAACCTTGTGCAAATGGGGAGTTTGTGGTTGTGCAAAGGACTGTTTGCGGTGCATTAAACGGGGAGATTGGCCTGTTACTGTGAAGCGGGTGTAACCCTTACACTACCTGATCGATACAACATCATACCTGATGTTTTAAAGCATGTTATTCCAAACAATTTAGGAATGTTAGGTGATTTATGCCCTTTATGGCTTAAAACCAGACTCTGCATCAACTATGTAATTTTCCGTGGGAGTTTTGTCATGGATCCCCCTCCGGCATGCCACAGTCCAGGTGTTAGTCCCCTTGAAACAACTTTCCCATCACTATTGTGGCCAGAAAGAATCCCTGTGGGTTTTGAAATTCGCCTGCCCATTGAAGTCAATGGCGGTTCGCCGATGTTCGTCCGTTCTCAAACATTTGATGGAATTCGCGTCCGTGGTTCGCGAACCAAAAATTTGATGTTCGCGACATCACTAATTGGGACATCAATGTGCATAACAGGTATGTAACTATCATATATCATAGGTAGAAATAAATATATGAAATAAGTATCCATATTTACTTTCCAAAACAATGTAATGTTAACATTCCAGACCATTACAGTAGCTCAGGCATGGTCTCAAAGTGATCATACTTGAAGAATATTATTTTTATTTTATTTATTTTTTATATATTATTTATTGTCAGGTTTACATGATATACATAGATTACAGAAACACAACATTTCTCAAACACACTCTAAACAGAAGGTTGGGTTTCTTCTAAACAAAGATATCCTTTGTTTCGAATTTAGCTCTAGAATTACTAACTTTAATCACGATTGAACAAGGTCCCTCATGTATGGGCTCTTTTCGACTTTCACTCCCTTCACATCCCTATTGACCTGAAGAATATTATTGATGATGCTTGTGTGTTATTATTCACGAAAAGTATAAATTGTAGTACTGTTCAGTATCAGCTTTGCCCTAAAATGTTGTTAACCAAATGGCAGGTATTACTAATTAATTAATAAAAGAACACAATATAATTTCACAAAATTATTGTTGTTATACATCTTGCCACATGGCCATCAGCAGTGGCATGGGACTTTACAGGATGGGTGTACCCAAGATTGGCCTTGATGAAGGTGAGTTTGCTGTTGGTGCCTCTCCACAGCCTCCATATGTGTTTGTGAAGAGCTAGAACAGATTAGTTCAATCCGCGTTGTCCTGATTTGTCCCTGAATCCCCATGTACCTGTGTCTCTAACATGCTCCCTGGGAGAATGCAATGCCTGTGTTAGGTAACGATATACCCATATAGACAGCATCAATGTCACCCCCTCCTGTCTTTAATTACTGTGGCTGCATATGCTGACATTTCTCACACCCCATTTTCTTTGAGCTAAGGATCTGTTTTTGATGCTATACCTTCCCTTGGATGTAGGTAGCAACACCATTATGATTGAGAGCTTATGAGAAAACTGCTCTGATCACAGTGAAATGGCCTGTCAGGCTTATTAGCTGATTCCTGTAATAAGTATCTTCCCGTTTCATATTGCAGTGTGCCCTTGGGTTGGCATAGTATGTGAGATTGTAACTCTGATCTCAGTACATGGAAATTTGTCTAGGGATTAGCTTAATGTATTGGTTTTATTGAATGCTTTTTAATTGTATATATGGATGATCCTAGGATTATGCACATTGATATGAGGATCATTTGCTCCTCAGTATCTTTATTACAGCACTTTATATTGCATGTTTTTTGAATACCTGAGGGGTTTTTGGTACTCTATTTGTCCAATATTTATTCATTTTGGACCAATGCGGATATAGGTGAAACCTTTAGTTTATATTTATATGTTGCTTTAATACTTGTGACTTGTTTTGCACCAAATTTACTTACCTAGGGCCTATACAGATATATGCCATATTTAATAGTTATTTAGTTTATTGATCTTCCAATTATTGGCTAAATAGTGACTATTTACCTATTATGTGAATTAATTAGACTGCATATTGAATATAAACTTTCTATTTGCTGGTCATCATTAGATATATGTTACTATCAATCAATGGATACCACTGCACAATGGTTACCATTGTGGTACTAATAGAGCTCCATTCAATTGAGGTTTTGGGAGATCCTGAGGCCTGTAAGTGAGGTTTCAAGATACTGTGCTATTCAATTGACTTCTTTTTGTGGGCTTGGACAGCTTCCGAGTTACGGGCTTGAAAAAATGGGGATGATTACCTCACAACTTACAGCCTTCAGAAGCCTTTGATCTTTCACTTTCGCAAGGCTAATATCGCACACGTGTAAATGGCAAATGAAGGAGAAAATTCTACAAGTGCTAGAGGGGACCCGCAATGGGGTTAAACACCTTTTTGCAGCACTGTAAATGCAATAAAAAAATTAGGGGTAGTTAGTGGGTAAAGCGATGATAGACATTACAATTAATTGCACAACAGTCTCAAACTTGCAAATCGGCAGAAAATAAAAAAAACTGTTACGTCATTTCGGGGTTAAATCGATCTCAAGTATCAATGAGTTAATACATATCAGGCCAACCATATGGACTAGAACAGTGTTGGCATTCTTTTTCATAATTCTTTATTTATGGGATTTGAGAGTCTGATCGCATATATGACTCCTGAACCTAATTGATTGACATGTAACCTCCATGTTTTACTGCCGTAATAATGACAGTCTAATTTTCTATTGGCTGTTTCGAAGTGGGTGGTTACAGGCTTGCTGAATTGATCATGTTCCCGCCCTGAAGTGCTCAGAACCAGTGCATGGTTTACGGATTTGGCTTGGGGCCCGTAACTTGCGGCTTTGAGCAATTGAATAGAATTGCAATTGGAGACCAACAGGAGCCCGCAACACGTTCACAGACATTCGGCTGTCTGCAATCGAGTTGCGGTCTTCTAATTGTATCATGATTTATTTTAGTAGTTAATAAAGATTTCCTCTTCTTTTAGAAGTAAATACTATATTTTGGTGTGATGCACCTGAGAAATTAATGATGTAATTTGCATTGTTACATCATAAATGTAATTATGTCTCTTCCTTTTTATATAAATGGTAAAAATAGATAAAATATAAATATATATGAGATAAATAGGGGAGTTATAAGGTTTTTTAAAATAATTATTTACCCTAGGAAGCAATGAGTACAGAATTTGATAAGGGTAAAAATAAAAGAAGTGTGAAAGTTACAGCGTTTATGGGAGAGCTTTAGGGGCTATAGAAGCAATAACTAAGAATCCCATTAGGTATATAAATTCTTGATCAATTTGCAAAAAAATATTAACAAATTTTCCACATGATTTTCCACTCTTTATTTCAATGACTCTTTAGTAAAAAGATAATGTACAATAGGCAAGTTTGGAGATTCTTTTTTAACCATGAAAAAAATAAATGAGCTTGTCAATATTTGTTGAGTTCATATTTTAAAACAGTTGTTTGAACACCCCCATTAATAGGTGTGTTCTGTCAAAAGAATATTTGTTCTCCTGTATGAGTACTTCTGTAGCCTGATTGGTCACCTATATTACCTTACACAAATATTTGGCTTCAGCAGATGCGACACATGCAATTTTTGCATGTTCTCTTTACTACTTCACTGCTACAAGTTTGTTAATTATTTTATTAAATCTATGTAATTTTTAAGGTGTATGGGCAGAACCAGTACAAAATAACTTTGGGGCTCCCTTCTCCTCCCAACAATATATATATTGCTCTAATAATTAAAGTTCTATTGAACATTATGCATTTTACATGACCTTATAACTTGGTTTGGCATATCTGTTTGAAATTTTGTATTTGAGGAGGGATTGCGGGTTCTATTTTTTATTTTGTTAATTTTCATGAAAATCTGTCCAGCCAAAAGAGTTAATTTATGTTGAATTGTTGGGTGGGGACACAGTATATTCCCCATAAGAAATTCTTGAAATAATTGCTCACTTGCATGTAAATATTTGGCTGAATGGATTTGTTTGAATGTTTGGCAATGTAATAGTAATCTAAAAAGTCTGCATGCTTTTTTGAAATGTTTAGAAAGCTTAAGTCATTTTTTAGATAGTTTAACATTTTAATGTAAGGAACATGTTTAGAATAGACTTGTGCACATTAACTACTGTCAAATTCCATGCATTTTGATTGGTCAATTATGATGTTTTTAGTGGTTTTATTGTTATATCTCGCCTGCAATGGCGACCGTTCATCAGAGAGGGCGAGTGAATGAAGGGCCATGTGTATAATGTTGCTAAATGCATGTGTGTCTGGAGAGAGCTAGAGAGAGAGAAACACTCGCTATGGGATTGCTACCACTGGTGTGCTGGACATAGCGTTTGAGTGAAACACATAACACTAAGAATGTTTATCTAATAATTTGCTTTCAGTCACCATTTCAAGCATGTACCTATTGTAAACAATTATATATTTAAAATGTCATGGATGTAAATGTGTTCCCCATTATTCAGTGCCTTGCAAAAGTATTCACTGCCCCTTGACTTTTTTGACCTATTTTGTTACAGCCTTAAGTTCTATGTTTTGTTAATCTGAATTTTATGTGATGGATCAGAACACAATAGTCTAAGTTGGTGAAGTGAAATGAGAAAAATATATACATAAAACTATTTTTTTAGAAATAGAAAACAGAAAATTGGCATGTGCGTATGTATTCACCCCCTTTGTTAAGAAGCCCATAAAAAGCTCTGGTGCAACCAATTACCTTCTGAAGTCACATAATTAGTGAAATGTTGTCCACCTGTGTGCAATCTAAGTGTCACATGATCTGTCATTGCATATACACACCTTTTTTGAAAGGCACCAGAGGCTGCAACACCTAAGCAAGAGACACCACTAACCAAACACTGTCATGAAGACCAAGGAACTCTCCAAACAAGTAAGGGACTATGTTGTTGAGAAGTACAAGTTAGGGTTAGGTTATAAAAAAACAGTGAAACAAGGTGGTGGCAGCATCATGCTGTAGTGATGTTTTTCAGCAGCCAGGACTGGGAAACTGGTCAGAGTAGAGGGATAGATGGATGGTGCTAAATACAGGAATATTCTTGAGCAAAATCTGTGCGTGATTTGAGGCTAGGATGGAGGGTCACCTTCCAGCAGGACAATGACCCCAAACACACTGCTAAAGCAACACTTGAGTGGTTTAAGGGGAAACAGGTAAATGTGTTGGAATTGCCTAGTCAAAGCCCAGACCTCAATCCAATAGGAAATCTGTGGTCAGACATAAAGATTGCTGTTCACAAGTGCAAACCATCCAACTTGAAGGAGCTGGAGCAGTTTTGCAAGGAGGAATGGGCAAAATTCCCGTGGTAAGATGTGGCAAGTTCATAGAGACTTATCCAAAGCGACTTGGAGCTGTGATTGCCGCAAATGGTGGCTCTACAAAGTATTGACTTTAGGGGGGTGAAAAGTTATGCACATTTACTTTTTCTGTTATTTTGTCATTTGTTGTTTTGTAAATTAAATGATGCAAATCCTCAAACAATCCATGTTAATTCCAGGTTGTGAGGCAATAAAACACGAAAAATGCCAAGGGGGGTGAATACTTTTTGCAATGTTACATTTAAAATTGTGCTATTAGAAATGAGCAACGGTATACATTATTGACATTTTACCTTCCAGATTTAGGTTTCACTCTGTGCCAGTATATGTGAGACTATTAAAATTCGGTGGAACCTGTATTTGTCTCATTCACATTTACACAGTGTGTTGTGAAACACATGTTGTGTCTGGTGGGTCTTCAGGAGAGGGCAATGAATTACTGCTCTATAGTGAAAAGGTTAACAGCATTTTTATTTTTTCTACATTTTATGAGATATAAGAGATAAGATTTTTTCTAAATTCTTTAATTCTTTTCAATCATGTACATTAATACTACTTTCAAATATCAATGTATTCATTATTTTGTGTCTTAAAAATTAAAACTAATGTGTAAGAATAGTGCTACCATTAAGTGACATCATATGATGTGATGCCATCAGTAATATAATTGATGATGTAATTTTTCATTTCATATGTGATGTCATAGCTGTCATCTTTATTTATATAATATGTGATGTCATGAATGATATCGCCTAATGTCATAGATGATGTCATCAGATAAACCTTTGCAGGGAGAGGATGGGATGTTAAAGTTCCATGCTACCTTAACTTTCCAATTTCTTGTGTTTTTTCAGCTTTAAGTTGCCCTATCCTGAGCTTTAACCTTAACTATACCTTAATGCATATATATATATTCTATGCAAGTAACAGAGTTGTTGTTGTTCAGTCATTATGTCGTCTTTGACTCTTCACGACCCTATGGACTGGATCATGCCAGGCACATCTCTTGGCAAAGATACTGGAGTGGGTTGCTATTTCCCTCTCAAGTGGATCACAATTTGTCTGACCTCTCTGCTATGACCTGTCCATCTTCCGTGACCATACATGGTATAGCTCACAGCTTCACTGAGGTACACAAGGTGATTTACCACAACAACTCAGTGAACCAGAAGGGGATTAGCAGAGTATCCGAACCCTATTGTGTCGCTCAATAGTTTGGTTTCTGCCTTTGAAGCTTACCTACTGCCTACATGTATCTAGTATTACAAAAATAACAACAACAAAAAATCTTTAAACTAAACATTGAAAACAATGTCTTCATAATTGCGATCCAAATTTGAAAACAGTTCCAAAGGTAGTGTTAAGCTAAAACTGTTTAATCACTGTAAATAAAGCCTCAGCAGGACTTTCTGGCAATATATCTGTAGTCTCTGTGTTGTTTCTGGTCAGACGTTGGGTTTCTGCCGGGAACAATGAACATGTTTATGTTTTGTTTTGACATGTTTGAAGTTGAGCTCAGGAAAACAAAAACATAAAAATGATTTGCTATAATAATACAAAGTAGAGTGCTGCTGGCCAGACATTATGAATTGTTTCAGCAAAACTGTTTTAATTATTTATGAACAAAACATTATTTAATAGAAGACTATAATTACGATTTGATAACACTGTTTTAACAAACCAAGATTGAAAGGAACACCAAAGACTATAGCTGTTGCACGGCTGTATTTCTGCATGGCCCAAAGAGGTCAGTTAAAAACAAATTTCACACTTCCATTGTATTGATAAAGAAGAATTTATGAATAATGTTGTCCTCATATATTGCTGTAAAGCTGGGTATGATGATTTCTGGATTTCCCAAAATGCAATAAACATATATAATTTGTTTTTATAGAACTAAAAGTATGAAATCCAGTCCTTCATTATTAGTATCTGGCTCTACATTATTATAGAAATTGACTCAATCTATTATATATATGTGTGGGTATACAATCTTTTGAAGTGGTAAACACATTTTATCTTTTTATCTATGAAAGTTAATAGTTTGATGTACAACAATATATTAATTTACATTACTTCACAATAATGAGTTATAACTGGGTATGGCAAATAACATAGGGCTCTATGCTAATCCATGAAAATTCAATTATAAGAGTCTATACTCAAAGCTGCCAGAGAGAAAAAAAACATCTGAAAAACTATCCATCTAAACTGATTTATCCAGCCTAACCTTAAATAAAATAAGGGAATATAAAAACATAACTAATGCATTAAGAAGATAAAATATCCCATATAGATGGGCCTTCCACATTAAGCTAATTATTTCAAAAGATAAGGAAAAAACAGTAATTAATTTCCCTATAGAAGGAAAAAATTGTTTTAAAGAATTGCAAATCTCATTTGATTTTACTCCCAAAGACATTACAGATAATAATAAAAAAAAAAAATAGCTTTCACAATGGGAAAAAAACATAGTTTATAAAATTGTAAATATGTTGATTTTTGTCAATTTCTCACTTCAAGCTATTCTATTTTTCAAACAGTTGGGGATTTGAACTAGTAAAAATTATGAATTGATGGAAAGACTAAATTGTTTTAGTTACCCGTTGTCCCTTTTTCTCTCTCTCTCTCTCTCTCACGGAGATATAGCATAAAATTGTATTGGATAATTAAATAATTACACTACATTTTTTTCACTTATGATTAAAGTTTGCATTTCACACATTAAAAAAGGCTAAAAAGAAAAAGGAGGGAGAAGGAAGAAAGGGATGAAGAGTGAAGGAAAAGGTGGAAAAAAGGAAAATAAAAAAATATTCTATATTTATTTATATAGATTGTTTTCATATTTTAGAGGTGGTTAAATAACGTGATACCTTTGTATTTTTACAATTTTTTTATCACTTATAATGTAACTATTTCAAATGATATGATTTCAACGACTTTTCATGTTTTAAGGATTAGAGTATTTTTTTCGATATATTTTTCACTGTTTAAAAGCACTATTTAAAATCACCTTTTTTTATCTCTTTCTCTTTCCTCCTCATCCCTGATTGTAAGGTCCTTTCCAACATCAGATTTTTGTAATTGGTTAGTTATTGCATTACTAGACGTTCTTGGTAGGGTGACCGCTTAATAGGTATAAAGGAATGAGGATAGAAAGGACACGGACACTGGTAAATAGTATTACTTTGAAGACTCCAGAATACAGAAAATTTAAGTGTATGGAGATATAAAAAGTATAACCTGTCAATTACTTGCCGATTATATTTTTTTATGTACAATGTATTCAAAATACTAAATATTATCTGATATAAATATAAGATAGAATTTTCTCTGATCATTCTAGTCAGAATATTTTCTCTCTAACTAGGAAAGATCTTCTTAATGACAGTGGGCCTCATTCAATTGGAAGCCCGCAACTCGCTCACAGATGGCCGCCTGTCCAGTTGCGGGCTCTCATTGGTCACCGTTTGCTAGGCCATTCAATTGATCCCGGTCGCCAGTTGCAATCCTAAAGCCAGCTTCATGGAGTTGTGGGCTGGAACTGTATCAATTGAGTGAGCTCTTAACCGCCCATTTCGAAACGGCCAATAGAAAATGAGTAATGAGAGTCATAATTACGGCAGTAAAATATGGAGGTTTCAAGTCAATCAATCAGGTTCCGGGGTCCAATAAGCGATTGGACTCTCAGAACTTAAAAAATGAAGAATTATTAAAATGAATGCCAATACTGTTCTAGTCCATATGGATGGCCTGATACAGTGCCTTGCAAAAGTATTCAAGCCCCTTGGCATTTTTCGTGTATTGTTGCCTCACAACGTGGAATTAACATGGATTGTTTGAGGATTCGCATCATTTAATTTACAGAACATGCCCACAACTTTGAAGATTTGTTTTGCTTTAGCAGTGTGTTTGGCGTCATTGTCCTGCTGGAAGGTGAACCTCCGTCGTAGCCTCAAATCACACACAGAGTGGTACACGTTTTGCTCAAGAATATCCCAGAATATATGTATTTAGCACCATCCATCTTTCCCTCAACTCTGACCAGTTTCCCAGACACAGCTGCTGAAAAACATCCCCTCAGCATCATTCTGCCACCACCATTTTTCACTGTGAGGATGATGCTCTTTGGGTGATGTGATATGTTTGGTTTTTTTAGTGTTTTTTTGATGGCCGAAAAGGTTAATTTTAGTCTCATCAGACCAGAGCACCTTCAAAACGTGCCATTTAGTTTTTTGCTTAAAGTAATGGCTTTCTTTTGGCCTCTCTGCCATAAAACCCAACTCTATAGAGTGTGCGGCTTATTGTCTTCCTATGTACAGATACTCCAGTCTCTTCTGTGAAACTCTGCAGCTCCTCCAGGGTTACCTTTCAGTCTCTGTTTGCTACCTCTCTGATTAATGCCCTCCTTGCCCGGTCCGTGAGTTTTGGTGGGCGGCCGTCTCTTGGCAGGTTTGCTGTTGTGCCATGTTCTTTCAATTTGGTTATGATAGATTTGATGGTGCTCCTGGGGATCATCAAAGATTTGGATATTTTTTTATAGCCTAACCCTGACTTGTACTTCTCAACAACATTGTCCCTTACTTGTTTGGAGAGTTCCTTGGTCTTCATGGCGGTGTTTGGTTAGTGGTGCCTCTTGCTTAGGTGTTGCAGCCTCTGGGGCCTTTCAAAAAAGGTGTGTATATGTAATGACAGATTATGTGACGCTTAGATTGCACACAGGTGGACATCATTTCACTAATTGTGTGACTTCTGAAGGTAATTGGAGGCACCAGAGCTTTTTATGAACTTTATAACAAAGGGGGTGAATACATACGCACATGTCAATTTTCTGTTTTCTATTCCTAAAAAATAGTTTTATGTATATATTTTTCTCATTTCACTTCACCAACTTAGATTATTGTGTTCTGATCCATCACCTAAAATTCAGATTAACAAAACATTGAACTTAAGGCTGTAATGTAACAAAAAAGGTAAAAAGTCAAGGGGGGTGAATACTTTTGCAAGGCACTGTATGTATTAACTCATTGATATCCAAGATCATTTATCCCCAAAATTACACATAAAAATATAACTTATTTTCTGCAGTTGTGCAGGCTTGCAATTAATTTGAATGTCTTTCATTGTTCTCCCCGTAATTTACTGTTTTATTTGCATTTACAGTGCTACGAATTGGTGTTTGACCCCTTTGTGGTTCCTCTCGAGTACAAGAAGGATTTTCTCCTATATTTGCGGTTTACGGGTGTGGATACTTATGCGAGATTGGGGATTTTGAGCAATTGAATAGCAATTTGCGATTTTAGCCATGAAAAAAGTTACACATCAAAGGCTTCTGGATGGTGTAAGTTACGTGTTCGATGGAAAATAACTTTTTCAAGCTCTTAAGTCATAACCCAATCCGAGCTGCAAAAAGACGCTAATTGAATAGCAAATTTGACTGCAACCTTTGTGGCAATCTAAACATGTGTCTAGAACATGTATTAGACAGGAAATATTCTATAAAACCTCTGCCGCATAATGAACTTACAAGAAGAGCCAATAAATCTAAATAAATTTAGATATTTACGATGGTTGGAGAACTCTTCGTCCTAATGAATGAGATTAAACCTTGTAATCATTTAGACCCAAAAACGCATACTAGAATTGATTATCTTCTATTAGATCAAGCAATGTTAGATATTGTTAATAACACAGATCTAGGTCTAATTAATTGGTCAGACCATGCTTGCATAAAATTGCATATACATAAGTCGCAAGTTTCGAAGATAAGAATGAAAATTGACTCTACACTTTTTAAAACAATTGAAAACAAAGATAAGTTAAAAAAAAATTAACGTTTTTTTTTTTATTGAATGAAGGCTTAGTAGACTCTAAATTTCCTTATGGAATGCGCACAAAGCTGTGGTAAAAGGCTTACTGATTTCATGGTCTGCAACCAGAGTTAAGAAAATAGGCTCCTCCTTGAGAGAATTGTATATTAAACTTAGGGCCTCATTCTATTAGCGGCCGCAGCCGTTGCGGGGCCGCAAGGACCGGCCGCAAGCTATTCGGCTATTCTATTCCCTTACGGCCGGAGGCTCCGGCAGGCTTGCGGCCGGTGCCTTGCTATCTCTTGCGGCCGCTCGCGCCAGAGGAAATCCTTTGATCTAAAACGGCCGCAAGAGTTTTGGCCGTAAGAAATTCCTATTTGCAATTCAATTGCTCTGGGAACCCTCTCTGCAAGGCTAAAAACGAGCCGCTGCTTACTTGCAGGAAAGAGGTCCCACTAGCACCAATTAAGCACATAAAATAGCTCAAATAAAGCCATCCTGCACTTTGAGAAGACTATAAAGGGATTTTAGGTGTTAGAAAAAATAGCACATAATTATCCTATACTCAAATCCGTAAAATATTTTATTTTTAATATCCGTAAAATATCCATGTAAAAAGTCCAGAGTGCTTGGAGCACCTCAGACCCGCCCACGCCGCAGCCGGAAAATAAACAGTTAATTTGAACTTGGGTTTGGGCTGATGTGCAAGCTTGAGAGTGGGTTCCTTTTAATCCTCATGTCCCCCAATATGATCCCTAGCATTTACAGAGCTGTACAGTGCAGGCTTGAATTTATTTTTGAGTTTTTATATTTCACAGCTTACGGCCGGTTCCAAGATATGCGGCCGGCCGTAAAAGGAGATCCTTGCGGGGCCGTATAATAGAATCGCGAGTTAACTGAACCCCCGCAAGGAATCGCAGCCTTACGGCCGATTTACGGCCGCTAATAGAATGAGGCCCTTAGTAATTTAGAAATACTAAGGGCCTCATTCAATTGCGATTTGGCCAATTGAATAGGGTTCTAAATAAGCACATAGCATATTTTTTTTAAATAAGTTTTTAGTTAGTAAACATCTATTCAAAAGCAAGTTTTTCACTACCTAAAAACTTCTTTAAAAAAATATGCTATGTGCTTATTTAGAGCCCTATTTAATTGGCCAAATTGCAATTGAATGAGGCTCTAAATAAATTGTCACCAACAAAAGGCTTAACTAAGCAGATTTCACTGATTCAGGCCCAAATTAAGAACATTTTTCAAATTTAAGTTAATAATAAGATATGGCTACTACAGCAAAAACAATACCATTATGGACAGGTAAATTGGTAGAGAATCAACTGAAATTTAAAACTACTCATAAGAGAATTGAGAAATGAATAGATCAGAAAGGGGCCTTATGTATTAATCCTAAAGATACCGGCACTTCTTTGCTCGGTACTATACAATTTAGAAGAAAATGACAATTTTAGTAAACCACAAAAGACCACATAAGAGAATTTTTAAGTAAAATAATTACCAAAAATATCAGATGAGCAATTGAATTCTCTTGAAGAAGACATTTCCGAGAAAGACATTGAAAGCTTTATTGCAAGCTTAAAAGGGAACAAATCGCCAGGACCGGATAGCTTTCCACATTTATTACATGAACTTTTTACTATCTTTAATTGGTCATTTAAAAAATATGTTTACTGAAATTAAGGCAACAATTATCACCATACCAAAAGTAGGTAAAAATTAGACAGATTTAAAAAATTATAGGCCTATCTCGCTCCTTAATGCTGACATCAAGATTTATGCAAAAATACTTGCAACAAGATTAAAGCCTATTATGACAAATCTAATAGACTTGAATCAAACATGGTTTGTTAAAATTAGGCAGGACACCGATAATATCAGGAAACTCATAGATTTATTTGCATTTTCAAAGCTCAGTAAAGTGTAGCCTTTAGACGCCAAAAAAGCTGTTGACAGGGTCAACTGGGACTACCTGGGATTGGTGTTAAAAAAGTTTGGCTTTGGTAAGTTCAGCTCACGTGCGATTAAGGCATTACACTGCAAGCTCACAGCTTTTGTTTCAGAAGTAGGTTTCAAATCCAAGAGTTTTGCAAAAACGGGACAAGACAAGGTTGTCGGCTTTCACCACTAAATTTTGTGCTTGCTGTAGAACCTTGAGCGGAGAACTGATTAGAAAATAAACTTCTATTTCTGGTATAGAAATTGGTGAGTTACATTAACAAACCATTTAAAATCATTGATAACTAGCTTATTTTATTGATTCATACAACAACGTATCCTATTACTTAATTCTGCTAAAACAAATGTCTTAACTTTTAAATCTTGATAGTGAGGTGATAGTTAAGCTTATAGAACAGTATACATTTCATTGGAATTTGAATGGTTTCACCCAATTTGGAGTGGACTTTATATCAAACTTGAAGGTAATACCTATAATTAATTTTGAGAAATTGTTCACTCATGTAAATACCATATTGATGAACTAGAAAAAAAATAACTTCTCTTGGCTGGGTTGGATAGTAGCCATCAAAATAGTAATTGTACAAAAAATGACCTATTTGTTAAGATGTTTCACGTTGTATGTTCCCACATATATTACAAAGAAATTGCAATTACTGATCAATTATTATATTTATAGAGGGAAAAATACTAGTTTTAAAAAAGATCTGGTGGGAAAGAAAGAAGGGTTAGCCTTACCTAATACATCGGATTACTGTGATGTAATAATTTTGTTGCATATATTGAAACTTGGAAATATAGATCAGAGTTCAAAATGTATTGAAATTGAAAAGATCTTATCACAGGATCTTAGGGTGGACCATTTATTATGGTATAATGTAATGGGAAGGGGGGAAATAAAGGAACTTCCTCTGGTAATTCAAACCATCCTTGAGTTGTGGTTAAATTGCAACGAGAGAAGAAAACTGGTTTTATTTCCTTCTCCCAATGTTCTGATACCGCTACTACTTGATAAGTTTTTGCCTATAAAAAGAGAAAATTGGGAACAATGAGATTTGAATTGTTTAGCAGATTTATATCTGAATGGATTGTTTGAAGATCTTAGGAAAATTACTTATAAACCAGAAGAAAAATGGTTAAACTATAATTCTTTGAGACATGCAGTAAGCAAATCAGAATTTACTTTAGTTAACTTAGGAGACCTTACTAATGTTGAGAACATGTGTAAGACAAATAAGATGTCATTATTTTAAAGCTATTAGGGCTGCTGCAGAAGATGTTAAGACTTTAGCAATGCAAAAATGGGAGAGGGAATGAAGTATGGAATTTGATAAAATAAATGAGTTTAGAGCTTTTGAAATGACTAAAAGGGGTATAAAGTGTGCCTTTCTTAGAGAGACATACTGTATTTTTCTGTGTATAAAACTATATTTTTTGCCAAAATTTGGAAGTTTAAAATAGGGGGGTTGTCTTCTACACGGAATACAGCACAGCACAGCCGGCAACAATACTGCAAGTGGCCTCTAGATGGCGATGTCACTGTTTGAACTGTGGAGCCATTACTGTAACAGGAGTGGAGGAGGAGACGGAGGAACAGAGCAGGCAGGAAAGAGCTGATGGTGAGAACCCGGGGGATGTGGTGGGAGAGGCGGGCTCCTCATACTGGCTCTGTGTGAGGGACAAATGCAGCCATGTATTAGCTGTGTGTTCATTATGTGTGTGTACTTTATATAAACCATCTAGGTATGAGTCCATGTACATGCATGTGCAGAGCTTCATCTAATATATATGGGGTTGTGCTTTATATAGGTGTGTGAGTCCATGTAAATGCATATGCAGAGGTACATCGGATAATACAGGTGTGATGTTTGATGAAGCTGCATATAGGTATACCTTTTGGATAAGAGTGCAGATACCTTTGCAGTAAAAAACATACAAAACAAAACTGGTATATTTGTGATACATTTTAATGCTACTGATAAGAAATTATAAAATACACTGCATTAACAAATTTTTGAGCACTAGCCCATAAAAATGTCAGAAAATGATTAAATAACCTAGTTAAAATTTTTAAATTTAAACTATTTTTTGCCTAAAGAGTCCACCATGATTGCATATTTATTTCTTAATTTTGGGCTCAAAAAATAGGGGTTGTCTTATACAAGTGGGTGTCTTATACATAGAAAAATATGGTATTTCAAACTTATCGATAGATGGTACGCGGTTCCAACGATGTTACCTAAAATGTCTCTGAGCGATCCCTCAGGTAATTGCTGGAGAGGTTGTTCAGAGCCGGACACGCATGGGCAGATGTTGTGGTCCTGAAGTATATATACAGTCAGGTCCATAAATATTGGGACATCGACATAATTCTAATCTTTTTGGCTCTATACACCACCACAATGGATTTGAAATGAAACGAACAAGATGTGCTTTAACTGCAGACTTTCAGCTTTAATTTGAGGGTATTTACATCCAAATCAGGTGAACGGTGTAGGAATTACAACAGTTTGTATATGTGCCTCACACTTTTTAAGGGACCAAAAGTAATGGGACAATTGGCTGCTCAGCTGTTCCATGCCCAGGTGTGTGTTACTCCCTCATTATCCTATTTACAAAGAGCAGATACAAGCTCCAGTGTTCATTTCAAGTGTGCTATTTGCATTTGTTGCTGTTAACTCTCAATATGAGATCCAAAGAGCTGTCACTATCAGTGAAGCAAGCCATCATTAGGCTGAAAAAACAAAACAAACCCATCAGAGAGATAGCAAAAACATTAGGTGTGGCCAAATCAACTGTTTGGAACATCCTTAAAAAGAAAGAACGCACTGGTGAGCTCAGCAACACCAAAAGACCCGGAAGACCACGGAAAAAAACTGTGGTGGATGACCGAATAATTATTTCCCTGGTGAAGAAAACACCCTTCACAACAGTTGGCCAGATCAAGAACACTCTCCAGGAGGTAGGTGTATGTGTGTCAAAGTCAACAATCAAGAGAAGACTTCACCAGAGTAAATACAGAGGGTTCACCACAAGATGTAAACCATTGGTGAGCCTCAAAAACAGGAAGGCCAGATTAGAGTTTTCCAAACAACACCTAAAATAGCCTTCACAGTTCTGGAACAACATCCTATGTACAGATGAGACTAAGATCAACTTGTACCAGAGTGATGGGAAGAGAAGAGTATGGAGACGGAAAAGAACTGCTCATGATCCAAAGCATACCACCTCATCAGTGAAGCATGGTGGTGGTAGTGTCATGGCGTGGGCATGTATGGCTGGCAATGGAACTGGTTCTCTTGTATTTATTGATGATGTGACTGCTGACAAAAGCAGCAGGATGAATTCTGAAGTGTTTCGGGCAATATTATCTGCTCATATTCAGCCAAATGCTTCAGAACTCATTGGACGGCACTTCACAGTGCAGATGGACAATGACCCGAAGCATACTGCAAAACCAACCAAAGAGTTTTTTAAGGGAAAGAAGTGGAATGTTATGCAATGGCCAAGTCAATCACCTGATCTGAATCCGATTGAGCATGCATTTCACTTGCTGAAGACAAAACTGAAGGGAAAATGCCCCAAGAACAAGCAGGAACTGAAGACAGTTGCAATAGAGGTCTGGCAGAGCATCACCAGGGATGAAACCCAGCGTCTGGTGATGTCTATGCGTTCCAGACTTCAGGCTGTAATTGACTGCAAAGGATTTGCAACCAAGTATTAAAAAGTAAAAGTTTGTTTTTTGACTGTTAATCTGTCCCATTACTTTTGGTCCCTTAAAAAGTGGGAGGCACATGTACAAACTGTTGTAATTCCTACACCGTTCACCTGATTTGGATGTAAATATCCTCAAATTAAAGCTGAAAGTCTGCAGTTAAAGCACATCTTGTTCGTTTCATTTCAAATCCATTGTGGTGGTGTATAGAGCCAAAAAGATTAGAATTATGTCGATGTCCCAATATTTATGGACCTGACTGTATTTTTTTGAATGGAGTATGTGCATTAAATATAATTCAAAAATAATTAACAGGGCAATTATGTCTCCAGAACATATTATTTCATATTGATCCCCAGCATATGAAACGTAAAGATATATATATATATATATATATACATATATATATATACATACAGTAAACTCCGCGTTTTCCGGCGCCCCCAGGATCGCCTATTGCCGGATAAGTGTAGTTTCCGGCTGCTTGAGAGTCACCATTAAAATACCCCTATATTACCCCATAAGCCCACACAAGACCATACACAATGTATTTAATTGATTTTGAGATTTAAATACACTAATTAGAAGCGAATGAAAGCAAATAAAGACAGACTTCACATCATTACAGTTTTATTGCACTGTAAAAAATAGTGTAGCATTTTGGAATGCAGTGTACAGTACAGTACATACTGTATTAAATGGCAGTGATTAAACTACTGAACATAACAACATAACAACAGTAACATACATTTTTTTCACTTCAGTTATCTTGAATATAATAAAAATGAGAGTTTACTGCGTAGACATAACATCAGGATCTCCAGCAGCTTCATCTCCTACTAAGACTCCTTCAGGAGCAGAAAACCAGTCATGATCAGGATCTGCTGATAATTTAACTGGAACATGATCAGGAGTAGTGGACTTGATTAGTGTTAGATCTTCATCTGTAGAAGATGTTGTACTGGTAGACTTGGGTGCAGTTTTCTGTACAAATGAATGAATATCACCTTGCTTTGAGGCCTTACGCCTCTCTTGCAAAGTCAGGTTCTGCATGATGTGCAGCTGCATAAGATACTGGGAAGTGAAGAAGGGTTGCTGTTCTGCAAAAGCTATTAATGTTTCAAATGCTGCAGTCACTCTCTGCCAGAATACTTTTTCCACCTCACACCTGTCATCATCATCACTCTCTTCATCCTCTGCAACATTCTTTTTTCCACGATTCACAACACCTTCTATGATGTCTTCTGTGTTTAGAGTGACTGGAATAGCTTCATCCACAGCAAACCAATCGTTCAGTTCATCTCAAAACAAATTAATTTTGTTTTTAGCAGAGTCAACTAACTCACATATTTCGTCATAAACTCTGCTATTGACAGCTGAACTATTGATTTGAACCACCTCCAAGTCGACGGACGCGGAGAAGGAGGAGGATTCCTCAGGCATGAGAGCTGGCCACAACTTTCTCCAACATTCCTGTAATGTTTCACTTGCCACATAATCCCATGCACACCTGACTGTGTAGATAGCATCTTTCAGATTATATTTCTTCTGAAACTCTACAATTGTCCCATTAAAATTAGTACGTTTTCGCATGAAGTCACGACTGTAGAATATTTTTACAGCCTGTATCACTCCTTGATCAAGTGGTTGGATCAGACTTGTGACTTTAGCTGGAAGATAACGTACAAAAATGTTGCCCTTAACGAGCTGTTCAGCAAGAGGATGTGCTCGACAGTTATCCAGGAGCAACAAAACTTTACTATTGTCCTGTATTCCTTTCTTTCATAAATGTTTTTTAACACTGGGAACAAACGAACGATGAAACCACTTGTTAAAATTATCTAAGTTTATCCAACTGTTACTCTGTGCAGGATAATCTACAGGGAGGTTAGTTATGCCTTTGAGGCACCTTGGTTTAGCAAATTTGCCAATCACACTCAATTTAAGTTTATGATTTCCTGATGTATTTGCACAAACCAGCACAATTATACGCTCTTTATTTTGCTTGAACCCGTGAGCTACCATCTCATTACCACCAGCCAAAGTAGAATTGGGCAGACACTTCCACATTAATCCAGTCTCATTAGCATTATAAATCTGCTCGGGGGTCAAATGATTTTCTTCTACCAATTGACTAAAAACATCATGAAATGAAGCTGCAGCTTCCAAATCAGCTGATTTCTGTTCACCTGAGAAGTCCAGCTTTCGGATGCCACGATGAACCTTAAATAGGGTGAGCCAGCCACTTGAAAATGAACATTGACCTTCAATATTCATTCTCTCATGAAATTCTCTAGCTTTTTTCTGCAACATGGGTCCAGATATACAACCACCCTCAGACCTTTTTAGTGAAAACCATTCATACAGGGCCTGGTCAAGCAATTCCATTTTCAGTGCATAAGGAGTATGATGCTTCTTCACGCTCTTGTCACTCTCTTTACATAAAACTCCTTTATCTTCTCAGACTGAGCCTTAATGTCATAGATTGTTGATGAACCAACATTACATTCCTTCATGAGCACTGTATGAGTTTCACCATTTTCAAGCCTCTGGCATATTTCCATCTTCTGCTTGAGGTTCAGCACAACACATTTGCGCTTATTCGGTAGATTTTAGATAGGACACTCTGTAAAAAAAAAATAAGAAGAGTCACCAATTTGGCCTTATCAAATCAAAAAGTTACAGATGAGTAGATAGATAGATGAATATGTAGATGAATACACATAGATAGATACAGTAAATAGATACTGTAGATAGACATATACTGTAGATAGATGAATAGATACTGTACATTCCCCATTGAAAAAAATGGGACAATCTTTGGGCTAAAATTAATAATAATTTTCATACAGTATTTTGTTATGTCCCACAGTTTATTTTATAGAACCTCTAGCAACGGTGTACAGTTCAGTATTCATTATTTTGTATGCTATGTTACTTACTTTGTAATGCTGCTTTGTGATCTTTATGATTGTTTACAATAAAAACCTATTGACATAAAAATACTGTACATGTACTGTACATTCCTCAAAACTAAAATGGTAATTAATAAAATTAAAAACAAAAATCTATTGTACATTGCCCAAACTGTGTCCTCAAGCACACCACCACTTTAAATGATAAAAAATATAGTGACTCATGTCCAAATACCTCCAAATACAAGGTCAATTAATCTACAGATGTGCTTTTGTCAGTCCTGTTATCCGAGATTCCGGTGGCGCAGCAACAATTCCGGATACAGATGTTGCTGGTTCCGCAAAAAGATGCCAGTAGCTTGAGAGTCCCTGTGTCCATGATTTGCAGCCCACAAAATCCAGCTTGGTTTGGTATCTGTTAGATACACTGTACATTTCTTCTTTTCGTTTTCTTTTTTCCTATTTGTCTATCGAGAAAATCTATTGACATTATATTATGTATAATATACAATAAGTACTAGCGACTTGCCCGTCAAAAATGACGGGACAATTCAATTGTAAGGCAGGTAATCCTGTTTGCCACAGACATACATTTTTTTGGTGTCTGAGATCCTTCGGTGCTCATTGCGAGCCTCGTGCTGAGCACGTTCTTGGGTGTTGTACTCTTTTTTATCAAAGGGGCTTTTGCTGTTATTGTAAAGTTGGCGCTGATCTGCTTTTTGCGCTTATTGCAAGGCTTTGTGTGCTATGGCGTTGGCGCTCGTTGTGAGGTGCGTGGTGAATGGCTTTTGTGTTTATTGCAATATTTTTGTTGTTGTTGTGTATATGTCTTTTTGTATGCTAACTAAAATAATTAATAAATTAATATACTTTACCTATTTGGAAGTAATATATGCAGGAAGCATTGTGCTGAAGAGCTGACAATCTGTTTTGATGTTCCTGCAGCATACAATGTAGGTTTGCACTGTTGTGGAGCTGAGGTGTAGTGTCAGCAATGTTTGCAGTGTGTAGTGTAAATAGACTGCGTGCGCGAGGGGAAGCCGTTAGGGTAGCTGTGTACTTCCGCATTGTGTAAGTTAGTGTTGTAAAATGGCGGCTAATGTGTATGTGATACGCGGCTGTGTATGATGTAGCGTCCTTGTTAATAGTGTATCTTGTATCTTGTACAGCTTTTGGGAAGATCTGTATGTGCTTGGTGGTGTTTTGCGTGTTTAGGGTCCTGTGGCCTTTTTTTTAGCGGCCATTTTTTCTCTTGCTTAGGGGATTTTCGGGTGTCTAAACTCTGGAATTTGGACTTAAATGGAGGTGTAACTTCACTTGCAGAGATCCTGGGTGCCCCCCCCCTTGCTGTGGGTAAGCTTTTTATGTATTATTTGTGTATATTTATTGTGTTTTTTATGTTTTCATGTGTGCTCGGTTCCGGCATTAAGGTCGTATTTTTGCGAAGTTGTAATGTTTTTTATTTATTTTATTTTATGTCCCGCGTGTCGTATTTTTTGATGGTAAGTCCGTAAATTTTCAGTTGTAAGTCCCTCATTGCAGCCGAGGTGGGAGCCTCCACCTTCGCAAATGCAGCCAAAAAAGGGTTCTTTTATGTCACTGTACACTAGGTTGCACCAGATATAAGTGTCACTGTGCACTGGCAAAAGTTGGCAGAGTAGGCGCTGTAGGCCTCACACACACGCCTGTAGGCAGGCAACTGATATTCAATCGATTACAGTCAAAAAAGGGTTCTTTTATGTCACTGTACACTAAGTTGCACCAGATATGAGTGTCACTGTGCACTGGCAAAAGTTGGCAGAGTAGGCGCCATAGGCTCACACACATGCCTGTAGGCAGGCAACTGATATTCTATCGATTACAGTCAAAAAAGAGTTATTTTATGTCACTGTACACTAGGTTGCACCAGATGTGAGTGTCACTGTGCACTGGCAAAAGTTGGCAGAGTAGATGCTGTAGGCCTCACACACACGCCTGTAGGCAGGCAACTGATATTCAATTGATTATAGTCAAAAAAGGGTTCTTTTATGTCACTGTATACTAGGTTGCACCTGATATGAGTGTCACTGTGCACTGGCAAAAGTTGGCAGAGTAGGCGCTGTAGGCCTCACACACTCACACCTGTAGGCAGGCAACTGATATTCAATCGATTACAGTAAAAAAAGGGTTCTTTTATGTCACTGTACAGTAGGTTGCACCAGATATGAGTGGCACTGTGCACTGGCAAAAGTTGGCAGAGTAGGCGCTGTAGGCCTCACACACTCACACCTGTAGGCAGGCAACTGATATTCTATCGATTACAGTCAAAAAAGGGTTATTTTATGTCACTGTACACTAGGTTGCACCAGATATGAAAGTCACTGTGCACTGGCAAAAGTTGGCAGAGTAGATGCAATAGGCTTCACACACACGTTTGTAGGCAGGCAACTGATATTCAATTGATTACAGTCAAAAAAGGGTTATTTTATGTCACTGTACACTAGGTTGCACCAGATATGAGTGTCACTGTGCACTGGCAAAAGTTGGCAGAGTAGATGCAATAGGCTTCACACACACGCCTGTAGGCAGGCAACTGATATTCAATCGATTACAGTCAAAAAAGGGTTCTTTTATGTCACTGTACACTAGGTTGCACCAGATATGAAAGTCACTGTGCACTGGCAAAAGTTGGCAGAGTAGATGCAATAGGCTTCAGACACACGCCTGTAGGCAGGCAACTGATATTCAATTGATTACAGTCAAAAATGGGTTATTTTATGTCACTGTACACTAGGTTGCACCAGATATGAGTGTCACTGTGCACTTGCAAAAGTTGGCAGAGTAGGTGCTGTAGGCCTCACACACACGCCTGTAGGCAGGCAACTGATATTCAATCGATTACAGTCAAAAAAGGGTTATTTTATGTCACTGTACACTAGGTTGCACCAGATATGAGTGTCACTGTGCACTGGCAAAAGTTGGCAGAGTAGATGCAATAGGCTTCACACACACGCCTGTAGGCAGGCAACTGATATTCAATTGATTATAGTCAAAAAAGGGTTCTTTTATGTCACTGTACACTAGGTTGCACCAGATATGAGTGTCACTGTGCACTGGCAAAAGTTGGCAGAGTAGATGCAATAGGCTTCACACACACGCCTGTAGGCAGGCAACTGATATTCAATCGATTACAGTCAAAAAAGGGTTCTTTTATGTCACTGTACACTAGGTTGCACCAGATATGAGTGTCACTGTGCACTGGCAAAAGTTGGCAGAGTAGATGCAATAGGCTTCACACACACGCCTGTAGGCAGGCAACTGATATTCAATCTATTACAGTCAAAAAAGTGTTGTTTTATGTCACTGTACACTACGGTTGCACCAGATATGACGTATCACTGTGCACTGGCAAAAGTTGGCAGAGTAGATGCAATAGGCTTCACACACACGCCTGTAGGCAGGTAATTGCTATTCAATCTATTACAGTCAAAAAAGTGTTGTTTTATTTCACTGAGCACAATATAAGCTGTTAGATGTTAGCCTGTCACACACACACGCTGGCAGGCAGGCATATGCAATTAGATTACACAGAAAAAAATAATAAAATAAAATAAATGATGTTCTAGCCCTAAAAAGGGCTTTTTGGGTTACTGTCCTTGCAGCAGATATCAGATGAGTCCTTCAGGTCTGTAGTGGAAGCTAAATACACAGCCTGGCTATTTATTTCCCTATTAAATCAGCAGCAGCTACAATATCTGTCCTCTCTCAATGAATGGAGCTTCAGAATGATTCTAAAATGGATGCTGTCCTTCAGATGGAAGGCTCTGGAAGGGAGTGTATGCTGCTGATTGGCTGGAATGTGTCTGCTGACTGTGAGGTGCAGGGTCAAAGTTTCCTCAATGATAAAGAATAGGGGGCGGACCGAAAAGCGCATGTGTTCGCCGTCCGATGCGAGCGCGAACATGCCAGAATCGCCGCAAAAAGTCCGCGGGCGAACTGTTTGGGACATCACTACAATGTACCTCACTCTTTTAATCCAAAAATAGCAATTTTATACATTGCTCCCTTTAAGCATATGCCCGCCATATTAAACAGCTTTTAAGCAAAGCACCAGGTTGGATTTTACAGAAACCAAGAATGACTCATATACAGGCCTGTTTCAGGCTTTTGGCTATCATCAGTATGAGGTAGATTCTGGTTTGTGCAATAGATTTTGTAGGATTGGGTATTCCACAACAATCATTTAGTGTATGGTGAGCACTAGAGTGAGAAAAGCTCTCCACCGTACAGAGTACAGAAAACGAATAATACATTAATAAGTCCATGTAGCGGAACCCATCACTTTGCATGTCTAAAAGGCTGGGACATGCAAATGAGAATACAATGTACCTCACTCTGATGATAGCCAAAAGCTTGAAACAGGCCTGTATATGAGTGATTCTTGGTTTGTGTAAAATCCAACCCGGTGCTTTGCTTAAAAGCTGTTTAATATGGCGGGCATATGCTTTAAGGGACACAGGGGAGGGAGAGGGGGGGGAGGGACACAGGGGAAGGAGAGGGGGGGAAGGGACACAGGGGAAGGACAGAGGGGAAGGGACACAGGGGTGGGAGGGGGGGGGAAGAGACATAGGGGGAGAAGAGACAGGGGGAAAGAGACACATGGTAGGGAGAGGGGGAAGAGACAAAGTGGTGGGAGTGGGTAGAGACACAGGGGAGGGAGGGGCAAGGGAAACATCACACAGAAGGAGGGAAGGAGACAGAGAGAAGCCCCGCATAGCAAGGGGCGGGAGAAGGCGCTCATTGAGAGAATTGAGGAAAGGAGAGAGAAGGAGAGGGAAGAAGAGGGAGGGAGAGGACACAGAAGGAGGGAAGGAGAGAGAGAAGCCAAGCATAGCGAGGGGTGGAGAGGGGAGAAGAGACACAGGGGAGGGAGAGGTTGGGAGAGGCAGGGGAAAGAGACACAGGGGAGGACAGAGTAGCAAACAAAAAGCAAACATTCACTAAACAATTCTGTTGTTGTTTTGTCTTTCAGTCAAGTCCAACTCTCTGACTACATGGACCGGAGCACACCAGGCAAATCTTGTGTCTGGCAGTGCCATTCCATAAAGTTGTCATGGTAAAAAAACTTGAGTGGGTTGCCGGTTCCTTCTCCAGTGGATCATAATTTGTCTGACCTCTCTGCTATGACCTGCCCATCTTGTGTGACCATACATGGTATAGCTCACAGCTTCATCGAAGTACACAAGCCGCTTCACCATGACAAGGTAGCGATCCAGAAGTGATCACTAAACATACTCATTCCCAAATCTAGATTCATATTACACTAGCTTCCCTGATTAATGTTAGATTAATTAGCTACAAATATCTAGCAAAGACAAAACACACATAGCAAATTACCGTATATAAGTTGTAGAGATCACCTACATTACCTTATTGAAAAGAGGAAATAAATGGGAAGTCTCTAATTCATAGACTGAATTATTACACCTGATATGTAAGTTAATTACAACATTGGCGTGAATTACTACTAATGTACTATATTCTGAGTTGCTATTGGTATTACTCTTCTGGCTATTAATGACAGTCTTTCCTCAATACACATCCTTGTTCTTCAGCAGCTCATTTATAATAAATGTTCTGTTGATTTTACAATCAGGATAGATATGAGTACTTGAAACTTTCCATTTGAAGTTGATATAAGCTAGGTACTAAGGCTGCACACATAAAAATAGCTCTGTTTTTTCCAGTTTCAGAAGGACATATAGTCCAACACATTATTCATTGATAAAACTGTAAAAAAGATTAATTGAATAATGGTGTAATATATCAGTGCACTGAAAGAAAAGCAAACTGGAGCAATGTGTTTCTTTAATACACATTTCAACAGTAAGAAATTAAATTCCTTCAAGCTACGCAGCACAGCAATACATGCTTTCTCCAATAGTTACATATTAAATATTTCAGAGATAGAATAAAAAAAGAGAATCAGCACAGAAAACCACAGTGATATTTTATAAACGAGTATAACCAGAAGGATAATTATTTTAATGGTCCATAAAAAAAATTACTGTGAATGTTTACTTGTAAAATATGCCATTATGGTTTCTTTTTAAGTAGTGTTCTCAGAGTACAATAAACTGATTTACATATTTACATATTCTGGGGGTTTGATGCTGTCAGTCAGTGAGAAATATTATAGATGTACAGTATGAGTCATACTGTGTAAATTTTCTGTTACATTCAAGGGAGTTTAAACAGATTTTATTTAATATTCCTTTCATGTATGTTTTCATGTGTTCCACACTCCTTTAAACAGTTGTTAAATGATCATATATATTAACATCTACAGATGATATATAATGTACAGTACTAACCTGCATAGATTTTCTGCTAGACACCACAGTGGAGCAACTACTGTGCTGAGTTGGACACCCTTTTACTTCACTCAATCCAATACTTGAAAGGGTCTATGTAGCAGGGATGTATTTATTTATTGAACAATTAGAAAATAATCGATAATTTCACAATAGCACTATATATATATATATATATATATATATATATATATATATATATATATACAACAATCATTTAATATATGGTGGGCAAAAAAGCGATAGAAGCCCTCCACCGTACAGTACTACAGTAAATAAATAGTACATTTGTGTTCGCATTTGAATGTCTAAAAAAAGGGGGGGAAAACTTGTTTCATGCCCAGAATTTTAAGAAATACAGGTAATTACTCTGCACTGGGAACCTTGGCAGGGCAATACAACTGTGCCCACAAAGGCTTTGCACTTGCAATCCATAACCATTTCAAACATGGCTTCCCTTAAGCATATGCCTGCTGCATTACACAACTGTTTCAGCATTACTGCCTCTGATCAGCGTAGGGCCGTTCCTTAGCTTGTGAAGTGGATTTGCAGGTGTGGGAGAGGATCTGCCCTTCCCAGAAAGCTGTCCTGCTTGGAGTTTTTAGCTTTTGGACAGCCTCCTGGGCACATCCCTTACTTCCCTCTGGATGCCTAATTGGAGGTAGAGGGAAGAAGTGAAGCTAGTCCCTGAAACACTAAAGTTCAACTGTTAGTTTAAAAACTATGGTACATTAAAATTCTTTCATTCAAATGATGATTTTAGAGACAACCATATGAATCAAAAAGTATCATCTTTCTTACCACCCAACATATTGGGTTCAACATGGGTTTAAGATTTCTGGCACTTTGGTTACAGTTATAAAACCTTATTTATTTTTTTAATTTGTTTATGTGTATGGATATATACACATACTGTTCTTTGGCAGCTCAATTATAATAAATGCTCTATATAAAATTTCACAAGCATCTAATTTGCATACATTTCAAATAAAGCCCTGCATTTATACTTGACATATGTGAGGAAGTTATTTAAATTAGTTGCATATGATTTAAATTATACATTTATTTGCATCCGGTGCCCTAAATTCTATCACCCAGTAGGTGATGGAGAAATATAAGATAGGTGTGGTGTGGTTACTGATAAAGGAGTTTCTATTTTAACTACACGTTCCTTTTCACAGATATTGCACACAATAAATGTTATTCTGTTTCCCATAAATAGATTTAAACTATGAGAAACTGTATAACACGTGTTTTGGGGCACTGAAACTAGTATAATTTACTGTAGTACAGTTAATGTGATGAGTGGTGTGTGTCTGAAACATAACCAGACCAAAACCTCAAGAGTAATGTAATTGTAGTAATAGTAATGCTCTATAGGAAGGCATTTAAAATATTCTAAGATAATTTAAAACATTAATACAATGCATTGTTTTCAGAGACCATTGTTGTAAGTTATAAACTTAAAAACATTTTGGAGACCATTTAAATTTTAGAAATCTCTGCTACTGCTTGGAAGTAGACATCCCATTAGTCCTTCTTGTTCAAGTAATGAGGGGGGCGGGTACAGAGGAGGGCAAGAAGACTTTGCAAGTTTACTTACAAGCTGCCTCCCATTTGTGTCAGAGAAGGAGATGTCAGATGCTATCAGCCTTATTAAATTCCAGCCTCGTAAATAAGAGGCTTCTACTTAAACCCTACGTACTGCAAAGTTTCTCTTACAATGCTATTACATTATCCCTGCTGCGAGTAACATGTGAGCTACGCAGCAGGGCCGTCCGTATCAACACTGCGATAATGTACATGAGGAGTGACAGCCTGCGAGATGATCTTGCAGGCTCTCGCACCTCATCAATTGGTGCAGGGGTCCTAAACGGGACCTCCGCGGCAGTCCCACACATAAGCCCTGCTGTGGGAGGTACTCCAACTACCCTAAAATTAACCCCCCTCTATGCGGGGGTCCCCATCGGGACCCCCAAAGTGTCCCCACATTAACACCTTGCTGCAGGG
Source organism: Discoglossus pictus (assembly GCA_027410445.1). Lineage (NCBI taxonomy): Eukaryota > Metazoa > Chordata > Amphibia > Anura > Alytidae > Discoglossus > Discoglossus pictus. The sequence goes on along the minus strand of CM050166.1, from coordinate 172,941,412 downwards.
GTCAATAGGGACCCCCGCAGCCCCCACACATTAACCCCTTGCAGTGGGGGTCGCCGATCGGCACCCGCTGCATTTAAAAGTTTTAAATTCCCCGCCGCGGCTCCTTAAAGGGCCTGCGACACACGATTACTAATCCCGGCCGCTAGACCTAAAATTAACCCCCCTTTATGCTGGGGGGGGGGGACATGCTGGAAAGGTGAGTAGAATATTTAGAATGTGTATAATGTTTATTTATTTTATGTTAATGTTTTGTACTATTTTTTATGTTTTGTTTTATCCCTAGGTTAGTGATTTGAAGGGACATCTTAAAGGTAAGTGGTCTTAATTATTTTATTTTAGCTTAGAATTAGGGTCTGTGTATGTAGTTAGGATTGTAATTATTTTATTTTATTTTAGAATTAGGGTCTGAGTATGTAGTAAGGATTGTAATTATTTCATTTTAGTTTAGAATTAGGGTTTCTGTATGTAGTTAGGATTTATTGTATATTAGATAGATAGGGGATGTATTCGATATAGTTAGGATTTATTGTATATTAAATAGATTGTATGTTAGATAGTGCGTATTTTATTTGTATTGTATGTAATGTATTGTATGTAATGTATTGTAATGTATGTATTGTATTGTGTATGTCTGTCTTTCCTTTTCAGGTGTGTAATTTTTTTTTCTGTAGTGGGGGGGTTGTAATGTATTTTTTTATTTTCTATAATGTAGGTTTTTTTTTTGGTGACTTAGGATTTTTTATTTCCTGTAATGCAGGTTTTTTTTATTTTGGGTGACTTAGGTATTTTTTTTTCTGTAATGTAGGTTTTTTTATTTTCTGTACTGTAGGTTTTTTTATTTTTGATGACTTAGGTTTTTTTATTTTCTGTAATGTAGTTTTTTTTTATTTTTGGTGACTTGTTTTTATTTTATTTTCTGTAAGGTAGTTTTTTTTATTTTTTGTAACTAGAGTGGTGGGGAGGTTTATTAGGGGTAGGTAGTGTAGGCAGGTAGTGTAAGTATTAATAGATTAGTGTAGAGGGGGGGTTAGTTTAGTTTAAATGGTTTAGTGGGGGTTATAGTGTAGTGTTTGTAGTTAGTGTCATGATGGTCCTTGTTATGGCACTTAGGTGGTTAATGTTAGGTTTTTAACAGCCCCATAACGGTCATAATATACCCTTATGGGACTGATGGGGTTAAATAGAGGCTTATGGGGGGTCTGTATTGACCACCATGAGTTATAGGGTTAATTAAGGCCTTATGTGGGTCTGTATTGACCCCCATGAGTTATAGGGTTAATTAAGGCCTTATGGGGGTCTGTATTGACCCCCATGAGTTATGGGGTTAATTAAGTGCTTATGGGGGTCTGTATTGACCCCCATGAGTTTTAGGATTAATTAAGGCCTTATGAGGGTCTGTATTGACCCCCATGAATTATAGGGTTAATTATTGGCTTATGGGGGTCTGTATTGACCCCCATGAGTTATGGGGTTAATTAAGTGCTTATGGGGGTCTGTATTGACCGGCGATTTTAACATTTTTAAGTGCAGCGGGGGCCTGATCTATGTGGAGGGCTGCAGGGGTCCCGATGGGGACCCCTGAAGCATTGGTATGTGTATAGGCAGCAGGGGGGAGCCTCACACGGCTGTCTCGGGCTGCTCCGAGGCAGCACGTAGAGGCTTTAGGATTCCTTGCTAGCACTTTTTGTGCCCGTAGGGATTCTTCCGAGATGCGAGAATCACTCATAGATTTATGGCTGTGTGTGACTCCGTAGCTCTCTTGGAGCCTATTCTCTGCCATTTTTCGTAGTCATCTCGCAAAGCAGGCTGCGGGAGATTCGGTCCTCGCAAACAGCAAAAATACTGCCTTTTACGAGGACCGAGAGAACTACGAGGGAGAATTTAATGAGGCCCTAAATGTTTACTTTAGTCCACAAATTACTCCACTACCTTCTCCTTCCCCTTTCCATCCACTTCTGAATGGATAATAAAATAATTCAATGTACACCCCTCCGGTTTTAAGGCAGCACGAAGTGTGGAGGACACCAACATGGAAATCCTCAAGCTCACTTGCAGCCCTATTAAATTCCCTCAACGTGTAAAACCGTAGCCTGTAACGTTGCCTGCAAGACTTACGGCTATTAAATTGGCCCGTAAAGCAACCTGCTGATGATCTGCTGGTTACAGGCGGAAAAACCCTATGGGATGTTGAAATTTGAACTCCGCGGACACAAAGCCTTTGATCTGTCAAGCCCGGAACTGTTACGTTCGAAAATCGCTATTAAATTGCTATGAATTTACTGGCGTTCAAACCCATAACCCGCAAATGGGGCCAAAAAGCCAACGGGTACTAAAGAGGACCCGCAAGGGGTTAAAGTCCTATCCGTAGCACTGTAAATGCAAATATACACACACTACTGTCAATTAAAGTGAAAGTAATGTTAGGTATTCAATGTGTTAATACATATAATGGAACTCGCATGGACTAGAATATAATATTTCCTGATTTATTAATATTGCATTATTTCTGGAATGCGGGTCCGATTGAAACTCATGATTCAAACCCGTTTTTGAAATCTAACCTCCATTTTTCAGTGACGTAATGATGACGATCTCATTTGCCATTGGCTCTGTCTAAACCCCTTAACTACAGGTTTGACCAATTGATCATGGTTACGGCCGCACATTCAACGTGCGCAAGAATGGTTTACAGGTTTGCATCTATGGCCCGTAACTAGCTCTGTAACACAGCCGAATTTCAAGCAGGTGTGAGCCGATGCCACTACGTGCTTTAAATTTAATGGGTTTGTCAGAATCTGCAAGAACTAAAATTTTCTCTAAAAATGTTCAAGGCTTACCCATTTGCTAATTTTATTTGTTTTTTACATACTATACAAATATGTGATATTTTTACTAAACTGCAATGGTCCTTTAATGACACATAAGCAGACAAAGTTTTAATTCTGTAATTGTGAAAAAAATGAACCTACATGGTATGGACCCTTGCATTTTGTTTTCTGGGCGTGTGGGGTGTGTTTCTGCCCAGGCGTAGAGCAGCACATTTTCAGGAGGTGGCAGGATGCCATGAAGATACAGTACATTGAAATAAAGTATGTTTGTATATGCTCCGAATAACACAGTGATATTTCTGTCTAAGTATACTGACACTTTCTGACATAGCATTAATATACATAGACACACATGAACTTATGATTTGAGATATAGAAAAAGAAAAGACGGTGCTTCAAGTGGGGTGTGGGGGGCAGTGCATCTGAATAATCTAGGGCAGCAGAAAACCTAAATACATCCATGAGCTAAACACCGATCTGTTGAGAAAATCATTTATTCCAAGTCTTGACAGACATAGCATGTAATAAGCAAAGGTGTTGGAAAAAAAGATGTCCTAGCATGTGGAAATGCTTCCAACAGAACCCCACATTCATATGTATAGGAAGTGAAATTATTTGTGCAGTTATCCTTAGAGAGGAGAAACATACACCTCCTTAGGATCTCCATGTGACACTGCAATCACAAAACCAGTAAAAACTGACGGAACCTTGTTAAAGGGACACTGTAGAATAAAATTCCCATCATGCTTTTTAAAGAGTGTGTTTTACATACATATAAATGCACATTCAAAAGTTAGAAATACATCATGTTTTCATATATTTGTTCCAAATAGAGCAAAATATTTAACTGAGTATTGTACTACTACACTGTGACCTTAATTTTCGCTCTTTATTAAAGTATATGACCTGCTGAATAACCTTGGGGGTTAAAACATAATTAGTACTTAAATAGTTGTTGTACTACGATTTGTCGTCATGCTTTGCGAGCCGTTGACCGCAAGGCGCGCAGTTGAGGCATGCGGGACATGCTGCAATGAGCGGAAAAGGCTCTAATTGCACTGAGAGCCTCGTGAAGTGAGGTGAGCAGTTGAAGCACGCAGTACTTAGGCTGCAATTAGTGCCGAAGGCACGCAGGACTTAGCTGGCACTCATCCCAAGACACGCGGGACTTTGCTGCAATGAGGCCTCATTGCGAGGACGTAAAATTACGGCCCGTATGACTTAGGACCCAAAGCACGTAGATGGACTGCAGGGCTCGCAAAAAAAAAAACGACTTTAACGGCCTAACCATGAAACTGGACAAGCTTGCAAAAACACACAAATATGTCTCAAATTGACTTATAAACTCACACATAGCACATGGTGAGAGTCAGGGAGCCTGTGGGTGTGGTTGCAAGTTAATTTGAGGCATATTTTGTCTTTTTTAACGATTGGAAATCACTGAAGTGGGGAAAAAAATGGCAGCTGTAAAAATGTAAAAATTCTGAAACAGGCTAAAAACGAGGCTCAGCAAGGCCCGGCATGCAGAACTTAGAAAATACACAATGCAGAAGACAGTAATACTTAGACGAACAACGGCAGGCTTGTAGGACTTAGAAATTACACAACAGCGAATACAGTAACACTTACACGAACAACAACAGGCACACAGGACTTTAAAAATAAAACCAACGACAGTGCGCGCCCCGCAAATGGTGCTCAGAGGAGCAAAAGCCTCACATTGTGTGCCAAACAGCATTGCCAGCCTTACAATTGTATTCCCGTCATTTTTTACGGGCAATTTCCTAGTTACATAATAATAATGAGCAGATCTCTGCAGTAGAAGAGAGACTGAGTTGGGTCTGGAGACATAAATAATTAATAGTAGTAGTGGTTTATGAGAAAAAATTAGAGGATTAACAACATTGTGTGTTTATATATTTATGTGTTTATGTATGTGCATGTGTGACCCTATAGTGGATATCTTTTGGGTGTGCTTGCTTGCTGGTGGGATTTGCTCCATATGTTTATGTGTGACTTCTGGGGCATCTGTAGTGTGTGTGCCTGCTCTGAGTGATTGTATGTGTCTGTTGGGGGGGGGAGACCTGCTCAGTTTGTGTATGTCTACTGGTGGTACTTGTTTTTTGTATGTATATATGTGTGCCTACTTGGGGACCTGCTCTCTATGTTTATGCTTATACCTGATCATTGTGTGTGCACCTTCTCTGTAGGTGTCTATGCCTGCTGGAGTGCCCTGGTGTGCGTGTGTGTATTGGGATAAACATTTTGATTTAGTTACCTATGCTCACACAGAAATATACTAAAAAATCTAACTCTGGACATATTCTAGTGCCATGCTTTTTCCAGTTTAGTTATCTCATTAAAAGTTATATTTTAACTTCTCGCTGCTGATACAACTGAGTAGTTTTGGCTCACTAACATTCTCATTTAATTGAAATGTGCATGGATTCAACAACATTTATCATGACCCATGCATGATCCATTCAGGCTAGTTGATGGAATAACTGACACGACAACTTGAGTTGGGAGAAACAACGGGCCACAGCTTTATTTTGACACAATGTAAACAAACAACCGTAACTTATTTAGATGACTAATTTAGTCCTTTCCTTCCGGGGGAGGAGCCCGGCCACGAACAGTGACCTCACGCTTTGAGCCCTGCCCAAAGCCTCAATGCTTATCTTTAAGCACGCCCTGTGAGGTGGGGCCATCGCCCCCTTAGGCCAGTGGGCCGGGCAACTCACCTCCCCCCGCACAGACATAAATTAACAAAACACAACATACAATAGCCACTTCTCCGAATTCTTTAACCAAAAATATATATATTAATTTCAATATTTCTTATTTATATTATATATATTATATATACTTTTTTTTTTTTTTAAAGAATAAACCATAACATCTGTTAACAAGAAAATACAGGGTGGGTGGGTGGGATTCCAGTCGGAAGACCGCGCTGCTGTGTTCACGGCGCGAAACGGGCTTCCGACACGCCCCCCGGCGCTCCTGATTGGCTGATAGCCTCACAGGCTCCGCTGGGTCACGTGACGCTACAGGCTGACCCAGGGAGCCTGTGCAGCCTCCGCGTCGTTCAGAATGTTGTCAAAATGGCAATTATTCTTTCATTATAAAATTTTACCATGAAAAAATAGTGTTCTATAATTATACTTTAAAGCTTCTTCTAAGGGATTGGTTTATTTCTTATCTTGCCCCAGCTGTTAAATGGTGCAGTTGCAGGAAGCCTTGCGAAATTCAGCATGTACTTAAAGATTACCAACTGACTTAGCAAATACTCTTCACTGTCCATATGCCCACTTACAAAAGGTTACTTCAAAGGGAAACACTGTAGTCTTATACTTAGAGCACACATGGGTGAAGAACTAGGTTTGGAAAAAGAATACAGCTTTTAGTTTATTACAGATTTTTTGTAATTATTATTTACTAGCGACTTGCCTGTCAAAAATGACGGGGCAATAAAATTTGAAGCCATGGGAATGCTGTTTGAGATATAATTGAGGCCTTCGGTGTTCATTGCGAGGCTTGCGCTGAGCGCCTTCAGCACTAATCGCATGCCTCTCAATGAGCACCTTCGGCACTCATTGCGAGTCTCAGGACCTTTGGCGCTCATTGCGAGCCTCTCCTGTGGTGTACTTTTGGTCCTCTGAGAGAGATATATATTTCTATATATATGTAGTTAAGTAATAATTAATGTTTTATTCAATAAATTAATTAAGTAATATATAGTTTAATTATTTATAATTGATATATGCAGCGAGCAATAGACTGAAGAGCTAACAATCTGTTTGTATTTTGTGTCTGCATAGAATATACATTGTGAGTGTTAGTGGCCTGCTTATAAAGTGTAATGAATGGTTGAAGTGTGCATTCTAAATAGGCTGTGTGCGCGAGGTAAAGCCGTTGGTTTATTGCGTAAAGCGGCATTGTATAGTCATAATGTTATTAATGTGGTACGCGGCTTTTGTAATAGTGTATCTTGTAGGCTGTAGTGTGATGTGTAAAGTGGTACGCAGTTTGCATTGGTTTTCACGTTCCGTGGTTTTCACGTTCATTTTCCAGCATTTGTAATAATGTATCTTGTAGGTCGTTGGGTGATGTGTAAAGTGCTATGCGTTTTGCAGTGTTTTGCGCGGTCCGGGGTCGTGTAGCCTCGTTTTCATTTTTTTTTTAGCAGCCATTTTTTTCTTCACTTAGGCGATTTTCAAGTGGCGAAAATCGCCTAAATAGAGTTAAATTTGCGTTCCACCTCACTCACAGATGTCCTGGCTGCTGCCCCATGCTGTCTGTGATGGTTTTGTAATTTTTTCGGGTGTATTTAGTGTGTCTTTGTTGTTTTTTCTTCTGCTGCTAATCTCGTAAATTTTTGTGTCTTGTATCTTTTTTTTCCCTAAGTCCCGCGTCTCGTGTCTTTTTTTTCCTAAGTCCTGCGTCGTGTATTTTTTTTGTTCTAAGTCCCGCGACTCGTATTTTAACGGCTCGCCACGCTTCGCGAGGCTTGCCTGGGCTAAGTGCTACGGTTTAACGGCTCGCCTCGCATCGATGAGTGCCTTTGGCGCTCATGGGCTAAGTCATACTCGTTAACGACTCGCCTCGCTTCGTGAGGCTCGCAAAGCATGATGACGTCTCACAGTTTGACAACTATTATATGTAATTGGAGCAGTCTTTGCTTTGTTGATTTAGACGTTTTCTCAACAGGAAGAAACCTTGTATTCAATGACATTTCCATTAGTTCTATGGAAATCTGCTGACCCTGGTTCCTGATAGGCTAAGACACCACACTGCACATCCAGCCATATAGAGTCTGTTTCCGCATACACAGCAGTGATTTGTCAGTAAATACAGTGCTTAAAAGCACTTTCTAATAAAATAAAGTACATAAAAGTAATGTACACAGGTACCTAGCAAAATCCTGAAACTTCCCTTTAATCTTGACTGTTAAATGTCAGAGCATATCAGGGTGGCCTCTTCCTCTTAATGTAGGTGTACAAAACAGTTTAATACAGTGTAACACACCTCAAAAATATTTAATACTAGTCGTTTGCCCGTCTTGAATGACGGTATAATATTTGATGTGTCTCTCCCCCCCCCCACACACTCTCCATCCCCTGTGTCTCTTTCCCCCTTTCTCCCTCCCCTGTGTCCCTTCCCCCTTCTCCCTCCCCTATGTCTCTTCCCACCCTGTGTCTCTCCCCCTTTCCCTCCCGTTTCTCTTCCCTCCCCTGTGTCTCTTTCATCTCCTGTGTTTCTCCCCCCTCTCCCTCCCCTGTGTCTCTTCCTCCTCCTCTCCTTCCACGGTGTCTCTCCCCCTGCCCTGTGTCTCCCCCTTCTGTGTTTCTTTTATCCCTCTCCCTCCCCTGTGTCTCTTCCCCAATGTGTCTCTCTCACTCCTCCCCCCACCCCAGCACGCAATGCGCAGCTATCGCGGCTGACTATAGTTTCTATTGTGTGCATCCATTGTGCCCCTTCTCCCTCCCCTGTGTATATCCCCTCTCCTTCCCCTGTGTCCCTCCCCCTCCCCTGTGTCTCTCCCCCCCTCATTCCCCTGTGTCTCCCCCCCTCTCCCTCCCCTGTGTCTCTTCCCCAATGTTTCTCTCTCACTCTCTTCCCTCCACCCCAGCAAGCAATATGCAGCTGACTATAGTTTCTATTGTGCACATCAATTGTGCCCCTTCTCCCTCACCTGTGTATATCCCTTCTCCCTCCCCTGTGTCTCTTCCCTCCAGTCTCCTTCCCCTGTGCCCCTCCCCCTACCCTGTGTCTCTCCCCCTTCCCCTGTGTCTCCTCCCCTCTCCCTCCCCTGTGTCTCTTCCCCCCTCTCCCTCCCCTGTATCTCTCCACCCCCTCTCCCTCCCGTGTCTCATTCCCCCATCTCCCAACCCTGTGTCTCTTTCCCACCCCCTCCCTCCCATATGTCTCTTTCCCCCGCTCCCTTCCCTGTGTCTCTTCCCCCCTGTGTCTCTCCAACTCCTCCCCCCACCCCAACACGCAATACGCAGCTGACTATAGTTTCTGTTGTGCGCATCCATTGTGCCCTTTCTCCCTCCCCTGTGTCTCTTTCCCCCCCTCTCCTTCCCCTGTGTCTCCACCCCCTCTCCCTCCCCTGTGTCTCTTTCCCACCCCCACCCCCTCCCTCACATATGTCTCTTTCCCCCGCTCCCTCCCCTGTGTCTCTTCCCCCTGTGTCTCTACAACTCCTGCCCCCACCTCCCCACCCCAACACGCTAGAGCAGCAGACTATAGTTTCCATTGTGTGCATGCGCTAGAACAGCGTTACACACAACGGAAACTATATTAGTGGTAAATGAAGATAGATGCACCAATATGTACACTTCTCTATTAGAAGGAAATTGTGAAGATTATCAGCCTTATTAAATTGCGATTCAGTAAATTTAAAAGGGCTCTATATAAGCACAAAGCATATTTTATTTACAGAAGCTTTTAGTTAGTGAAGACCTTGCTTTTAGATAGAAGTTCACTAACTAAAAACTTCTGTAAAAAAAATATACTGTGTGCTTAATTAGAGCCCTTTTAAATTTACCGAATTGCAATTTAATAAGGCTGTATATATTCAAGTAGGTAAAACAAGATAGGAGCACTAACTACTTTAGTTTAGTTTCACTGAATACTCCTAGATTTATACAATATTGTACAGAGCTTACAGTTTATTTGGGCAACTGGCTTGCCTTACTTTTTATTTTATTTCAACATCCTCTTTGAGCAATAACAGCTGCTGGTGCATGTGTCATACAGAATGAGACATTATATTATTAATGATGTTTCATATGTATTGCCTTTACCTGACCCATTTTGTCTCTCTGCCATTAGAGAAACGGTTTAGTGATTAGTGATTTATTTACAGTACATAAAGCACTTATACTGAAACAGTATGTATTTTGTTTACTTTAGTGTATACAGGTGTCATGGTTCCCTTGTGGTCCAGTAGTTAGAATTCAGTGCTTTCACCTCTTAACCTTGGTTTAATTCCAGTCAGGGAACCAAGAGGTCACACCACCATGAAGCCATGCAGGATTGGGCCTGGTCAGTACTTGGATGGGAGACCACCTAGGAATACCAGGAGCTGTATGCTGTGGCCCACTGGACAAGGAACTGGCAACCCACCCCTATATCTCTGCCATGAATACCAAGTGGATCAGCATCATGTTTCTGGGGTCCATGAGGTCACAGAGAGTTAGACACAACCGAGCAACGCAAACAATATACAGTTGTCACTCAAAGATGGTTCTGTGACCTCATGTTTGTTTGCTTTTATTACTTTTCCTTTTTTTTTTTGCATATGAAAATATAACAAATGTATTGTATACTATTATATTAGCCTGGAATATAGGACCAGGTTCACTTGAAAAGAAAATAATACTAAACTATGTTTAATATTTTTTTTGGATAATACTAAAACTGTATTTTATCCATCTTTAGCTTACCGGTGAGTTAAGAGGAAGTGTAAACAGGGGCTCATGGAGACTCCGTTAACTGAGCTTCCTTAACTCATTTACATTAAAATGAATGGGAACAAAAGCACAATATGCTACAGTTCAGATAATCTTTAGGCTCACCATTTAGTTTCCTGTAACTTGTCATGACCCATGCATGATCCATTCAGGCTAGTTGATGGAATAACTGACACGACAACTTGAGTTGGGAGAAACAAGGGGCCACAGCTTTATTTAGACACAATATAAACAAACAACCATAACTTGTTTAGATGACTAATTTAGTCCTTCCTTCTGGGGGAGGAGCCCGGCCACGAACAGTGACCTCACGCTTTGAGCCCTGCCCAAAGCCCCAATGCTTATCTTTAAGCACGCCCTGTGAGGTGGGGCCATCGCCCCCTTAGGCCAGTGGGCCGGGCAACTCACCTCCCGCCGCACAGACATAAATTAACAATACACAACATACAATAGCCACTTCTCCGAATTCTTAACCAAAAATATATATTAATTTCAACATTTCTTATTTATATTATATATATTATATATACTTTTTTTTTTTTTTTTTCTTTTTTTCTTTTTTTTTTTTTTTTTAAAAGAATAAACCATAACATCTGTTAACAACAAAATACAGGGTGGGTGGGTGGGATTCCAGTCGGGAGACCGCGCTGCTGTGTTCAATGGCGCGAAACGGGCTTCCGACACGCCCCCCGACGCTCCTGATTGGCTAATAGCCTCACAGGCTCCGCTGGGTCACGTGACGCTACAGGCTGACCCAGGGAGCCTGTGCAGCCTCCGCGTCGTTCATGACCCATGCATGATCCATTCAGGCTAGTTGATGGAATAACTGACACGACAACTTGAGTTGGGAGAAACAACGGGCCACAGCTTTATTTAGACACAATATAAACAAACAACCATAACTTGTTTAGATGACTAATTTAGTCCTTCCTTCTGGGGGAGGAGCCCGGCCACGAACAGTGACCTCACGCTTTGAGCCCTGCCCAAAGCCCCAATGCTTATCTTTAAGCACGCCCTGTGAGGTGGGGCCATCGCCCCCTTAGGCCAGTGGGCCGGGCAACTCACCTCCCGCCACGGAGCATGCGAGGGACGCCTCCCGAGGCTGCGATCCCCCCCTGCTGGACATTAAAGCCAAAGCCCGCAAAACACTCTCCCTAAACTCCAACATCATCAACTCGTACCCTATTTCCGTAAGGTGAACCTTATCCTTTGCGAAAAAATCATCTGCGCCGACCGGTTCGAAATCTTTATACCGGATGGCCGAGAAACCTTGTTTTCTCACAAAGCTCGCAATCTGCTGGTTTATCTTCTGTCTAGCCTTATCTAAACATACTGGGTCGCGCGCGTTACGCCATGATCTTCTCTTGATCATCTCAGACCAGATAAGGAACGTGCCAGGGAACTTCTTCACCCATTTCTCGATGTCTCGTCTCATCACCTTTAGCATTCGTCTCATGGAAACTGCCCCCAAATCGTTCCCGCCGGCATGAAAAATGATAAGACTGGGCTGCCCGTAACGCTGCGCGTACGTTTCCAAGATGCCGTCGAGCTGCGCCCAACGCAGACCCCGAATACCACACCACCTTACGCGTAAGTCCGTAACAGGAAAGCCCAGTTGTGCCTTTTCTTCGGTAACTGCGGCTAACCTATGGGCCCAGTACACGTAGGAATGGCCCACAATCCATAGTTGCTTCTGTTCCCCTGAAAGTAGAAAGCAACACCATTAAACCACTGCATTTGGCCGAACATAGGAACGAAAACGGTCTGAGTCCCACCTCCCGATGCGCTTTACTGCCGCGTCGGGCAACCCCAACCTAGCCGCTTCAGTGGCAGCTCCAATCCGAAAGGAGTGTGTCCCAAAGTCGGACTGCTTGAAACCGAGCCGGTGCAGTGCGCTTTTTAGAACTCTTTTAAACTGATACACAGACAGTGCCGTTCCATCGGCGTGGACCAGCAGCGAACACCGTCCCACCGGTCGCTGCTTAAGGTACTCCACTACACATGCATATGGGCAACACTCTGTGCCAACCTGATGCAGAACCACTTCTCTTCCTTTACCCACTTGGTCAGTCTTTGACCTCCGCAACCACAATACCACCGTACCTTCCCTGAGGCAGGTATCCACCAATTGCAGACCCCCCGAACCGTGTCTACTGTTCGCGACTAACTCCCCTATCCTAAACGCTCCGAAGAACGCCAGGGAAAAAGCCGTTCGGAAAAGTAGAGATTCAAAGGGATCCCTGCAAACCACCACCAGTTCCTGAGCCAATCTCAGCAACAGCGCAAATGTTATTGGCCGCCTACTATCTGGCCTTTGCGCACCGCTGAACATTCCGCGCACCACTTTGCGCACTAGAAACTCCTTAGTAAGGTCCCTCTGCCCAGCAAGCTTAAACATAAAAGCAAGCGCCGTGACCTGTCTCCCTACTACGGGTTTTGATTCGCCTTGCTCGGCGCACCGCAGCAGGTACCAAAGCAAGATCCCTACGCTCTTGTCCTCCGTCGTGGCACCACCTGCCAGTGCCACTAGGCTATCCCATTTAGCCCACACGCGTCTATAAGCGTTCCACGTCGCTGGGGCAACAGACTGTCTCACGAGTCTCGTTACCTGACAGCTCCAATCTCCCAGAGCTCCTCGGGGATGAGCTCCCCCAGGGCGTTCGCACGAGGAGCCAGCGCCCTGAAACGATCCTCCTGAAACCGAGAGAGGGCGTAAGCAATTCCGTTATTCACCTTTGTCACGTGTCTTGCTTGAAACCATATGTTCAAGCGAAGGCAACATAGCACAAGATGCCTAAGCAATCTAATCACTGGTACGGATGCCGCCGTGATGTTGTTCACGGCTTCAACCAACCCCTTATTACCCGAATGGAAAATGACTCGCCTGTCCCTGAAACAAGGACCCCATAAGTGCACTGCTACCACCATAGGAAACAGCTCCAGGAATGTAGGGTTCAGCAGTAAACCCGCCTCTTCCCATTCCCCCGGCCATGCCGCAGCGAACCATCTCCCTTGGAGATACGCCCCACAACCGATCGGTCCAGAACCATCGGTGTGCAGGTCTAGCTCTGCGCTGGTGGTGCCCTCCTTTTGAAGGACCACCCGCCCGTTAAAGTCTGCAAGGAACCTTGCCCATACCTCTGCATCATCACGCATGGCCTTAGAGACTGTTAGGAAATGATGCGGCTTCGCAATCCCTACCGTAGCCAAAGACATTCGTCTACAGAATATCCGCCCCATGGGGATAATTCTGCACGCGAAATTCAACTTCCCCAATATTGATTGCAGCCGCCGGAGGGTCACCCTCCGTGCGCCCCGCAGCGCCGTAATCTCGGCTTGCATGTCCTCCACCTTCTCTAAGGGAAGACTGCACTCCATTTTGCAGGAGTCAATCCGAATCCCCAGAAAAGTCAATTGTTCCGTAGGGCCCTCCGTCTTATCATGGGCCAATGGTACCCCGAATTCTGTACAGATTTCGGTGAACACCTCCAGCATAAAACGGCAAGCGTCGTTTCTCGCTGGGCCAACAAAAAGGAAGTCATCCAGGTAATGGGTAACACTCTTGTACCCCGCCTCGATGCTCACAACCCACTGTAAAAATTTGCTGAAAGCCTCGAAGTAAGCACAGGATATCGAGCATCCCATGGGTAAACATAAGTCAATGAAGTAACTTCCGTCTACGAAGCACCCTAGCAACCGATGGCTTGTCGGGTGCACGGGGAGCAATCTGAATGCTGCCTCGATGTCCACTTTTGCCATAAGGGCCCCCTGGCCCTTCCTCCTCACCAAATCGACCGCCCGGTCAAATGACTCGTAAGACACAGTAGCCTGGTCTCTTGATATGCCATCGTTTACCGAACGGCCTCTGGGGTATGAGAGATGCTGGATCAGTCTAAATTTACCCTTCTCCTTCTTGGGGACCACCCCAAGAGGAGACACAACTAAACCCTGGATGGGCGGGGCCGCAAATGGCCCGGCCATCCTCCCCAATTTTACTTCATTAAGCACCTTAGCTTTGGCTACCCCTGGGAAATCCCTAGCCGACTTCAGGTTTGGGACAAGAAAACCTTGAATGTCGACCCCACATGGAATCCGGAATCCTTCTCGGAAACCATCCTCCAATAGGCGCGCCGCTTCGGCGGTGCCTGCCAATTTACCGTAGCGCTTTAGCCACGGCAGCATGGCGGGGAGGCGTATGGGCGTCTTGCCCCTTTGCAGGAGGCTCGCCCCTGCCTCCCTCTTTGGGTCTACTGCATCTAGACAGGGGGTGTTCACCTCCGCAGTTTGAGCATGCATGCTTAAACCTGCAGTTAGGCGCCCATCTGCAGACCCCCTCGTTGTACGAAAAACAGGTCTTAAGACCTGCTCCTGAGGCGTGGGTGGGGCCCTTACCTCCACCGGCCCCGCTCCGAAAGGGCGTCGTGACTCTCATGGGTGTCATGATATTTAGCCAATACGCCACCGCTTTGTCGCTCCATGCCATACTTGGCCTTGAGGCCAAGTATTGCCGGAATTCCTCATCGTACCGCCACCAGGCTGTACCCCCATAAACCTTGTGAGCATTCCGAATTTCGTCTATGTAGACGAACAATCCCGAACTCTGTTCAGGGTGCCGCTCACACAGTACGCAAGCCCAAATAGAAAATGCTTGCAGCCAGGTATCAAATGTCCTGGGTAGCCTAGCAAAGGATTTCCCCTCCCTGGGGCCCCTCTCGGCCAGGTCTGTTTGCCTAGACATAGGAAGAAGGGAAAACAACTCTATAAACTCCCTCCTCCAGATCTTTTCCTTTACTTCCTGTGGAAGGTGTGCACCCAAATTATCCAACGAGCAGAGGACTATGGGCCTCATGGCTGCGTCGGTAACCCCCACAGTGTTATTCCCAACTGCTGCTATTGCGCTGCCTACCGGCTCGGGCGCGCGCAAGCTAGCTAGCGCCTCGCTCGCGCTCGCTGGCGCCACTACCGCTGCTGGCTGGGACCATGCACCCTTTGCTAGCCCCCCTATCCACGCTCCCATGTCGCGCTCGCTAACTGCAATGTTGTGCGCAGCTAATAGAGTCCTTAATGACCCAATAAAACCACCCTTGTCTGCTGCGCAGCTCAATTCTGAGCGCTCACCTGCTTCTGGAAGCTTAGGAGTAGATACGGCCAACGGAGTATCCCCGCGTCTCTCCTGACGCTCCGGGGACTCTGACCGTCTGGCCCTCCGCGGGCTTCTCCTCTCAGATCCGGTGCAAGCACAGCTGCACCGACAAGATCTTCTGCTTCTAGACCGGGATCTCCTTCTAGATCTGTGGGTACAAGAAGAACAGTCACTAGCTCTCCGCGACCTGCATGCCCGCGCCCATACCGCCCTTTCCTCGTCTGAGGAAGGGTCCTGGTCAGCTAAGCTTGCGCGGCTGGAGTAGGCTAGCACTGCCTCCGCCGCCCCCTGTAGGGGGCCCCCTGAGACTTCCTCGGGCGTTGGAATATCCAGCTGTTGGTCAGTCTTGGACCCTTTGCGCTGTGGCCTAACCGTATCGCCCTCAGTCTCTACTCTGCTACGCCTTAGCGGTGTGTGCGTAAATAGCAGCGGACTGTACCTGCTCGTAGCCTTCTTAGCTCGAGTGGGGCGTCCTAGCCTCGCCACTGCCGCTGTCACAGGCATGTCATCAATCATGACCATGCTGTCTTGGCTGTTCATTTCTCTGATGACCCCATCTCTTCTCTCTCTCGTCGTCGCCATGCTCCTCTCGCTGCCAGTTGGGCGTCCCTGTAAAGTACCAGAAGCACTGTTAATTAGGGAAACCCCAGGGACCGTCTGCTTGGCACCGTGAGGGCCTGTAGGAGCCTTTTTAGGACTCCCGGCTTTTCTCTTACCCCCTGCACCCCCTTTGCGGGGTGTTAGAGGGGTGTTTCGCGACCTTTGTCGCGGCCTAGGACCTTTAGGCAAGTTGGCAGGTGGTGGCCGGATTGCTAGGCCCTCACCCCCACCGCCCGTGGTCCTGGCGCTCGCTTGCCTGGGGGGTATGGGGTCCCGGCCGCCCTGACCTGTAACCCCCCCATCTCTGGTGTCTCTGCTACCTGATGGACGTGGGTCTGGCAGCCCTACAGTGGTGGGATGGGAAAAAATTTCCCTGGAGGCATCAGGATTGGCTAGGACACCAGCCACCGCAGGCTGTTCCTGTACAATGTGCTGAGCTCCAAGCGCAGAAGGCATGGGAGGTCCCAGCCTGTCCTGCACCCACCTGACCCCTTGGCTTAAGGCACGGGTCCTAACCTCAGCCAGTAAGGCCTCTAAGCCCTCTGGATCCATGGAAATAGCTAACAGGGGAACAAACAGGGGGCACAACAAGCAGCAAGACAGGCACACACAGACACAGGAACACACACAGGCACAGCACACCACAGGGAGACAGTGACACACACAGACACAAAAAACGGAGGAGGAAAAGAACACAAAAACAGACAGGGATAGCCTCAACAGTGATATCCCCTTATATGCTGGTAAGCTGGGGTGAAATCTCAGTAATTAAACCTTCCTACTGTATTTTTAATGCTGCAGGACCTCAGACCTCCGTCCATCCAGTCGGGAGACCGCGCTGCTGTGTTCAATGGCGCGAAACGGGCTTCCGACACGCCCCCCGACGCTCCTGATTGGCTAATAGCCTCACAGGCTCCGCTGGGTCACGTGACGCTACAGGCTGACCCAGGGAGCCTGTGCAGCCTCCGCGTCGTTCAGGACAAAGGAAGAGAAAGTAATCCCACTGTGTCTGCATTTTATTTGTGTTTTAATACTCTGTAGATCAATTATTTCTCAAACAAAAAAATGTTGTATACAGTTTAAAACATGATCTTTCAAATGCATGCTAGACATCTTGGACTAGATTACACCTATAATAAAGCTTTGAATCTCTGGATCCATATCTGAGATATAATAATTAGTGAGATAGGAGCTGACATTCTTTACTGGCCGGTGTCCTTTTTGGGAAAAATGAATATTCATTTCACCCACTATGCACAATAATATTGGCTCAGATAAAAATAAATTGCTACAACATCCAGTTCATGGATTTTATTTGTGGAATTTTATTGTGGGGGAGATGCAACTTTATCACATTGGCTTTAGATGAGTTAGCTCTCACATGCTACATTAAATAAAAGATAACTTGATATAGATCCTGAAAGGTTTATCTATGATCTCACATTGAAATAGTCATATCACAATAGAATAGGTCACATGTTTATGTGTAAGATGTCATTAATACAGATAAAACGAAATGGGAGGGTGGCTCAATATTAAAAAATAATTTTACTATATATAAACATTTTAAAAGATGTATATAGATGGTGCAAAGGTTTTGGGCAGCTACTTGTTGGATGATCAAGTTTCACCCTACATAATATCTTATACAATATCTGCAAATGAAGAAACTTCTCATACGTCTGGTGTATTTGAATTGAAAGTATAAAAGGGGTGAGAATACATGACTGATCACAAACCATATAAGCACACACTATAACTGTACATTTGCATGCTTTGTTAAACATATATATTTTCAGTTATATTCAAAATAATGTACGGAAAGCATCAATGTCTGTTTTCAGTTCATTTTTATGACCATTACAGCCCCGAAAAAAAAGATACATGTGGATCATTCCTTCTTTAAAGATTGTAATGCCAGATTTAGAAGACTTCAGATAATTTGTCATGAAATGGAATCCCCTCACAATATTTTATATTTAAAAATAGTCTTTACAATCTCTGATCATTTAGGATTTGAAACAACTTTTGCCATGAAATAGCTTTTGCTATGAAACTGCCTGTTGTGTAGGAGTGAAGAATAGCATACTGTGCTAATATTTTAATCTGATATAATTAATAGCCATGACCATGCATTACAATACACTTTAATGTTGAATATGAAAATATTGACTTTGTTTCCACTGAACACTAAAGTTACATATCTACCAACATTTCAGTGGGGATTGGTAAATGCCGGATAAATGTAGTTTCTGGTTGCTTGAGAGTCACTATTAAAAGATGCATAGATTAGCTGCAAATAGGATGCTCTGCTAAGTATATTTGTCAGTGAGGGCTGTTCTAGCAGCAGCAGCTTTCACTCCCCACTTACACACAGGTACATTCGGCTGGAGGGTGCGGTGCTGAACTAAGGTAATGTAACGCCAACACTGCACTGGCTCATGCCTGTCTGCTTCCAGGTAACATTGAATAGCGGAGACATACAGTGGATGCAATCTAGGTGCCTGTAAGCATTTTGTGGCATGACAACCTGGCTCCTGGCATTTGTTGAGCCCTGTAAAATTATTTTTTCATTTAAAGTACAGTATACAATTTTGTTCTGGTTGCTTGAGCTCTGGTTAACTGAGAGTCTACTGTATTATCATTATTAAACTTTATTTTATTTATTGCAAACATATTCTGTAGCTCTATACAGGGTAGATACAAGTCAAAAATGTTCTCACTCCTGGAATTGGAATCTCACTTTTGTTTGATAAACCTTAAGATACATCAAAGGGTTTAATATAATTCAAGAGGCGAGAGTCCCTGAGAAAAAGTGGAATTCAAGAACAAGAGGTCAGGACTTAAAGTTGGAATGTGGAAAATGCAAGGGTAATGTAAGAAAATACAACTTTAGAGAAAGAATAATGAATAGTAGATATAATGAGTAGACCAGATGTGCCTTTGTGGTTCTTACCTGCAGTCAAATATATGTTTGTATTTCCTTGTCTTTAATATGTTGTAGAAATCAGATAAGGGGACATGACCAGGCTTAAGTAGAGGGATCAGTGATTTAAAGTATGCTATCCCTTAAAAAGAGGGACATTTGGGGTGCTAAGAGGGACAAGGGAATTGTCTCTTAAAATGGGACCGTTGATATGTATAAAGATATACTTTAGTCTCTTTCCACTTTAATACATTTATGCAAATGGTAATTTCTCCTTTATGTTGATTCAACTTCATCTACTAGTATTTAAAGTAAACTTTAATTTTTTTATTATCTATGTATGGTGTCATATTCTCCAAAACATATAAACCCTTTTAATGTATATTCACATTACTATTATCAATTGTGTTGTTGGATGTGTTGTGGATCTCATTTCTCACTCTGACACTCTGTCTCTCAAGATCAAAACTACATTACTAAGTATGGCCCTGAATTCTGTGAAACAGCAAACCTGCAGAAAGTATCCCCCTCCCTACCCCTGGTTTGTTTTTTTCTTTACTGATACACAGAAGTCACATGTACCTGATCAAATAGCAGCAGCTGCCAGCAGTCCACCAAATCTCTCATCTGTTGTCAACAGCAACTCGCCAAGACTTATTAGATACCATTATCCAATTTTACGCTTCACACTAAGACTTCCCCCCACTCGCACTTATAAACATCCCTTCCATGACTATGGCTAGAACATATAGCCCCCTAAACCGTCCTGGTTCTCCCCAATATGTCAAAACCTCCCCCTAGCCAAGGGAATCCTAGGCTCCCTGTATGACATCTTCAATTCTCCCAATAAAGACCAAAGACTTCCCTTCATGGTTAAATGGGAGTGTGATTTAGATCAGGAATGGGAGGAAAATAAATGGATTGAATCTTGTACCAATCTTTCGAAGGGCTTAAGCTATAATTTGTTGGAAACCGCTATAAAAATCTTACATAGAGCATACTTCACTCCATCAAGACTTCATAAGATTAGATCCCAAAATAGTCGTTTCAGAGGCTGTCAAATCGTGGGTGGCTTCATCCACACTTGGTGGAAGTGCCCAATAGTTCAGGAAATCTGAAAAAAAAAAAAAACTAAATTAGCATCAAAAATATTGAATATACCAATCTTTCTTACAATCAAATCTTGCCTCCTACGCATTCACATTGACAACTTAAATGTATCTCATAACAAATTATTTCAATTTACAGCTTTAGCTGCTAAAAACTGGAAAGCCCAATCTCTCTACTTCAATGATATCAGTCTTAAAGTCAACTTTATAATGTTTAGCAAAAGGAGGATGCACATCTTGACAGACTCCTACCCCTTGGTCTTACATATATGGGAACCTTGGATAACATCCCCAAATTGCGTATCTCTCCCCTAAGTCCGTTCCCAATTATCAAACCCTCGAGTTTTTCAGCCCTTTTTTTAAGGCTGAAAAGGCCCCCATCGGCTTATACTCGAGTCACTCTCCGTGTCTCTCTAACCCCCACCGTGTCTCTTTACCCTCCCATGTCTCTCTACCCCCCGTGTCTCTCTAACCCCCTGTGTCTCTTTCCCTCCCCCCTTCTCATCCTCAACCCGCCCTCCTCATTCTAAACCCCCCTCATTCTACCCCTCTAAATACCCCCCCCCCCCTTTCCCCTCACTTACCTGCATCTGAAGCTCCTGCTCCGGCCTCCGCTCCTTCCGGCGCGCAGGAGCTTCAGATGCAGGTAAGTGATGGGAAAGAGAGAGGGGGGTATTGAAAGGGGTAGAATGAAGAGGGGGTTTAGAATGAGGAGGGGGGGTTAGAATGAGGGGGGGTTGAGGATGAGGAGGGGGTTGAGGATGTGGGGGTTGAGATTAAGGAGGGAGGTTGAGGAGGGGGTTGGGGATGGGGGGGTTGGGGGTTGAGGATGGGGGGGTTGGGAGTTGAGGAGGAGGGTTGAGGAGGGAGGTTGAGGATGAGGAGGGATGTTGAGGAGGGAGGTTGAGGATGAGGAGGGAGGATGGGGGGGTTGAGGTTGCGGAGGGGGTTGAGGATGAGGAGGGGGGTTGAGGATGAGGAGGGGGGTTGAGGATGAGGAGGGGGGCTGAGCATGAGGAGGGAGGTTGAGCATGAGGAGGGAGGTTGAGGAGGGGGTTGAGGTTGAGGAGTGGGTTGAGGTTGAAGAGGGAGGTTGAGGTGTGGGTTGAGGATGAGGAGGGTGTTGAGGATGGGTTGAGGTTGAGGATGAGGATGGGGGTTGAGGAGGGAGGTTGAGGAGTAGGGTTGAGGATCGGGGGGATGATGAGGAGGGAAGTTGAGAATGATGAGGGTGGGCTAAGAGACACAGGGAAGGGAGAGGGGGGAAGAGACACAGGGAAGGGAGAGGGGAGAAGAGACACGAGAGAAACAGGGGGACACAAGAGGGACACAGGGTGCCGCACATTTCCCACCCTCGACTTATACTCGAGTCACTCATTTTACCCAGTATTTTGTGGTAAAATAGGTGCCTCGGCTTATACTCGGGTTGGCTTATACTCGAGTATATACGGTAGATACAATCTCTAATCTGATCTACCCTTGCTTATACCAGGTGAACTTGGTATGGACAGACTGTATAACGTAAGAATTAATTGAGAGTGGGGAAATGAAAGTTAGAAAGTTAATAAGTTTATAATTGTTTTTTGTAAATTCAAATATGAAAAACATTAAAAAAAAATAAAAAAAAAGAAGACAAACCTTTTATTCCTGATATATTAATATGTTTATTTATCTTTCCTTAAGCATCAGGGGAATTTATACAAGCGGCATCAACGATATGTAATGTATGGCTTAACATGATACAAACTGCTGTAATAATATTTCTTAATTGTCTTCAATATAAATATTAGAAAACAAAATAAACATCCCTTCCCTCAATAACCCGAATGCTCACATTTTAACCACAAGCTCCCTCTCCTATATCTCCTCATTCTACTGCCAACTCCATAGTGTAATCATTTTATATTACCATTGGAATTTGTATTCTTTAACACTAGGTGAGGATAAATTATATATTTGTGATCAAGCCTTCATAAACAAGTCTAACACATCTATAACGCAACCCTACTCATATTTCACGGCAATCAACCTGTCACTTTATTTGTATTCTCTTACACCCCTCAATTTCTTAACTTCATCTCCTTACCAGCACCATCCAACTTCGCTTTTGATCCTTACATCTTCCCCTTCACTTACTGTCTCTATCATTCCCTTAGATGGATAAGTTTGCAAGCTTTTAATTTTTTTAAGGTGCTTTGGAGCAAAACACCTTGTTCTTTAGACTGTAAGCTCAAAGACAGGGCCCTATTATTATTATTATCTTTATTTATATCGCACCAAAATATTCCATGGCGCTGTACAGCGGTTGAGTACATAGCAGAATACAAATTAAACACCTTATAAAGAATGGAGGGTCCTGTTTTTGAGCATAAAATCAAATGTACATAGAGCATGTTTCCAAGGCACGGACACAATATTGAAAACTCGTAAACTGGCCCTACAATCTTTTTATGTCAAAGTGTTGTCTTTAACTGTATCCCCTGTATTGTGCAATGTAATATGTTAGTACATTTTAAATAAACAATAATAATAACAATAAACAATAAATACTAATAGTATAATAACATTAATCCTAAATCCCAATAATTTCAACTGCTATAGCAGCCAAAATCCCTAAAGCTGATGTGTATATAAACTATTTATATGGAATTTTTTGTATAATCACAAAATGTTCAAGTAAATCTGTTTTCTATGTTTGGTTATTTTAAATTGAGAGTGTTCATATTAAGCATACAGTTACAAATTAGAAATTATGATGATTTAATAAAACATATTAAATCTTTTTGAATCTGCTCTAAGTCAGTGCAGAGTCTTCTGTCTGTTGAAGTAATCAGAGTACAGGTGAGTGTGGGTGTGGCTTGGTCTGTGTAGTTATATCTGGGTGAATTTGTGTGAGTTTTTGTTTGAATCTGCTCTAAGTCAGTGCAGAGTCTTCTGTCTGTTGAATTAATCAGAGTACAGGTGAGTGTGGGTGTGGCTTGGTCTGTGTAGTTATATCTGGGTGCATTTGTGTGAGTTTCTGTTTGAATCTGCTCTAAGTCAGTGCAGAGTCTTCTGTCTGTTGAAGTAATCAGAGTACAGGTGAGAGTGGGTGTGGCTTGGTCTGTGTAGTTATATCTGGGTGCATTTGCATATATACTACAGAACAGACACTCTACATTGATTTGTTTTCTCACTGTATTTTTGTAACTGATAATCATGAGTCAGTCCAGTGGAAACCTCACTCAGTGTACATCCTGCCAAATGTATGCACTACTGGAACAGATGATCCAAGGTCCATACCTCTGTGACAGGTGTGAGCATGTTGCCTCTTTGGAAGCTCAAATTGAAGATCTGGAGAGGAGAATTGCAACACTTCATGATATTGTCACACTGGAAAGGGAGTTGGTGCTCACGGAGCACAGCTTAGCTGGGCCTAGTATGGAGGGAGGAGCTGGGGCTAGTGAGGATGGCCAGGGAGGTAGCTGGGTTACAGTTAGAAGGGGAATCAGGGGGAACAGAAGGAGGCAGGCCAGTTCTGAGTTGGCAAACACCAACAGATTTGCGAGATTGAGTGAAACTGTTGGGGATGTCCATTCAGGAATGGCAATGCCAGATAGAGCTGTTCCCTCTAACAGCCGGGAGAACAGTTCTACTGGAGGAGAGGGAGGGCAGAATAGGCAGAGCAACAGACATGTTTTGGTGGTAGGGGACTCTATTATTAGGAAGGTAGACAGGGTAATTTGTCACCCAGATCCCAGCAATCGAACAGTTTGCTGTCTCCCGGGTGCTCGGGTTCGGCATGTTGTGGATCGGGTGGATAAATTATTGGGAGGGGCTGGTAATGAACCGGCGGTCTTGGTACACATTGGTACCAATGACAAAGTTAGTGGAAGATGGAGCGTCCTAAAGAATGATTTTAGAGAATTAGGGAATAAGCTTAAAGCAAGGACCTCCAAGGTAGTATTTTCTGAGATACTACCAGTCCCACGTGCTAGCCCAGGGAGGCAGAAGGAGCTTAGGGAGGTTAATGCGTGGCTAAAAAAGTGGTGCAGTGCAGAGGGTTTTGGGTTTTTAGAGCGCTGGGCTGACTTCTCACTTGGGTACAATCTCTATAGCAGGGATGGATTGCACCTTAATGATGAGGGCGCTTTTGTGCTAGGGGATAGGATGGTAGAACGGCTGGGGGAGTTTTTAAACTTGTAGGTGGGGGGAGGGACTATATAGAAGTATTGGGGTAAATAGGGTAGAGAGGGAAAGGGATGAATTAGTTACCCATGGGGGAGGAGAAGGGGGGAGGGTTACAATAGAAAGTAGGGAGGTATTAATAGGGGCCTCAAATTCAGTGGCGGGCACTTCACAACAGCAGAGCCATAGCAACATAAAGTGTATGATTGCAAACGCAAGAAGTTTGCCTGGGAAAATGGATGAGCTAGAAATATTAGCAGTACAAGAAAAATGGGGCTTAATAGGCATTACGGAAACATGGTGGGATGAATCTCATGACTGGACTGTTAATCTGGATGGCTATAACCTATTTAGGAAAGATAGGGGAAATGGTAAAAGAGGAGGAGAGATCTGTCTTTATGTTAAGCCTGAATTTAAGCCTATTGTCAGAGAAGATATTTATGCTGGCACTAACGGCATCATTGAAATAGTGGAGGAGCTAATTCTAAACGCATATTGGTGGGAGTATGCTATAAACCCCCAAATATAGCTGAAAGTGAGGAAATACAATTATTGTTACAGATTGGAAATGCAGCTAAGCATGGGCAAGTTCTAATAATGGGAGACTTTAATTACCCTGATATAAACTGGATAAACGAGACCAGCAGCTCAGCTAAGGGGAGCAGGTTCTTGAGTACACTCAGGGATCATTATCTGGCCCAGGTAATACAAGAACCTACTAGAAATGGGGCCATCTTGGATTTAGTCATCACAAGTAATATTGATATAATATCAAATGTAAAAATAGGGGAACCGTTGGGGAGCATTGATCACAACACAGTCTCATTTGAGATTGAATACAAAAAACAGAGTTGTAAGGGGCCAACAAAAACTCTAAATTTCAAAAGGGCTAACTTTAATGGGCTACGGGCAGCAATACAACATATAGACTGGGACAAAGAACTTACAGGGAAGAATACTGAAAATAAATGGACAACATTCAAATCCTTACTAAATAAACATACTCATCAGCATGTACCATGTGGAAATAAAATGAATAGGAGTAAATCACATCCCATGTGGCTTAACAATGACTTAAAGATCATGATGAGGAAAAATAAATATGCATTTAAATTATACAAGAAGGAGGGAACAGAGGCAGCTTTATGTGACTATAAGGAAATCAACAAGGCTTGCAAAAGGGCTATTAGACTGGCTAAAATAGAAAATGAGAAGTCAGTTGCAATGGAAAGTAAGACTAACCCTAAAATATTTTATAAATATATTAATGGGAAGAAGGCCAGGAAGGAATCGATAGGACCATTACAATGTGACACAGGCCATCTGATAATTAGTGACTAGGAAAAGGCAGATGAGCTAAATAGGTTATTTTCGTCGGTTTACACAAGGGAGGTACCAGTGGTTGGGACACCGCAACATAATGGGGCTACACTACCTTTACTAAATAATTGGTTACCGCAGGAAGAAATACAAAAGAGGTTGGAGAAAATAAATGTTAATAAAGCCCCAGGTCCTGATGGAATACATCCAAGGGTACTGAGGGAGCTGGGT
This sequence comes from Discoglossus pictus, assembly GCA_027410445.1. NCBI lineage: Eukaryota > Metazoa > Chordata > Amphibia > Anura > Alytidae > Discoglossus > Discoglossus pictus. Next base: position 172,915,604 of record CM050166.1, on the reverse strand, counting down.
TCTGTAATAGCCAAATCATTATATCTAATCTTTCAAGACTCACTCACTACAGGGTCTCTACCAGATGACTGGAGAAAAGCAGAGGTGATACCTATATTTAAGAAGGGATCTAGAGCAAATCCGGGGAATTATAGACCAGTGAGCCTCACTTCTGTAGTTGGGAAGCTTTTAGAAGGGTTAATAAGGGACAGAATACAAGAATATGTCTATTTGAACAGGATCATAGGTAGCAGTCAACATGGATTTATGAAGGAAAGGTCGTGTCAGACCAATCTAATTAGTTTTTATGAGGAGGTTAGTAGGAACTTGGATCAGGGCAACTCAGTGGATGTAGTCTTTTTAGATTTTTCAAAGGAATTTGATACAGTGCCACATGGAAGACTAGTGAGTAAACTAAGGGATACAGGAATTGCAGTAAATATCTGCTCATGGATCGAGAGCTGGCTAAAAGACAGGAAGCAAAGGGTTGTTGTAAATGGAACATACTCCGATTGGTCTAATGTGATAAGTGGGGTTCCTCAGGGGTCAGTATTGGGTCCTCTCCTTTTTAACATATTTATTAATGACATTGAAGTAGGACTCGAATGTAGTGCCTCCATTTTTGCTGATGACACTAAGTTGTGCAAGGTAATAAAATCAGATAATGATGTACTTTCCCTACAAAAGGATTTGCATAAATTAGAGAAATGGGCGGCTAAATGGCAGATGAGATTTAATACACATAAATGTAAGGTTATGCATTTGGGAAGGAACAATAGCCAAGCAATCTATAATCTTAATGGAGCAAATCTAGGGGTATCAGATATTGAAAGGGATTTGGGAGTACTAGTGGACAACCGCCTAGGTAACAGTGCTCAAAGCCAAGCAGCGACTGCAAAGGCAAATAAAATATTAGCATGTATTAGGAAGGGTATAGAAGCCAGGGAAGAAGATATAATTCTGCCACTATACAAATATCTAGTACGCCCTCATTTGGAATATGGAGTACAATTTTGGGCACCACCTCATAAAAAAGACATTTTAGAGCTGGAAAAAGTACAGAGAAGAACTACAAAACTAATAAGGGGAATGGAGGGGCTAAGTTATGAAGAAAGACTAAGAAAATTAAACTTATTTTCGCTAGAAAAAAGGCGCCTAAGAGGAGATATGATTACGTTATATAAATACATCCAGGGTCAATATAAGGCTTTGTCAGGTTAACTTTTTGTAGCAAGAGATTTTCAACTGACAAGAGGACATCCGTTGAGGTTAGAGAAAAAAAGATTTCACCTTAAACAAAGAAAAGGGTTCTTCACAGTTAGGGTGGTTAAACTGTGGAATTCTCTACCAAAGGAGGTGGTGACAGCGAATTCGATAGACAACTTCAAAAAGGGGTTAGATATATTTCTGAATAAAGAGGGCATTCAAGGCTATCCTAGATAACTAGCAAGGAATATTGATCTAGGGAGAAATTTGATCGCCAGTTTCTGGGGTCAGGAAGGAATTTTGCTTTTTTTTTTTCCTTATGAGAAAATTGGCAAAGTTTCAATGGTTTTTTTTTTTCTGTTTGCCTTCCTCTGGATCAATTAACAATTAACAATAACAATAAATAGTCCACATTAAAAAGATCAATAGAGATCTAAAAAGGTTGAACTTGATGGACTAACTCTTTATTCATCCTCCAATACTATACTTAATTATTATATCAATAACTTAATTAATAACTAACCCGCATTTTGCAGATCAGAGGAGATCTTAACAGGTTGAACTTGATGGACTGAGAGTATTTTTTCAACCTTAATTACTATGTAACTATATATGCATTATGCATTACACAGCCTCACAGTTTCGTACACACCCAAAAATATGCAACAAGAGAATATCTTAAAAGCAGAAAAGAAAAGGAGTGTGTTAAAAAAAAATAGGTGAAAGCAAAGCTGCAGAAGAAAAAAAAGATTAAATCCTCCAGTGACATGATGCTGGTTGCCAGTGCTATAACCAATCATAGCACAGATCTTCCTCCTCATCCTCAACCCGCCCTCCTTATTCTAAACCCCCCTCATTCTACCCCTATAAATACCCCCCCCCCCCCCTCTTTCCCCTCACTTACCTGCATCTGAAGCTCCTGCTCCGGCCTCCGCTCCTTCCGACGCGCAGGAGCTTCAGATGCAGGTAAGTGAGGGGAAAGGGAGAGGGGGGGTATTTACAGGGGTAGAATGAGGAGGGGGTTTAGAATGAGGAAGGGGGGTTTAGAATGAGGAGGGGTTGAGGATGAGGAGGGAGGTTGAGGAGGGGGTTGAGGATGGGGGGGTTGAGGTTGAGGAGAGGGGTTGAGGAGGGAGGTTGAGGAGGGAGGTTGAGGAGGGAGGTTGAGGTTGAGGAGGGGGTTGAGGATGAAGAGGGGGTTGAGGATGAGGAGGGGGGTTGAGGATGAGGAGGGGGGCTGAGGATGAGTAGGGAGGTTGAGGAGGGGGTTGAGGTTGTGGAGGGGGTTGAGGTTGAGGAGGGGAGTTGAGGTTGAGGAGGGAGGTTGAGGAGGGGGTTGAGGATGAGGAGGGGGTTGAGGATGGAGGGATTGAGGATGAGGATGGGGTTGAGGAGGGAGGTTGAGGATGAGGGTTGAGGATGAGGGGGGATGATGAGGTGGGAGGTTGAGGATGAGGAGTGGGGTTGAGGAGGGAAGTTGAGAATGATGAGGGTGGGCGAAGAGACACAGGGAAGGGAGAGGGGGGAAGAGACACAGGGAAGGGAGAGGGGAGAAGAGACACGAGAGAAACAGGGGGACACAAGAGGGACACAGGGGGCAGCACATTTCTCACCCTCGACTTATACTCGAGTCACTCATTTTACCCAGTATTTTGTGGTAAAATAGGTGCCTCGGCTTATACTCGGGTTGGCTTATACTCGAGTATATACGGTAGATACAATCTCTAATCTGATCTAGCCTTGCTTATACCAGGCGAACTTGGTATGGACAGACTGTATAACGTGAGAATTAATTGAGAGTGGGGAAATGAAAGTTAGAAAGTTAATAAGTTTATAATTGTTTTTTGTAAATTCAAATATGAAAAACATTTAAACAAAAAAAAAAAAGAAGACTAACCTTTTATTCCTGATATATTAATATCTTTATTTCTCTTTCCTTAAGCAATCAGGGGAATTTATACAAGCGGCATCAACGATATGTAATGTATGGCTTAACATGATACAAACTGCTGTAATAATATTACTAAATTGTCTTCAATATAAATATTAGAAAACAAAATAAACATCCCTTCCCTCAATAACCCGAATGCTCAGATTTTAACCACAAGCTCCCTCTCCTATATCTCCTCATTCTACTGCCAACTCCATAGTGTAATCATTTTATATTACCACTTGTACTATGTATTCTTTACCACTAGGTGAGGATAAATTATATATTTATGATCCAGCCTTCATAAACAAGTCTAACACATCTATAACGCAACCCTACTCATATTTCACGGCAATCAACCTGTCACTTTATTTGTATTCTCTTACACCCTTCAATTTCTTAACACCATCTCCTTACCAGCACCATCCAACTTCGCTTTTGATCCTTACATCTCCCCCTTCACTTACTGTCTCCATCATTCCCTTAGATGGATAAGTTTGCAAGCTTTTAATTTTTTTAAGGTGCTTTGGAGCAAAACACCTTGTTCTTTAGACTGTTGAGGAGGGAGGTTGAGGAGGGGGGTTGAGGTTGAGGAGGGAGGTTGAGGAGGATGGTTGAGGATGAGGGGGGATGATGAGGAGGGAGGTTGAGTATGAGGAGTGGGTTTGAGGAGGGAAGTTGAGAATTATGAGGGTGGGCGAAGAGACACTGGGAAGGGAGAGGGGGGAAGAGACACAGGGAAGGGAGAGGGGAGAAGAGACACGAGAGAAACAGGGGGACACAAGAGGGACACAGGGGGCAGCACATTTCCCACCCTCGACTTATACTCGAGTCACTCATTTTACCCAGTATTTTGTGGTAAAATAGGTTCCTCGGCTTATACTCTGGTTGGCTTATACTCGAGTATATACGGTAGATACAATCTCTAATCTGATCTACCCTTGCTTATACCAGGCGAACTTGGAATGGGCAGACTGTATAACGTAAGAATTAATTGAGAGTGGGGAAATGAAAGTTAGAAAGTTAATAAGTTTATAATTGTTTTTTTGTAAATTCAAATATGAAAAACATTTAAACAAAAAAAAAAAAGAAGACAAACCTTTTATTCCTGATATATTAATATCTTTATTTCTCTTTCCTTAAGCAATCAGGGGAATTTATACAAGCGGCATCAACGATATGTAATGTATGGCTTAACATGATACAAACTGCTGTAATAATATTACTAAATTGTCTTCAATATAAATATTAGAAAACAAAATAAACATCCCTTCCCTCAATAACCCAAATGCTCACATTTTAACCACAAGCTCCCTCTCCTATATCTCCTCATTCTACTGCCAACTCCATAGTGTAATCATTTTATATTACCACTTGTACTATGTATTCTTTACCACTAGGTGAGGATAAATTATATATTTATGATCCAGCCTTCATAAACAAGTCTAACACATCTATAACGCAACCCTACTCATATTTCACAGCAATTAACCTGTCACTTTATTTGTATTCTCTTACACCCTTCAATTTCTTAACTTCATCTCCTTACCAGCACCATCCAACTTCGCTTTTGATCCTTACATCTCCCCCTTCACTTACTGTCTCCATCATTCCCTTAGATGGATAAGTTTGCAATCTTTTAATTTTTTTAAGGTGCTTTGGAGCAAAACACCTTGTTCTTTTGAGAGTAAGCTCAAAGACAGGGCCCTATTATTATTATTATCTTTATTCCATAGCGCTGTACAGCGGTTGAGTACATAGCAGAAAACAAATTAAACCCCTTATAAAGAATGGAGGGCACTGTTTTGAGCATAAAATCAAATGTACATAGAGCATGTTTCCAAGTCACTGACACAAGATTGAAAACTCGTAAACTGTCCCTACAATCTTTTTATGTCAAAGTGTTGTCTTTAACTGTATCCACTGTATTGTGCAACGTAATATGTTAGTACATTTTAAATAAACAATAATAATAACAATAAATACTAATAGTATAATAACATTAATCCTAAATCCCAATAATTTCAACTGCTATAGCAGCCAAAATCCCTAAAGCTGATGTGTATATAAACTATTTATATGGAATTTTTTGTATAATCACAAAATGTTCAAGTAAATCTGTTTTCTATGTTTGGTTATTTTAAATTGAGAGTGTTCATATTAAGCATACAGTTACAAATTAGAAATTATGATGATTTAATAAAACATATGCATTATGCATTACACAGCCTCACAGTTTTGTACACACCCAAAAATATGCAACAAGAGAATATCTTAAAAGCAGAAAGGAAAAGGAGTGTGTTAAAAAAAAATAGGTGAAAGCAAAGCTGCAGAAGAAAAAAAAGATTAAATCCTCCAGTGACATGATGCTGGTTGCCAGTGCTATAACCAATCATAGCACAGATCTTCCTCCTCATCCTCAACCCGCCCTCCTCATTCTAAACCCCCCTCATTCTACCCCTCTAAATACCACCCCCCTCCCTTTCCCCTCACTTACCTGCATCTGAAGCTCCTGCTCCGACCTCCGCTCCTTCCGGCGCGCAGGAGCTTCAGATGCAGGTAAGTGAGGGGAAAGGGAGAGGGGGGTATTTAGAGGGGTAGAACGAGGAGGGGGTTTAGAATGAGGAAGGGGGTTTAGAATGAGGAGGGGTTGAGGATGAGGAGGGAGGTTGAGGAGGGGGTTGAGGATGGGGGGGTTGAGATTAAGGAGGGAGGTTGAGGAGGGGGTTGAGGATGGAGGGTTGAGGTTGAGGAGAGGGGTTGAGGAGGGAGGTTGAGGTTGAGAATGAGGAGGGAGGTTGAGGAGGGAGGTTGAGGATGAGGAGGGAGGATGGGGGGTTGAGGTTGAGGAGGGGGTTGAGGATGAGGAGGGGGGTTGAGGATGAGGAGGGGGGTTGAGGATGAGGAGGCAGGTTGAGGATTAGGAGAGGGGTTGAGGATGATGAGGGGGGCTGAGCATGAGGAGGGAGGTTGAGGAGGGGGGTTGAGGTTGAGGAGGGAGGTTGAGAAGGAGGGTTGAGGATGAGGGGGGATGATGAGGAGGGAGGTTGAGGATGAGGAGTGGGGTTGAGGAGGGAAGTTGAGAATGATGAGGGTGGGCGAAGAGACACTGGGAAGGGAGAGGGGGGAAGAGACACAGGGAAGGGAGAGGGGAGAAGAGACACGAGAGACACAGGGGGACACAAGAGGGACACAGGGGGCAGCACATTTCCCACCCTCGACTTATACTCGAGTCACTCATTTTACCCAGTATTTTTTGGTAAAATAGGTGCCTCGGCTTATACTCTGGTTGGCTTATACTCGAGTATATACGGTAGATACAATCTCTAATCTGATCTACCCTTGCTTATACCAGGCGAACTTGGAATGGGCAGACTGTATAACGTAAGAATTAATTGAGAGTGGGGAAATGAAAGTTAGAAAGTTAATAAGTTTATAATTGTTTTTTGTAAATTCAAATATGAAAAACATTTAAACAAAAAAAAAAAAAGACAAACCTTTTATTCCTGATATATTAATATCTTTATTTCTCTTTCCTTAAGCAATCAGGGGAATTTATACAAGCGGCATCAACGATATGTAATGTATGGCTTAACATGATACAAACTGCTGTAATAATATTACTAAATTGTCTTCAATATAAATATTAGAAAACAAAATAAACATCCCTTCCCTCAATAACCCGAATGCTCACATTTTAACCACAAGCTCCCTCTCCTATATCTCCTCATTCTACTGCCAACTCCATAGTGTAATCATTTTATATTACCACTTGTACTATGTATTCTTTACCACTAGGTGAGGATAAATTATATATTTATGATCCAGCCTTCATAAACAAGTCTAACACATCTATAACGCAACCCTACTCATATTTCACGGCAATTAACCTGTCACTTTATTTGTATTCTCTTACACCCTTCAATTTTTTTAACTTCATCTCCTTACCAGCACCATCCAACTTCGCTTTTGATCCTTACATCTCCCCCTTCACTTACTGTCTCCATCATTCCCTTAGATGGATAAGTTTGCAATCTTTAAATTTTTTAAGGTGCTTTGGAGCAAAACACCTTGTTCTTTTGAGAGTAAGCTCAAAGACAGGGCCCTATTATTATTATTATCTTTATTTATATCGCACCAAAATATTCCATAGCGCTGTACAGCGGTTGAGTACATAGCAGAAAACAAATTAAACACCTTATAAAGAATGGAGGGCACTGTTTTGAGCATAAAATCAAATGTACATAGAGCATGTTTCCAAGTCACTGACACAAGATTGAAAACTCGTAAACTGGCCCTACAATCTTTTTATGTCAAAGTGTTGTCTTTAACTGTATCCCCTGTATTGTGCAACGTAATATGTTAGTACATTTTAAATAAACAATAATATTAACAATAAATACTAATAGTATAATAACATTAATCCTAAATCCCAATAATTTCAACTGCTATAGCAGCCAAAATCCCTAAAGCTGATGTGTATATAAACTATTTATATGGAATTTTTTGTATAATCACAAAATGTTCAAGTAAATCTGTTTTCTATGTTTGGTTATTTTAAATTGAGAGTGTTCATATTAAGCATACAGTTACAAATTAGAAATTATGATGATTTAATAAAACATATGCATTATGCATTACACAGCCTCACAGTTTCGTACACACCCAAAAATATGCAACAAGAGAATATCTTAAAAGCAGAAAGGAAAAGGAGTGTGTTAAAAAAAAATAGGTGAAAGCAAAGCTGCAGAAGAAAAAAAAGATTAAATCCTCCAGTGACATGATGCTGGTTGCCAGTGCTATAACCAATCATAGCACAGATCTTCCTTCTCATCCTCAACCCGCCCTCCTCATTCTAAACCCCCCTCATTCTACCCCTCTAAATACCACCTCCCCCCCCTCCCTTTCCCCTCACTTACCTGCATCTGAAGCTCCTGCTCCGACCTCCGCTCCTTCCGGCGCGCAGGAGCTTCAGATGCAGGTAAGTGAGGGGAAAGGGAGAGGGGGGTATTTAGAGGGGTAGAACGAGGAGGGGGTTTAGAATGAGGAAGGGGGGTTTAGAATGAGGAGGGGTTGAGGATGGGGTTGAGGATGGGGGTGTTGAGATTAAGGAGGGACGTTGAGGAGGGGGTTGAGGATGGGGGGTTGAGGTTGAGGAGAGGGGTTGAGGAGGGAGGTTGAGGTTGAGAATGAGGAGGGAGCTTGAGGAGGGAGGTTGAGGGTGAGGAGGGAGGATGGGGGGGTTGAGGTTGAGGAGGGGGTTGAGGATGAGGAGGGGGTTGAGGATGAGGAGGGGGGTTGAGGATGAGGAGGGGGGTTGAGGATGAGGAGGGGGGTTGAGGATGATGAGGGGGCTGAGCATGAGGAGGGAGTTTGAGGAGGGGGGTTGAGGTTGAGGAGGGAGTCTGAGGAGGAGGGTTGAGGATGAGGGGGGATGATGAGGAGGGAGGTTGAGGAGGAGGGTTGAGGATGAGGGGGGATGATGAGGAGGGAGGTTGAGGATGAGGAGTGGGGTTGAGGAGGGAAGTTGAGAATGATGAGGGTGGGCGAAGAGACACTGGGAAGGGAGAGGGGGGAAGAGACACAGGGAAGGGAGAGGGGAGAAGAGACACGAGAGAAACAGGGGGACACAAGAGGGACACAGGGGGCAGCACATTTCCCACCCTCGACTTATACTCGAGTCACTCATTTTACCCAGTATTTTGTGGTAAAATAGGTTCCTCGGCTTATACTCTGGTTGGCTTATACTCGAGTATATACGGTAGATACAATCTCTAATCTGATCTACGCTTGCTTATACCAGGCGAACTTGGTATGGGCAGACTGTATAACGTAAGAATTAATTGAGAGTGGGGAAATGAAAGTTAGAAAGTTAATAAGTTTATAATTGTTTTTTGTAAATTCAAATATGAAAAACATTTAAACAAAAAAAAAAAAGAAGACAAACCTTTTATTCCTGATATATTAATATCTTTATTTCTCTTTCCTTAAGCAATCAGGGGAATTTATACAAGCGGCATCAACGATATGTAATGTATGGCTTAACATGATACAAACTGCTGTAATAATATTACTAAATTGTCTTCAATATAAATATTAGAAAACAAAATAAACATCCCTTCCCTCAATAACCCGAATGCTCACATTTTAACCACAAGCTCCCTCTCCTATATCTCCTCATTCTACTGCCAACTCCATAGTGTAATCATTTTATATTACCACTTGTACTATGTATTCTTTACCACTAGGTGAGGATAAATTATATATTTATGATCCAGCCTTCATAAACAAGTCTAACACATCTATAACGCAACCCTACTCATATTTCACGGCAATTAACCTGTCACTTTATTTGTATTCTCTTACACCCTTCAATTTCTTAACTTCATCTCCTTACCAGCACCATCCAACTTCGCTTTTGATCCTTACATCTCCCCCTTCACTTACTGTCTCCATCATTCCCTTAGATGGATAAGTTTGCAAGCTTTTAATTTTTTTAAGGTGCTTTGGAGCAAAACACCTTGTTCTTTAGACTGTAAGCTCAAAGACAGGGCCCTATTATTATTATTATTATCTTTATTTATATTGCACCAAAATATTCCATAGCGCTGTACAGCGGTTGAGTACATAGCAGAAAACAAATTAAACCCCTTATAAAGAATGGAGGGCACTGTTTTGAGCATAAAATCAAATGTACATAGAGCATGTTTCCAAGTCACTGACACAAGATTGAAAACTCGTAAACTGGCCCTACAATCTTTTTATGTCAAAGTGTTGTCTTTAACTGTATCCCCTGTATTGTGCAACGTAATATGTTAGTACATTTTAAATAAACAATAATAATAACAATAAATACTAATAGTATAATAACATTAATCCTAAATCCCAATAATTTCAACTGCTATAGCAGCCAAAATCCCTAAAGCTGATGTGTATATAAACTATTTATATGGAATTTTTTGTATAATCACAAAATGTTCAAGTAAATCTGTTTTCTATGTTTGGTTATTTTAAATTGAGAGTGTTCATATTAAGCATACAGTTACAAATTAGAAATTATGATGATTTAATAAAACATATGCATTATGCATTACACAGCCTCAGTTTCGTACCCACCCAAAAATATGCAACACGAGAATATCTTAAAAGCAGAAAGGAAAAGGAGTGTGTTAAAAAAAAATAGGTGAAAGCAAAGCTGCAGAAGAAAAAAAAGATTAAATCCTCCAGTGACATGATGCTGGTTGCCAGTGCTATAACCAATCATAGCACAGAGCTTTCATATGCAAATTGAAAGTGAACAGAAGGTCATCAAAGCCTCATGTGGCTGCTGGAGTTCATTTGGAGCCAGCAGAGAATGGTGCTGTTTGTACAGCATTGCACTGCACAGAGATGGTACAATGATCTTTCAGGAAGTCTGTTAACTGCTCTCAACGGCTGCACCCAGCAAATATAATGCAATATAGAACGAGGATACAGCCACCCCCACACTTGTCTGGAGGTTCCCATTCACCCTGGATGTGATATTATTATTAATAATGCGTTCTTGGGTACGATATGTGTTTCCTGTCTCTGCCCTGTTTGTCACTTTGTTATTATTTTATTATAATAACTCCCTAATACAATGGACAGGTGTTCGCAAGCATAACGTCACGGAGGACAGACTGCTGTTAGGTGAAGCCTGTGATACATTAATGAAAGGGAAAATTCCTTTCCCACTGGATTTTCTGCTTCCTACCACAACAGAACGATACGTTTGTCAGGAATATGTGAAACAAAACCACTACATCACGTCTCCTCTGTCAGAGGAAGAAGCTGGATTTCCTTTAGCCTATATAATGACACTGCACAAGGATTTTAATACATTTGAAAGATTATTCAGGGCTCTGTACATGCCCCAGAATATATTCTGTATCCATGTAGATGAGAAGGTGAGTGCGGATTACAAACTGACTGTGCAGAGCTTGGTGGACTGTTTCCCTAATGTTTTCCTTGCATCAAAAATGGAGCCTGTGGTGTACGCTGGGATATCCAGACTGCAGGCTGATCTGAACTGCATGAAAGATCTGGTGAGATCAGAAGTACAATGGAAGTATGTCATCAACACCTGCGGACAGGATTTCCCTTTAAAGACAAACAAAGAAATCATACAGTATTTGAAAAAATTTAATGGTAAAAATATTACCCCAGGAGTGCTGCCCCCTGATCATGCAAAACCAAGGACTAAGTATGTTCATCGTGAGGATATAGTTCATTTATATGTAGAGAGAACTAAGATTGAAAAATCTCCCCCTCCTCATAATATAACAATTTACTTTGGTACCGCTTATGTAGCACTTACAAGGGAGTTTACAAGATTTATTCTGGAAGACCAGAGAGCCATTGACCTGCTGAAATGGTCCAAGGACACCTACAGCCCTGATGAACACTACTGGGTGACACTGAATAGAATACCAGGTATGTAACTCATACTTTCACCAGTTGTTATGCTGAATCTGATTAAATCCAGTTAAATAAGTAAAATAAATATAAACATCGATAACACTCAATTTGTGGTTTGTGACATTTTCCTAAACATTTCCTGTGTTGTACCAGATGCCACATACTAGCCATTAACTAAAACAACACATAGTAAAAAATCTGGGACAGTAGAGATGAAGCATCTAATTGCTCAGGTTCACAAGGATCTGATACTGTAATTAAAAAAATTCCTCTGCTTCACAGATTCAGACCGATACACATAATAATTTGTTTAAACTATTTTACAATTAAGAGCTGTGTGTTTGTATTTTATGAGAAAGGGGTAAGACATTGGTGAATTCAAAATCCAGTATTAGTTGATACGGTAAAATGTATAAACAGTTTAATGAGATTTTCAATTAATTAAACTTTTAAGTAATGTATTACATTTCATAATCTTGCTTTGCAGTGGCAATTTAAATTTGAACGGGTTTTGGTTTGCTGAAAAACAATAAAACAGTGAATGATTCATAAATAAGTTAATTAATAAACATATTTTAACCTTTGAGTGTTAAAACTAATATTGTCAGCAAATTAAAGAGTTCAACTCGTCATTAATGCTAAGAGGATTAATCACTTGGTTTAATTGATTCAAGTTTCTCCTTTTAATATTGCCACACGATTGAATTACATTAAGCAAACCCGGATACTTGCTTAATATGTATTTGTGCTCTATTTATTAACAGCAGTAGGTGATGCAAAATGATGAAACTAATGAAAGCACCACACCAGTCTGAGACTTGCTACTCATATTTGAAAATAGAAATACATTCTGACACTACTCCCTTGTACAAATGTGGATATATTCTGAAACTTACTACTCATGTGAAGATATTGATACATTCTGAGACACACTACTTACCTGTAAATATATAGATTCTGAAACTCACTCATATGCCAAAAATATGGATACATTCTGAGACATACAGTACTACTAACCTGTAAATATATGGATATATCAAAATTTGGAAACTAGTTGTATTAAAGACATATTTGTCATGGATTATGAGTGCATCCGATAGAGGGAAATCAGTAGTGTATGCAAATATTTTTTGAATGAAAAAAAAACAAAATAAACATTATTATACTTACCCTAAAGTTTGCTAAAACTCTTGAGTTTGCAAGCACATTTTCAGAGTTAACACCCCTATAAATCCCTGCTAAAATTAGCATAAAATTCATAATTCATTTTGGCCAATCACAGGCAGCTTAATACATTGTATCAATCTGTGATAGAAGTTTGTGCAGCAATGTATCATGGAATGTGTAGTCCCCTGCACAAGGAAGCAAGCAGGAGTCAGACATTGCTCTGTAGATCTCTGTATTGTGCTGCTGCTGGCTTAAAAGTTAGTAAAGGGTTCAAATCTGTACCCAAATGCAGTGTTTCTATTCGAATATTCACTGTGCCTATATAAGCAGCTCTGGGGGTGTGGAAAACAAATTTTATTTTTAAATAAATAAATCTGTTTGTGTATAGAATGAATCAATGTATGTGTGTGTTTCTGATATAAGCAGCATGTGTTAGATTAGAAAAAGGAATAAACAGGGAATCTTAGATATACCTTTAATGAGGAACACTCATACACTAATACAGGGAAGGGGATATACATATGGATTTATGTAGACAAAAAAAAAAAAGTTAGGAGCTAGGTTTGCCAAGCTTTTGTGAAAATATGTATAGATTTTGAGATTTACAAACTCATCTGAGAAAATATATAGAGACTAGTGACTTGCCCGTCAAAAAATGACGGTCAATAAAGTTTGAAAGCCATGGCAATGCTGTTTGGCACACAATGTTAAGCTTTTTATTCTGTAAGTACCTTTGGCGCTCATTGCGAGCCTCGCGCTGAGCACCTTCGGCGCTCATAGCGAGCCTCTCCTCCCATATCCTTTGACTCCTCTCTCTATTTTTTTAAATTCTAATTACTTAATTAATTGAATAATAAATTAATATAGTTTACCTTTTTCTAATTAATATATGTAACAATCAGTAGCCTGAAGAGGTAACAATCTCTTTGTATTGTCCTGCAACATATAATGTCCAGTTGGACTGTTGCTGGCCTGAGGAGATAGTTTTATGAATGTCCCAACTGTGCATTAGAAATAAGCTGCGTGCGCGAGGGCAAACCGCTGGTTTATTTGTGTAAAGCACTACTTTAGATACGCAATGTTGTTAGTGGCAAATTAGGATTGTAAAATAGCGTTGCTTGTCTATGTGCTACGCGGTTCGTATTTGCCGTCCTTTGTAATAGTGTATTTTGTAGGTTCCTGGGTGAAAGTGGTACGCGGTTGTCTGTGTTTTCCGCGGTCCTGGGTCGTGTAGCCTCATTTTAATTTTTTTTGTCCACCATTTTTTTTTCTGCTTTGCCGATTTTCAAGTGCCGAAACTCAGCAAAATTGACCTAAATTGGCGCTCTACCTCACTCCCAGACGTCCTGGCTGTTCCCCCGTGCTGTGTCTGTTGTTTTTGTTATTGTTATTTTTTGCTTTGCGCGGTTCGGCCGTTAACTTCGTATTTTTATTTCTAAGTCCAGTTCCTCAACTGCATGCAGGCTAAGGTGATCCCGCATTTCCTAAGTGTTTGGAGGCAAAGTCCCACGTGTTTCATTGCCTCCACTGCTCGCCTCGCTTCGTGAGGATCGCAGCATTAAGCGCCTTTGGAGCTCATTGCTCCAAGTGCTGCAAGTTTTAATACCTTAACGGCTCACCTCGCTACACGAGGCTCACAGGCAATTGTGCTACAAGTTAACTCTGCTCATTGCTCAAGTGCTGCAAGTTTTAGTGCCTTAATGGCACGCCTCGCTATGCGCGGCTCGCAGGTGATGAGCGCCTTCTGTCATAGCAGAGAGGTCAGACAAATCACGGTCCAGTGAAGAAGGAACTGATAACCCACTCCAGTATATTCACCATGAAAACCTTATGATTAGCACAAACAGACACAAGATATGCCTGGTTTTCTGAGCTCCATAAGGTCATCACGAAAAGTCGCATACGTCTAAAAGACTAAACAACAACATGGCATGCATAATAGAAATATTGTGTGTGTGACTTTACATGTGGAAGATAGTGGTCCTGCTGTAAAGGAAATAGGTGCTGGAGTGTTTATAATGGAATAATACAGATTAATTTTATGGCACCAATGGTATATTCGAAAATGATAAATATTGTATTAAAACTTTGGTTATCACATATATAGTTGTGGATCTTGCGATGTTGGTGACATTTGCAATGTTGGTTAAGCAGTTCGCAACCGAGAGTTTTGCAAAGCGAGATGAGCCAGCAGCGCCGTCACACATGCGAGCGAGCCTTGTGAAGCGAGGTGAAGCAGCCTTGCAGCACTTAGGCTGCAATGGGCTCCAAAGGCGCTCATTGCAGCCAGCGGCGCTGTCACATGTGCGAGCCTTGCAAAGCGAGGCGAAGCAGCCGCAATGAGCACTGAAGGCGCTCATTACAGCCAGCGGCGCTATCACAAATATAATAACACACTTACAGACAGCATAGAGGGTGAGCTAGGAAGCCTGGGAGTGAGGTTGCAAGCGATTTTGAGCCATATTTGGGGGTTTTCATCAATCCAAAATCAGATAAGCGAGGAAAAAATTGTCAGATGAAAAACATAGAAAATTCTGAAACTGCATAAAAATGAGGCTTAGCAAAGCCAGGCATGCAGGGAAGGGACAGGGGGGAGATGGTGGAAAGAGACACAATTGCAAAGGCGCTCCGAGGAGCAAAAGCCTAACATTGTGTGGCAAACAGCATTGCCAGCCTTACAATTTTAATCCCATCATTTTTGACAGGCAAGTTCCTGGTTAATAATAATTATGCAAATATATTTAATTATAACACATTACTATACTTAGTAAGGTAAGAGCATTCTCACTAGTAAAATGGGACAATTCTTTTGTTATCCACTGGAGCATATTTACTTGTGAGAAATGTCTCTCCATAGACTAACATTGGTTTTCGAAATATCACACTACACTTGTGAGAAATGTCTAATACTAGTGAATATAGAATGTCTAAAGCAGTCATGCACAACCATTTTTGGACAATGTCTCCAAAAGAACATCTTACCACAGGTGATCTGGTAAGTGTCAGGATCCAAAGAAATTATATTTGGGAGTATGGTTGTAAGCTTGTCTGAATAGATAAACTGAGTAAAGTTGTGATAAGTTAATGAGAGTCTGACAATGCTAGGTAGAGAATTTCATAGTTTGTAGGCAATATCAGAGAAGTTTTGTAGACAGAAGGTATGAGCTAATGATAGGTGAACAGTGTCATAAGTTATGGCAATTAGGGGAGTATTTGGAGATCAGGTGTATAATGCATTTGAGTGCTATGCTTTCTAGGGCTTTGTAGGTGAGGGTCAATATTTTACACTTAATTCTGAGGCATAATAAAGGAGATATGATAACTTATTAATATGCAAAGTAGTTCAATAAAGTACAGAAAGGGGGAGCAGTAGAGAAAAAATTGTTAAATAAGAAGAGGCCACGCATTTAAATAAAATGTAATGTAATGATTAGAAGGACATGTGACACAACATGTTTTACATGCATTTAAAAGAGCATGTTTTAAATATTACAAAAGTTGATTTCCGCAGGAAAAAGATTAAATAAAGCCTGTTTAAACTTTCTGTAGATCTCATCGGCTGGCAGAGGGCAAGCCTCCAAGAGCAGTTCAAAATATGAATACATTTTTGTGTTCTGAGACCTTCATTTAAATAAAGAAAACTTTCTGTGAATCAAATAACCCATTTCTAATGCAACAACAACAAAAAATGTATGTCCCTTCAGTTGATAGAGAATTCTAGGAGAAGTAATACAGTTACAATTACATGATTTTTAAACAATTGTTTTATAATTTTTAAACATTTATTTTCTAATACATAATACAAAGAACAAATAGATCTCCAATTCAGAATTTTGTTATCACAAAGATATTGTGCAGAAAAGTAAAACATGACTAATACCAGATAACATCAAGTGATTTGTTGTAAATTGAATATAACTGGAAGGTGCTGTGATTCCCAACAGACTTTATATGAGTAATTTTCCTTTTTATTTCACACTATATCTATTTAGACTTTTATGTAAAGAACTTACTATTCTTCTTTACCCTCATACTGCAGCAGCAACAAGTTGTATTCCTGGATTTATTATATAATCCTAGAGATTAACTGATTTATTTTTTATTTTTTAAAATATTGGTAATTTTGTATGTATAAAAGGCAGATTGCGTAAAAAATAAATATTGAAAGAGCTGCTTTCATGAAGCTCTCTGTTAAACTCTAATGATTTACAAAGACCTTCAGTTATTCATTATACCTGTCTATAATTAATCGGCTAAATTAATAATGGTTTGTAGGCATTATGCATTGTAGTGTGTTTCGATGAACAAAATTCCTCTCACAGTATTCACTAAAAAGTTAAGTGATAGAAAGAAAAGCCAGTCAACTATTATATTTTATTCATAGCAACGTGCTTACTCTGCCAATAATAAAACATTTTTTATAGAATATATCATGTAAATCTTGATATAAATTGATGCATCATGTGATTTATATAATAATAATAATCTCCTTAAAGGGACTCAAACTGATTAAAAGGAGATAAAGAGAGGCAAAAAAGAATAAAGTTATTTGAAAGCAAGGTAAAGAGTTGTCTTCAGTCTCTACTTGAAAATGTCCAAACTAGGAGCCTCTCGGATTGAGCCAAGATTCCTGAATCTTGCTGCTACATACATAAAATCCCAGAGATTTGTGAGTGGTTAATAGATTTTCACCTGCAGATCTCAAAGCACAGGCTGGAAATGAGGATGTTTTTCAATTAGCCATTTGCCTTTATTAGTTAGCTGGGGCCTTTATCGTGTAAGTCCACACTTAAAATATGCAGTCTTTCGCCGGGAGCGAATGTGGGCTTAGATGACGTGTTATGCGGCAGGAAAGAGGTTGATTTGTTAATAGTCTGGTGTCAGCATCCTGTACCAACTGTAAGCAATGTTGCTCTTTATTTGGCTGTCCTAGAATAAAGGTAGTTGCAGTAGTCCAGTAGTGGCTTTATAAGTGAGCAAACCAAAGTAGAGAGATCTCCTGGGGGTATCAAGTGCTTTATCCTTGCTGTGTTTCTTCAGATGAAAAAAAATTATGATTTGATCACAACTGGTTTTAGTATGAGACCACGATCTAGGACAACCACAAGGTTGCACACGTGTTCAAATTTCAACAGCTGCAAGTCCACAAGATGCAGGGCCCTACTGTTTGGCCCAAGGAAGCTACTTAATTATGATCATCAGCAAGATACAGAGAGTGAAGTCTGCTCAGTAATGTATGTGAATTAGTTTTAGTTACTATGAGATCCTATCATTAACTAGGTTCAATTGTAGTTTAATTACTCATTTTCCGTACAACATTATCTGTGCCATCAAGTTATTATAGATGGTTTTATATTTTTAGGGCTTTCATTTGATAGGACATTGCATAACCTTATTTTAATATGGCTATAATAAATGTTATTTTTTATTGACTTATTGTCCTGTGAGTGTACCAATCAACAGATATCTCTTACTTCTATTTGGCTTAGTCAAAAAGCTGCTGTCAAACTAAGACAAAAAATATAAATGTTTGCCACCTAGCTTTACTTGTCCACAAGCATATATATTTTTAATTATCAGTAGATGGTATTTTGAAGTTGGAGGGAAGGGGGCATAATTTTGTTACTTAAGATTCCATTTTAGTAATTAAAACCATGTCCTAACGGACATATGTGGTAATCAAAAGGGGTCAACACAGTTGTTTGGCCAGTGAACATGTACCTGGCTGAGGAACACATGCAACTCAGTGAAAAGGCTTTCTGGAAATCCAACAGGGAACTTCTTGAAAAAATATCACAATTTCATTGACAAAACAATATCTTGTTCCCTAAATAAGAATGAAAATTCTTACAAGCTATATATCCAAAGGTTGCAACACTTTATTTCTTCCCAAAAGTACGGTACATAAAGAGAGCACTAGACCTCCTCGACACTACATAGTCTTGAAAGCCATTCAATATCTTGATTTCAGACTATGATCTATTGTATTATACTTACGGTCTATGTAAGAGATATTATGGATGCATTAAAAATCAGACCACCCTTCTGGTGTGCTTTGATGTAGGGTCTCTATACACCTCAGTTGAACATGAATTTGGCTGTGAAGCCAAAAGTATTTGTTAAAATGGAATCAGTGATATCTTTATAATTCAATTCTTTCAATATGTTATGGATATCTTTTCATACTTGATAGACGGTTCTACCTAAAATTGAAGGATACAGCTATGGGTGCACCATACTTACACCAACATATTACTTGGATGGTGGGAGTAGAGTTGTGTCTTTACTGAGGAGATGGAACAATATACCCCATATTAATTCATGGCTGTGGTATATTGATGATATACTCATCTTCTGGCATGGCTCTGTCTTGTTGTTTAAAACTTTCATGGACACTCTTAACAATAATAATTTTTATCTGAAATTAACTTAATTAATTAATATCATCAGTCCAAGTCATGTACAACTTTTTGGATATCTCCATATAGAAAGATATAGGAGACAAACTTTGCAAATGATTTATTAATTTTGAAAAAATATCAGATCAGAATTACATTTTTGAAAGATTAATAAACACATTTCAATAAAACAATGAATATTACTATCCACTATATACATTGTCATGATTATTATTTTCAGAGGATGGTGTTTTTTTTTATAATATTACAATTTGTTACAGTTAATCTATTCCAAGGACACTGTAAAGGATTTAAACATCACAAATACAGACATTAAAGGCATATCTAAATTTCACGGATTATGACTGCATCTTAAAGAGGAGGAATCAGTAGTGTATGAAATAGTTTTTGAATGAAAAAATCCCAAAATAAACAATAATAAACTTACCCTGAAGTAATCAAAATGTCCTCTATTTTTGGCAGCTAACTTTAAAAGTAGGTGCCCCTAAAAAACAAAGCTAAATTAGCATAACATTCATAAATCGTTTTGGCCAATAAGAGGCAATCCTGTCACTGAAGCAATCCATATTGGGATTTGTAGTCTGGCACATATCCATGTAAGAAGGTGCTATGTATTTTCATATAAGAGTCTCTTTCGCTCTGCAGCACATTCCACCTCAAGTCTTTTCAGCTCATTTCAACGCTTACATTCACTCTGCAGTTTATTTCACCTCATAACCTACAGCACACCCTCACAGTCTCTACAGCTCATTCCACCAGAATCCCTGCAGCACATTCAACGCCAGTCCCTGCAGCAAAGAATAACATACAGTATATCGTATATACTCGAGTATAAGCCGAGTTTTTCAGCCCTTTTTTTAAGGCTAAAAAGGGCCCCCTCGGCTTATACTCGAGTCACTCTCCCCCCCATGTCTCTCTAACCCCCCCTTGTGTCTCTCTACCCCCCTTGTGTCTCTCTACCCCCCCGTGTCTCTCTAACCCCCCCTTGTGTCTCTCTACCCCCCCATGTCTCAATTACCTGCTCCGACCTCCGCTCCTTCAGGGTCTTGATGTGGTGCGCATGTGACGTCACACGCGAGCCACGTCATTAGCATATATCGGGTGCCGGCACCTGGTATATGCTAATGCCGTGACGTCACACGTGCGCCACGTCATTAGCATATACCGGGTGCCGGCACCCGGTATATGCTAATGCCGTGACGTCACACGCGCGTCACGTCATTAGCATATACCGGGTGCCGGCTCCCGGAATATGCTAATGACGTGGCGCGCATGTGACGTCACATGCGCGCCACATCAAGACGTAAGTGAGGGGGGGTATGAGCATGAAGAGGGAGGTTGAGGAGGGAGGTTTAGGTGGGGGTTGGGGATGGGGGGTTGAGGTTGAGGAGGGGGTTAAGGAGGGAGGTTGAGGATGAGGAGGGAGGATGAGGAGGGGGGTTGAGGAGGGGGGTTGAGGATGGGGGGGTTGAGCATGAAGAGGGAGGTTGAGGAGGGGGCTGAGGATGAGGAGGGGGGCTGAGGATGAGGAGGGGGGTTGAGGTTGAGGAGGGGGGTTGAGGAGGGAGGTTGAGGATGAGGAGGGAGGATGAGGAGGGGGGGTTGAGGATGGGGGGTTGAGGAGGGGAGTTGAGGATGGGGGGTTGAGGTTGAGGAGGGAGGTTGAGGATGAGGAGTTGAGGTTGAGGAGGGAGGTTGAGAAGGGGGTTGAGGATGGGGGTTGAGGTTGAGGAGGGGGTTGAGGATGAGGAGGGGGCCTGAGGATGAGGAGGGGGGCTGAGGATGAGGAGATGGCTGAGGATGAGGAGGGGGGCTGAGGATGAGGAGGGGGGCTGAGGATGAGGGGGGGGCTGAGGATGAGGAGGTGGGTTGAGGATGAGGAGGGGGGTTGAGGAGGGAGGTTGAGGAGGGAGGTTGAGGATGAGGAGGCAGGATGAGGAGGGGGGGTTGAGGATGGGGGATTTGAGGATGGGGGGGTTGAGGTTGAGGAGGGAGGTTGAGGATGAGGGGTTGAGGTTGTTGAGGGGGGTGGTTGAGGATGAGGGAGGTTGAGGATGAGGGGTTGAGGTTGTTGAGGGGGGTGGTTGAGGATGAGGGAGGTTGAGGATGAGGAGGGAGGTTGAGGAGGGGGGTTGAGGAGGGGGTTTAGGATAAGGAGGGGGGTTGAGGTTGAGGAGGGGGTTGAGGAGGAGGGGGTTGATGAGGGAGGTTGAGGATGAGGAGGGATGATGAGGAGGGAGGTTGAGGAAGAGGAGTGGGATTGAGGAGGGAGATTAAGATTGAGGAGGGTGGAAGAGACACAGGGAAGGGAGAGGGGGAAGGGACACAGGGAAGGGAGAGGGGGGAAGAGATACAGGGAAGATAGAGGGGGAAGAGACACAGGGAAGGGAGAGGGGGAAGAGACACAGGGAAGGGAGAGGGGGGGAGACACAGGAAAAAGAGAGGGGGGGGAAGAGACACAGTGAAGGGAGAGGGGGGAAGAGACACAGGGAAGGGAGAGGGGGGGAGAGACACAGGGAAGGGAGAGGGGGGAGAGACACAGGGAAGGGAGAGGGGGGGAAGAGACACAGGGAAGGGAGAGGGGGGAAGAGACACAGGGAAGGGAGAGGGGGGAAGAGACACAGGGAAGGGAGAGGGGAGAAGAGATACGGGAGAGAGGGGTGGACACAGAAGGCACAAAAGGGACACAGGGGGGCAGCACATTTCCCACCCTCGGCTTATACTCGAGTCACTCATTTTACCCAGTATTTTGTGGTAAAATAGGTGCCTCAGCTTATACTCGAGTCGGCTTATACTCGAGTATATACGGTAGTTCACATATTAAATACAATCATACTGCTTTACCAAACACCCCTGCTGGAAAGCAATTCTATGTACCGACTACTGCTGCTCTCACTCTTGATTTCAGTTTACTGCAAATAAATCTGTAAGTAAGTTGATTTTTTCAATCTAATACATATTTTTCTGTTAATCAGTGGCTGTTAGATAAGAAACATTTATAACCAGGGAAACTTCTATATACCTTTAATATGGAGCTGAAATAATATTGCTCTGTCTTAGCAAAGTAACCACATTTTACTTACCTATGCTTAAAGGCCTTAGATCCTAGGTGGGCAATTTATTTTGCAGTGTAGCCTCAAATGTGGTGAATGAAATGTTAAATTAGCCATACCACACAAACATTGTGAAATTAGGTTGCTCAATCAAAAACAAAAAAACAAAACTTTCTTTGAACAAGTTTCCTCAAAACATGTTCATTTTCAATATGTACTTAGTTGTGTCTGATTCAGACACAAATAATGAAATAAACTGTTTGAATTTAGGAAAACTTAATAAGAAATCTAACAATTATGTTGTCTGACAAGTTGCATAAATGCACACTGAATATCTGCACTCTTCAGGAGAAATACACACAATAACTAAAATGACAGTATCTTAGTTGATTCTTGATCAATTTAAAACTTTTTGAAAATTATTTTACTACCTCTATCTGATGGTGCAGTGTTCATTGTCACCATAGTCACATGTTTAATGATTGTCTTTCTAACCTTAGGTAATATAGAACCTCTAGTATATGTATAAGCCTCAACATAAAAATGTATACCAAAGTCTGCAATAATTAACACATACCAAGAGCAAAGTGTTAGGAAACTCATTGAGATACATTTTTTTTATTAAATATACCTCAAAGGATAATGAAGGAATGGAGAGTTTCTCCAACATTTCATCCATTTGGCCCTATGGTTAGTCCATATGTCACAGCAACAAACGTCTTGCCCTTTGGTCAATTTTTATATAGAGACTGTGGCCGGTCAGTCCTGTTCCCCACAGGTAGCTGTCTGATCAGATCAATAACATATAAACTAAATAAAATAAAAATCTGTTGTAACACAAAAAAATAAGGTGTGTTTTTTTGTGTTACAACAGATTTTTATTTTATTTAGTTTTTTACAAATATATATCAATGATATAATATGTAAATTAATATCACTTACTGCTGCATCTTGGTTCATTAAGTAATGACCTAAGTTCTGCTGATCTTGGTGATGGGATCCATTGCTTATGAGCATCATGGATTATCATGAGGTCTTATCATAAAGGCTTTTGGTAGAATTCTTATGCATGTTTTATGATTTTTGTAGCTTGAGCACTGTTTATGAGAATATCACATATATAGTTGTGAGCGTACGAGTTGTTCCTAACGCTTGCGGGCTCGTGTAGCGAGGGCCGCAGGCGAGGGCCTCAGTTGCTGGCATGGAGCGCCGAAGGCGCTCCTTGCCAGAAACTGCGACCCTCGCAAACTTTACGTCTCAACGCAAACAACACGACACACCAACTACGACCCTCGCAAACTTTACCTCGCAACGCAAAAAACATACGAGACACGTTACCACACACTACGACCTCTCAAATATCGGACGCAACTCGCGAGCATGACAAAATTCAAAACACAATAAATACACAGCACATACATAAAAAGCTTACCTACAGCAAGAGGAAGCATCAAGGACCTCAAAAAAACAACTTACACTAAAAATAAAAGAGTTTAGACACTAAAAAATTTGCTAAGCGAGAGAAAAAATGGCCGAACAAAACGAAAACGAGGCTACAGCACTCTAAACACGCAAATCACCACAACAAACTCGCAAAATACCACAAACGACCTACGGATATTCCGCTAAGACGCATACCACACATTACCCGCCATTTTACGCCAATGAGGAAGTACACAACTACGCTAACGGTTTTGTCTTGTGCACGCACACTATTACACTGCACACGTTCATCACGCTTACACAGCAGCTCAACACCACTAATGTTGCAGCAACATCAAAACAGATTGACAGCTCTTCAACACAATGCTTCAAAATAGGTAAAGTATATTCATTTATTAATTGTATTATATATTTCAGTAGTACACACCAAACAGCATTAGCTACCTTACAATTTCATTGCCGTCATTTTTTGACGGGCAATTAGCTAGTCATTACTATAATTTGCATGCTACTCCTAATTGAAAACTTATCTTAAACTTTATCTCGACACAAGTATTTTCTATGAGTTTTAGTGCTCAGTATGACACGTTGTAAAGTAATTGAATTTCTTGAGGTTAAGCAGATTCTATCTGGGTGAAGTGTCATTGCAAATGAATTATATCTATTTAAAGGTATATGCACGTGAGCTGGATTATGAATGCATCTGATAGAGAGATAGAATTAGAATTAGTAGTGTATAATGAAATGTATTTACATGCACTATGTTTTTAGCTTTGCATTAAAACAAATTGTTGCAGGTGATGTTTACACCCCCAGGATTGAGCTAGGCTCCTGAGGGGGTTAATTTTTGTAAAAGTGTACCCTGTTCATGTGAGCATGCTTAGCTTTGCAGCCAATCAGCAATGCTGTATGCAGCCAGCTAGATGAGACTGCTACACTGGGTCCTTAAAGAACCATTAATCAATATTCAAGTAAAAATGCTTGCGCAGTTAAATGGTTGTTCGTTAGACATACACCCTCTCCTAGATACATTTTGACAAATTATAATTGTACTGAAACCAAACATTTTAGCTTCTTCTTCCTATTTTAATCTGTCTTTTAGGCAAATGAGCATTTATGCTTGATTTATGGTCCTGAAATGACCTGCAACATTTGAGGAAGAGACCGTTCATGGTCAGTGCATGTGTCTCTGTGTGAGTGAGTCCATGCAATTCACTGGGGCTGGGAGAGATCTCAGGTGCAATTCACTGGGGCTGGGGGAGGTAATGGGCAATTCTCTGGGGCTGGGAGAGGTGATGGGGCAATTCACTGGCGCTGGGAGAGGTGATGGGGCAATTCACTGGGGCTGGGGAAAGTATCACCTGGGATAGATAAAACAATCGGTGAATGAAGGGACATAGACCTTGTTCTGTGTATTACAGAAATCTAAAGGAAAGATGCAGCTCAATTCATAGATCAAAAAGATACAATGTATTATGTATGATCATTTTTGCTGGGATTTTCAGGGGGTGTCAACAGATAGAAAACAGTTTGCAAATGCAAGAAATTCAGCAAACTTTAGGGTAACTGTTTAAATGTTTATTTTGATATTTTTTTCATGCAAACAATTTTTTTTCATACACTACTTATTCTCCTCTATTAGATGCATTAATAATCCAGCTCACTTGCATATACCTTTAATTGTTATAGGCATAGAGATACGGAAGTATATAGGGAAATAACAGCATATATTTGAAGAAAATTACCAACTTTCTTTTCCTTTTCGTAAATCATTAACTCTTTACAAGTTATGGGTATAGTAGTAAATTACTTGGTTTAATGATTAATACATATAATGTA
Organism: Discoglossus pictus; assembly: GCA_027410445.1. NCBI lineage: Eukaryota > Metazoa > Chordata > Amphibia > Anura > Alytidae > Discoglossus > Discoglossus pictus. The sequence goes on along the minus strand of CM050166.1, from coordinate 172,890,129 downwards.
ATGATTACTCAGTTCACTGGAATGAGTGCAGTGCCGGTTTGCCTCATATTCTGAGAATTATTTAAGTGAGAGTATTAAAGTAAAATTCTAGCTTTGGATACTTTACCAAAAAAAAAGAAAAATATCCACAGTGTTCATGAATAAGAACATAAAAAATAATTAATTGCTTTGCGGAACCTCTGACACTGCATGCAACAATCATATTAATTTCTTAAACACTATTGGCCAGGGAATCAAAAAATATTATGTAATTGACTGTAGTATGAATATATATATAGAGAGAGCCATAAATCAAAGCTAAACTGAATAGATGAACTAAAGGGTACCATTAATTAGCTTTATTAATATTCGTAAAACATTTCACAATTAAGAATGCTAATTCATCAATAAAGTTAGTAACATTTCATATGTGGGGAGTGGCATCTTAGCATAAATATGTAGCAAGCTACATGTTTATAATGTAATAATGAATACTGTCCGTGACTCATTGCATTTATAATCTACTCTGTATAGATAATTTGTATACCTCTCCAATTCTGACTCACTCACACAGGAATTGCAACACACTGTGCAGTAGCAAATCTTACATTCACCAAGGCAAAGTATTACTTAAAATGGCTAAAATTCACATCAAATACAGTATATACAGTATAAAGCATATTTCTACATGTCATAACAATAGGTTATCTTTTGTATACCTTCATGTGTGGGAATATGTTACCTGTACAAACCTGAATACAATAATTAAAAGTAAAAATACCACTATAATAGATTGTCAGTTTCCGGATCGGTTACGATGTTGGTCACACTTTGCGGCTCATAGGGTCGCAACTGTGAGCCTCACAGAGCGAGGCGTGCCGTTGACTAGGCACTTGGGACTTAGGCTGCAAAGCGAGGCGAACAGTTAAGCCACGCAGGACTTAGGTCCCGTAAGACTTAGGACCGAATTCCGTACATACACTATGCGCCTCGAAAAAAAACGACTTCAAAGACCGAACCACGGAACTGGAAAGACAAGAAAAAAATAACAAATATGCCTCAAATTAACTTACACATTCACACACAGCACAGTGGGAGAGCCAGGGAGCCTGTGATTGAGGTTGCAAGTTAATTTGAACCATATTTGCCGTTTTTTCAGGAATGAAAATTGCCTAAGCAAGAAAAAAAATGGCTGGCGAAAAAACGCAACACGCCGCAAATGAGGTCGAAGGATGTAAAACTAGTCCGAAGGACGTAAAAATTGCTCCGTGGGCCCATAACCTCGGATTTTGGGGAAAACAACTTTACTAGACTTTCAATGTTCTAGACACATATACTGTATAGTTGTGAGCATGCGGGTTATTGCTAATGCTGCGGGCTCACTAAGCGAGGGCCGCAGTTGCTGGCATGGAGCGCTGAAGGCCCATTACGACCTCGCAAAAATACGACCTTACGGCCCGAAATCAGCGCACATGAAAACATGAAAAACACAATAAATACACACAACAAATACATATAAAGCTTACCTACAGCAAGGGGGGGCACTCAGGACCTCGAATACTGAAATTACACCTCAATTTAAATCGAAATAAAAGAGTTTAGACACCCGAAAATCCCCTAAGCGAGAGAAAAAATGGCCGCCATAAAAAACGAAAACGAGGCTACAGGACTCTAAAGACGCAAAACACCACCAAACACCTACGGATTTTCCGAAAAAGACGTACGAGTTCCAACAACAAGGATGCTAAATCAGCCACAGCCGTGTACCACATACATTAGGCGCCATTTTACAACAGTAACTTACACAATGCGGAAGTACACAGCTACCCTAACGGATTTTCTTCGCGCACGCACACTATTTACACTACACACTGCACACATTGCTGACACTTACACAGCAGCTCCACAGCAGTGAAAACACACATTCTATGGTGCAGCACCATGATCACAGATTGTCAGCTCTTCAACACAATGCTTCCTGCATATATTACTTCAAAATAGGTAAAGTATATTCATTTATTAATTATTTCATTAGCATACAAAAAACCACTGCCAATGCTGCTGATAGCACACAAACAACCAACAGCCTTGCAATGAGCACCAAAGGCACTCATGGTGAGCCACGCTCGCAATGTTCGCCCAAGGATCTCGGAACACCAACTAAATTAATGTCGCAACCAAACACCATTACCTGCCTTACAATCTTATTGCTGTCATTTTTTGACGGGCAAGTTGCTAGTTAATAATAATAGCTGGAAAACATGTGAATTTACAGTGTAAACTGTATGAAATACTGCAGCATAATTCCATACTCTTACATAATACAGTACAGCTGTAGAAACACAGAAACCCATTTGGTGGTGAAAAAGAACTAGAGGGCCCATTTAGTCTAACTATACTAACCACCTCCAATACGGATACAATACTGATATATTTGTGTATGCCAAGCATGCTTGAGTTGGTTTACTGTGTCCACACAACTTTCACTGGAAGCTTATTCACTTATCTTGTACCCTTTCTGTAAGTTAGTATTTTCACACATACTACATGTTCCAACCCTCAAATTATGACCTCTTGATCTTGCATCCTCTTTTTCTGAAACCTTCTTTCCCCCTCAACTTTGTTAAATTCATTGATATATGTGAAGGTTCCTGTCATATTACTGCTCTCTTGCCTTTTTTGTTTAAGGTATACATATTAAGGTCATTAGGTATTTTATTATATTTTGTCTTTTATGCCACACAGTCTACTTTGAACTATTTCCAATCTATTTACTTTTGTAGATCGGTCTAATCAATAATGGAACATGATCAAAATTATGTCAGTGTTATTTTGTATTATCATATATTTGTTAACAAGGACATAAAACAACAAAAAAAGATTACATACATTCCAAGCATCCTTGCCTGTTTTTAAGTCAGAACCAACATAAAAATTGGATATTAGCGAGAAAGCAGCTATGGCACAACTACATAACAGTCACCAGCATGATCATGTGTCTACAATCACTAGCTATTTCTAACTGATTTTGAAACCTCTTGACAGAATGCTAAAAAATACTTTTATACATGTATTCTGGGTGCAAGCAGTACAAACAATGCTATTATGCTGAACAGTGACGGAATACCTATTTCAATTGAAGAGCCGCATATATGGCCTTGAGTACTTAAAGGGGTGACACAATGGTTTTTAGCTTATATTTTATACATGAAATCACAGTGAATGACTCCTGTATGTAATTTATTCATTGTATGTACGCCTTGTATGTAGCGCTGCATAAAATATGAATTATCATAATGCAAAGCTAACTTATACTGTAATATTGTGTGGACAAATATATTAAATGCAATCATTATACTAGATCACAAGGCTACCAGAACAGACACAGAATTTTTTTCAACTATGTTGTTTGTCTTTTATTAATCTTAGAGTACTGTTGTCGTATTTAACTGCAACAAACGTGTTATTCAATTAATTTAAGTCACTAAAAGTGGACACAAGAAGGGGCCATATCTAATAAGGGGTGAAACTTCAAGAAGTTATTGAAGATATGATATCTTATAGGATCTCAGGGATTTCCAAACCTTCACATAGTGCCGAAGCCTTTCAGCAACTTTCACTAACAGAAAAATACTGTCTCTCCAGGATACTACAGACATGAAAAATATTTCAGTTAAATATTTGACCTTTGACTTAGCCTTGAGCTTTCTGGGTCCTAGGCGGTTAAACTTTTACCATTCATTAAACACTGTATAGGGCGGAGTAGATTAGGGAGTTAGAGATAACTGTAAAGGTACAGCTAAAAGAAGGAATTAAAGTAGTGTAGGTATATGTATAAACCAGTGATAGGAAGGAAAATGCAGGGGCATATTGTGTACTACAATTGGAGCAAGTCATCACAAATCTAGACATATACAGAACTTGTCATACATCTATATTACTGCTCACTAGCTGACAGGGTCACCGCTAGATCAGTTAAAAAGTGAATCTGGATTTTACTGAAATAAAACACAGGGGTACATTATTAAATACCATTGTTTAGATGCAGCTAAGAAAGCATGCTTTTCATGCCCTTTTAAAGAAACTTGAGGTAAAGACTTGAGCCTAATAAGAGTGGCAGCATCTGATGAAGTTCAAGAATTGCAGAACTCCTCTTGTAACTTATCCAACATACTATTTTATTCTATATACTTCCATACAAACTGTTTATATAGTAGATTTGAGAGGCATTGATTAATGTAATATATTTCATTTACAAACATCTTTAGTCTATATGCTGGCCAGTCATTTTTAATGGTTATATTATTGTTTGTTTGTGCTCTTATTCATGCTGTGTTGTTTCTTTGGGTTTAAAGTACACCTATCACCACTATCTTCTCTATATAGCTATTATGAGGAAATGGTCAACATTACAAAATGGCTGCCAGAGAAAGGGACAGGAAGTCTTACATATTGTAGATTGGGCAGCTTATATACAGTAACCAATAACCAGTTTTATAGTCATCAGGTTTATGTGTTTAAGTGTGCAGGTGGTAATTGATGCAATTTAGATTCACATCTATTTACCTAGTTTTCAAAAATATAAGAAAATCATTTGTCATGATTTAATGCTAGCTTTTGTTTATTTCATATTTTTCTTATTGAAGATTCAAACAAAAATAAACTTAAATGGACACTATCCCTATATTGGATTAGCTATTATTTTCTAAAGTGAGCTATTCCTGTGTTCAGGATTATTTGAGCTGTATAAATATGAGAAGGAGCATTCCTGAGAAACATACCATGCTGCTAATGTACGGCTCGGTATGCTCATTTGCATTGCAGAGTGCTTGAGGGTGGGGGAAAGGTTCTAACTAAATTACAACTTTGAGGGTCATTCTTTTGGCCACCACAGGGACAGATATGCAACCTGTGGTTCTAATAAGCACATCAAAGCAGCTATTTAGTATTTGTGAGCCTCTCATTTGCATAAACATACAGCAAAAAAAAAATAGATTGCTAAGGAATGATCCACTATAGACAAAAATGGCTTATACAATATACAGTCAGTTCACTAAGAATAATGTGAAAAAAATTTAGTAAAGGAATTAATCATGTTAATCTTGCCTCCTCAGAACTCAAAACTGCTACACTGTTATAAATCATGTTGCAAATAAATGTGTGTTAATTGTTAGTGATTCAAGTTGATTCCACGCAGGTGCAATAGTCTTCCTAGGAGTCCATTTTCTGTATTACCACAGTGTATGAAATTAAAGTGTAATTTCTAGAGATTCTATTATTTTGAGAAAGACTGACAAATAAAACACACAAATAAGATGTATGAATTAACATATATTTATATATGTCTGTGCATAAAAACAAATAATCGTACAAGAACGTGTGGGAAAACAAAGTAAAAACAAAAAAAAATAATCACAAATGTAAAGTTTTATGAAATAATAGATGTAAACAAAATATAACCTATATATATATATATATATATATATATATATATATATATATATATATATATATATATATATAGATATAAAAGCACAATTAGTTGATATTTAATGGCTGGCTCCTACAAAAAGAAAACACCTAAATTATTTTTAACCCTTCAAAGAAAAACAGCAAACATTTCCCCAGTATCCAGAAAGAACAAAAAGTTAATTAATATATATCCACATATCATTGGTATACAGCAAGAAAGAAAACAGTAATTTATATTTTTACCCCAATATATATATCATCAGTATACAGGGAGAAAGAAAAACAATTAGTCATCAATCAGACATGCAATATAATTACCCGGGGTGGATCAAAAATATTAAGGGTATAGTTACCACCTACGGTCTACTGGTCACCTTAGAGATCCCACACAGAGAGTTTCTATGTCCCCTCTCCTTCTGCCATTATGAATTTAAGTATTATACACGCTTGTTATTTTTGGATCACACAGTTCTTTTGGGAGGGACTAGTTATTTAAATCCAAAATAACAGGTGCATGTATATACCTTAGATTATTATAGAGGGTGCCAGGAATTTGTTGGGCTACTAAACCACTAGGGGGCATGGGGGTCATCTGAGGACATTCCTCTGCATCTATAATTTGTATCAATATACCCTCACCCCAATGTCCTTCGGCCCATGAGCTGTCTGGTGTGCATGCAACCATACAATTCTGGATCAATGTCAAATTTATTTCCAGGTGATTCTTAATTTGGGTCCATCTGATACATTAACCCATTCTATGTCTGTTGTTTGATGGAGTGAGCTTCCTCCTGGAAAAATCCATCTTAGAAATTTGTCATGAAGGTACAGGTAAATCACATAAAATTATTGCCCATTCTCTCTCTGGACCACTCACAATATTTTGTGTGACATTAATTGTGGCAGATTTTAACCCAATGTTCAAACTGATTAGAGCAGTAACTTTTTTGTCAAAATGTCTCTTTTCCAAGTGAGATTCGGGTAGGAATCTGTTTCACTGTTATAATTTTCCTCATTGCCATACACAAAGACAATCCAGCCAAAAATGAATGCTATATTAAAACCCAATAATATCCATTTGGAAATTAGTTTTCCTTTCCAAATGTCCTTGGTCTGCATGCTGAATCTTTTCCCAAAAATGTGGAGTTCCATTTCTGTAAAAGATGAGGCATAATGTTATTAGTGTGATTTATGTATATTTTAATTGATTGATGTGATACCACTTGAGTAATGGTTTTCCCTTACTCCCTGTCATTTTAAGCAGATAAACAGATGGGCTGGCTTTGTCTACAATGTTGAAAGGTCCTTTCCAAGAAGGAACAAAGGAATGTTCTTTCTTCCCAAAGTCTCGTACCCTTACCAAATCACCAACATTGTATTCAAAGGGTCTCACCTTTTTATCAAAATACTTTTTAATTTGTTTCTTGGACCGCCCTGAGTTTTGTGCTACAAAGATATTAATTCCCCTTATATGGTCAGCTACTTTTTTCACCCAAGTTTCAGTAATTGCCCCTTGTAAAATAGGAGTTGCAGTGGGGAGTAGTGAAAGTCCAGGAGTACGCAGTCATTGCTTCATAAGGGCTGACCCCTGTGGTAGAATGAGGAGTAGATCTTATGGCCATTAAACAAAGTGGTATCACATCTTTCCAGGTTGTAGGTTTCCCTGAGCAAAACTTTGTAAGCATTGTTTTTCCTGGTGCGGTTTCCCCTTTCCACAGCTCCAGATGATTGCGGGTGATAAGCAATATAAAGTTTATGCTTAATATCCAGCAATTTCTGTAGTTGTGTGAAAATTTGTCCTGTGAATGATGTGCCTCTGTCACTGTCCACTACTTTTGGAAGTACCCGCCTTGAAAACAATTTAAAGAGTATAGTTTTGGCAGCTGAAAGGGCTGTCTCATTTTTAGTAGGGAATGCTTCAATCCATTTGGTAAATACATCAATCACTACAAGGCAATATGTATATCCACCTGGTGTTTTTGGAAGGGGCCCATTTAAATCAATTTGAATATGGGTCCATGGCCCATCTGGAGGGGGTGCTGTTCTTAAAAATGACTTGTTTGTGCAAGGGGAAGAATTTACTTGCAAACAGGGGAGGCATGTCGAGCATTTAAGGTTAACATCCTCTTTAATTGAAGGCCACCAAACAGAATTCAATATTTTTGCTAGTGTTCTCTCTGCAGAGTAATGACCACCAACAGGATGAGAATGAAACATTTGGAAAAAGTCATCAGCACAATCAGGGGGAACACCCGCCACTGGAGAACCTACATTCCTTGTGTACATGAGAATAGAATTGTGACCCATATCTTACATTAATGTGGTACTATCTGCCCATTCAGTTGGCATTGGTGCAGGCTGTCATGCAACATGCCATTGCCCAACAACCTCATAAGGAGAATAAGATTTCTGCAAGGAAAGCAAGTCAGGTGGTGTAGTCACTTGCAGGGCAGAAACTTCAAGGACCCTGGGAGTATTTCACAAGTCAGCCTGCTTTGCCGCTTTCTTTGCAGCTTGATCTGCTCAGTACCTTTTGAATGACCTTTAACCTTTATGAGTGCACATGGGAGTGATCTACCGTATGTTTCACCATATAAGACGCACCTAGTTTTTAGAGGAGGAAAACAAGAAAAAATATACTGAATCAAACACAAATACACTTCACACACATATACACACCTACATCACACACAAATATATATATATATATATATATATATATATATATATATATACGCATACACCACACACACACACACATTTGGAGCATTTGGGAGCATCCAGGAGCTCTTGACCCTCCCTGACCCTCCTGATTGCCCCTGCCCCTCTTGATCCTACCCTTTCTTCTCTTGATTCTCCCCTCTGCCCATCCATGATCATCCCTTGGCCCATCTTGATCTCACCCCACCGCGCAGCGCTTCCTACCAGCACTCCTCCTGTACTGCAGCCTTCCCTTGCGTTCCCTGTGTGACGTCACTAAGATGCGCCGGCAGACGAGATGCAGTTCAGAGGCATGCTGCTGGTGCCGTAGGAAGCGCCAATGGGGGGGCGATCAGGAGTGGGGATCTAAAGGGGGCCAAGGGAAGGATCAGAGGGGTCGAAGGGGAGAATCAGGAGAGGGAGAGGATCAAGAGGGGCAGAGAGAGGTTCAGTAGGGGCTCCACAATCTCAGTATGCTTCCCGCCCCTGCACTCTGGTCTAGGGCACACACATTCACTCCATAAGACACACATACATTTCCCCTTACTTTTGAGGGGGGGAAAAGTGCGTCTTATATGGCAAAAAATACGGTATGTTGTAGCAAATTCCAAATATACCTTAACAAATTAGAGTGCACTAACAATTTTCCATCTGAGGATCTGAACCCATTATGCACATACAAAGGTAACATTGTGAGAGTGTTTACCACATAGGCGCTGTCACTATAGATATTAATTGCAGTTTCACTGCCCTCGTCCAATGTGCAAGCAATCGCTGCTAGTTCTGCATACTGTGAAGAATGAGGGAGACAAGAATGCATGATTACGCTATCAGGTAATATAATGGAAAACCCTAAGCTTTGCCCTGGTCATTATCAGAAGACCCATCACAATACACATTCAACCCTTGCACTGGTGTGTCTGAGATTGGGTTTGGTGGAAGGGTAAGGACAGAGGGAAGGGGACATTCATGTGGTTCTCCTTGGTAAAGATGCAAAGCCGGTAGAAGGGTTGTGTGCTTTGGCGTGCTGTCCAGGTCTCTCTGCATTAACATCAATGTCCATCTTGAGAGTCGGGCAGAAGAAAGGGTAGTATCCCCTGGTTTTAACAATAAGTTCAGCGGACTGTGAGGGCTATGTATCATTAGGCTTTGCAGTCCAGTGATAAATGTGAAGTGCTGCATAGCCCAGAAAGTAGCCAGAAGGTGTCTCTCACAAGCTGTATACTTCTGTTCCACAGGTGTCAGAACTCGAGAAGCTTAAGAAATTGGGTGCAGCTTATTATACTTTTCTTGGCATAAAACAGCAGCTAAGGCAATGTCTGTTGCTGCTACTTCAAGATGAAAAGTCTTAGTAGAGTCTGGCGATATCAATGCAGTGGCTTCAATGACAGCTGTTTTCAGGTCGTTGACAGCTTTTGTATGAGTCTCTTTCCATTCTGTTCTGATGGTGTCATCTGGTACATCCTTCTTTAGCAGGTTATAGAGAGGTTTAGCCATGTCAGCAAACTGTGGTATAAAGTCTCTTTGGTACTGGACAAGACCTAGAAAAGACCTCAGTGATGTCTTAGACACAGGCAAATTTAGTCTCTGGATAATGTCCACTTTGTTCTGGTCAGGAAGCTTTCCCTCAGCTGTTATGTTAAGTAAAAGGATTTACTTTTAAACCAGCAGCACCAAGCTATTCAAGCAACTCTGTCAGGAGGGCAAGATGTTTTTCTTCCGTCTCTGTGTCCAGTAGTAGGTCATCAACATACTGGAGCACGGCTGATGGTTTGGAGAAGGATTTTAGCAATGCTGCCATCTTTTTATGGAATATTGTCGGCGATTATGGAATTATGGAATCCCTGAGGCATACATGTCCACGTTATCTGTCGGTCTCTCCAGGTGAAGGCAAACTTGTACTGCAATTCTCTCTTTAGTTTTATGCTCCAAAAGCCATTCAAAATGTCCAGTGTGGAGAAAACCTTGGCAGAAGAAGGGATAAGGGAAAGAAAGGTAGGGGTTTCTCTGACAACCGGTGCACAGGCTGGGGTTATGGAATTTAATTTTCTATAATCAACACATAAGCGCCATGATAAATCTGTTTTTGTACTGGCCAAATTGGTGAATTTGTTATTGATTCACACTCTCTAAATACACCTTGTTCTAATAATGAATCAATTGTTTGCTGAATAAAAAGCTCACAACCTTTAGGAAGGGAATATTTTTTTTGCGCACTGTGGGCACTACCAGGAATGACTTCCTCTCCTTCCATTCTACCACAATCATGTTTATGTTTGACAAATGCATGATCATAATCCTGTATTATTTTTCACACTCTGGGGTCTATGGGCCTCATTCTATTAGCGGCCGTAAATCGGCCATAAGGCTGCGATTCCTTGCGGGGGTTCAGTTAACTCGCGATTCAATTATACGGCCCCGCAAGGATCTCCCCTTACGGCCGGCCGCATATCTTGGAACCGGCCGTAAGCTCAGAAATATAAAAACGCAAAAATAAATTCAAGCCTGCACTGTACAGCTCTGTAAATGCTAGGGATCATATTGGGGGACATGAGGATTAAAAGTAACCCACTCTCAAGCTTGCACATCAGCCCAAACCCGAGTTCAAATTAACTGTTTATTTTCCGGCTGCGGCGTGGGCGTGTCTGAGGTGCTCCAAGCACTCTGGACTTTTTACATGTATATTTTACGGATATTAAAAAAAAAATATTTTACGGATTTGAGTATAGGGTAATTATGTGCTATTTTTGCTAACGCCGAATATCACTTTATAGACTCTGCAAAGTGCAGGATGGCTTTATTTGGGCTATTTTATGTGCTTAATTGGTGCTAGCGGGACCTCTTTCCTGCAAGTAAGCTGCGGCTCACTTTTAGCCTTGCAGAGAGGGTTCCCTGAGCAATTGAATTGCAAATAGGAATTTCTTACGGCCGATTTCCTTGCGGCCGTTTAAGATCAAAGGATTTCCTCCGGCGCGAGCGGCCGCAAGAGATAGCAAGGCACCAGACGCAAGCCTGCCGGAATCCCCGGCCGGAGGGGAATAGAATAGCAGAATAGCTTGCGGCCGGTCCTTGCGGCCCCGCAACGGCTGCGGCCGCTAATAGAATGAGGCCCTATGTGTGTAGGTAATGCAAGTCTTTCCGGTTTCTTAATAGCATAGACTGCAGGAGAATCAGAAATAACACAATATTCACCTTTTTCCTTAAACCAAATTTTGTTATTTACAAAATCAATCATTGCACCATTATTCCTCAAGAAGTCAGACCCTAGAATAGAAACAGATTCAGGTAAATTCATTAGGTATGCACTCAATCAAAGGCATTATCCCTAATCCAGATTTTAGCCTCCACTGCTTCTGTCTGAGACCCTTGAAAGGCTTCCAGTATTATTTGTTTTCCTGTGGATAGAGGGTGTAAATGAGGTTGTTTAGTGTGAATAATAGATACAGAGGCACCCGTGTCAATCAACATCTTCTGCTGTAAGCCTCTTTCCACAGCAGCTGTGATTATAGGCCTATTGCATCTATCCCGCCTGAACTCCACAACAGGTGAGAGAGATGCAACAGATCCCTATGCAGAGGGACTGTGGCCAGCAATCTGATTTGTAACTTGGATTGCTTTAATTTTTTCCATGTCTTTACTCATTCTATCCAATTCTTGCCACAGTTCTGCATACACTGAGGCCATTGGCGTATCAGGTGCTTTTGCTTTTGAAAAACTACAGTTTTTGGAAAAATAACCTACCTGACCCAGCAGGGTCCTTGATTTTTATTTGAAAGCTTATAATGATACTGACTATATCTGTTTTGTGATGATGGCCCTTCTACTGCAGAAATTCTGCCTCTGCTAGCTTTATTTTGGTCTTTAAGAATTGCTTCAGCCCTCTTCAAGCAAATCAAGATTCTTGGAAACTGATTCTGAGGTGATACAGATAGACCCACTAATCTACGAATCTCAGGACAAGTTCTATTTAATAATGCTTTCTTATAAATATCATCATTTTGACTTCCTTGTGTACCTGCTGGAAGAGTTAACTTATAAAAAGCATATAATCCATCTATATACCCCTGAACTGACTCTCCTTTCAATTACCAAATGCTGAGTGGTGATCAGCTTCATCTAAGCCAAGTGATTTTAACAATTCCTCCATGAGTTGTTGTTTTGTTCAAGGATGAACAAACACAGCTGGGGAAAGACTAGATTTTAATGAGCTGTCCAAACTGGCAACAATGACATCAAATGTATCTACGTCATTAAAATATCTGTGAATTTTATCAATTTGTTCTAATTTTAACAATACTTCTTCGGGGTCACTCCCAAAATCAATATGTCCCAGTTCTTTGCTAAGATAATGTATTTCAGTACTAGTTAGAGGCCTAGATATACTTGTTTCAGAAATTGCCAGTCCTTGGGCATCCCTTTTGTACTCAATGGAAACCGGAGCCATTTGCAAAGGCATACTATCCTCATTCTCTCCTCTAGAAAACATATCCCAGTCCATCTCCTCAACATCTCTATCACTGTATTCTGAAACATTAAAGGCAGCCACCACCGCATTTCTTTTCCCTAGCTGTACTCTCAGGTCATTGATTTCTGCTAAACATTGAGAATGATCAGCTTCTTTATGTCCGCGAGATGCCAGACATCTGATTGCTCCCTATGCATCTTTTAGCCTTTCAAGAAGCTGCTCAATCTCGCTGCATAATTGTTTATATTTTAATAATGTCTCCTGGTTTCCTATACTTAATGCAGCTGCTGCATTTGCAGTGACCTGTAGAGATTTTATAATCATATTTAACTCAGATACTTTCGATTCTAGCGATTGTCGCTGTACATATACCATTTTATACTGCTCTACAATCCATTTTGCAGCAAAAATAAGGGCTGTTTTTCCTTTTGACTTGGACATTTTTTTCTCATTAATAGCATTTGAAACATAGCAGTAGCTTGGAACCACGGGTCAGATGCATCCACCATGGACTTTATAATAGCTTCAGGGTTAGCAACTTTAGAAATCTTTTTCATTAGACCCTCCATTATTTATACAAATTTCTTACTTTCACAATTAACTTTGGAAAGAGGAAATAAACGAAAAATAAAACATACCAGCTATATAAACCAACAGCTTATGCAACTACACAACAGAAGGTTTAAACAGAACAAAAATACTTTATAATGTTACCACTTGTATTAACTAACTCAAATACAGTTCATTCACCAGTAAACCACACTTTGTATTAGTTCAACAACAATATCCTTATTAGCACTTCTATTCATGTAAACAAAAGCTACTGTTTATTCAAAATAACAGGTGTAACTTTAGTGAAGCATGTGAAAAGACTACACAACCAAAGCATAGCAACCATATAACTTAAACCAAACTATTTTCTCACCAGCAAATGACATGAAAATTTGTTTAAGCACAGAAATAATATTCTTATAAATATGTTTTAAATATCATACCATATCTCTCCTGGACCAAGGCTTGCCATATATGTAAGAAATTAAAGTGTAATTTCTAGAGATTCTATTCTTTTGAGAATGATTGACAAATAAAACACACAAATAAGATTTATGAATTAACATATATTTATATATTTATGTGCACAAAAACAAATAATCATACAAGAACGTGTGGGAAAACAAAGTAAAAACAAAAAAAAATAATCACAAATGTAAAGTTTTATGAAATAATAGATGTAAACAAAATGTAACCTCTATATATATATATATATATATATATATATATATATATATATATATATATATATATATATATATATTTATTTAATGGCTGGCTCCTACAAAAAGAAAAAACCTAAGTTATTTTTAACCCTTCAAGAGGAAAGAAAAACAACATTTCCCCAGTTTCCAGAAAGAACAAAAACATTAATTAATATATATCCACATATCATCGGTATACAGCAAAAAAGAAAACTATGATTAATATTTTTACCCCAATATATATATCATCAGTATACAGGGAGAAAGAAAAACAATTAGTCATCAATCAGACATGCAATATAATTACCCGGGGTGGATCAAAAATATTAAGGGGTGTAGTTACCACCTACGGTCTACTGGTCACCTCAGAACCTCTCTGTGTGGGATCTCTATGTCCACTCTTCTTCTGCCATTGTGAATTTAAGCAGTTTTTTTATATGATATTTGGGCTGTCTCCCCCCCCCCCCCCCCCCTCTAATTGGATCTGTTGACAGAGCAGCCTCGCAGCCTCTTCTGACTTTCTCACAATCTTAATCAATAGATCTTTTTGGTCAACTGTACTAAAACAATTACCATTATCATTGATTATCTTCTCCACGGGTGGTGCCCTGTATTTATGTGAATAGACCCCATATTTCTTGTCTATATGATAGATGTGAGAATTGCAGTTATTTGTTTCTTTTAGAATTTAACCCTGGAATGACTGACTGACCTCTTAATCACATTTCTATATCTACACATATACACATATATATATATATATATATATATATATATATATATATATATATATATATATAAAGAAGAAAGAGAAGATAATAACATAAACATAATGTATTGTGGGCCAATATGTATGACCTTTTTCTTATAACAGGTTTACAAAAGATATACAGCCTTATTAAATTGTGATTCGGCCAATTGAATAGGGCTCTATATAAGCAGAGAGCATACTTTTTTCACAGAAGTTTTTAGTGAACTTCTATCCAAAAGCAAGGTCTTCACTAACTAAAAACTTCTGTAAAAAAAATATGCCCTGTGCTTATATTGAGCGCTATTCAACTGGCCAAACCACAACTTAATAAGACTGATAATGGATACAATACATTTTAAGGTATCTAAAAATACAAATGCAATACATGTCAATGCACAATTTTGATGTTTCTACTCCAAGTCTCAAGTTCAGTCTATAATGAATAATGCAATGTTTGTTCCCTGATACTTTTTCTAATTTTAAGTTCTATATCTTTCCACAAGAAGATGACTCAGGAGAAAGCTTGACTAGTAAAGAGCCACCCAGACAATTTTAGTATTCAGGAATGAGTAGACACATATGAAAAATAGCAAAAAAGTTAGGAGCCAGAAATACACTGGCTTGTGGATTTGCATGTATTATTTATTCAGATACCGGCCTTCCTGCTGAGTTTACAAGCTTGATTGGACCTTTGCTTTCCCAGTTAACCTAATGCTTTATCACTGAGGCAAAGTAGGACACAGAGAGCTTTTAATATGCACTGTTGCAAATAGTACATTGCCTGTTTCATGGGTGACTAGAGGTCTAAATGAAGCAAACAGTAGTGATAGTCAAGGCACGTGAGAGCCTTGTGCTTCAGACACAGGCTTTTACACTTGTACACATTATTTTAGTTCTGTGAATAATGTATTAGTTTTGGCTTAAGGCTAATTTTTATGAAAGCAAAAATAGTAACAGCAGATTTATGGTTTTACAGACTTTCATAGAAGCAGATGCATGGGTAACCTACTGTAAGATAAACATATCATCACTTTTGTTACATTCTTGATATTTTTCTACTATCAATACATAGTAATTCAATTTGTCTTTTTTTGTTTTTCATTAGATAAGTCCTATATATAGTTCCTGCTCAGTAAACATAAAAGACAAAATGGGCTAAGGGCAGCAATACTACATATAGACTGGGACAAAGAAAAATACTGAAAATAAATGGACAATTAACATACAAAGTGGAATGCATATCTAAAAGAATTTGAAGGTGACAAAACACCAAGAGATAAACACAATATCTCTAACACTGATAAAAAGAGATATATATTTAAAAAACCTGGAAGCCAAACCCAATAAAATCACACACTTAATAAGATAAGACAAGATGAAATAAGATCATACATTGATCCCTCAAATATTAATAATTCACTTATCAAAAGTGTGGAAAATAAGGGATTCAATATTAAAATGTTTTTAAGGAATTACTTCCTACTTCCCTTGATTTTAAAGAGTTTTTAATCGACGTTGTCTCCTAAGAATGTAAATAAAACTTTATTATTTTTGTTTTCTCCAATTCTCTATTTTGAATAAATAAATGGACAACATTCAAATCCTTACTAAATAAACATACTCATCGGCATGTACCACGTGGAAATAAAATGAATAGGAGTAAATCACATCCCATGTGGCTTAATAATGACTTCAAGATCATGATGAGGAAAAAGAAACATGCATTTTAATTATACAAGAAGGAGGGAACAGATGCAGCTTTATGTGACTATTAGGAATTTAACAAGGCTCGCTAAAGGGCTATTAGACTGGCTAAAATAGAAAATGAGAAGTCAGTTGCAAAGGAAAGTAAGACTAACCCTAAAATATTTTTTTAATATGTTAATGGGAAGAAGGCGATGAAGGAAGCTATGGGAACATTACAATGTGACCCAGGCTATCTAATAATTAGTGACCAGGAAAAGGCAGTGTAACGGAGCTGGAACACGCAGTCCAAAATCTCCGCTGGTATACGGTAAAATACCCAAGAGGCACTACAGTTTCACCATTCCCGACCTCCCATATTGGACGACACACAATTTGGGAGTCAAATGAATACTGACTTTATTTACCTTTACAGAAATATATATACATCTCTTTGGCCACAGGTAATACCCATGCCCATATTTGGCCACACACAATACACATAAAGAGAACAATAGGGGGGTCACACCTCCCTGGCAACTTTGATACAATCAGACATTGATTCAATTACACTTCTTTGTTCTTATCTGAGAATGAAAACACTGTATACAATAGACTTCCTTTATCTTATGCGGAGTCGCTGTAACAAGATTATCTCCCATGCCAAGTAGCTGTAAATGTCTGGGACAATATTCTGCAGAGCATCAACCAACATACATATAGTAGGATCATATTTTAACCATAATAATCATAAAACAGGGTAAAACAGTGATGGGTTCCGTTACACACCTCCCCCGTGACCATAAGCCGGCATACACGGTCTGATCCCAACGGATCTGCTTGGGGATGTCCGGAGGAGTGCTCACAGATCATTTCTCGAGTTCTGTCTGTCTGGACAACCCGTCGGCGTTACCATTTTGTTTCCCTGGGCGATACTGGATGGTGAAATCAAATGGTTGTAGTGCCAAACTCCATCTCAGTAGTCTAGCGTTGTCCCCTGACACCCGGTTTAGCCACACCAACGGGTTGTGATGTGTGAGCAAGGCAAATTGTTGGCCATATAAGTAGGGCTGTAGTTTCTTGAGGGCCCACACCACCGCCAGGCATTCCTTTTCGATGGCGGCATAGCTTACTTCCCTGGGTTGTAGTTTCCGACTTAAGTAAGCGACTGGATGCTCGCCGCCATCGGCCCCAACTTGGCTCAGCACTGCTCCCAATCCAAACATAGAAGCGTCTGTATGAACGAGAAAGCGTTTAGTTGGATCGGGAGCGGCCAGTACAGGAGCATGAATTAGGGCAGATTTCAGTTCTTGGAATGCCTTCTCACACTCTGGGCTCCAGGTCACTACTTTGGGTAAGTTCTTTTTGGTGAGGTCAGTAAGGGGCTTGGCTAGGGCACTATAATCAGGTACAAATTTACGGTAATACCCGGCGGTTCCTAGAAAAGCTAAAACCTGAGTTTTCGTGCGAGGGGTTGGCCACTTAGCTACGGCCTCTATCTTAGCGGGTTCTGGCTTTTGCCGCCCACTACCCACCCTGTGGCCTAAGTACTGCACTTCGGCCATCCCTACGTGGCACTTGCTGGGTTTTAACGTGAGACCTGCCTCCCTGATGCGGTCGAGGATGGCTCCTATATGGGTCAAGTGCTCGTCCCAGGAGTTGCTAAATATTGCTATGTCATCTAAATAGGCGCAAGCATACTCCTGGGATCCATCCAGTAACCGGTCCACCATCCGCTGAAACGTAGCCGGCGCATTCTTCATCCCGAATGGCATCACCTTGAATTGGTATAGCCCAAACGGGGTGACGAATGCGGACTTTGGGATGGCATCCTCGGCTAGTGGGATCTGCCAGTACCCTTTGCACAAGTCTATTGTGGTGAGGTACTGGCCCCTGGCCATTTTATCTAATAGCTCATCGATTCGGGGCATGGGATAGGCATCTGAAATTGTTTTATCATTAAGTTTCCGGTAGTCGACGCAGAAGCGGGTGGTTCCGTCCCGCTTCGGTACCAGCACTACCGGAGAGGCCCATGGGCTATCTGAGTGTTCTATCACTCCTAGTTGTAACATTTCGTCAATCTCCTTCCGCATATGATATTTTACGGATTCTGGTATGCGGTAGGGGGTTTGTCGAAGAGGGTGTTGCCCTGGGGTCTCTACCCTGTGGGTAGCCAGCGGGGTATACCCGGGCTGGTTGGAGAATGTATCCCCTTTTTCCCGGATAAGCTCTAGTATTTGAGCTCGCTCTCTAGTGCTCAGCCTGTCTCCTAGCTGTACTTCCCCTAATTCTGTGTTGGCCCCCCCTTGGGCTAATAGGTCTGGTAGGGGTAGATTATTCGGGTCCTCAGCGGCCGAGGCACATATGGCAGTTACTTCTTCGGTCCGCTCGTGATAGGGTTTCAGCATGTTAACGTGGAGCATGCGTCTACCGCCTGCTCCTGTACATGGGGCAATTATATAGGTGGTGTCACATACCTGTTCCACCACCTTATAAGGGCCTTGCCAGGAGGCCTGCAGTTTGTCATTTTGAACTGGCTTCAAGATTAACACCTTTTGTCCTATTTGAAAACTGCGGTCTCTGGCTCCCTTATCGTACCATCTGTGCTGTCGTTCCTGGGCCGCCTGGAGATTAGACCGTACCGTCTGGATTAGGGTCTCCAAGCGTTCCCTGAACTCTAGTACATATGGGACGATAGGGGTACCGTTACTGGTGACCGTTTCCTCCCAGTGTTCCCTAATGAGGTCTAAGGGACCCCGCACTCTCCTTCCGAAAAGTAATTCGAATGGCGAGAACCCCGTGGACTCCTGGGGTACCTCTCGGTACGCGAAGAGCAGATGGGGAAGAAACCTTTCCCAGTTCTTCTGGGTATCCATGAAGGTACGGAGCATTTGCTTTAATGTTCCGTTGAACCGTTCACAGAGCCCATTGGACTGGGGGTGATACGCTGAGTTTACAATAGGTTTCACCCCACATGTTCTCCATAACTGATGAGTGACTTCGGCCGTGAATTGGGTACCCCGATCTGAGATAATCTCTTTGGGGAACCCCATTCTAGAGAATATCCGGATTAGGGCATGTACTATAGTCTCCGCATGGATATTAGTTAGGGCTACGGCCTCTGGGTACCGGGTGGCATAGTCTACTACGGTTAGTATATACTTCTTCCCTGACGGGCTGGGTTTTGCTAGGGGTCCGATTATATCTACTGCCACTCTGCTGAAGGGCTCATCTATTATGGGTAGGGAGTGCATTTTTGCCTTGTACCGGTCCCCTCTCTTACCTACTCTCTGGCATGTATCACAAGTTTGGCAATACTGCCGAATATCTTTGGAGACCCCTGGCCAAAAGAAGTTTTGGGTCAAACGATGCTTCGTCCTACTGACGCCTAGATGTCCTGATAAAGGGATGTCATGGGCAATACGTAGTAATTCTTGCCTGTACTTTCGGGGCACGACTAATTGTGTGAGGGTCACGGGTACAGATCCTGCTACTACCTTCTCAGCATATCTATACAATAATCCTTTCTCCCAAGCGTATGTTTCCCCCTCCAACCCTGCCTGATTCTGTGTAACCCTATCCCGGTATACCTGCAGGGACGGGTCAGTGACTACTTCAGTACCAAACTCTAAGGGGGGAGCCCAGGGGATGAAAGGTGGGTCAGTACTATTACTTACCGGAGCCTCAGAGTGTTCAGAAGATGCGGTGGTGCGGGCCTGCTGCCGTGTTACCACGGGTAGCGCTTCCTGCGCGGGGTGCGGAGAAACAAAAGCGGAGGTCAGCTCCCCCAAGTCGTTACCCAGGATGACAACAGCTGGTAAGTCCTGCATGAGGCCCACTTCCACATTCCCCGACCCCGCTCCCCAATCCAAATGTACTTTAGCAGTGGGAATTTTGTAAATCGCCCCCCCTGCCACCCGGACTGCCACATATTCTCCAGTGAGCTGGTGCTTGGGGACTAGGTGATTGCGAACCAGGGTTATGGTGGCCCCAGAATCGCGCAGACCCTGAAGGCGTTTTCCCTCTACGTGTACCCCTTGGCGGTGTCCCTGTCGGTTGTCTGCAGCTGCTTGTACTGGGTTAACCTCGTGGAGGGTGCCCAAAGATTCTTCATTAGACTGGGTCCCGAAGAAAGGTTGTCGAGGCTCACTCTGGTAGCAGTGTACTGCTGCCCGGTTTGCAGGGAAATTGGTTGGAGTATTCCACGTGGAGCGGTTTCTGTTTCTGGGACAGTCACTTTGCATGTGGCCCTGCTGGTTACACGTGTGGCACCTGATGAAAGATCGGGCATTGTTGTACCGTGGAGGGGTTTGGTAGTTCCCACCACCAGGACGCAGTGCTGGGGTGGGGTTAATGGTGGGCGGTCGGTTAGCAGCTCCCAAGATGGACCGTGCCTGTGCCTGCTGTGCCCTCCTGGCATCTTGGTACTCATCTGCCCACCTGGCGGCTTCAGTTAAGATGCGCGGTTTCCGATCTCTCAGCCAGTTTTGTAAATCCGGGGTTAACCCCTGGAAGAATTGCTCCAGTAGCAGTAATTGTAGCATGTCCTCCACTGTGGTTGCTTGTGCGGCTTGTACCCAACCTTTGCCCGCCCTAGTTAAGCGGTGCGCCCACTCCATGTGAGTATCTTTCTCCGTCTTTCGGCTTTCTCGGAACCGCTGCCGGTATGCCTCCGGGGTAATTGCGTACCTGTCCACGATCGCCTGCTTTACTTTCTGGTAGTCTCTGCTATCCTCGTCTGGCATGGTGCGGTAGGCTTCTGCTGCCCGGCCCGCTAGCTTACTCACCAACAGGGTTACCTGGTCGGCGGCGTTGATCTCATGTAATTGGCATAATCTCTCAAAGTCATGCAAGTAGCCATCAATGTCTTCGGTCTCCACATAGTTTTTAAAAGCATGGTACTGGAGTTTAGGCTTCCCCGGTACTATGTGTGGTGTGATTAGGGACCCCTCTCTGGACCTCCAGTCTGCCCGCTGCTTTCCCATTATGTATTCGTGGACATCTGACATAATCCTTTCCAAGGTTTCTGTGGGAGGCGTACCTGGGAAATGGGCCAGTCTGCATTGGAGTTCTCTTCCAAACTCATTCTGTGTGCTGTCCGTAAGAGGTGCTGCAGCAGCTGCCCGGTCTCCCTCCATGAGTTCAACAATAAGGGTAGCTTTGGTTTTATTGCTGGCAATAATTCCCCTTGCTTCCAATAGCTCTTTTAGCGTGGCCCGTTTCAACTTGGTATAGACTGTCTCCATTCACTATCCGTTCGGGTCTATTCACATACCCTTTCCTTTCGGTTCCATACGAAATAGCAAATTTCCCAAATGGCTGTAACTGCCGAACAACGGTCTGCTGTGAGGTTTGAATCCCGTCGCTGCCATCAAATGTAACGGAGCTGGAACACGCAGTCCAAAATCTCCGCTGGTATACGGTAAAATACCCAAGAGGCACTACAGTTTCACCATTCCCGACCTCCCATATTGGACGACACACAATTTGGGAGTCAAATGAATACTGACTTTATTTACCTTTACAGAAATATATATACATCTCTTTGGCCACAGGTAATACCCATGCCCATATTTGGCCACACACAATACACATAAAGAGAACAATAGGGGGGTCACACCTCCCTGGCAACTTTGATACAATCAGACATTGATTCAATTACACTTCTTTGTTCTTATCTGAGAATGAAAACACTGTATACAATAGACTTCCTTTATCTTATGCGGAGTCGCTGTAACAAGATTATCTCCCATGCCAAGTAGCTGTAAATGTCTGGGACAATATTCTGCAGAGCATCAACCAACATACATATAGTAGGATCATATTTTAACCATAATAATCATAAAACAGGGTAAAACAGTGATGGGTTCCGTTACAGGCAGATGAGCTAAACAGGTTCTTTTCTTTGGTATACACAAGGGAGGTACCAGTGGTTGGGACACCGCAACATAATGAGGCTACACTACCATCACTAAATAATTGGTTAATGCAGGAATAAATCCAAAAGAGATTGGAGAAAATAAATTTTAATAAAGCCCCAGGTCCTGATGGAATACATCCAAGGGTACTGAGGGAGCTGGGTTCTGTAATAGCCAAACCATTATATCTAATCTTTCAAGACTCACTCACTACAGGGTCTCTACCAGATCACTGGAGAAAAAGCAAAGGTGATACCTATATTTAAGAAGGGAGCAAGAGAAAATCTGGGGAATTATAGACCAGTGGGCCTCACATCTGTAGTTGGGAAGCTTTTAGAAGGGTTAATAAGGGACAGAATACAACAATATGTCTATTTGAACAAGATCATAGGTAGCAGTCAACACGGATTTATGAAGGATAG
Organism: Discoglossus pictus; assembly: GCA_027410445.1. Lineage (NCBI taxonomy): Eukaryota > Metazoa > Chordata > Amphibia > Anura > Alytidae > Discoglossus > Discoglossus pictus. Next base: position 172,867,483 of record CM050166.1, on the reverse strand, counting down.
GTCATGTCAGACCAATCTAATTAGTTTCTATGAGGAGGTTAGCAGGAACTTGGATCAGGGCAACTCAGTGGATGTAGTCTTTTTTGGATTCTGCAAAAAAAGGCTTTTGATACATTGCCTCATGGGAGACTTTTGAACAAACTAAGGGATACATGAATTGCAGTTAATATCTGCTCATGGATTGAGAGCTGGCTAAAAGACAGGAAGCAAAGGGTTGTTGTAAATGGACCATACTCCGATTGGACTAATGTGGCAAGTGGGATTCCTCAAGGTCCTCTCCTTTTTAACATATTTATTAATGACGTAGAAGTAGGACTAAAAAGTAGTGTCTCCATTTTTGCTGATGACACTAAGTTGTGCAAGGTATTAAATCAGAAAATGATGTACTTTCCCTACAAAAGATTTGCATAAATTAGAGAAATGGGCGGCTAAATGGCAGATGAGATTTAATACAAATAAATGTAAGGTTATGCATTTGGGAAGGCAAAATAGCCATGCAATTTATAATCTTAATGGAGCAAATCTAGGGGTATCAGATATTGAAAGGGATTTGGTAGTACTAGTGGACAACCACCTAGGTAGCAGTGCTCAATACCAAGCAGCAGCTGCAAAGGCAAGTAAAATATTAGCATGTATTAAGAAGGGTATAGAAGCAAGGGTATAGAAGCAAATAGGGGTATAGAAGCAAATATAATTCTACCACTATACAAAACCCTAGTACGCCCTCATTTGGAATCTGGAGTACAATTTTGGGCACCATTTCATAAAAAGTAAATTTTACAGCTGGAAAAAGTACAGAGAAGGGCAACAAAACTAATAAGGGGAATGGAGGGGCTAAGTTATGAAGAAAGACTAACCGAATTAAACTTATTTTCTCTAGAAAAAAGGCATATACGAGGGGATATGATTAGATTATTTAAATGCATCCAGGGTCAATATAAGGCTTTGTCAAGTGAACTTTTTGTAGCAAAATATTTTCAACTGACAAGAGGACATCCTTTGGGGTTAGAGGAAAAAAGATTTCACCTTAAACAAAGAAAAGGGTTCTTCACAGTTAGGGTGGTTAAACTGTGGAATTCTCTACCAAAGGAGGTGGTGACAGCGAATTCGATAGATAACTTCAAAAAGGGGTTAGATATATTTTTGAATAAAGAGGGCATTCAAGGTTATCCTAGATAACTAGCGAAGAAATATTGATCCAGGGAGAAATTTGATCGCCAGTTTCTGGAGACAGGAAGGAATTTCATTTTTTCCCCCCTAATGAGACAATTGGCAAAGTTTCAATGGGTTTCTTTTTTTCTGTTTGCCTTCCTCTGGATCAATTAACAATTAATAACAAATAGTCCACATATTAAAAAGATCAAGAGAGATCTAAAAAGGTTGAACTTGATGGACTAACTCTTTATTCATCCTCAAATACTATACTGTTAATAATTAATTAACAACTAATTAATTAATAACTAATCTGCATATTGCAGATCAGAGGAGATATTAAAAGGTTGAACTTGATGGACTGAAAGTCTTTTTTCAACCTCAATTACTATGTAAAATTTAACAAATAATTTAACCAACATTCCCTTTAAAGTTTCAACTAAAATTGAAATTGAGTCTTTGCTATTTTAATTTAATATTTTGTATACTGTTACATTCATATCAGCATGGCTAGGTTTATTGCAAGAAAACAGGTTGTTTTCTCCAATAGCATTGGTAACTTACATGAATTTTCTTTTCCATTACTATAGTTCAAAATCAAGCAAAACTTTTACCTTTATGCCTATATCTTGTGTACAAGTATAATGTCAAACACAAACGGGCAGGCATACTAAAAGGTGAATGTGATAAAAAGTAAAATGCAGGTGTAATCTTCCCCGTAAGAACTTTTCCTTAAAGCATATTTCATTTTCATGGATAATGAGTGCATCTGATAGAGGAGAATCAGTAGTTAAAAAACATTTTAGCATGAAAATGCCAAAATAAACATTAACAAACTCACTCTGATATTTGCCTAATCTCTTGAGTTTGCAAGCAGTTGATTTTGTTAGTTAGCACCCCTGGAAATCCCTTCTAAAATTAGCAAAAAATTCATAATTAGTTTTGGCCAATCACAGGCAGCTAATACTGTACATTGTATTGATCTGTAAAGCCAGTTTGTGTACCAAAGTAGTCCTGTTTTTAGCAACAGGAAGTCAGGAGGAGCACAGATATTGCTGTGCGGATCTCTGCATTGAGCTGCTGCTGGCTTGAAGGTTAGTAAAGAGTTAAAATCTGTACCCAAATCCAGTGTTTCTATTGGTAGGTACATTGTACCTATGTAAGCAACATTGGGGGTTTGGGAAACAAATGTTATTTTTAAATAAAATAAGCCTACAGTGAGGGATAAAAGTATTTGATCCCCTGCTGATTTTGAACGTTTGTCCACTGACAAATAAATAATCAGTCTATTATTTTAATGGTAGATATATTTTAACAGTGAGAGACAGAATAACAAAACAAAAAACAGGAAAAATGCATGTCAAAAAAGTTATAAACTGATTTGCAGGTCAATGAGTGAAATAAGTATTTGATCCCTTTAACTTAGTACTTGGTGGCAAAACCCTTGTTGGCAATCACAGAGGTCATATGTTTCTTGTAGTTGGCCACCAGGTTTGCACACATCTCAGGAGGGTTTTTGTCCCACTCCTCTTTGCAGTTCCTTTCCAAGTCATTAAGGTTTTGAGGCTGATGTTTGTCAACTCAAACCTTCAGCTCCCTCCACAGATTTTCTATAGGATTAAGGCCTGGAGAGTGGGTAGGCCACTCCAGGACCTTAATGTGCTTCTTCTTGAGCCACTCCTTTGTTGCCTTGGCTGTGTGTTTTGTGTCATTGTCATGCTGGAATACCCATCCACGACCCATTTTCAATGCCCTGGCTGAGGGAAGGAGATTCTCACCCAAGATTTAATGGTACATGGCCCCGTCCATTGTCACTTTGATGCGGTGCAGTTGTCCTGTCCCCTCAGCAGAAAAACACCCCCAAAGCATAATGTTTCCACCTCCATGTTTGATGGTGGGGATGGTGTTATTGGGGTTACAGGCAGCATTCCTCCTCCTCCAAACACGGCGAGTTGAGGTGATGCCAAAGAGCTCGATTTTGGTCTCATCTGACCACAACGCTGAATCATTCAGATGTTCATTGGCAAACATCAGAAGGGCCTGTACATGTGCTTTCTTGAGCAGGGGGACCGGGCAGGCGCTGCAGGATTTCAGTCCTTCTCGGCGTAGTGTGTTACCAATTGTCTTCCTGGTGACTATGGTCCCAGCTGCCTTGAGATCATTAACAAGATCCTCCCGTGTAGTTCTGGGCTGATTCCTCACCGTGCTCATGATCATTGAAACTCCACGAGGTGAGATATTGCATGAAGCACCAGACCAAGGTGGCAGTTATCTTGTGTATTCCTAAATGTATCTGTAATATATTATTTTAGAATATTTCACAGTAATCATTTTTACTATTTAATACCTAATTAGAACTAACCACAAAAAAAAATCATGGGTGTATGTATATATAAAGGCAAGAGATCTGTTAGAGTTAGCCATTAGCTTCTTGTCTTGTTGCACTCTACATCCTATAAAGGCATTGCCTTTTTATCCAACCTTTAAAAAGGTTGGGTTATATATCTGTATACCTATTTGAACACTTCCAAAACTATCTTGCTTTGATCAATTGCAGATTTCCCTGGATCCATGCCAGATGCAACATGGGAAGGTGACATCCGAGCAATTAAATGGAGAGATATGAATAACCATGGGGGTTGTCATGGTAAGATATATAGTTCAGTTATTATCAAATATTTTCCTAATAAAGTCAGTTATGTTATGTACTATTTAGTTAATGGGACTTAATCTCAAACTTTCTGTGGGATAAAAAATTAATATAAAGTATTTATGTAACACCTGAGACAGGTGAAAGGGCACCAGTTTGTTAAAATGGAAAGATCTCTATGAAAAGTGGGTGTGAATAAAAGGGTACAAATTATAGGTATCCAAGGGTGGTGGAGATGTGGATGAAGGCATTAAATTATAAATCAACTTATTCAGGTTATTACGAAACTACAATAACTGTAAAAACCAATAACAGCCACCAGCACCCCAACATCTATAATACAATGTAGCCACCACCAAGACAATTTAAAATATACCTATCAATGGAAGCCTATGAAGCCACAGAAAACTCAGATTTGTCAGCAAGGAAAGCTTTAACCCCTTACACACTTTAAAACGCCTCTTCATGACTTGCTTGTGAAAGCTTATATAACAGAATTTCATATATCTAGGAGTAGTAAGGACTCAAAATCTGACAAAAAAGGCACTCAGCAGTCATTCCAATTAAATTTTAAGTAAATAAAATAGCTAATAAAAAGTACTTTATTGACTGAATTTTAATGAAAACAAATTGCATTTTGTTACAATGAACTTGCTATGAAGCCTGGCATTTTCACCTCTATTCAGAATTTCTGATCCACCTAACAGACAGTGTGTTATCTTTGTCTTAAACATTTTGTAATTGATGAGATTATTTCCAAGATCTGCACACTCTGATTCTTCAGTTCCATGTGGCTTTAGACCCAAAGCATTTAAACGTTTTAAACATTTTAATGCTCTGGAGGTCTTGGCCCTCTCCCCGAATGAGCAGTAATATAGAAGTATGAATCCTACTTGTCTGGCAGAAAGATGAACCATGCATACTGTAGTATGCTCTAATCATTTACGGTTAGTCACAAGGAAGTTTGAACAGGTTTTAAAACATATTGTTTATTCATGCAAAAAATTACTTTTATAATGCATTAAAACATGTCCTTTCAAATGTTCCCCATCGTTTAAGAAAATATGCTTTATTTTTCTCTGCCAAAGCAATATTTAGATGCTATTATATACATGTATACCAGTGAATCTGAGATAATTTTGTTTCTTTTTTGTTTTGCGTCATTTAGTCATATTTGACTCTCTGTGACCTCATGGACCATAACCCACCATGCTTGGGATACAGGAGTGGGTTTCCAGTTCCTTCTCAAGTGGGCTACAGCATACAGCTCCTGGTATTCCTAGGTGGTCTAAAAATCCAAGTACTGACCCAGCTTGGCTTCAGGGTGGTGTGACCTCTAGGTTCTCTGTCTGGAAATGAACCCAGGTCACAGTGGTGGAAGCAACTGAATCCTAACCACTAGAAAACCCATATGAGATAATCCTGTATCTGTAATCAGAACTGGCAGTTATGTTTGCTGTATTGCGGTGAAACAGGACTGCATTTGCCATATTTGCCACAATAAAACATTTTTTTTGTCTGTAATACCCCTTACAAATGTCTTTACAATCCTCCTTTTTTAAGCATTCCCTCTAGGCATTTTAGTGTTTTTCATAAACAGAAAGGAGTGACCACAGTGCTAAAATTTGAGGTACTTCAGTGTTATTTAAGCCTACAGACACAACAGAAATGCCTGTATGTCCTAACAGCAGTGTGACATTGGAAAGCACTGGCAGCAGTGCAACTCTCCTTGTCTGTAACTTTAGAAAACTAAATTGCCTTCCAGGTAAACCAAAGGATTTTTGTAAACATGCTTTGACCAAACTTAGGGCATTTTACTCTTAGCATTTATTTCCCCAGGTATTAATGGGACACTGTAGAGATAAAACAAGTCATGTCTCTTTAAATGTGTAAATGGAATCTATCATAAAAATTCTCTTTAGTTCAAATAGATACAATTATATAACACCAGCTCAGGTTCCCCAGACTCCCCAGCTCCATTTCGCTCCCAGGTGCCCCCATACCTTGATGGAGCTGTTGGAGCATGGGCTGAGAGGTCCCCAGCCAATCAAAAATCACCAAAACAGTGAGGGGGAGAGGTAGCGCGTGTGGCACAGCCTGTCACTGGTACAGAGAGAGTGCTAGTCGGGTGGCAGCGTCGCCCCCCCCCCTAGCAGTGTGGGCCATTGTGCAACGCACCACAAGCATCTCCGCCCCTGGTGTTGTAATTTTGGGGACCAATAGGATGCTGCTGGCTGTGAGAGAAGGAAGAGAGGCTAATATGTCAGTAAGGTAGTGATGAGCAGAGGAAAATTAATCAAATATTAACATTTCCTATTTTATATAATTGAGTAATCAAGCTTTCATCTTGCTAGATCAAGTTTGTATTTTAAAGGGCCATGGCTTGTTTTATAAATTCACAGTCTCACTTTAAGACCTGCATGTGCATAGCATTACATATTAGGGGTGTCTATTTGTTAAACCCGTTTTCAAAGGGTACATATTTAGTATTACCCCATTTGGAAGATATTCAGTTGGTGAAGCTGCTGTAATCATCAATAATAGCACAATAACATTTAGATAAGATGACAGCATTTAGATAAAAGACACAATAAAAGAACATAAAAAGAAAAGCAAATCTGCGTCACACAGATAAAACCCCTCTCTGATGTGGACTTTGTTTTCACCAAACAATATCAACAGAAACCACAGGAAAAGGGAATCTACAGCACTAATATGTCTAAAGGACCATAGAAATATTTGTTTTAATAGCGATGTGTATGAATCAATTATTATTTTCTCTCATTTACTTAACTCTATCTAATTCAAGGGTGTAGGAACTGGGGGGGATCAGGGGGACAAATCCCCTCCAGATTTTGTATGTATGTATGTATATTTAAGCTACTCACGGCCTGTGAATACAATGAGCTGTATCCCCCCCAGAATTATTCTGGTACCTACACCCCTGACTTTTAGTAAGGGACCATCTCTTCCCCTTTGATAATAATGAGGCCAAGGAAGATAGTGTATTCCAAATTTAAATTGTTTGTATTTTTTTGGTTCAGCAAGGTAACTAATGTAAAGATAGATATACAGTAGAGACAAACTAGATAGAAATAAACTCACTCTATCTATCTATCTATCTATCTATCTATCTATCTATCGTTATTCTGGGTAAAACTATGTCCAACTGTGGAACAGTAGCTGTCTTTATTATTATTGATGGAAAGTCTGTGTAGATTCCTCCTTGGGTGTAATTGTTGACTGGTTTCCCCAATGTAACAGCCCCTTTCACATAGAGAACAATGTATTATGTACACTAATGTGGATAATGTACATGACTATGAGCCCCCGATGCTATAGGTTTTGTTGTTATGTGTGGCTGTGTCCTCTTTACAGATGTGCTGACTTAGGGCCATATAAAATTCCAGCCTCGTAAAACAATGTGTAGCACGTAAAGGCTGCGTGCTTCAAATTTGGCCTACTTACGTTGCTATTAAATTAGAAAGGGCTGCGAGCTACGAGCGAGAGACACTATTTCGTAAACCAATTCTCGGCCGTCGGAGTTGCGTGCTCAAACGCAAACAATTAATCAATCACATAGTTACGGGTTCAGATGGAGCCAATGGAAAAAGAGATTGTTAGCGTGACGTCACTGAAAAAGTGGGGAGGGGAGAATTTGTCCTACGTGCTTCAATTACAGCTTGTGATCGAACCCACAGGCCAGAAATAATGCAATACTAATAAAGCAGTAAATGTGATATTCTATTACATGCGAGTTACAGTATGTGTCGTAACACATTGATTGTGGGGATCGATATAACACAAAATATAATCATGAAATAAAGTATTTTTCAGGGCCCATTTGCGGGCTTGAGAATGTTGTGCTATTAATTCTAAGACCTAACATCACTTTCCCTTATAATAAATGTACAGTACAGTGTTGTTATTTGCATTACAAGTGCTACGTATTGTACTTTTCCCCCCTTGTGGGTACTCTAGTGCACACTTTGGCCTTTGGGCTCCATTTGCGTGCTACGTACCTGTTCGCGAGTGACCACGTTGCAATTTAATAGCTGAATTAAACAAGTAGCGGTTACAGGCTTGTCAGATCAAAGGATTTACATGAGCAAAGTTCAACGTTGCTCAGCATGTAGCCTATTCTCAGCCCTCCTGCATGGTAACATGCAAAGCCCGCTGCAAGCAAGGTTACAGGGCCAATTTAATACCCGTAACACGTAAAATCAAAGTTACGGGCTACGTTTAAACACATAGCCCCAATTTTTGAGGGCTGATAGTTTGCAGCAAATTTTATTACAAAGTTTGGCACCTTTTTCTTTGTTATGCTGTTCCTTGGCCAACCTTCTGTTCACCAATGTTTGTCTCAGATTTGGTGGCTGTCTAAATGCAAGAATGGGAGCTTTTGGCAATATATGTTTTACTTCTGCTTCCTCTGTTAGTAGTGGCTGTAACACCGAAGCTAGTAAAAGACTTCCTCACAAACCTACTGGTCTACAGCGACCACAGAACCTCTACCATTGCCCCAATATTTTGGATTATTATTCTAGTGGAACTCCTGCTCACTTCTTATAGAAGTGGGTTCCATAGAGGACACATCTATTTACTGCATATATAATTGCCAGTATTGTTTTAGTTAAAGTTGTGTTAGAATGATAGTGGCACTTAATTATTCAGTTTATTTTTTTTTAAAAAGCACTTTATTTTTTGATTTGGATAATCAAACATTTTTGCTTTGAAGGGGAATTTGACATTTAGTAGTTTTTCAACATTGTACTTTTGGTAATCCAGATCTAGGTAACACTGCTCCATTGACCTTTTACTACCCTGGTTGTAATGGAGTTGTTATGAAGAAGCCTTTTACTTGTGAAACAGATTTAACAAGCAGAATAGCAAAGAACTCCAACAAACGGGATATTATTACCTGTGCCAGCAGATTTGCTGTAATATCAGAGCGTCAGGTCTCAGAGTCAAACAGAAAAAACATCCTGTTTTTCTTTTGAGTGTGTTCATTTTATTACTATTGAATTATAGAGCACCAGCATTCACATCAGACTTACCTGTTTGCTTTTTATATCCTATATATCAGTACTAGGCAAATGCAAAAATAATTAGCTATTTCAGCTTGTAATTTATATTTAATATTGTTCTTATATAGCTACAATTGCAGACTTCTTGCACATACAGTTCTAGCATTTTATTAATTGTGGACATATTTTTCTAGATGTTCTTTTGAATAACAAAACAAAACTGGACACAGTGCAACATTTTGTTAGAAAGTAAAACAACCACAGTCTTTATTTTTTTTCCTCTTACAAGTAATTATTATTTACTGCAGGCTTTCATTTTCTTTAAATCTGCTTATTGCAGTTCTGCTCAACTAATGAGCTTCCCATTAGGGCAAATGAGAGCACAGACAGATGCGTCTTCCACCTTCTCATTGTGAAAATAAACACCCAAGGAAGTTGATCAATGGGGACTAAAATGGCAGGTTCCAAAGTAGCATAATTACATATATTATATAATGATTATTTTTTACATTCTAAAAACATGTTGCTTATTTTCAAGTGTAGTTCTTCAAAAACTACTATTTACATTTTTTCACCATGGCGTTCCTTGAAGGAATCCATGGTATATTTTAACACCCTCCTTTAGTTGCTCTGCATAATTAAATGCACAGGTTAATGACCTTGCCTGTTACCCTTTTAATCCTCCCGCCTGGTACATTCACATTTTCTGCAGATTTTGGACGGTCTTAGGAGAACAGAATACTCTATTCATGAAAGCCACTTGGCTGGAAAACTAATCACGGCGTGAGACTTGACCACAATTATCAAAGTAAAAACCAATTAAAGAGACTGAGTTATGAAATGTATTTTACTAAGAATATGTGAGGCAACTGGTCTACCACCAATATCACATTATTCATTACTTCCTGATTAGAGTTATATAAAAAAAACTGATAATAGAATTATAATTGATACATTCTACATAACAGGAGTCATTCATTAATAAAACACACATAAAACAGCCATAATTTATAATACAGTACATCAGCACTAAGTTTCTCACACTTTATCATAGAACATAAATCATTTGGTAGAACTCATTATAAAAGAAATATCTACAGTATTTACACCTGATCATATTGCCTAGTTACTTTATGTTCTTTTCATTCTGATATTATTTGAGATAATCCCACATTTTCTGTAATCTCTCTCATTTTTCACCATTTTAATTGTGAGAGTCTAGTAATTGTTGGATTCTTCTGATATAATCATAGAGAGGTGAGCCACAAACCTGAATCTATTAATGGTGTTCTTTTGTTTGTTTGAGTCCTTACAGCTAATGATTGAACCACACTTCTGGGAAGGGAGCATCTGTTTAGTTTGTGATATAGGCTAAGTCATAATACCTGGCTAATAAAAAGTTTCCGTTTCCTAAGGACACTTTTTTCAGTCTCTACCCACACTGGTAGCTGCTCTTTCTCGTTTGGTTATTTGAGCCAGCCTGGTAGCGTTATAGGTATAGTCTGGAAGGGTTAATACCCCTTATTTTTGGCTGCCATCATTGCTATTTTATTTATCTTTCGCTTTTTGTGATCCCAGACAAAGTGGGAGATTGCCCTCGGAAGAACCAGAATGTCCTTTGTATGGACCACTATTGGGATAGTGCGGAAGAGATAAAAAAAACCTGGGCAGGACATTCATTTTTATGGCATGATTCCTTCCTAGCCACAAAATGTTTTTGGAAAACCACGTGTTTATGTCATTTAGTTGTTTTTTTATAAGCGTGGGATAATATGCAGTGTACGTTAGGCCAAATTGCCTGGGGATGAACATTCCTAAACATTTATGGTGGTGTTGGACCCATTTAAAGGAAAAGTCCCCTGATGAAGTTGAGATTCCAGTCCCCTGATGAAGTTGAGATTCCAGTCCCCTGATGAAGTTGAGATTCACTTTTGCTAGGATTTACTTTGAAACCAGGAATGCTGCCAAAATGCCCAATAGTATTAAATAAGTTAGGGATGCTTGTCAATGGTTTGGTGACTGTAAGCAAGCATAAATGTAATGAAAAAAGGTCATCCCACTGTACACATTAATCTCTTTCCAATTGGGTGGTAACCACAAAAGCATACGCCAATAAAAAATAATGACCACAGAGAGTTTTTAGTGTTAAAGTCTTATCATTATGATTTAAATCAACTAGACATGTATTAGTATTTATCCAGAGATCATGGGACCTGTTAGCCTAATAATCCCCATGGTCATTACTTATTTGAAACATTATTGAACTCTGGTAACTTTGGCAACCTACTTTGTATTGGTATGGAGATGAGACAAACGGCCTGTGTTTTCTAGTGCATTTTTTTAATCCGTACCCCTTAGCTTTGGCAATTCATTTTTAATGTGAAGCTACAGTAAACACATCCATTAATCTGCCCAGTAGATACATTTATTTAAAGGGTATTTTACATGTACCAAACCCTAAGATGGCAAATCAGTTGCAAGTCCTGATTCTTCCCAGTACAATAATGGATTTGGAAATATTTTGGAAATATTCTCACTTAAGTGTAAGTTCTTAAAAAATAATATAGGATAAATGAATATGTCTTGTGCAATTACAAATGCCAAGCAACCGATTTCATACGTTAATGCAACAAGCACAGCTTTTGTGATCTGTGATTCTTGGCATAAACTCCACAGCAGCTCAAAAGCCAAAGGAATTGTTCAGGCTCCTTTGTGAGAGAAGTGATATGTTTATAATATGCATCTATCTGGGGATTAATGTCACGTAGCATGGATACAAAAACATGTATTTGTTTACAACAACAACAGCAACAACAACTGACAACAATATGCAATTCAAAAGCAAAGATGGGTGGTTTAGTGGAGATGCTCTGTTATGTTTTACATTTCTGGGCATGTTTGGTAGGGAAATTAGGTTTTCTTTAAGATGATGTCTTAATTTCACAGTAATAGCTTAGAAGAACTGAAAAACAATGGTAAAAAATACAAATATATTATGCATGTGCGTAGTATGTTTGTGTTTCATCATTTTTAGTTTGCTCAATTGACTGCTTTTTTAGCGTGGGAATGATACATTTGATTTTGTTTATATATATGTAGCATTTTTCATATCTAACAGAGGTTATTAGCTGAATGGTCATTTATTATCAAGTGGTCCTTTGTATATTTGCATTTCAAATTCTGTGTTTATGGCCATTTTCTTTTAGATGTGTTTGTTTGCAGGAACCCCTTCTTTTAGTTACTGCAGCTGTTAATGAACTTGCGTAGTTTGAAAGTAATTAATTGTGTTAACAGGTGAATAAGACGTGAGCATAAAAACAATTTTAAATAATAAAATTAGCAGTTTCTGCTTGTGCCTGGAGGATTGCAGGCTGGACTACTTGATTTACTAGAACCAGAGGGGGAGAATTGTTCTATTGTTAGTTGCACTTACATCTAATCCTGTAATATCCCATATTGTTGTAGTCTTTCAGCAGAATTGGATAGAAATGTGATCTGCATCCGAGGTGACTTAACCTTTAAGGAACAAAACCAATATGAGCATCCAGTAAAGGCCAAAACAAATGTGTCATAAATGTGCACAAAATGTCAATTGCTTTGGTTGGGAAATATTGCCATAGCTATGGGCATATGTAAATGCAGTACATTAAGTATAAACGTATTTTAGAAAGGGGATTAGATTTTAAATGTGTTGTGTTTTCCAGGAGCAAAATGTGATACAATTTAAAAGTGGCTTCCAGATTTCAACATTAGTATTAGTTTCCCTGGTGGCCCAGTGGTTAGGACTACTGACACCTGGGTTTGATTCCAATCAGGGATCCAAGGGATCATACCACCCTGAAGTCATGCAGGGTTGGGCTTGGTCAGTACTTGGATGGGAGACAATCTAGGAATACCAAGCGCTGTATGCTGTGGCCCACTGGAAAAGGAACTGACAACCCACTCCAGTATCTCTGCCATGAATACCAAGTGGATCAGTATGTTGTGTTGCGGTCCATGAGGCCATGGAGAGTCAGACACGACTGAGCAACACACACACACATTACCCAGAGACCATACAGATTTCTATACCCTCTCCCCGAATTATTACTCATATATCTTAAATATTGTATATTTTAATATTAGACCAGTATTCTGCTAAAATATAGACATGAATTTAATTGTAATTAAAATGAATTAATATTTATTTATGTATTGATTGCTTTGTTGTTTTCTACTTTAGGTCATTATATACGTGATATCTGCATCTATGGAACAGGAGACTTACAGTGGCTAACTAATTCCAAGAGCTTGTTTGCTAACAAGTTTGAATTAAAAAGTTATCCTCCTACATTGGAATGCCTGGAAATCAGGATCCGAGAGAGAGCTTTAAATCAGAGTGAGACCACCGTGCACACTGACTGGTACTTATAAGAAGTACCCTCCCTCAAATCAGTGAAGAAAGGAGGGACACACTCACAGATGGGCTGAATTCAAGAGAACTAAAAAGCAATTTGAATCTTACACTTTTTCCTATCTTGCAGGAGCCAGTTGTAAAGTTTTAATTATTTATATTGCACAGTTCGATATGAAATCTAAAACTTAAGTTTAAAATCTAGCTGGGTCCTTTCCCTCTTCACCATCGCAAAATCTGACAGCTGCAGTTCTGCCGCCGCCCAACAGATGGCGCTACCGATTTTAGCACATAAGGTGCGCCGACAGAAAAGGCCTCGAGCTATAAGAGGTGCGCCCAAGGCCCTGGGGGCCGAGTGCCCGCTCCGAACATAGTGATGGCATCGCTGTCGATTCAGCGCCGTCAAGTTGCGCCACGTTTGAGGGGAGAATAGTACTTTGCTTCCCTGGAACTTAACGGCGCCTGAAAACTCACAGCGCCCTCTGGCGCATGGCACCTGTAACTGCAGCTGTCACTGCTCAGTCAAAGAGGGATAGATCCTCTAGCTGTGCTATTGCTTTATCTGTCAATGTATCTATTTTATAAATAACATCATGGGCCTACAATAGTAGTTACGTAGTAGAGTTTAATTTTTTTTATTTAATAACTGATAGGAATACAAAATTAAAGAACCAATCAACACATCTTGTAAAACTTGTATTTTAACATTGCAGGTTCAGGCAGATCTGAGTCCCTTTTACAGGGAAATGGAGAAAACCTGCCTAGAAACCAATCCTGATAGTCTTCTTCAGCCTTCTGGCTAGATCTGCTTCCACCCTCATAACTACCTTATAATGGGAGGATGAAAGCAACTCTGCTAGAAGCTACAATACTACAGTTAAAATGTAACATTTATTTTGTTTGCTAATCAGTTATTAAGTAAACAAATAAAACACTATTGCATAATAAGTGACCCTTTAAATATAACTATGAGACAAACCTTCGTATGCCATAGTTTATGTATAATACTGAGCCACAAATATGTACAGATCATTGTAAACAATTATACAAACACACAAAAATAGCTATAATTCAATGTTCTCATTTTATTATTTATACCAGAAATAGATTATATGAACATTCTTAAGGAAATTGTATGGGGATGCTTATACATGCTCCATATCTGTCAAATCACACACGGCAAAATCTCAACTAAAATGTCCATTTAAAAAAAAGAATCATTTAACGCTTTGGATTAATAATTTGCAATTCTTAATGGAAACTCAGTATAATGAGGTCAATATCAAAAAGGCCCATGGCACAGATTTTGGCACAAATATGCCTTTATACACAGTGCAACCTTGTACCTTTGTACTGCTTCAAAACGGTTCTAGATTGAATAACACTTATTATGGATTAGATTCATTTGTACACTAAAGCAGGGCGCAAACTAAAAAGGTAAATGAGAAAAGTGCTGAGGGGAACACAAAAGTATAAATCTATCACTGTAGTGACTTTGAGCACATTTTCTTGTAAGTGAGATGTACTAAATTGAGGAACAGGGGTTGCGTGTCAGACTAATTCCGCTTAACACTGTAACCACATTAAAAACACATGGAACACAACATTTTTTTTCATTAGAAAAGCTTTTTTTTTCTATGAAAAACTAAAGTAAAATCTGTTTAAACTTCATTGAGACAAACAGGAAATCCAGAGAGCGTATTTCAGTCTTTCCCTGGCAGAGAGCAAGCAGTCTGAAGTTTTTGTGCTCTGAGATAAAACATACATTATCAAATACCCTCTTTTCTGATGCAACAAAGAAAAAAATGTTTGCATGTTCCTTTAAGGACTTCTTTTAACCCTGCACAGACTGAGGATGAGGGTGGATTTTGAGTCCTGAACAATTATTTAAAATACTGGATAACTAACTGAATGATGCTATTTTCCATGGGGACAATTAGCACCACAGCCTTCAGTGAAGGATTCACATTGTGTACTTTAGTGAATCTTGGGGATTTCCCCTCATTAAAAATGCTAAAATACTTATGAATAGAAACGTTTAAAGACTTTAGAATAAAAAATAAAATGAATTCAAAGTTCAGAAAAAAGATACTTCATTGTCAGGTACTGTATATGTACCAAACTAACAATCCTAGCAGGTATACAGGAGTCCATTTTGTGTTTGTTACATCACTCCCTCAGAGCTGAGGGTGTGTGTTTTGGTTTTCAGTGGATAGAGGGAACACAGAGCCATTTTAAAGATGATTGAATAAGACTGAAATAGACAAGGCTCATTGGCTCAGAAGTAGGCCCCTTGCATCATTGACTGCAACAACAGCTCTCCAGAAATCCAAACACCCTTTTCACACTTACAACTTCCACTAATGTATCATTGATCTCTTCTGCATCCTGCAGAGGCATCAATATTTATTATTTTCTAACTATATGCATTACTTTTTCCTGCTTATTTATGCACAGTCAGACTTTTCAAACACATATGTATTTGTTTTGTGTTTTGGTCCTTTAAGGCAAGGGTAGCAATGTTCCAGCAAACACATATTGATCATGCCTTTGTGCTTTGAAAAACAACCATCTCTATACTCTCATCACCATATTGAACTTTAGTACACCTTGCCCTGGATCTTGTTATGAACATAAAAGTTCACAGCTTACTTAAGGAGATATACTCAGGGATCTTTGTTACTGTAAGGTAAAGCTCAAGCTCTGTAGGTGAACTGTACTGGGCAACTGGAATTTTGAGGAGTCCTGGGCTCTGCTTCTTAAGAGGTGGTAGAGGTGTAAATGTTACTATAGGATTTATTCATGTGTTTCATATATAACTAGTACTGAAAACTCTGCATTAGAAATCTCAAGCAGAGAAGTACATAATTATTATTCTATAAAATACTGAATTACAAACCTATTTTATCTATATACCTATTTATAATAAGTAAACTAAATGTAATTGCAGAAAAGGTATTTATAAAAAAACTGTGTACTGGAGCTGCTTGAAAAAACACATTAGTGAAAATGAAGTATAAGTAAGAAACAAAACACATAACTTGCATGATTTAATTTATATATACTGGTATTAATGTATCTGCTACAAGCATGAGTTACTGTGAATAACTAGGTAACACATTGGAACATTAGGATATATTTATTATGGTGAATCTGTCCCTATTTAGAGTAGGGAGCCTATGCACTAAGGTATTATTTGATATTTCAGCTTTCAAGTCATAGGATAATATAGGAACTTGGGGGTTCTCATCTAACTCATGAGAATGCTGCTGTACCGTAGTGAATATAGACCCTGTTTCATCCCTGCCAGCAGCGGCGTGCAATGGCCACTAGGTCGGGAACAAGACTGTGTTCAGTTTGTAATAAAAGTGAGGGATAGACTTAGGGTTAGGGATGGGTTAGGTTAGAGTTTCAAGTTAGGGTTCACCAGTTAGTGTAGTTGCAGATGATAAGTTTTACATAGTCAAATAATTGCTTGCCACTACTTTACTATGCAAAGCGTATCATCTGCCAGTACCCTAACCCCTACCCCTAAGTCTAATCCTAACAACAAATTTAACAAAGTCTCAGAGCGCCACAGTTGCACCACCTAGTGGCCTCTGCATCCCACTGCAAGTGACGGGGTTGCAACAGGAAAGTTCCTGTACTCCTATTCTGGGCTCAGGAGCTAACACCAAAATCATGTGTAATTTCCTAGTATAATCATTGCACTGATTGATATTAATGTTGTAAAATGACTCAAGTCTAGTGCTGCTTCTCAAAGTAGATATTGCTTTGTGGACTGCTGGTCATTCTTATTATGTATATACAATTTATTGAAATCTATTTTATATTCAGAGACAAGATATTTATAAGGCTTACGGTTTAATGAAGGTTGCTTACATTTATATTGTGAATGCAAATTGTAAATAGGCATTTAGCTAGCAAGCAAATAAAATGAGAAAAGTTTATTGAAGTTGAATACTTATTTAAAAAGAAAATATATGATCATATTTATGAAAGGCATTAACATACAAGGTCTGTTCAGTTGAAAGACAGTGGTAATTAAAAGATCAGTAGTGTAGTCCTATATTTATACTATGCACATTTGAACTAACAGATAAATTATTTTAGAAAGTAAAATACAGTCTCTAACTTATCCTTAGCTTTTATATTCCCTTGAATTGTACATTTGTTCTTTTGTATGTTATCAAAATTGAATAATAGGGATCTTTCCACTTATGAGTACTCCAGTGGTGGCAGCAGCAGTTGCAGCAAGGAGCTCCTAGATGGCGCTGCCGAAATTGTACGTGCTGCTGAGATTGTACACAATTTCCAAGCTTAAACCATTACCCTAACCCTAAAGATATGACATCGGCAACAAAATCTTGGAAGCGACATTTAGCGGATGCTCACCGCCACAGCTGCCGCCTGTTCTGGTGGGGTGCTGGTGTTCTCATAATCAGGAAAGGGCCAATAATACTTGCAGTTTCATTTCCAGTTATTTTTTTCTAAATGTGTAGATGTACAGAATAGAAGTACTCTAAAATGAAAAGTAGACAGGTAAATAATATAATTACAATTCACTGATTAAAAAAAAACATGGATGAAGTGGTAGATAATTGAGTTTAAATGTTGGGTATTTTAAGAACAAATTGTATGAAAAAGACCACCCACCCTACTAATGACTTTATCACACAAGATAAGTTATCTATTACATTGCAATGAGATATACCATAAGAGCATTCCCAGATAGATAAATAAAAATAGCCACCAGGATAATTAAGTGTTAAAGCCTTATCATTATTTTGATCTAAACCAACTGGACAAACTCTTGTATTTTATCACTCTCAACAGCAATATATAATTATGGGAAAAAATGCATTAGGAGAGAGGGAGAACGAATTCATGGACTTTATGCTTAAAATATCCAACTTTCCACTCAAAATGTTTAATAACAGCAAGTCAGAACATTTAACTAACAGATGGCCAGATCTACTTAGTAATTTGCTAAAATATCTTAGGAAACAACTGCCAGTAAATAGCACACAAACCCATTTCAAGGGAATATTAGCAGAAGTATGCTATATTGATCCCACATTTGTGCATGGTCTCGTAATATTGCATGTTAATGCCTCTGTAATTCTCTGCATACGTTTGAGAGCTGCATTAGTACAAATTGGAGATGTGTTCAAGGTATTAATGAGGTTATGTGGGAAAATGTATATCAATACATATGTTTTGTTCTTACACTGAATTGGGTACCAACCCCGAAAGCAAAGCATCTTGGAAGTGACTACTATCACTAACTCATGCTGACCTATTCATAAATGACAGGAATATGATTCTGTATCATGTCAATCCCTTTTCTTTTTTGCAAACCATTGTTACTACAATTCTGTATGTTAATTATAAATATCACTATAATTGTATTATAAATATTACTATAATTGTATTAGACAAAAATACCACTTTTTTGTTATATTGTGTTTGTGTAGCTAACACCAGGACTTTTATTTAAGAATCTGTTCTTTTTCTATTGAGTGCTGTTTAATTTCTAGAGACAGATTATGCAATCCTAAAAATAAACTTTTATTTTTTTAATGAATGTGAGTACTTTTATATGTAATATATGTGAGGTGTTAATATAAATTATTTACAAAGAATGAGGCAAAAGTTTAAATTATAGGGATGTATAATTATGCAAAAAAAGTTATTACTATAGAGGAATTAACAACGCTGTCATTTGGGGAATTCCAGAGCAGTTCTTATAAAGAGTTCCTCAAATGTGTTATGCAGAAAGAGTAAGACAAAGCAATGTAATAAATTGCTGAAGGAAGAATATAAATCTGTTTGTATGACACAAGGTGCTGTTGTGTGATTTAAAAAAAATTACCGTTCATAAAAAATGGTATTGGCGCAAATATGTAAAGGCATTTTTAGGAAAAACTTCAGGTTTGTATATAACAGACCAACGACATTAACAACCTGTGTAAGCACAGAGCATAACCATTTCTAGAGTATATAGGCCGACATGACTGTTGTCCTTCCTGTTCAGTGCATCAGTAGGCGAATACAGAGCAGATAAGCAGGATTTGTAGTTTGAAGTGCAGCTGTCAACTCAGTCATCAGTGAGATCGTATACCATATTTACAGATAATACTGTTAGTTTATATATACTAAACAAATATGTGAAGTTGTAACTGGTAAACAAGTGTCATATACACACTGTAACACACCCTTGATATTTTATATGGTTTTAGGCTAAAAGGAAAATTTGATTGTATTGTGAAAAAGTAATAGCAGGGTTGTTTAGTAATACAAGTTTCATTACGTAAAGAAAATGCATTTATTTTCTGTAAAATATGTTCCATATTGCAGAACATTGACATTTTCAACCACATCCTGTACGAGCAGGAGTCACAGATTAGATATTTTTCATTCATTTCTCATGAAAACCTCAAGTGCACAAAGATGAAACCGTAGTTAAGCAAACCAAGCTTTTAAAGGTTGAACTGCCTTAATTGTAGACATGTATATATATGGGTGTCTTTCAGTATTACTAAACTGACTGAGCTCATGGCTCTGCACCATCGTGCCAAAATCAAGTGGAGGTGTAAAAACTGTTTTAATTTTATGCATTTCTCACTATTTTATAATTGTTTTAATTGCTGCAATGTTCTTTTTTAAAGCTACAAAGTGTTTACTTACCTTAAGCACTGTGTCCAGATCAGCTGCAATGGCAGATATATTGAGCTTTTGGAAACAAACTTGTCCAGTTCTGAGTGGACTATAAATTACAATATCTCCCTGAATGCATGCGTTTTTCAGTCAGTGTCAATATTCATTGAGAAACCTTGTTTTTGTTGCTTTTTTTTTGCAGCAAGCAGAATAAACAAGCATTTGTTTTGGAAGCTTTTAGTTTTGGGTCTTTTCAGAACCAAAAGACACATAGTCAACACACTGCATAAAGGCAGGCAGTTGAGGGATTATCTAGGTTACATGAAAGCTTTTAAACAACAGTGAAATATACATTAATAAAAAAAAAAATCACTTGATTTTCACGTTACCACTTGATAAATGTAATTTTACGTACAGTATATTTTTCATTTGCTGAGAAACTTTCCTTTAAAGACCCACTTTATTTATCTTACTGTTATCTCCAGTAAGGTAAACAACCCTGCAATAAACAGTTCTTTTAATGAAATTTTCTTAGTGGAATATAATCATATTACATGTCCTACCTTTAATCAGATATAATCTAATATACCGTATTTTTCGCCCTATAAGACGCACCGGCAGATAAGACGCACCTAGTTTTTAGAGGAGGAAAACAAGAAAAAAAGAAATCTGAATCAAACACAAATACACTTTACACACAGATACACACCTACATTACACACAAATATATATATATATATATATATATATATATATAGATACACATACATATACATACACATACATACATATATACACACACATACATGCACACATACACACACATACATACACACACATACATGCACATACATGCACACATACACACATACACATACATATACTGCAGCATTTGGGAGCCCTTGACCCTCCCTGACCCTCCTGATCCTCACCTTTCTTCTGATCTCTGCCATCTTGATCTCACACCAGCGCTTCCTACCAGCACTCCTCGTGTACTGCAGTGTTGCATGTGTGACGTCACTAGGACGCACCGGCCGACGCGATGCTGGTAGGAAGCGCTGGGGTGAGATCAAGAGGACAGAGGCAGTTTGAAAAGGTATATTCGCCGTATAAGACGCACCAACTTTCCTCCCCCAGTTTTGTGGAAGAAAAAGTGCGTCTTATACGGCGAAAAATACGGTATATGCATATGGTATTGATATTGGCACAATGACATAAAATTGGAGGACAGTCTATTGCACAGGCTGAATAAAAACAATTTTATCAACAGTTTCAGCATTATCAAAGGAATTTTGTAACATTTTGGGCAATAATATATGATTTTCTTGTCCAAGGAGAACTTTGAGGAGGATACATTCTTATATTTATTGTAAAGCTGTAGCACACAGTATATTGTTGGTGGATTATTGCAATGCCTTTCACAGCACATCAAGATTTCATGGTACACATACAATCTTGAAATATAAAGGGAGGACAAGCATTAGTATTATATAGTTTAAGAGGAGCACTGACATTTCAAGGTTAGATGTAAGCTTAGAGGATGAATACATATTACACTTACCTGATGTCATTTAGGTGTCTTAGATGAATACCTCCCTAGTTAACATTTCTTGCTTCTGAATACTGGCTTTTCAGGACACTGGACACCTATTTAAAAGATTCTGATTATACACTTTAAAAAAGTAATATGCAGATCCTTAAAGTTTCAAGTGAACATACAAAAATTGATTGATTACAGTGTAACAATTCACAGGCTGTGTTAGCTTTTATATGAGATAACATGGGTGGGTATAATTTGTCTCGAGCAAATCCAGATGCAGGTTTTGGCAACTGTGTGAATTTATCAGTGATGTGCATGAGGTCTTCCTCTCATTTATAGCATTGTTCATGTTTTTGGAATATATTGATAAAAGATCCATGTCTCTAAATCCTAGTATTAACATACTTACTTTTAGGGATAGGGGTCTTGCATTACTAATGTTATTGAGATCACTTAAATTTAAAAGGCTAATCAACATTGCAATAAAATATAAGTTAGCTGTTTCTGCATTAATCCTAATTCTAAGGGATTATATGGTGTTCCTGATATTCTGGTCTGTGGAAGCAAGCTCTTGGGCGTGGTACTGGTGTTTGATCCATCTTCTGCTATCAGAGAGGTAAAAGGATCACACAATTCTGCTGGATAGGTTTGAACCAGGTTTTTACCAAGTCCAATTGAAGTAGTAGATTGCCAAGTCCAATTGAAGTAGTAGATTGTGACAATTGTTGGCAGTGTTGGGATCTCTGTGGAATATAGTAAGATGGCAACATATGGAGAGATGATCATGACAGAACTAAGATAGATCTTTAGGCTCAGAGGATTGAACAAGACAGCAGGGATGATTAAATCAATAATGGTCAAGGAGCTGCTCCTGAATGAAATATGCCTAATAGAAGGAGGTCTGGAGGACTGGAGGAAGGGTAAGCACATTACTGGTGACCCCGACTTCAGTAACCTGGGCCTAGGCTGTCTGCAGAGGAGGAGGATGAGATGTTTAGGAGATTTCAGAGATTGATAGCGGCCATGCCAGAGGATATTACTACAGAATGTTGTAGTGACAGGAAAAGACTGTCAAGGAATGGGCCTACTAAACAAATGGATGTTGTTTCTGTGACTATGGCCAGGTCACGCGCTAATATAATGGCTGGAGGAACTGGTAGATGAGGAGGAGCAATATGCTTATTGGGTGGGACCTGCTGGGATACCTCATGGGGGGTCCTGTTTTTCATTAGGGCTGGAAGGGGCACTTTGGGACATTGTATATGGGGATCTGGATTGTGGCTTGTGGACTGAAAGAAGGCAGCTGTCAAATGCTGGGATTGGAGACAGGCTCCCAGACAGCTTGCTTACTTTGGTCTTTGATCCAGCAGGAGTTACAACTGGAGATGAATTATGTGGAATTGTTAGATGAAGCATCCCTGGCTGGGTTGTGGCCACCCGTTGGAAGGGGCCATACTAGTCAGGCATGGAATAGAATCACCTTGCAGAGACTACAGGGACCCAGGTAAATTTTGCTAAGACTGGGTCAGAAGAAAAAGGTATGTACTGATCCATAAGGAATCCTTCATGCAATGGGTTGAGGAAGAAGATGAACTGGTCCCTGGCTTTAAGGGGCTAAGCCCCGCCCAGTTAGAGGCACGGGGACAGGGCATAACTACAGCAGTGCCAGGCCTGGGGAACAGCTACCCTGCTCCTGGAGTCAGGGAAGAACCAAATGAGCACTGGACCCTACCAATGGACTGTAAACATAGTGGGGAGGTTCCTTTGATGACCATTGTGCAAGAGCCAGCCACAGAACCTGGAGCAGAAACAGCAAGCAGTCCTGCTCATTAGCCTGCACAAGAGGCAGTAGCAGCTGCTTCTCAAGGACTGCTTGTATCTTTACACCAGGCAATTCCAGATTTAGAGAGCCAGAAAGTCCTACCTGAGTATCAAGAGACCAAAGAGCCAGAGGGAGGTGCGAGCTGTACCCAGACAGTAGTTCCAGAGAAAGGAGGCTGGGAGACAGCGGGCTCAGCACAGCCACAAGGAGTGGAGTCCCCAGACAACGCCATCAAGAGGAGTACAGACTGGCAGATGTGGCAGGTACAGTCCTCAGTGGAGCTATTGTTTTAGAAGAATATTTCCCTAAAGGAGGTGGAAAAAGGGGACAGTGGCCCTGGCTGTTGGTGGGTGGGATGGAGATAACCCCTGATGATCAGTCACTTGAACTAGCTATCCCCCTTAATCCACTTGAATTGCGTAAGCCAGAAGGCCCAACAGATCACAGAGACTCAAACACTGGACAGGGAAAGGAGCAGACATGGGGAGGGAAAGAATGTTGGCCAGTCAGCGGATTACCCCAGATTTGATCCCCACTGGATGGGCCAGTATTCCTGGATTGCCACAGAGGATACCCCAGGGCGTGGTTTGTCACCTGGCCTCCCTGCAATAACTCCCCTGCAGCGGCCCAAATACACTGTTTGTGTGCCTTTATCACTGGAAAGGAGGGGCCACTGGCCAGGATCATTGGTAAGGGGGAGGTTGGGGTCTTCTATTTTACCAAGGATACTTGGTACCATCCCAGAAGCAGCAGGTCAGGAGGTCTCCCTTGCCTGGGAGTAGAGGGTTTTGCTGAGGAAGGATCATCCTGAGGGTTTTGCTAAGGAAGGATCATCCCAAGGGTTTGGCTGAGGAAGGATCATCCCAAGGTTTTTACTGGACCTACTAGCCTGGATGTACTGTTCTCCTGGACTGCATTGAATGTTCCTCAAGGCCAGTGGTCTTATATGTTTCCCCAGGGGCTTGGGAAGGTCACTAAACTATTAGAAAGGAGGGAGAATTAACCCTGGACAGAAGGAAGTAGTGTGCCCAGAGAGCCAACACGTTTATCACTTGGATTGATTTTTACCAGGGGGTTGGAGAGGTGAAGTAACCTGGCAACTATGGATGCTTTCTGCACTCCCTAGAGTGCAGAAAGGACTATGGACGCTTTCTGCACTCCCTAGACTTAGAACTACCAGCTCGGACTGGGTTCTTGGACCTTGGAGATTGTTGGGACTGTGCAAAAGCTTAGACCTCAGAGGATAACAAATAGCAGCCATGTAGCTGGAAAGCTATCGGGCAGGATGTCTTCCCGGTCTACACAAGAAAAGAAAGGGGGAGAAGTTGTCATGCTCAGGGCCTGACGGGACTGTTTTACACTATGGCCTGGGCCTGGACTGGCAAGAAGTTACGCTGTTTATTGTTATAGTTATGTATTTTCTTTACTTATGGTTAAAATGACATATAAATTGTATTTATTTTGATTATGTTACAGTGTGGTTATCTGGTGATGACTCACCGAGCCCCACCTAAATAATCAAACACAGGGGGTCTTGGGCAGATAAAACATATAGGCTGAGTGTTTACAGCAAATGGTTATCGTTAATATAATCACCAGGATACGTTTAAGTGCGTGAGCTCATCAGATGTACAGGGTTTCCCAATAAGCAGAGGGGCAGCCTATGGTTAATTGGTCCCTCTTCTATGTACCTAAGGATGAGGCTTACTGTGATTGGCCAACCTGTGTGCCTGAAAATTGTATAACATGTGACAATTAATAAAGGAATGGCAGTTGTGTCTGGAATAACATAAACAATGTGTAAGTGTCATTCTGTGAAGTTATCCTAATTCTAAGGGATTAAATGGTATTCCTGATATTCTGGTCTGTGGAAGCAAGCTCCTGGGTGTGGTACTGGTGTTTGGTCCATATTCTGCTATCAGAGGTGTACAAGGACCGCACGATTCTGCTGGATAGGTTTGAACCAGGTTCTTACCAGGTCCAATTGAAGTAGTAAATTGTGACAGTGTACATTCACAACTTGCTATCTGCGCTCCATACATAGTAACATGTTCAGGGGTATTATAGAAGTGATACAAGGGAACATTGCAACCTCCTATCAATTTAACAATATACAACTTTCAGTGAGAGATAATAATTGCATGCAGAGTATTTCGATTTTTACTGCCCTGAGTCTATTCAGATGTTTGAGTCCCCCACATGCCACTTAGTCCTTTCTTCTTACCCTTGCTATTTTCCCAACCTAAGATTAACACAAGGTATAGCTGCCTTTAAATTTATACACAATGTGCCAAAGATGTGCAGTATACCTAGACAAATCCCTAGAAAAATCTGAGCAAATAGACATTACCATTCATGTGCACAAATGATTACATGTCAGTGCACTGGCAACTTGAGGCAGCCTGGTGCGCCTGAAAATGCATGGACTTTGAATAGAAGGGTAGAAACGTCAAAACACTTCACCAGTTACATTTTGAAAATAAAAATGTTTAAAATTATCATATTTCCCATAAAAGATTATTCATAAACATGTGAAAACATAAAAATATGGATGCAAATACATTTTTGTTGCACTCAAAGCATTAAAAACACATGCTGATTTCCAGGATGTAGCAATGATTGATGGATAAATAACTGAGGAGCGCTGGTGAGTGAAAGCATTGATGTCAAATCTTTCTTTACTTTTGCCACCCATGCTCACCTACTAAGAAAAAGTCTGTCAAACATCAATCTGTTCAACTGGTGCTGATTTCTGGTTCTGGAGCAAATGAACAATGAAAAAATGTTTAAAATATTTAAAACTTTGGCAAGGGACAAATGTAGCTTTATTTTTTGATAAATGACTTCTCCACATTCTAATTGAAAAGAGAGTATATTGCAATGTCCATTTAAGTTTAGACCAGTGCTTCCCAAACCTCAAAGGACCCCAAGACGTGTCAGGATTTAGTGCCAAAGTGTGATTGTTGTGGAAACTGAATTGTGGGCTACGCTCATCAACTTTCTCAATGACATAAAATCATAGTCTAATAACAATCATGGAGACCTACAACATATTCACTGCTATTATAGTAAGATCCCATACTGTCATGCAGTCACATGTTTTACAATAAAACAGAGAATGGTACAAACCTTTTCTATTTCCTTGGTATAAATGCATACTTCTTAGCCTAAGACCTAACCTTGACTAACACATCTTTCCTTAAATTGTAGCTTAATGGAATTTTGCCCCCATAGAATGAGAAGTGGATTCTCAGATTTATAGAATGTGTGTTAAATGTGACCATCTTTCTATTTAGTTGCAAGTATTGGATATATATTTATTATATTATATGACTAGAGTCAATTCATACAGAGCTATTTTGCTGGCCTAAAAGATTAACTTGTTTCTAAAGATAAAATGCTACAAATACAGCCAACATCTTATAAAGTGATGTTAATCTGTCACCACGTTTCTGTTACTATTTAGATCTGGTCATGTGTATATCACTGAGGAGATGAATCACAACTGTGTAATGTGGCAGAGTTATACAAAG
Organism: Discoglossus pictus; assembly: GCA_027410445.1. Taxonomy (NCBI): domain Eukaryota; kingdom Metazoa; phylum Chordata; class Amphibia; order Anura; family Alytidae; genus Discoglossus; species Discoglossus pictus. The sequence goes on along the minus strand of CM050166.1, from coordinate 172,840,706 downwards.
GATTTCTGTGAGCTACAGACTTTGAAAAGCTTTCTTCCCTAAGAAAGAACAAAGGGGTTAACTGTTCTGCTCAGTTTATTAAGACTGCTCCTTGAGTATAGGGGTGGGGGTTTCTTTGGACTGAGTGTTTGCAGTTTGTTTGTAACTGGAGGAAGACACAGTCAGAGATACAGTGTGATTATTTGGAGCAGAGTGGAGACCTGGAAATCTGAACAAAGATAAAGGCTAGTGATTTTCAAACTATTGGACTGCTTGTTTTTGCTCAACCTTATCTGTTTATTAGCTAAGGTGGAGTGTAAGGTAGTAAGTTGGCCTATTATTTTCTTTGATTTGGTTTGTTAGTTTTGTATCACTGGCTAAAATGTTAGTAAAACTTGGAAAAGTATTACAGCCTCCTATATTGGGTTCCTATACATCTATCAAAGTGCTAAAAACATAGACACAAACCCAGAAGGGACTGGTAACTTGTCACAGTAAGTTCTGTACTTTCAATACAAATGTATAATATATCTTGAGAGAATAGACTACATTGAAGGATGTACCAAGATGCTGTCATATTGTTCAGCAATCAGTATATTGTATGTTTTAGTTATAAACATTCCCTTCCTTTACCTATAACTACTACTCATCTTATACATGGAGCACAGCAGCATCAATTTACTATAACTTATACTCTATTCATCTTATCCTGATTCAAGTAGTGATACAAAGAGAAATTGTATACAAAATGTTTTCAAGTGCCTCAAGCAGAATTAATGGATCATTCGGTTTTAAACCTACTTGAGGTAATTACTTTCAGTAGAATTGATTGTGCCACTTGTGATTAAAGGTGTAAGCAAGTGAGCTGGATTATAAATGCATCTGATAGAGGATAATAACTAGTGTATGAAAATAATTGTTTGCATGAAAAAATACCAAAATAAACATTTAAAAACAGTTACCCTAAAGTTTGCTAAATTTCTAGCATTTGCAAACTGTTTTCTATCAATGTTGACACCCCCTGAAAATCCCAGAGAATATTATCATACATAATACATTGTATCTTTTTTGGCCTGGGGATTGAGCTGCAGCTTTCCTTTAGATTTCTGTAATACCCAGAACAAGGTCTATGTCCCTTCATTCCCTGACTGTTTTATCTACATCCCAGGTGAAACTTTCTCTCCCAGGCCCAGTGATTGGCCCCTGTCACCCGCCCCCCCCCCCCCCCCGCCACAGTGATTTACACCATGAATCCTCCCCCCCACGTGAATTACTCCTTTGATCTCTCCCAGCCCCAGTGATTGGCCCCTGTAACCCCTCCCCCCCAGCCACAGTGATTTACTCCACCACCTCTCCACCCCCAGTTAATTACCCCTGTGATCTCTACCAGCCTCAGTTATTTGCCCCTGTAACCCCCTCAGCCCCAGTGATTTGCCCCTGTAACCTCTCAGTCCCAGTGATTTTCCCCATCACCTCCCTCAGCCCAAGTGAATTGCTTCTGTCATCTCTCCAAGCCACAATTAATTGCCCCATCACCCCTCCCAACACCTGTGAATTGCCCAATTACCTCCTCAGCCCCAGTGAATTGCATGCACTCACTCACAGAGACACACGAACAGAAAACAATGCATGGCATTGCAGGACCATAAATCAAGCATAAATGCTCATTTCCCTAAAAGACAGATTAAAATAGGATGAAGAAGCTGAAATGTTTGGTTTTAGTACAATTATAATTTGTCATAATTTATCAAGCAGAGGGTGTATGTCTAAAGAACAACCATGTAACTGCTCAAGCATTTTTACTTGAATGTCAATGTATGGTCTTTTAAGGGCCCAGTGTAGCAGCCTCATCTAGTTGGCTGCATACAGCATTGCTGATTGGCTGCAAAGCTAAGCATGTTCACATGGACAGGGTACACTTTTACAAAAATTAACCCTCTCAGGAGCCTAGCTCAATCCTGGTGGTGTAAACATCACCTGCAACAGTTTTTTTTTATTAAAGCTAAAAAAACATAATGCATGCAAATAAATGTAATCATACACTACTAATTCCCCTCTATCAGATGCATTAATAAACCAGCTCACTTGCATATACCTTTAAGCAAATTCTTTGGCTTGTCTATTCAGGACTGGAGTTTCATAGTTCATTTTCATTCTAAACTGTACCATTACTATAAGCTGTGTACAGTGACAGACAGAGATTGCTCTCACAGGATGCAGAGAGAACAAAAACATATTTTTACTCTTATTTTGGTGTTGAAAAGAAATATTAATTGTAATGACTAATATGTGGAAATGAAAGAGATAGAAATAGAAGGAAGCGACACACATAAGGGTGGAGTATTAATGCACAAGGATCACAATGTCCAGATTTCCTGTGAGGAGTAAAATAATGAATAAACATTAGAAAAAATATACTATTGCCTGAATTAAGGGGAAATGTATCTAAAACATGACCAAACTATCAACAGTTTGGTGAATAAAATAAACATAAAATTAGTAATCTTCTAATCTGGAGACTTGGCAAACAAAAAAAAGTTTTATTTTTGATAACTTTGTAGTCAGCAAGCATCAGAACATAAATCCCTTACATATCAAATGTATCTTTCAACTAGAGTTCCCAAGGCTTCTAGGGGTCAACAAACATCATTAAATGGCACCTATCAGTAGTACCTGTTTTGGTAGGCCTCAGAGTAGGACAAGGAAGGCCCAGCTTGTTTTTGTCTATCCACAGCCATTACTCACAGACTGAATAGCCCATGTGGAGGACCTGGGAAAGATAGGTCTGCTCCTGTGTGTCATAAGTCACTAACAGGTGCTGGGGCTCAGCCAATCAATTTCAAGTGAGACCTTTAAGATAGCAAACTGTAATTTGTGCTGTCCTGTTGTGAGTCTTTGTTCACCTGTTTTCACTGCTGTTAGCTGCTATTGATGTGTGGCTGCTTATTCCTGTTTCCTGCCTTCTAGCCTCTGTCTGCTTCTGAGGACCTGCTTCCAGTGTATTTTGCTGAAGTAATTGTCCGCTGCATTGCCTGTCTGATTCTGGGACTGTCTGCTATACTACATATCTGTGCTTCTACTGCTTGTTTCAGCACATGGACTAATTCTAGTACAAGACTTATTATTTTTTTGTTATTATTTAATATTTTTTAAGCAACTTCACACCTGAAGGGTAGGCTGCTTGGAACCCATTATAATCACCTGACCTAGATTGATCAGAGGCTTAACCAATTAACTGGCAATATCCAGACTCTGTGTAACCCTTTGCTCTCCCAAGCAACTGTACTCCTCCTGCACTTCCCAAGTATGTTGAGACTTCTTGTTCAGCCTCCCTAATAGAGCCACCAGCTCCAAGATGCTTGTCTGGTAATCCTGACAGTTGTTGTGGTTTTCTGAATCATTGCTGGATGGAGAAACTATGACATGTGCCTAACCTCTCTGAAGCCTTCTGTAAAAGTTTTGATATTCCAGGAAGAGTAACATCTTATAAGGCCCTATTCAAAGTATCTCAGGGAACTTGCAGACTGGATCACTACATTGTAGTGTTCTGTACTCTGGGTGGCATTACAATCAACATAATTTGCATTGAAAATATTACTGAAAAATGTACTGTTACACAGAAACATATTTCAAATAGGATATTGATACAATGATATGAAACAGCAGAAGTAGTGTGGTGTTAATCAATACTGAGTTGGTTCAAACTTTCTTGAACATTTTTATTAAGAGCAGAGATATAACATAGTATACATTTGAAAAATATGATACATAAGTTCAGCTCTTAGAAGTACAGCCACATAATGTAAAGACCACAAGCATTTTAGCCTTACACCTTATCAGTTAGGAAACAGAGATCTAAATGTGACCAGAAAGCGGATAACCAATCAGAATGAGCTCTCATATTTTTTGTTGCACAGTTGTGCGCTTATCACAAGTCATTCATCTCCACACCAGAGAGGTACCAAAAGCTGAGGGCGGGGGGCGAGTAAATAAACCTTTTAAGTGGTGTTGGACTATAGAAAAAAAAATCTGTCCCTGGCTCTAAGCTTGTTATTTAATGTACAGAATTTAGTTATACATAATAATTATATATATTATATACTAATTATACAGGATTGATAGGATTTATAGAGTGACTACAAAATGTATTTGACTTATTTTGTCAATTGTGTTAATGATGAATGGATACGTTTATGCTTTGTAACCAATTGTTGTATTACGTAAATTGTGCATGGACTTTGGAAACAATCCACAACAAATATGAAATATGCATATTGTATCAAGCAAATTTGAATAGCTATTAATCTAGAGTAACATATTCATTATAGTTCAAAAGTGTATTTTACTATAATGGGTAATGGGGCTTTCAGCTACCAGGGTTCTTGCACTGCCTGTTCCTGCCAAGTACCCAGAGTGCCTTCACTGCATGTTCGATTACATGCCAAGGTAATCCCTAAAGAGTAACCTGCAGGACCCCTGTCCTGCCATTTCTGACATATAGACTATTCAACCTGTTAACCTATTGAGAGTCTCCTTGTGTTCTTAAGACAGTTCTGGACTTTGTGAGAAATAGAATACTGTTTCCAAAGGTTTTTCTGGCCCTACATTAGGTCAGACACTTTCTACCTTTCTCCAGGGAGACATTTAGATCTTGTTATTTTATGTATATTTATGTAACAAATGGTTGCTAAATAAAACAGGACTAACTGTTTTAGCCTTTTGCTTATTTGATCATATTACTCAATTTGAAATTAACTCAACACTTGCTTGGACTAGGGCATAGAAACTTGCTTTTCTCTCTTCTTAGTCAATACATTTTTATTTTGAGTCTGTAGTTGCTTTAAATTATAAACATGCACCCTAGTAGTCGGCCAAAAACATTGCCTGTTTAAAATATACTTATAGATCCTTAGAAATAATTAAATCCAATCAGTAAAACTTTTTCACCCAAAGAAAACCCAAGGATCCTATTTCTTCATTTCTTACTTCTCATATTTTTTGTGCTTTTAATAGTTTCAAATAAATGTTTAAGAATGTTTATTTTCTTTAGTTTGTTTATTGTCCTATACAATGTTTTGCAAATCTCTAATTTTAAGCAGATGGATAACGTCCACAACAAAGCATTCTGAGTTGATTTGAGACAACTGGTGAAAAAAGAAAGTCTTGTTAGACATTAGAAAGAATAATCTATAGAACCCTTGGGTTTCTTATGGTAGAAAGAGCTTATAATCTTTAGTCTCATATACAATAATGTTTCCTCATTATGTCATAGAACTTGCCCGACGTGCATTTAAATCATGCCTCTTACATGATTTCACAAGTGCCAATGAGTGTCCCCAGATCTCCATTTATAAAAAGTTTGGAAAATAATTGAAGTTATTAATGTAATAATTGAAGTTATTAATGTAGCTCTAAGTAACAATGTACACAAACATTGTTTCAAAAATAAAGTAACATAGAATAGTTCATAATCATTACATCGACTAATGATAGGTTTAATTGGTTAAGCCACTCACAAGCCCAAAATAATGAAATGAAAGAAAGGATACAACCATATAATGAATACTACCTCATAATGATGATTTTAATAATAAATGGTAAGTACAAATTACTGTAAGAAAATGTCAGTAAGGAAAATTTAAAGTATGATGATTCCAGTTTATAAACAAGCACAGTTTAAGTCCCATTTAGATTTCTGCAGAATATAACACATTTTGACTGGAAGAACAGAAAAATATTAAATTAGCTGTTAATTATTTGTCTAATAAAATATATAAATAAAAATGTTTAATTTAAACATGCTAGACTAAGGCTATTGAGTCTGTAAATCTAATATGTTTCTCTCTGTAACAACTATTGGTCAATATGGCTCCTTCTTTACTTGAATATGGGGGAGAAATTGGGAATTAGTTACGTGGTGTGATACTGTTTTTACTGTACTGAATTTGTTAGTGTTAGGATTTTATGTTGATTAATAAATGCTATATTTTAATAGTGTAAGGACATACTCTCCTGAAATCATTTTTGATTCTAGACATTCAAAAACAAGTCACCTCTAAACCTCTACTTGTCCATAACACCTCTTAACAACACTTAACAGCAACAAAGAATATCCTCAAAAGAAAGAAAACTAAGAAGGCAAACCGGTTGTCTGATGAAGCTTTGAAAGTAGCCCAGGAAGGAAGGAAAGCAAAAGGTAGTGGAGATAGGAAAAGATTTGTCCAACTGAATGCAAAATTCCAGAGGATAGCAAATAGAGAAAATGAGACATTCCACAATGAGCTATGTAAATTGATCAAAGAAGATAATAGAATGGAAAAGTCAAGGCATCTCTTAAAGAAAGCAGGGAATATCAAAGAAAACCTTCATGCCAAAGTGGGTATTATAAAAGACAAAAATAGTAGGAATTTAAGAGAAGCAGATCAGTTAAAGAAGAAGTGGCAGAAATACACAGAAGATCTATACAGGATGGACCTTAACAGTATTGATAACCTCAACTTCCAATAAGCTGAAGCCAGACACCTTGGAGAGTGAAATGAGATGGGCCCTAGGAAGCATGGGGTCCATCTGAAGGCTGCAAGAGTTGATGGAATCCAAGTTCAGCTGATCAAAATCCTAGAAGATGATGCTGCGAAAGTGTGGCTTGTATTATGCCAACAAATTTGTAAAATTCAATATTGGCCAGTAGACTGGAAAAGATCAGTCAATATACCAACCACCAAAAAGGTAGTGCTAAAGACTGCTCCAATTATGGACGAATTTCTGTCATTTCACATGCTAGCAGGTAATGATTAAGATCCTGCAAGTGGATGATAAAGAAAAATTTGAAGGCACACAAAGAAGGGAACAAGGCAGTGATGAATAGATGAGGTCATTGATGCAATGCAAATGCACTTGATGGCTTTCAAAAGGACAGAAGCTAACAGATGTGTCTGGTGTTCATAGAGTCACTGAGAGTCAGACACGACAATGACTAAACAGTACACTATATATCCCTATATTTTATAGGGTTTCTAATATTAAAATTCTGTTGTGTCTGATTCATGTTTAAGTTACAAGAATACAACAAAATTTACTGTAATATTCTGTGAATCATTTCTTTTTCTTATACATCTTGCACAATGACCCATTTTGAAAAGAGTGTGTAGGAAACAAGACATATATTTACCATTTACCTTCTTGCAGCAGGGTAGTCACTGATATAAACCATAAATTAAGCTCACGCTAATTCCATTAAAGCTACTGCTTTACAGGAAACTATTTTTTATTATTCTATCATTTTACCAGATATGAGAAAAAAATAAAACATTACAAATAATTTAACTAAAACAAGTCCATTTCAATTGTACAATATTCAGTTTGCTAGAGTTGAACACAAATAAACCCCTTTTTTAATATCTTGAAGATCCAAAAAATTATACATATCAGTTATAGAATATTTGCATATTGTTTAACATGCTAAAAGCATCTAAATACAGCATAGTTTCAGTAATCTATATTAAGCACTTATGTGTATGATCAGTTGGTTCTGCTCCAATGTTTATTGATGCTCACAGGGTAGAGTAGGGTAGGGTAAAGAAATAGGGTGGGGGGAGGTAAAAAGTAGGGGAGAGTGCAAGAGGGTTAGAAGAGATAATTGGGGGGGGGGGGGGTTGTACACTATTTTATAGGGGTAGCAGGTGTATCTTAAATTATTTTTATTATGATATTAACCTCTATTAACATTTGATCACTATAGCATTTTAATAGTGCAGTTTCTTTTGGAGGTAAGCAGATTCTAAACAAATTCTCCCATAAAGGACAACTATAGTATCTTGTAAAGTATGTAACAAATTACAAAATTTTTTAGCTATGTAAGTCATGAGCATAAGCTAATTTAAAAGAAAATCTTACGTCCCTGGTCTGACATCCTTCTTGTACAATGTGTCAATAAGTAAAGAGCAGGAAAAACAGGATTTAGAAAATTGCAACTTTGTGTCTCTGAGCATGCGCAGATGGTTAGTGAATTATCAAATGTTAAAAGTTGAATATACCTACCAATGAGAACATAAATCCACCCCCTCCCCTAGTGCTGAATAGAAAAATATTTTAGAACCTGTCTTCTCAGGTTTCAGTTAAACAAGCAGAGCAGGTGAGGCTCAGTATGAAAGGCCATAGTTTCATGTTTTTTGGATGCACTTTTATAGATATATTGTTTACATTTGTATCTTCCAAATACCTTTATTATCTTTGATATTCTATTTTGAGAGACCATTTGATTAGTGGATATTGATCCATTACTGTAGATTTTATATTGTCTGCTATTTTATTTTGACAATAAACTGTTACACATTTCAACATCTACTCTAATTGGGGAAGATGGTACATTTTGAATATTTGTTTTATGTTTTCATAAACTTGACCATCACTTGTCTCTTTTCCTAATCCCATTTTCTGTTCTTTATCCATCCTTATTCTTTTTATTTCAACCTCTCACCTGAATACGTGTGCTATCCATATCATTTTTGTATTGTAATTATATCACTTGTGTGGTATCTCCCACCCCACCCTTCATTGTCAACACAGTGATGGTCTCTCCGAGGTTTGCGTCCATACATCTCGCTGCCTGGTGTTTTTTGTCACAGCTTGTTGGCGGGGTTGTTTGACCACAGTGGGGTATGAGCATTAGTATCCGCTCATGGTAGTGTCAGTAGACTTAAGGCATGGGTTCCCTTGAGTTTTGTTTATAGGTAAGCACCTCTCAACATTTGTTTTTGAGTATATTCTTATCTTTCTAATAAATCGTTAGTAAAATGCGCTTTGGACTTTTAAAATCCCAAATCTGTGTGTGTACTTTTATTGTTGGTTATCATCTAAGGGAAAAAAAATCTGTATTGAATATGGACCGGTAATGCATATTTTGTTACTTATGCCCTTTACTTTTTGAGATCTTGATTTATTGTTATCCATCCCCATATGTTAGCGGATACTGGGATACACTACACTATCCTGCTAAACATCTCTAAAACTACTCTTTGACCATAAAGGTTTGGCTGCTTTAATATGTACATTTTAGATAAATCCCTTACTACGTTTTAATTGTTGTTTTTATATGCATCATGACAATAACTTATTTTTTTATATATGGTATATATCTATTTTAGGGGCAGAAAACGAATTATATTTCGACAATTTGAAACTTGACAATTGATATGCTGCATAGCACGTACTATTAAGATCATCACGGTAGTTATCACATATAATAGTTGTCAAACTGTGAGACGTCGTCACGCTTTGCGAGGTGCGTACGACCAAAGGCGCTCATCGCGGCGAGGCGAGCCATAGCACTTAGCTGATGAGCGCCAAAGGCGATCTTCGCTGCGAGCCTCGCAAAGCAAGGCGAGACATTAAACCGTAGCACATAGACAATGCGAGCCTTGCGCAGGACTTAGAAAAAAAAATACGAGACGCAAAACTTAGGAAAAAAACTATACGAGACGCAAACATTTACGAGATTAGCAGCCGAAAAAGAAACCCGAAAAACACACTAAATACACCCAAAAAAATTACAAAGACATCACAGACAGAATGGGGCAACAGCCAGGACGTGTGTTAGTGAGGTGGAACAAAAATTTAACTTGATTTAGACGATTTTCGACACAAGAAAATCGCATTAGCGAGGAAAAAATGCCCGCCGGAAAAAATGAAAACGAGGCTACATGACCCAGGACCGCGTAAAACACTGCAAAATGCGTAGCACCAAAGGCGCTCAGCGCAAGCCTCGCAATGAGCGCCGAAGGTCCTCACAGTACAAAATGGTTTTAATTATGTCTCAAACAGCATTCCCATGGCTTCAAATTTTATTGCCCTGTCACTAGTACTATCTATAAAGTTTTGAGTACATGCTCTATTCCTCCAGTGAGCATTTAAAAAAAGCATAAGGATAAACCTAAGAAATACAAGACACCAGTTTCATTACTGTACCTTATCACATATAAATCAAATATATAATATTAGAATTATAGTAAGAGAATCTGCTTAACAATAGTTACATTTATTAACCTTACAGTTATTTTATAGTATTTAAAATCTGCTCTTTTAAATGCATGGCAGACATTTATTATTATTCCTTATTGTACAAGCAACAGTATTCATGAAATATAAATGCTGCTATTTTAAAACTATTGGCTAAACAGTGTTAAAGTATCACAAACTCCCACAATTTCTATCAACCACTTAAAAGAATGTTTTATTCATTAGAAAAACTTTGTTTTTTCATGAAGATGAGTATAATAATGGTTTTGTGTTTTGCTATTAAAAACTTAAGAAGAACTGATTCATGAAGATGTTTACCGATCCTGTACCCTGTTGGGACATGGAATTATATTGTTATGATCATGATAACGAGAAGCTTTCTAGATCATGATTTATTTATTTACTGTGATATTTATAAAAAGGACCTCTGTATGAGGAAGATATATATCTATAAAAATATTGAGTCTAAGATCATAATTAATATGTAAAATCATAACACTAGTAATACTGAATATACAAAGGTAAAAAAAGAAACTTGGTGTCAAAACCAAAGCAATAATAAGGGTGGTATAATAAAACTACAAGGGGGGGGGGGGGGGGGGGTCAACATGATGAAATAAATGTGCAAACAGACACCTGCATAAGTAAGAGAAGAAGAACCCTATGATCTCAAAGGATACCTCCCACCTGAAGGATACAACCTATGCTGATACCCCACTTTCTGGCTAAACACCCTACAACTCAGATAGGGAGAAAGCTGATTGTCACATACTCCCTAACAGAAGGAAACAAAATGTTCCTAGAATACCACTCGACTTGAAGATACCAATAATTAAAAATAATGATAAAAATAGACAACTACAAGTAAGGAGAGCTACATACAAAACAATAAGAGCTGAAAAATAGATAAAGCTCTAATAAGGCAATAATAAATTAAATTCAGATCAGAGGCGCAATAAGGATAAAGTACTAGTAGTAACCAAAACAATATAGGCATAAACATGTCCATTATAGGTTAACTGTTACTGTCTGAAAAATTGGATATACCTCTTTAAATTATGTAATATAAGCACTCAAATAAATGGTTGGAGAGTCCTAAAACTATTTTTCTAATAACACTGCGTTAATGCTGTACCCACTGTAGTATGACATGTGGCCCTAACATAGGGAACCTCAATGCACCTTACCACAGTACCCTGTTAAGAGAAGAGAAAATTGGACTCTCTCATCCACTGCCTAATGGCCATTTCACTGAAACATTGGCCTCCTCAAAGGCTTTAACACTTCAGCCTTTGGGGAAGACGATGTTTGTATATTAATATCATAATTAGGCAGAAAAATATCACAAGTAGATTTTCAATTTTTAATTATGTCAAATTTTCAATTTGACATATTGATAGAAAAATATTCACAAATGGATTAATTTTCCTTGCTTAACTGTGTAGAAATGTCCAGGGTCAAGACAACCTGGAGTTATCTTGGCTGAAGTAAATAAGATGTTTTACTAAGATAAAAATAAGCTATTACACACAATAGATACTTGCTTTCCAATGACATCTTAGAAATGTTTAAACCATAGTTGTAAGAGTTTAATGATTTATGGTAACTCTACACTTCACATCTGTGTATAAAAGAGCTTGTGAAATTATATTAGAGATACTTTAAAAAGCATTTGTGTAAACTTGTCATACTGTAATCTCTCTTGTGTAGACTTGTGTCACTGTTATCTCTCCTTGATATCAAGTATTACCTCTTATGATTTATGTTTTTGTCTTACACAGGTTTTTTTTAACCTAACATAACTTGGTCCTTCGATAGCCGGAACTCAATATCTCTACTATTCTCTAGGCTTTAGATTCTGAAACGTTCACGTGAGAGTCTGGGACTCTCTACTGAAAGACCTCTGACCTAGTTCTGGGAATCAGTTTGACTCAAGAGAGGCCAGAAAACCTCTAGAGGGCTATAAGCATAGGTGAGTAGACTATTTAAAAAATGACTCTACGCGTAAAAGATATGGTGTACCCAAAATGGGACAAAACTGCAGTTGCTGTCTGGGACAGCGAAGTAAAGAATGCAGGTCTGAAGGAATGAGTGGAAAGTTGGATAAAAAGGTTTTAGATAAGTGGAAGAAAGATTATGGGTTCTCATGGGAAATAAATGTGAAAGAATGTAGCAAGTTAATTAGGAGTATGGAGACTAGAAATGGCACGGACATTAAAAAGCTTAAAAAAGCTAAATATTTTTGTGCATGTAGACTTTTGGGTGAATGTAAGAGTAAAGAATTTTGCAAAAGCAAAGAGTCAAGCAACAAAGAGAAAAAAAACCCCAGATGGGACTAATGCTACAGGATATGCCGTAATAACAGAACATCACATATATAGTTGTGAGCAATATGGGTTGCTGCTAACGCTTGAGGTCCCGCTTTGATGGCCGCAGTTGCTGGCAAGGAGCGCCTAAGGTGCTCCTTGCCCTGGTGGAGATGAGTGCTCACTGTGCTGGTGGAGATGAGCGCCATAGGCGCTCATCCCTACGACCCGCGGAACTAAATCTCAATTACACCATTCACAATGAGAGACCTGTAGAAGATTGAAAAAAAAATGCGTGCAAAAATTAAGGCCCGTAACACTCGCAAAAAGGAAAGCGGCACTGAACAAAAAAAAAAGGAAAATAAAAAATACAAGGTCAAAAAATACGAAGTTAACGGCCCTTGCAATGAGCGCCAAAGGTGCTCACACCACCAGAATTACACAAGCGGAGAGGATCGCAATGCGAAGGCGCTCGTTGCCAGCCACACGATGAACGCAGAGGGTGCTCAGAGGAGCAAAAGTACACCAGGCGAGAGGTTCGCAATTAACGCCTTCAGCGCCATATTCATTTTTGGCACTAATTTCTTCCATTCATTATGTTGGGTATACACCTATTTACATCTACCTAGATTTGCCAGCGCTCCCAGTGTGTGTATACACTACCTTCGGGGACGTGCACACTATATTTGCTGTAGAAGTCACCATAGAACCAACAGATGAGCACTGTGAATGGGAACAGAGATGAGATGGATAGAGGGAACAGTTAATCTGACCTTGACAGAAGGTGAAACAGGAACTGCCCAATTCGACTCCTGTGCGGTGGATCCATGTGGAGAACATGAGGAAAATATAAAATGGTCAGACAAGTATATGTGCATGGTGTATTTTTTTGAAGCAAGATGGTGCAAAACGTGCATTAATGCCCTGTGGACCACCTCACACCAAGACCATGGATATCAGAACAAACAATATTCTGAATGTAGAGATGTCAAAACTCCTATGAGTATCATAAACGGAAACACTGAAGCAGGTTGTGAAAAGAACAGCTGTAACCCTATCCTCCTGACCTTAAAAAACCCAAAGGAGTGTGATTCAAAACTATACACTCTAGGGGCAGATGTTAGTGGATCAGATCACAAATCAAGAATAACTTACCTCAACATCACAAATATATAGGATACTTATAAGATTGAAACTGGATATACAGAGAGGAACCTCTGGATTGAGTGGATGATGTACACTGCTGAGACAATGTGTATGAGGAATTGCATTGCCTGTTCAACAGGAAGACCAGCACCTGCCACTGTTCCCTTTAGACTAAATCCATCCAATGATGAACCTGGGTTGCAGTGCATACTACAACTCTTCAAAAGAAAGAAGTTTCAAAACTGTACCACAATACACTGTTCCCACCAGTAGAAAGGGTACAATGTAAAATGTTTGGAACTGCTGGTTGCACCTTTATGGCCAGAATAATTCTGGTATAGATAAACCATTTACAAGCTGGCTACAATCAATATTTGGAAAATGGAAAAATATTGTGTTATCCGTGATAACCCCAATAGGAATCGTGATCGCCGTCCTTGTTACCTGTGGCTGCTGTATAGTGCCCTGTGCAAGAGGACTGATACAGAGATGGATAGATATTAGTTTCACAAAGAAAGAATACTTGTACAGTGAGGGAAAAAAGTATTTGATCCCCTGCTGATTTTTAACATGTGTCCACTGACAAAGAATTGATCAGTCTATACTTTTAATGGTTGGTGTATTTTAACAGTGAGACAGAATAACAGAATAAAAAAAAAAATCAAGAAAAATGTATGTCAAAAAAGTTATAAATTGATTTGCAGGTTAGTGAGTGAAATAATTATTTGATTCTGTATCAATCAGCAAGATTTCTGGCTCCCAGGTATCTTTTATACAGGTAACAAGCTGAGATTAGGAGCACTCTCTTAAAGGGAGTGCTCCTAATCTCAGCTCGTTATCTGTATAAAAGACACCTGTCAACAGAATCAATCAATCAATCCGATGGCCAAGACCAAAGAGCTGTTCAAGGATGTCCGAGACAAGATTTTAGACCTACACAAGGCTGGAGTGGGCTACAAGATCATTGCCAAGCAGCTTGGTGAGAAGGTAACAACAGTTGGTGCGTATTTTCGCAAATGGAAGAAACACAAAATAACGGTTAGTCTCCCTCGGTCTGGTGCTCCATGCAAGATCTCACCTCGTGGAGTTTCAATGATCATGAGAACGGTGAGGAATCAGCCCAGAACTACACAAGATCTTGTTAATGATCTCAAGACAGCTGGGACCATAGTCACAAGAAAACAATTGGTAACACACTACGCCATAAAGGACTGAAATTCTGCAGTGCCCGCAAGGTCCCCCTGCTCAAGAAAGCACAGTTTGCCAATGAACATCTGAATGATTCAGAGGAGAACTGCGTGAAAGCGTTGTGGTCAGATGAGACCAAAATCTAGCTTTTTGCCATCAACTCAACTTGTGTTTGGAGGAGGAGGAATGCTGCCTATGACCCCAAGAGCACAATCCCCACGGTCAAACATGGAGGTGGAAACATTATGCTTTGGGGGACACGACAACTGAACTGCATCAAAGGGACAATGGACGGGGCCATGTACCGTCAAATCTTGGGTGAGAACCTCATTCCCTCAGCCAATGGGTTGTGGATGGATATTCCAGCATGACAAAACACACAGCCAAGGCAACAAAGGAGTGACTCAAGTAGAAGCACATTAAGGTACTGGAGTAGCCTAGCCATTCTCCAGACCTTAATCCCATTGAGAATATATGGTGGGAGCTGAAGGTTCAAGTTGCCAAACATAAGTCTCAAAACCTTGAAGAGGATCTGCAGGAGGAGTGGGACAAAACCCCTCCTGAGATGTGTGCAAACCTGGTGGCCAACTACAAGAAACGTCTGATCTCTGTGATTGCCAACAAGGGTTTTTCCACCAAGTACTAAGTCAAAGGAGTCAAATACTTTTTTCACTCATTGACCTGCAAATCAATTTATACCTTTTTTGACATGTGTTTTTCTTGTTTTTTTGTTTTTGTTATTTTGTCTATCACTGTTAAAATACACCTACCATTAAAATTATAGACTGATCTTTCTTTGTCAGTGGACAAACATTCAAAATTGGCAAGTGATCAAATAGAGGGTACTGTGTGAGATCCAGATGATCAAGGGACTGAGGAAGATGAATAAGCTGATGAAGAACAAGACGATAATATGCAACAAGAGATCCTTGTATGAAGAGAATACTGAAAATCCAAAAGGAGTTCAACTCTGAATGATGCAAGTTCTTGGACACCTGTTCCCAATCGACACCTTGTTTTGACTTTGCATATTTTGTATATATTTTTTATTATTATAATAAGGATGCTAATAATTATAAACAAGAGGGAAATTATAGAAAAATATTCACAAAGGGTTAATTTTCCTTCCTTAGCTTTGTAGAAATGTCCAGGGTCGGGACAACCTGGAGTTGAAGTAAACAAGATGTTTTACTAAGATAACAATAAGCTTTTACACACAATAGATACTTTCTTTCCAAGGACATCTTAGAAATGTTTAAACCACAATTGGAAGAGTTTAATGATTCATGGTAACGCTACACTTCACATCTGTGTATAAAAGAGCTTGTGAAATGATATTAGAGATACAGTACTTTAAAATGCATTTGTGTAAACTTGTGTTTCACTGTTATCTCTCCTTGATATCAAGTATTAACTCTTATGATTTATGTTTTTTTTTTGTTTTGTCTCACACAGGTTTTTTTTTTCTAACATATAAACACAATTTCATGCCTTAGCTGGTCTCTGGAGGCATTCTCAATGAAGGGTTCCTTTTGGAGCAGGACTGGCAGTTAAAGCTGTTGTGACTCTCAGCTCCTAAGCATGAGCAGGGTAATGGGTTAGATGTCAAATGCTAATAGGTATTCCCAGACAATTAGATAATTCTTCTAGGACTGGGGCTCTGGACTAAGGGATTCTCAGTACTGGTTGCACAGTGTGTCATTCTGGTTATATTAAGTGTTCTATAGAAGTTGTTCCTAGACTATATTATAATACTGGATGCCATGTAATTGTGGCTAACAGCTTCCACATTGATTAAGTTCATGTTAAAACATGCTTGACAGTTTGTATATATTTTTATATGCAGCTTTGTTGTAATTAAAGAAAGACATGCAAGTCTATGGGGGTATAAACAAGTTACTGTTTACAAAGGCAGATTTCGGAAAGATACCCTGTACAACTGACACAATATTTAATCCACCCTTTAAAAACCAGAGAGTTCAGCAATAAAGACCTCTCCTTTGTGCTTAGATACAATTAGCTTCTAACCCACCAAACACTATGACAGTTATTTTTTGCCTACTGAACTATATCTTAGTCTCAAACTACTGATTGTATTACCTTGGGTTGATGTTTAGTGGAAAGTTTTTTCCTATACATACCCTGTATCCAATTCAATAGATAGAGTCTCTCTTTTGTCTAGGGCATACAGTAGTTGTCTATGTTCCTTTGCTGGATGCTCCGATAACATGATTTGTGACTCTCTTGCAGGTGAGGTGTAGAAAGGAACCCTGTGAACGTGTGGAGGTCTAACTGGTGGGATGTTCATAGTGCCAGTCCAGCTGACCCTATTCTGTCACAATGCTCTAATGGTGCATTGAAGTATTTTAAATGCAATGGAATATTTTTTTCATTATTATATATTTTAGTTTTATATATTATATATATATATATATATATATATATATATTTTAATTTTCAGTTTTATTTCTTATTTAAATGGCTTTATATTTTGTCTTGATAAACAAAACTGCTAAGTCTGACAGTGGTATCCTTGATTCCTTGTGCATCACATATATAGTTGTGAGCATGCTGGTCGTCACTAACGCTGCGGGCTTGCGTAGCGAGTCCGCAGCAACTGCGGTACTTGCGAAGCGAGAGCTGCAGTTGATGGTAAGGAGCACCATAGGCACTCATCCCTACGACCCCCTATAACTTTCGGCCCGTAAATGCGGTGGAGGCTCCCAGGTCGGTTGCAATGAGCCGCATGCGGGACTTACAACGCAAAATTTATGGACTTTCCATCCAAAAATATGCCCTCGCAAAAAAACGACCTTAACGCCCGAACCGCTCGCACAACAAAACATCAAAAACACAATAAATACACACAACAAATACATAAAAAGCTTACCCACAGCAAGGGGGGCACCCAGGACCTCTGCAAGCGAAGTTACACCTCAATTTAAGTACAAATTAAAGAGTTTACACACACGAAAATCCCCTAAGCGAGAGAAAAAATGACAGACGAAAAAAAAAGAAAACGAGGCTAAAGGACCCTAAACACGCAAAACACCACCAAGCACATACGGATTTGCCAAAAAGCCGTACGAGGTACAAGATACATCATTAGCAAGGACACTACATCATACACCGCCGCGTAGCACATAGACATTAGCCGCCATTTTACAACACTAACTTACACAATGCGGAAGTACACAGCTACCCTAACGGTTTACCCTCGAGCATGCAGCCTATTTACACTACACACTGCGCACATTGTTGACACTTGCACCTCAGCTCCACAACAGTGCAAACCTACATTATATGCTGTAGGGACAGCAAAACAGATTGTCAGTTCTTCAGCACAATGCTTCCTGCATATATTACTTCCAAATAGGTAAAGTATAATTAGTCTTTTATAATATGTTGAGATTTCACAAACAGTAATATCCCCAGCAGATTGCCACCATTTGCTGTAGTTTGTATTTTAATTCAGACAAAGTACACAGAGAAAACCAGTTATATTGGCCAAAAAGTCACCAACATATATTATAAATGTATTTTACTACATGAGTTAACAGATACAAGCATTGGTTGATCCCAGTAGATAACCTAGCTCTCAAGAGGCTGTTCTATATGAACAGTATTTATATATATATATATATATATATATATATATATATATATATATATATATATATATATATATATAAACGTCAATTCTGTTCTTCCGGATTATTATGATAGATCTTTCATGCACATCTGTCATGGCCCCCTTTCTAGGGCCTGGATCCTGGTGCTTTGAGCCACCATAGAGAACATACCGCCCCATAGGAAAATGGGTAGGGGAATTATATTGCCACATGGGAAATGTGGGCAGGTGGGATGAATAGCCAAAAACATAGGGACATAGTGTACCACCATGCTTCATATGGTCTTATGGCATATGTCTCTGTCGTATGCTGTATACTATATGTAATTCCCCATGTAATATTATTGTGTTATGTGTAATGTTTAAACTTCAACTAAACGGTGCTGGTGCCAAGATTTCCAAGAACCCAATGGTCCTTGTGGGTAGTTAACCTGTAGTCTATAGCAGGTGGCCCTGGGCAGTAATAGACTCTATCCCTGGATCATCACAACTGGTTGGCAGTGGTGAGATCTCGTCCAAGAACCGTCAGCAAGAATGGGATATGGTGATCTATACAGTTCTGAAGTCTAGTACTGTTAGCAGCTTGGCAGGGATGCAGAAACTGATCAGCAATTTTGCCAAACCTTGAAATCCAGGTCCAAATACAAGAAAGGCCAGCACTGGATAGATGAGATCATGGACTACATGGAGGCCTGCAGAGCAGAGGTGATCAGGGAGAAAAGAAGCCCGATCGCCAGTATGTTGGAGCAGTGATGGCAACAGAAAGGGATAGGTGGACAGCTCTTCTAAATCAGCGGATGGCTAACCCTTGGGATCCAGCCTGGGGAGAAGCTAGCAGAACGGCTTGAGAACCTGGTGTGGTTGGGTAGGGAAATTATATTGCCCCATGGGAAATGTGGGCAGATGGGTGGTGGGGTGAATAGCCCCAAAACATAGGGCCATAGTGTACTACCATGCTTCATATCGTCTTATGGCATATGTCTCTGCTTTATCCTGTTTACTATATGTAATTCCCCATGTAATATTACTGTGTTCTGTGTAATGTTTAAACTTTAAGTAAATGGTCATGATACAGTTGAACAAAATAGTTCTACAACGTAGACAGACAGGAACCAGTGATTGTATTGTAATCTGTTTTGTCCTGTTGTTTGCCTATTGTTCACAGGTGCTAAAAATAATGCTAAGGTTGAACCCCATATGGAGTCAATCTCCTGTGTTTGTCTGCCCCTCCCTGTCATTGTTGTATTGTATGCACACCCTCTGTATCTAACTGCTATACATATTGCTAACTTTTCAAAAATAAGTCAGTTGACATATAGCAATTGTCTGCTCTCTTATTGGATCCTGATCCTATCTCCACCCTGCAAGTAACTTGTCCTGGTCACTTGGCTACTGAGACACCTAGAAGTGCTGATTCCTGATGGAGAGACCCTGACTGATACAGAAGCCACATATCAGGGTGCAGGTGCCGAGATTTGCAAGAATGCAATGGTCCTTGTGGGTAGTTAACCTGTAGTCTATAGCAGGTGGCCCTGGGCAGTAATAGCCCCTACCCCTGGATGGTCAAAACACCATTCACTCAGTGTCCAAAATATATGAAAAGACAAGAAGGGTAGAGTAGGAGAGAGAGCACCACTAAAGTATACTATAGTGCAGATCATTCACGAGTTGACCCTAGTATCCATATGCAGGAGTATATTACAATGGACTCTCACCTCAAAAGAACTATGAGGTATGTTTTCGCATGGGTTGAATCGCCAAGAAAGTCTCTGGTCCAGCTCCTTGGATTTTGTCAAATCTCAGTGACTTTACTCCTTTAGCCTGGTGATGGTGTATTCATTTTATAGTATTCAATGCCCAGACAGCATTACAGTAAGTGATATTTGTATGTATGGATGCTATCTTTTAACTTCTCTGATGTGGACGTACCCCAACTAGGTGATGGACAACATGGATAAGTTTGAAATAAAATTATCTTTATTTATTCTATATAAACATTTTCTAATCAATTCAATTATATTAGACAGTATAAAAAACAGATGTAGATGATTTATTCTTAGCTTGTATGGTGTATGTATAACACAAATATAAACGATTTTCGCTGGCGTGGCAGCTTCCTCAGTATCTTTTCCCCTGTAATGGAGCATATATAAACACAAGTGCTAGTAAAAATTGCTCCCATGTGACAGTGTCAGGGGTTTAAAATACACTAAAAAGTAAGTGGCTTAAGGTGTTAATTTATATTACAATATACTGAAAAGAGATAGTGAGACTAGAATTCATAAAATTGCAAATAAATAATTATCAAGAATATATATATATATATATATATATGTGGCACATATACAGTACATATATATTACATGCTACATAAGTAGTAATAATTAATTGATAACAGATAAAGAAAGGGAGTGTGACAAAATATACACGTAAAAAAGGAGCAAATATTTCATCATTGACAATGGGTGCTGAGCCCTGTTACACTGAACCAAAATACAGTCAGGTCCATAAATATTGGGACATCGACATAATTCTAATCTTTTTGGATCTATACACTACCACAGTGGATTTGAAATGAAACGAACAAGATGTGCTTTAACTGCAGACTTTCAGCTTTAATTTGAGGGTATTTACATCCAAATCAGGTGAACAGTGTAGGAATTACAACAGTTTGTATATGTGCCTCCCACTTTTTAAGGGACCAAAAGTAATGGGACAGATTAACAGTCATAAAACAAACTTTCACTTTTTAATACTTGGTTGTAAATCCTTTGCAGTCAATTACAGCCTGAAGTCTGGAACGCATAGACATCACCAGACGCTGGGTTTCATCCCTGGTGATGCTCTGCCAGACCTCTATTGCAACTGTCTTCAGTTCCTGCTTGTTCTTGGGGCATTTTCCCTTCAGTTTTGTCTTCAGCAAGTGAAATGCATGCTCAATCGGATTCAGATCAGGTGATTGACTTGGCCATTGCATAACAAAACTCTTTGGTTGCTTTTGCAGTAAGCTTCGGGTCATTATCCATCTGCACTGTGAAGCGCCGTCCAATGAGTTCTGAAGCATTTGGCTGAATATGAGCAGATAATATTGCCCGAAACACTTCAGAATTCATCCTGCTGCTTTTG
Organism: Discoglossus pictus; assembly: GCA_027410445.1. Classification (NCBI taxonomy): domain Eukaryota; kingdom Metazoa; phylum Chordata; class Amphibia; order Anura; family Alytidae; genus Discoglossus; species Discoglossus pictus. The sequence goes on along the minus strand of CM050166.1, from coordinate 172,819,316 downwards.
TCAGCAGTCACATCATCAATAAATACAAGAGAACCAGTTCCATTGGCAGCCATACATGCCCACGCCATGACACTACCACCACGCTTCACTGATGAGGTGGTGTGCTTTGGATCATGAGCAGTTCCTTTCCGTCTCCATACTCTTCTCTTCCCATCACTCTGGTACAAGTTGATCTTAGTCTCATCTGTCCATAGGATGTTGTTCCAGAACTGTGAAGGCTTTTTTAGGTGTTGTTTGGAAAACTCTAATCTGGCCTTCCTGTTTTTGAGGCTCACCAATGGTTTACATCTTGTGGTGAACCCTCTGTATTTACTCTGGTGAAGTCTTCTCTTGATTGTTGACTTTGACACACACATACACCTACCTCCTGGAGAGTGTTCTTGATCTGGCCAACTGTTGTGAAGGGTGTTTTCTTCACCAGGGAAATAATTCTTCGGTCATCCACCACAGTTGTTTTCCGTGGTCTTCCGGGTCTTTTGGTGTTGCTGAGCTCACCGGTACGTTCTTTCTTTTTAAAGGTTGTTCCAAACAGTTGATTTGGCCACACCTAATGTTTTTGCTATCTCTCTGATGGGTTTGTTTTGTTTTTTCAGCCTAATGATGGCTTGCTTCACTGATAGTGACAGCTCTTTGGATCTCATATTGAGAGTTAACAGCAACAAATGCAAATAGCACACTTGAAATGAACACTGGAGCTTGTATCTGCTCTTTGTAAATGGGATAATGAGGGAATAACACACACCTGGCCATGGAACCGCTGAGCAGCCAATTGTCCCATTACTTTTGGTCCCTTAAAAAGTGGGAGGCACATATACAAACTGTTGTAATTCCTACACCGTTCACCTGATTTGGATGTAAATACCCTCAAATTAAAGCTGAAAGTCTGCAGTTAAAGCACATCTTGTTAGTTTCATTTCAAATCCATTGTGGTGGTGTATAGAGCCAAAAAGTTTAGAATTGTGTCGATGTCCCAATATTTATGGACCTGACTGTATATATATCTGTAAACGGGTAAAAGGGTAAGAGAGCGCACCGCATAATGCAAAAGGTTGGATATCATACCTGTTATGGTATCACCTATTTAGGATGTCTGGTGAACTGTACTATTGCACTACATAAATACAAAGAATAAATAAATAAAATTGAATTGATGTTACTCGCCCCAACTAATAGTATATAGGTTACATAAAACAACCGGTAAGTTACACATGTGAAAACTACCACTAATGGCTGTAAGCAAGTACTGTCCCCTATTTCCCCATGTATAGTATAACACAATCACAGTATACAAAACTGATAAATGTACAGTAAATAAGATACAATGAAAATGGTGATGTTGATAAAATAATGGAGTTAATATTGAAGTTACAATCATCATCTATACTGTTAATGAGAGGTCAGGTAAGATATAATCATTGGAAATCGCAAAGTGTTTACAGGCTATTATAGTGTGAGATGCCGATTTTAGCAGCCTTTATCTGTCACAGAAACATGCAAGGGCAGCTATCGCCCATCCGGGCTACAGAAACACTGTTATATGTTACGCCATGTATAAGTTTGCAAGACATTAATAATCCAGAGATACTGTGACAGATCTATGGTGTTGGAGATATGAAACCTCATGTTATATACCATAACTGGAGCCAGGGCTATCATTGCTACATTCCTTTATATTATTGTCATGCTACTGCTAAGTTTACATGACATTGATCCAGAAATACTGTACCAGACCTTTGGTGTGGATAAAAGTTCTTATAATGCACCACTAATGAAGTAAAAGGGGATCTCATCTTTATGGAAATAACTAAAGACATTATCAGATCATGACTATATAAAATAATGGTGACCAGTAGAATACTTACAGGTATGTGGTAATGCCTTATCTAATAGTAAAAAGATATACATTATTTATATTAAAGTTTAGGGTATACTTTTGACCACTAACAATAATAGTAATATGGTGCTTTCATGTGTCTAGACATGACAAGAGCACACTATAGGGACATGTAGTGAAAATTATAATAATATATATAGTGTTGCATAAATGCATATAGTCTATCTCTTTTCAGTAGATTGTAATATAAATTAGCACCTTGAGCTACTTGCTTTTTGGTGCATTTTAAACACCTGACAAGATCACATGGGGCAATTTTTACTAGCACTTGTGTTCATACAGGGGAAAAGATACTGATAATAATAATGATAATAATGATAATAATAATAATAATAATGATAATAATAATAATAATAATAAATGTATACAGCACTTTGTTCCAGAAGGAAATCAAATCCATTGTATTAGCTTTACTTACATGTACAGGATTTATCTTATGAAAGGATTGCATGGTTATGATTATATACTCAAAATTATTCTGCTGAAAGCTACATTGACAAAAATAAGTTTCATATTAACCTTCTTACAAAATAACAGGAGTTTTAGTCAGGGAGTTCATTGCTTTTGCAATCACTATAACTTTATTGACTTAATTATGAGGATTTCCTGCATAATTAATGGCTGATGAGATAAGCAATACTAAATATTTGATCAGGATTATTACATTTACTGACATATCTCTGAGTACAAATAATGTATATTTACACAACCTGTACTAATCTCTTCATGTCTGTTTTCACACACAGTGTCACTAATAGTCCTTATAGAAGACAGCTCTAAACAGTAAACTATATTTGATGTCACGCCTGTTAATTAAAAAATGGAAACTGTTTGGCAGGGTGTAACATTCATGAAAAGTACTTCAAAAATAGTTCTGGCGTAGGCACATACTCTTTAGAAAAAGGGTAATTATGAGCATGCTCCAGGCAATGTGGCATGTATGGTCATTTTACTGTTGAAAAAGGGAACTTGAAAATATGTCACTTATTTTTAAAATGTAAAGAAATATAATACTACTGTTTATATGTATTTATTAGACTGTGAAATCTGCCATTTTGCTTCCAGTTGCTTAACTTGCTGAGATGGGAGGAGACTGAATACACAGGAAGTCTGTTTCTTCAAAGTGAAAAGGCGGCAGTAACTCCCAGCAACACTAATGGGAAGGTTATTAATTTATACGTACACATCCACCTAAGGAAATAACAAAATAAAAGCCTGCAGCAAAGAATAATTGCATATAAAATTTTAAAGCTGAGTTTCTTTTTTATTGTGCATTCTAATAAAATTTGCTCACTTCATGTTTAGTTAAATAAAGGACCATATGGGAAAAAAGTCGACCAAGGTTGTCCTTTAAAACATCCTGTGATGAGTATAATTGTTATCTGCACAATTATGTCCAGGACATGGAGGAAGGTTGGGGAGGAGTGTAGCCAAGCCATGATTGAGAGGAACTATGTCTTTAAATTATATTTTCTAACAAAGCCTCTTTGCTGATGACGGCACATATGTTTTCTTATGTTAATTATTGATGAACTGCAAATAGATTTAACTTGAAAAGCTCTTACTCTGGCCCTTTTTAAATTGGTTTCAGTCCACACAACAAAAACATTGAAATTCTTTATCAAAGTGTTCTAGGAAAAATGAGCTAAATGAGGATAAATGTAGCACTAGTGTTTTACCAAAAAATAAACATATTTAATATTAATCAGTTTGCACAGCAGCATAAAAGGAGACAGTTGGAAGGATATGGAATTAGAGCAAGTAGTCAACACCAACTACATATCTTCAGTGTGAAAAAAAGATTATTATATAATTATATTTTCAAAATCTCAATACTTAAATTAGCATATTTTTTATTAATTACATTGAATCTGGATATTCTCATAAATGTGTATTACCTAATTATACTTGAAAAATCACACAATTTCTATTATAATAGAGGCAGTGAGGCAATGGGAGTGCCCCTTGACCTGAGGAGCCTGGGGATGCCAGGATTGGCTGACCGCAGGGTGGGGTTAGAGGCAGAGAGCGCGGGAGCCCCATTTTAGCCTCACTCCGCGGCCGGCCATCACGAGGAGCAGTGGGAGGTCTGAGCAGCTCCTAGCAACGTGGTCCAAGCGGCGGCTGATCGCATAAATGGCTGATCATAAGAAACAATGTTGTGTGTTGGTGTGTTTGTTGGTTGTTGTGCTCATTTCCCCCCCTTTTCATTGTGCTGCATTTTACCTCAGCCTGGCTAGTTTCAGCTGTGCTTTCTATTTAAGCAAGAGGATTTTCCCTCTTGTCCTTGTTTATTGTTGTGTGTTTGCTTTGTGTGGTTTTGTTTGTTTTATTGTTTCTGTTCATCATTATTCTATTCATCTATATTATTTTAGCCCTCTTGGCTTGGGGGTCCAGGCTCTTAGTCGGGTGTTTGTGACTGTGTGTCCCACCCCTTCATCCCCCTCCTCCTAGTTTTATCCCTTATTTTTGGTGTGACGGATCCGCTCCTGGTACACAAGGATGGGACAGCACTCTCCAGATTTCAGTTTACTTAGGTACTGAAGTTCAGTCTGCGGCGTTTGGGCCTTAAGCAGGCGGAGTTTGGGACCCACTTGTTTAGAATTGGGGCTGCTACAGAGACAGCGCAGCTGGGACTACCGGAGGTCATTATAAAGCGGATCGGGAGATGAGAATCCAGACGTTTTCTAACATATGTGAGACCAACACCTGGGGTATATTAACGGCGCTAGCATCACAGGGCCCAGGTGAAAAAAGGGCACCAGCCATGATCTCGTTTCTACAGACTGAGGGTGAGGGTCGGGGGTGGGGGCGACTCTTAACTGATGACAGGGTTGAGGGCATTGCACAAGCAACAAAAAGTACAAATAGCAGACGGGGAGCTAGGCCAGTGAATGTCCGGTTTAGCGGGTAGGGCTTGGGCCTTAGATGGGGAAGCGTCTCACGCTGGTTCCCCCCAAAAAGTTACAGCAACAGAACGTGTGGTGCCTGTGGCAAATACAAGTGGAGCTGTAGCAGTGTCAGGCGAGTCCTTAAGGCCTACGGTATTATGCCCCCTTGATAACTTGGGTGCGCATCTTACTTTACTCAAGAAGTTAAGGAGCTTATATGGCATCTGCAGATGCCAATTAAGGCATCTGCAGATGGATGCCTAACTGCAAGTTCCGGCACCTGTGCTCCAGTTGCGGAGGAGAGCATCCACTGGCACAATGCAATAAGCACAGAGTGGGTGGTAGAAAGAATGAGCCAACTACAAAAGGGCAAGACCCCAGTGCACATGCATGCAATGTTGCCGTGGTTAAGACTCTTCGGTTGGTCCTCAACGGCGAAGCTCTTGTTGGATGGTTTCCGGGAAGGCTTTGTGATTCCTTGCAAAACGGTGTGGTCTGGTAAGGAACCGCAGAACCTAAAAATAGTCTGAAGAATTCCTGGACGTGTTATGGGCAAAACTGAGTAAAGAATTACAGCTGGGTAAGATGTCGGGGCCATTCAGATCATGCCCCATCAACAACCTTAGGGTTTCTCCTCTGGGAATAGTTACCAAGAAAGAAGAAGGGAAGTTCAGGTTAATACATCACTTGTCGTACCCGGCTGGAAGTTCGGTGAATGATGGGATAGACAAGAACTTGTCTTCGGTGTTATATGGTCCGAAATCTTGTCCGGGGGCAGTGATGGCCAAGGTGGATATTGAATCCGCCTTTCGCCTGTTGCCGGTGCACCCGGATAGCTGTCACTTCACGGTGGAGTATTTTGTTGACCTGTGCTTGCCCATGGGATGCTCAATATCGTGCGCTTATTTCGAGGCCTTCAGCTCATTCTTGCAACGGATCATGGTGAGGGAGTCAGGTTTTAACAGCATCACCCACTATCTGGATGATTTCCTGTTCGTTGGGCCAGAGGCGAGAGACACGTGTGCATTTATCCTAGAGACGTTCACCTGAGTGATAGGGGAATTCGGCGTGCCGTTAGCACATGAGAAGACAGAAGGCCCTACGACAAGGTTGTCGTTCCTAGAGATATGTTTTGATTCTCAGAGGATGGAATGTAGCCTGCCCATGGGCAAAGTAGAGAATCTAAAGCAAGAACTCAAACAGCTGGCTAGGGCCAGGTGGATCATACTGCGTCGACTGGGCAAGCTGAACTTTGCCTGTTTTATAATCCCGGTGGGATGGATTTTTAGCCAGAGGTTGGTGCAGGCGACGGTAGGCGCATGGCGCCCGCATCACTTTATTAGCATCACAACGCCTATGAGGGAGGACGCCAGGGTCTGATTGCCATTCTTGAGCGCATTTAATGGAAAGGCGCTAATACAGCGACAGGCACAGTCCAGTAGAATATTGGAGCTGTATACAGACGCGTCAGGCGCCTCTGGTATGGGGGCATACTTTGGCGGCAAATGGTGTTCTAGCCCGTGGCTGGAGCAGTGGGCAACCGCGGGACTTACAAAAAACCTTGCATTTCTAGAGCTGTTTCCCATAGTGGTGGCCCTGCACATATGAGGCATAGATTTTGCGGATAGGCAGATTGTTTTTTTCTCGGAAAACATGGCGGTGGTAGAAACAGTCAACAACACAACAGCATTGTCAATACCTCTAATTCGCTTGATACGGCACTTAGTCCTAGGATGCCTACTTTGAAACATCTGGTTTAAAGCTAAACAATTCCCAGGCTATGAAAACAGGATCACTGAGGCACTCTCGTTCACAGTGGGACCAGTCAGGGTGTTGGCATTGGAGGCACGCAAGAAGGGAAAAGAGCTTCCAAAGTGCTTATGGGAGCTTGGAGCAGAGAGATAGCTGCTTGGGCCGGGGGTTCGTTGGCACCGGCGACAAGGAACAGCTACAAGAGAGTATGGGACAAGTAGAGGGAGCTGGTGGATGTGGCAGATGGTGCCGATACGGAGGAAAGGATGGTTGGTGTCCTTTTATAGTGCCTAAATTGATGCATTGAGTCCGCAGAGTCGGCGGCATCAGTTAGGAAGCAGGTAGCGGACCTAACCTTCATGTTTAAGTGTGGTGAGGCTTGTCGTGCAAGGGTTGTTCAAAGGTGAACACAGTCACGACGGGAGTCGTCCAATCACCTTCTCGTTACTGCTAAAGTTGTCAGCAGTGCTGGTGGAGATCTGTAATACGGCCTACAAACCGTTACTGTTTAAAACCACTTTCTCACTAGCATTCTTTGGAGTGTTCCGGTTTGGGGAGCGAGTCGCGGCAAGTAAACACGGTTCAGGAGGCATACTGATGGTGGATGTCTGTCTGCAGGATGACAGAGTAATGGTTTGATTATGGAGATCCAAGATGGATCAGGCTGGAAAGGGGAAGAAGATCAGCCTCAAGAAAGTGGGCACGGACTGCTGACCTTGCGAATGCTTGAGGGCGTTTTTACAGCGGCGTCCTGGTGTGACGGGTCTGCTCCTGGTACATGAGGATGGGACAGCACTCTCCCGATTTCAGTTTACTAGGGTACTGAAGTTCAATCTGTGGTGTTTGGGCCTTAACCAGGCGGAGTTTGGGACCCACTTGTTTAGAATTGGGACTGCTATGGAGGCAGCGTGGCTGGGAAAATCGGACGTCATGATAAAGCGGATTGGGAGATGGGAATCCAGATGTTTTCTGACATACGTGAAACCGACAGCCCGAGTATATTATGGATGGCTAGTGGTGGTTATACTCTGTCGTTATCGTTACAGGACGAAGACAGCTGTGGATAATTGGGCACTCCTACGTGCATTGGTTTACCGGTTCGCCACGGGTAAGAGGAAAGACGAACAACTGGGCGTGCCGGTGGAGACCATGCAGGTGAGGTGGCTCAGAGTTTGAGGGCTCGGCTGGGAGCAACTGAGTGGGCTACTGGAATCCCACGCCAGGCGTTGGGGGCATCCCAGCATGCTATTAGTCCATGTCAGGGGTAACGATTTGGGTCCATTCCCTATGAAGAAGTTAATTAGGGACATGAAGCAGGGCGTTTTGGATTGGTTGCACACATTCAAGGGTGTATTCATAATCTGGTCAGAGATGATCAAAAGGAGATTGTGGAGGAGTACCAGAAAACCTGCGTGTCATGATAGGGCGAGACAGAAAGTCAATAGACTGATCTCTAGTTTTATGAGGAAGCAGGGGTTCGTGGGATTCCGACACAAGGAATTCGATGATGAAGAGGCAAAATTGTTTTCCTTATCAGATCGTGTGCACCTGATGGATGTGGAGTTAGAGCTAATGATGCTGGAATTCAAGGGTGGGGGGGTACAGCGGGATCTTTCAGCGCAGGGGGGGATCCGCTGACTCATTAGTGATTCCCTCATCCGCTTTGTGGCAAGGGCCAGGTAGTTGAGAAGGGGGTCCTTCCCCCCCTTAAATCAGGGGCGTGGTAAAGCACAGCATTGGTTCCCTGAGCGTGGGCCTAGGGCGGGAGGTTCGCTACATCTGGCCAGGCTCCTCCTCCTAGGTTTTGTTTGTTGTTATGGTTTGTTAATAAATACGCTGTGGCCAGCTTTACTCACAATCCAGGTTTCTGTGTTGGTATTTTATTATTAAGTTATTTACGTAAAAGGGGTTAATTGTTACTTAGGCCCATGAGGATTCCTCTAGGTCAAGTGAAAAGCATGGGACAAATGGAGTATAGAATTGCCTAATATCCATTTGCCTGAGATCAGTATTACAATAAATGCCAGAAATGCAGTTCCACTGTTTGTTCTAATTACCGTATATACTCGAGTATAAGCCAAGTTTTTTAGCCCTTTTTTTAAGGCTAAAAAGGGCCCCCTCTGCTTATACTCGAGTCACTCCCCCTAGTGTCTCTCTAACCCCCCCCTTGTGTCTCTCTACCCCCCCCGTGTCTCTCTAACCCCCCTCGTGTCTCTCTAACCCCCCTCGTGTCTCTCTAACCCCCCTCGTGTCTCTCTACCCCCCTGTGTCTCTTTCCCTCCCCCCTCCTCATCCTTAACCCCCCTCCTAATCATCAACTCCCCTCCTCATAAATCCCCTCCTCAACCCCCTCCTCACTGTCTCCCCTCCCGGCACCCGGTATATGCTAATGACGCTGCGCGCATGTGACGTCACATGCGCGCCGGGTCAAGACGGAGCAGAGGCCGGAGAAGAAGCAGGTAAGTGAGGGGGAGGTATTTAGAGGGGAGAATGTGAGGAGGAGGGGGGTTGAGGTTGAGGGGGGGTGAGGAGGGGGTTGATGAGGAGGAGGAGGGAGGTTGAGGAGGGGGGTTGAGGGGGGTGAGGATGAGGATGGGGGTTGAGGAGGGGGGATGAGGATGGGGGTTGAGGAGGGGGGTTGAGGATGGGGGGTTGATGATGAGGAGGGAGGTTGAGGAGGGGGGTTGAGGTTGAGGGGGGTGAGGAGGGGGAAGAGGATGGGGGTTGAGGATGAGGATGGGGGGTTGAGGATGGGGGTTGAGGAGGGGGTTGATGAGGAGGAGGGAGGTTGAGGAGGGGGGTTGAGGTTGAGGGGGGTGAGGAGTGGGTTGATGAGGAGGAGGGAGGTTGAGGTTAAGGAGGGGGGTGAGGTAGGGGGTTAAGGATGAGGATATTGAGGTTGAGGATTGGGGGTTGAGGAGGGGGTTGATGAGGAGGGGGGGTGAGGAGGAGGAGGGAGGTTGAGGAGGGGGGTTGAGGTTGAGGGGGGATGGGGATGGGGGGTTGAGGATGAAGATGGGGGTTGAGGAGGAGGGTTGAGGATGGGGGTTGAGGATGGGGCGTTGAGGATGAGGGGGGGTGAGGAGGGGGTTGAGGATGAGGATGGGGGGTTGAGGGGGGAGGATGAGGATGGGGGGGTTGAGGGGGGAGGATGAGGATGGGGGGTTGAGGGGGGAGGATGAGGATAGGGGGGTTGAGGAGTGAGGTTGAGGGGGGGTTGAGGGGGCAGGATGAGGATGGGGGGGTTGAGGAGTGAGGTTGAGGGGGGGTTGAGGAGGGAGGATGAGGAGGGAGGTTGAGGATGAGGAGGGAGGTTGAGGAGGGGGTTGAGGATGAGGAGGGAGGTTGAGAATGAGGAGGGAGGTTGAGAATGAGGAGGGAGGTTGAGGTTATTGAGGGGGGTTGAGGTTGAGGAGGGGGTTGAGGTTGAGGAGGGGGTTGAGGATGGGGGGGTTGAGGTTGAGGAGGGGGTTGAGGATGGGGGGGTTGAGGTTGAGGAGGGGGTTGAGGATGGGGGGGTTGAGGATGAGTGGGGTGAGGATGAGGGGGTTGAGGATGAGGAGTGGGGTTGAGGAGGGAGGTTGAGAATGAGGAGGGGGGTTGAGTAGGGTGATAAGAGAGGGGGGAAGAGACACATGGAAGGGAGAGGGGAGAAGAGACACAGGAGAGAGAGGGGGGACACAGGGGGGCAGCACATTTCCCACCCTCGGCTTATACACGAGTCACTCATTTTACCCAGTATTTTGTGGTAAAATAGGTGCCTCGGCTTATACTCGGGTCGGCTTATACTCGTGTATGTACGGTATGTAAAAATGCATTGGTTTTCATCCTGGTGATGAATGTATCATTACAAATTTTCAAATGTGTTATTTTTAAATGACCACTAAAGTGTCATATTTATATTAACCAAAGAAAGAATCTTTACTTTTAAACTATTATATTCAGTTTCGAATTACTAGGATCACACTTTGTTTTTGTTCCTGACATACTCACCTGGGAAAGACCACAGTTTGGATCACTAATTCTGCTGAAAGACTGACACTTTAAAGTGGCATTTAACTATAGGTTTAAATGGAATCCTCAGACACAGGCAGAGGCTGCCAATATTAATATTTTCTCTAAACATACTTATGGCTTACTGAACCACTTATGTCATTTGTTTTGACATACTTTACAAACACATGGCATTGTCATTAAACCACAGTGGTCCTTTAACTGGAACAAGGATTGAATACAGAAACCATGTAAATTAGCTCTTTTATAAATGGTAAAATCTGCAGTTACACCATAGGAGCAAATGTTCATGTAATATATGACTGTATCTGTCATAACAAATTACAGCAGGAGAAAAAAGAAGCTTACAAAAAAAACTGTTAACGAAAAGAATAGAATGTATAGCCATAATATAGCAAGAGGATATAAAAGGCAGACAAACAAAAACAAAGCATTAATAAAAAACTGTACAAAGGAATGATTTATTAATCTCTAGAACAAATAGTTTTAATGGATTACAAAGAATATGTTTTTTGAGTGACTATAAACATACACATTAGCATGCACTAGGTAAGGTCATTTGTTTGCTATTCTCTTATAAGACATATGAAAGAAATATTGCTGACTATATGATCATACCTAAAATACAGTCAACACTGCTGAGCAGTCATGAAAAGGAATATGTAATAAACCTAATTAAATGAGTGTGTTGGAGGGGCCAAATAAGCTAATCAAAATTAGCCCAACAGAATAGGAGTACTGTTAAAAAATGTTATCCAGACAAATGTGATAATGGATGATCTTGGATGAAGGTAAACATTGCCAAAATAATTTGAAGAAAAAGTAACTACAGCAGTAAATTTGATGAATTATGAAGTTTTGCACTATGCATCCAGATGGAATTAATGAGGGTTGTAATATGCCATGTCTTTGTCTGAAAGTTGATAAATATAAATTGAAAATGGAGTTTTACTTATACCTCTAAGAATTTGATTTATTTAATCGAATGTCTATCTTCAAACATATATATATATGATACATTTCAAGTATAATAAAAAAAAATTAACAAAACATTAATCCAATGTTCAGACATTTTGCAGTTTGGATCCTACTGAAGAATATATACTTGAAAAGGGTTTCTTTGAGTCTATTTGGGATAAAAATATGTCTTTGATAGAAACCATTTATAGGGAGGTTATACAGGAATATGTATTTGGTTCCCTGGTGGTCCAGTGCTTTCACTGCTACAAACTGGGTTGGATTTCAGTCAGGGAACCAAGAGGTCACACTACCCTGAAGGCATGCAGTGTTGGGCCTGGTCAGGACCTGGATGGGAGACTACCTAGGAATACCAGGAGCTGTATACTGTGGCCCACTGGAGACGGAACTGGCAACCCACAACAGCATGGTGTGTTATGGTCCATGAGGCAACGGAGAGTGGGACATGACACACATGTGGTTATTACATACAATGATTCTTGGTGAATAGTACAACCTATTTGTTTGAAATTTGCTGTTTTGTTTTCCCTATTCTTGTTATATCTGTTTTTATTCTTTCTATTTAAATAATACAAAAATATATTGTATGTGGCTATCACTCCATGATTAAATAAAATGTGGATTTCTATTTATAAGAAAAACTGACTCAATCCAAACAGATCACTATTACATCATGAGGCCTGTCAAGGTAAATCATATGAAGAACTGGAGTTACATCTGAGATGGCAAAGGTTCCTCATGTGACCTCCATTTTCAAATGATACAGAATGTGTATTTTAAAATTAAAGCTTGTGTTAGTCTGACCAAAAAAGTGCTCTAACCAAATTATGAATATGTCATGAACATTTTTAAACCATTTTTGCATGAAGAAAATTCCAAAATAAACATTAACAAACTTACACTGATGTTTGCAAAGTTCTTCAGGTTTCTGCCACTTGATTTTGAGAAGGTTTGCCCCTTTAAATCTCAACCAAATTCGCATAACATCCATAATCAGTTGACTAATCACAGGCAGCTATAACATTGTTTCAATTACCGGTAGGCCAGTTTGTGCAGCAAAGCTTCATGGAATGTGTAGTCTTGTTTTCCCCTGCACAAGGAAGCAAGGTGGAGCTCCCATTGCTGTGTGGATTTCTGCATTGAGCTGCTGTTGGCTCGAAGGTTAGTATAGGGTTAAAAAAGTACCCAAATGCAGTTTTTTATTGGTAGGTACCAGATGCCTATGTAAGCACCTCAGGGGCGTAGAGACCATTAAACAAAAACAAATCTAAATGTGTTTAGAATGACTCAATGTAATGTGCGTTTCTGATATTGGCAGCTTTTGTTAGATTAGATAAAGTTAAAAACAGGGAAACTTCCATATAACTTTAAGTAAAAATCAGATGTAGAGGGCTTTGAATCAGGCAGTGGCTAAGTAATTGGTAACAACTTGATTATATTCTAGTAGCTAGTGTAACAATAGGACAGATAGCACAGTAGTACACTATAGTTTATGTTGGTGAAGGTCCTGGGATTCAATCTCCACAGAGACTGATCTTTTCTTTACTGTTTAAAATATCAAATCTTTAAGTTATCTAAAAAAATCATATGTCAGTATGAGGTAACTGTTGTTTTTTTTGGTTATTTAAAAAAATGTGAATTATGTGAAATTGTTATTAAATCAATCTATATAAGCGGGTGTATTACACCTGGAGTTGTGGGAGGAGACCTCTTTCCGTTCTACAAATCCTTCACCCCCTCTCACATCCTCACACCTGTTTCTTTTTCAGGTGCTGTCTGTTAGTTGCTGCTCTGGCTTGTGTCGCTTTTGCTCCGTTCCCCCTGCTGCTGCCTCACGCTATGTTGCTTCCCTTATTGCTTTAGTGTCTGTTTGCCTCCCCCTCTCACTGGCTCATGCCTCCTCAGCCTCCTTTATTTCCCTGTCTGCTCCTCCTGTCTCTGCCATTGTCTGCCATTTGCTCTCTGTTTTTTGAGCTGTTGGTTGTGGCCATGCTGCCCGCCACCTACCATTCTTCTGCTCTCCTTTGCCTCTCCACTCCTTACTTCTCTTGTCTTTTTTCGGCCTCTCCTTTCTCTTCCACTCGTTTCCTCTTCCTCCCACCACTCCTCTCTGCTCTGGCTCCCCTTGCTCCTCCTCTGGTCGCTGCTGCTTGTCTGGCTCATCAATCCCATCCATGTTGCCTCCTTGCTTTGTTTTCCTCCCCAGCTGCTCCTGGGCACCCTTGCGGTCTCCTCCACTTGTCTGGCTTCATCTTTTGCCTCTCTCCTTCCTCATTTGCTTGGTGGTGCCCCTACTTGTCACTTCCTCTTCTGGTCACTAGTTGTCAATCCCAGTGCCCATCTCCTGGCTTCTGCTTTGCTCCCTCTGCTGGCTGTGTCCTGTATTGCACTTTTTGTCTCCTACTTTTTTGCTCTTTCTGCTGGTTGTTCTCCACTTTTCTACATTCTTTTTATTATTATTATTATTATTATTATTATTATTATTATAGTTCATTTATAAAGCTACAGCATATTCTGTAGCGCTGTACATAATTTAAGTTCAGACAAAGATAAATACAAAATTAACAAATAGCAAAGCAAGGATGACCCTGACTTTGAGCTAGGAATCCAATGTCCATGGTGCATTACCAAAGTACTTAGGATAGAAACTTGCAGACTTACAATCTAAGGTATAGCGAGTGGTAAAAGAGGGTGAGAGAGGTGATAAGCGTGTTAGGGTGGAAGGTGATACACTTCTTTAAAGAGATGCATTTTAAGTGAGGTTTTAAATGTTTTGAGGCAAAATGATAATCTGGTGGAGCAAGGCAAGGAGTTCCAGAGACTAGGGGAGCACGAGAAAAGTCCTGGAGGCGGGAATTAGAGGAGGTGACAAGAATTGTAGAAAGAAGAAGGTCATTAGCAGAACAAAGAGGACGGGTGGGGGAGTATTTAGAGATGAGAGCAAAGATGTATGGGGGAGCGTTATTGTTGAGGGCTTTGTAAGTTAGGGTCATGATTTAAAATTATATTCTTGAGGCTAAGTGAAGCCAGTGGAGTAATTAACAGAGAGGTGATTCCGACACTGAACGTTGTATACGGAAGATGAGTCTAGCAGAGGCATTCATAATGGATTGAAGTGGAGATAGTTGGGTGGTGGGTAGGCCAACAAGAAGCGACTTGCAGTAGTCTAGTTGAGAGATGAAGAGAGAGTGTAGTAGGATTTTAGTTATGTCTTGTGTAAGATAGTGACGAATTCTGCAAATGTTTTTTAGATGGAGAAGACAAGATTTAGTTAGTGATTCTATGTATGTGAGGGATGAAAGACAGAGCAGGGTCCAGTAGAACTCCAAGACAACGGGCTTGGGAGGAGGAGGTGATGATGTCGTTGTTGACAGTGAGAGAGATGTGAGGAATTGATGCTGTGGAAAAGGGGGAAAATTAGGAGTTCAGTTTTAGACATATTGAGTTTGAGATGGTGGGTGGACATCCAAAAGGATATACTAGAGAGGCAGTTGGAGATGTGTGTTAGAAGAGAGGGGATAGATCTGGTGCGGAGAGGTAGATTTGGGTATCATCTGCATAGAGGTGATAATGAAGCCCAAAAGTGTTTACGAGGGTACCAAGTGAGGAAGTGTAGATGGAGAAGAGGAAGGGGCCTAGGACTGATCCTTGGGGTACGACAACAGACAGGGGGTGAGGAGAAGAAGAGGTGTCGGAGAAGGAGATACTGAATGATCGATTTTGTAGGTATGATGAGAACCACGAGAGAGCAGTGTCTCAAATATCCCTCAGTAGTTCTCATCATACCTACAAAATCGATCATTCAGTATGGAGTAGAAGTGGATGGCCGACAGTGTCTAAGGCAGCAGAGAGATCTACAAGAAGAAGGACTGAAAAGTGACATTTTGACTTGGCAGTGAGCAGGTCATTGGTGACTTTAGTGAGAGCTGTCTCAGTGGAGTGTTGGGGTCGAAAAGCCGGATTGGAAGGTGTCAAGAAGGGAGTTAGAGGAAATAAGCTGGTAAGGCGCTTATAGATGAGCCAGGGCAAGCAGTTTGGAAGACAGGGGAAGCAGAGAGATATGGCGGTAGTTAGATGCGATGTCAGAGTCAGTTGAGGGTTTTTTGAGGGTGGGTATAACTATGGCATGTTTTAGAGAAGATGGAAACATGCCAGTATTTAGGGAGAAGTTGAAAATATGTATGCAAGCTGGGATAAGTGTGGTAGAGAGGGGAGAGATGAGCTGAGATGGAATAGGATCCTGAGGACAGGTAGTGAGGTAAGTGCATGATAGCAGTTTGGAGACTTTGTCCTCTGTAGCCGGATCAAAGCAGTTTAAAGTGACTGTGGTATTGGAGAAGGGAGAAGACTGGGTGTTGTTGGTTGGTTTAGAGGGTGGAGTGTGAAAGCCACTATGAGATGTGAGTTCCTTGTGGATGTTTTAAATTTTATGAATAAAATGGTTGGCGAAGTCTTCAGCTGTGAGGGAGGAAGGGATGGGAGGAGGTGGTGGACGGAGGAGAGTATTGAAAGTGGCAAACAGACGCTTGGGGTTAGAGGACAGAGTTGATATTAGTGATGTAAAGTACTCCTGTTTGGCAAGGTTGAGGGAGGAGGAATAGGAGCATAACATTCTTTTTGGCTTTCTTTCTCCTTTTTTTCTTTCCCCTCTCATCTACATTATCATATTCCACCTTTTCATCACGGCCTTTCTAACGCCTTCTTATTTTCTATCGCCATGACGTAATTTATATATGTTTTATTACTGGCCACACAAGTACATATGACTGCCTCTTCTCCTTGATCCTACACTTCCTTAACATTGACCAAAACAACCAGTCATCGACTAGTGAACAACTTTCTTAAAAGCAAAGACTCATGGCACATATCTTCTCTTCGGTTAACACGCTAGAATATCGCATAACCCATCTGGAAAACGCAGGACCTAACATTGTTCTTATCCCTTAACCTGCAAGCCAAGGTGAGCAACCAGCTGCTTCTTCTACTATTATGCAGGCCTATTTTGTACCAGAACACATCCGAAAGAACATTGTGGAAGGGAAGGAGGTCTGTGGTCATGAGGGCCAAGGACCTGAGACTAAGATTAATGAATCAAGGAATAACAGACTATAGAAAAATAAATATAGTTTAATAAAAAAATTATAACACAATAACACAAGACACTATATAGTCTTTAGATAACCCCTACGATATTCATACCCTGAGGAAGTATAATTATGAAGTGTAGGTTAGGAGAGGGTCCCTAGCAAATATAATCTGCATAGCAGATATATAATTTTTTTACCTAAAATCTATGTGTGTTGATAATTTGAGGTCACCTTTAGGATCCAATTCTCTTAGAGTTGTTATTTCTCTCTGTGCCCATCTTCATGAGCACAGATAACAAAAAGATCGATCACCTTTAGGATCCATAAGATATTTTTTATGTCTATCTTATTCACTTTTTATCTATATTAATTTTATATAGGTGATAAGCTAAGTTAGCTTTTTCTTGTTTTTTGCTATTTTTGTCCTATTTGTCCTGTGATTTCTAGCATTTTGATCATTTTTTTTAATAAAGAAAGACAAGATGCTTCACAAGAAATAGCTTTTTAATTTTTTGGAATTAAATCCAAGGTATCATAATGTATTAACTAAATTTGGTTAAAATATGCTTCAGTCAAAAAGAAATACATTTATGGATAGCCCAGAAAGCTTTTAAAACGTAACCTTTATTAATCTAAAATATAAAAGATGCCAATTTAAAAATATGATTTAATAACAATATTTGTCTGTACTCTGATGGCAAATAATTTCCACCTTATTCTTATACATTTATTTTAGGACAAGAAATTGTCAGTTTTTATTTTTGTATCTTTAATTATAGTCTATCCTTAGTTACCAATATTGAACTTTGTGATATTTAAATTCAATGTGACATGAGTAATTATTTTATTTTATTTAACATTATCTCTTTGTGTTACAAATAAAAGTTAATAATAAAAATAATAATTTTACTGTTTCTTGTATAGATAGTTGTGCAGCATTATATTCTTGTAATAAATGTGACTATGACTTCTTTTTTTTCTGACAGCAAACTGTTTGCCAATAATGTGTGAATAAACTTAGTACCTGTAATTCTCTAATTCACATACCTCATGACCCAATAATATGAGTCACTATTAATACTAACTTCTAGATATATTTTAATATTGAGTTAACATAAAGATTTGACAGTTTTAGTTGATTTTTCATGTGATCCAATTTGTGAGTCACTATTTTAACCAGCTTCTTATAAATTCTTAATTCTATTATACCTCATGACCCCTATTTTGAGTCATTACAATAACCCAATGTTCTTATATTCTTTCTTTGTATGAAGTAAGTCCTTATATATCTCATGATCCCATTTTTTAGGATCACTACATATGCCTTTAATCCATATATATTTGCAGAGTTTGTTTTTTTAAATAAAAAATTGCGGTTTAAATCAATCTAAGATATCTTTAAAACATACTGCAGCCCAGCATATCCCATAGAAGTCCACCTGAATGCAGTTTAAATCAATCTAAGATACCTTTAAAACATACTGCAGCCCAGCATATCCCATAGAAGTCCTCCTGAATGCAATCCCCTCCCACCCCTGTTTACACTTAATATATTGAGGCATAATAATTACCTGCACCTGTTCAATCAGTGACATCTGCTTATTACCTCTAACCACCCCCTCTTCAAGAATACTTGCTTACACAGTGTCATTGTGTTTTCTCACACCATCTTCCTCATTATAACCTTCTGCCTCTTTCTCTACTGTCTCTATACATCATGTCTCCAATAATATAACAATCTCACCTTCCCTGCTCTCCTCTACTCTTCTCTGCTCCCATGAGCTCCTCTCCTTCCTTCAGTCACTATATCATCCCTCCCCTAAAGCTGAAAAGCAGAAATGCTCCTGTAAGTCCTATTCCCATCTCCTTTTACTCTCTCTCCTTCTTATAATGGCTTGTGGAGATATATCCCAGGCCCCTCACTCATTCCCACCTGCTGTCAGCCACGCAGAGTCCCCAGGGCAGCAAATTTCCAAAACACCCATAATCTAATACCCATCACTTGTCACAAACCATCTACTTTCCCTTTTCCTGTACCCTCTGGAATGCAAGGTCTGTTTGCAATAAACTTACCTTCATTCATGATCTCTTCATTTCAAACTCCCTCAATTTACTGGCTATCACGGAAACCTTGCTCACTCCATCTGACTCTGCCTCCCCTGCTGCACCCTCTTATGGTGGTCTACACTTCAGCCACACTCCTAGAACAGGGAACAAACAATGTGGAGGTGTCGGCATACTACTTTCCAATCGCTGAACTATTCGCTGCATACCCCCTGTTCCCCCCTCCAATTCTTAGCTTTTGGAGTCTCCGCTATCCGCATCTTCTCTCCCATTCCTCTGCAAGTAGCTGTGATCTATCGCCCGCCTGGATCACCCTCTCAATTTCTGGCCAACTTTGCCGCCTGGCTCCCTCACTTTCTCTCCTCCAATATACCTTCACTCATTCTTGGCGATTTCAACATAGCCACTGAAACACCCACCTCGTCAACAACTGCAAAATTACTTGCGCTTACCTCTTCCCTTGGCCTCTCACAATAGACAAATTCAGCAACTCACAGTGGTGGGCACTCCATTGACCTTATTTTCACCAATCTCTGCACTATCTCCAACCTTGTCACCTCCTCACTTCCCCTATCTGACCACCACCTGATAACTTGCAACCTCACCTCATCTTCCGCTCACCACCGTTCTTCAATTCCTGCCAGCAGAACCGCAGGAAACCTGCAAGCCCTCAACCCACAACAGTTTTCAAATGTACTAAAACCCCTTCTCAGACCCCTAAAAACCCTTGCCTTAACTGACATCACCACTTAACAGTACAACACTACTCTAACCTCTACCCTTGACTCTCTTGCACCCATAATCACAAGCAAATGAGCTCGCTCTCATCCACAACCATGGCACACTACACAAACATGCTATCTACAGAGATGCTCACGCACTGCAGAACACTTTAGCAGACTTTCTCCAGTACACGTTTACCTTGCGCTCCTAATTCTCTTCCCTCAATCTTGCCAAACAGCAATACTTCTCATAAATAGTATCAAAACTGTCCTCCAACCCTAAACATTTTCTTTGCTGCATTCAATACCCTCCTTTGCCCACCCCCAACTCCTGACCCTTCCTGTCTGACTGCTGATGACTTTGCCAGCCATTTTAAAAATAAAATTGAAACCATCCAAAATGAGTTCTCCTCCCAGCTTGACCCTGTAACCGAGGATGAAGTATCTACCTTACTATCAACCTCTCTACATGATTCTATTCCATCACAGCTAATCCCTCCCCTATCCACCACACTTATCCCAGCTCTCACACATCTATTCAACCTCTCCCTGAACACTGGCAAGTTTCCATCCTCTTTAAAACACGCCATAATTACACCCATTCTCAAGAAGCCCTCATCTGACCCAGCTTCTGCCTCCAACTATCGCCCTATCTCACTACTTCCCCTGGCTTCTAAACTGCTTGAGCAGCTTGTTTACAATCGCCTCACTCAATTTATTTCCTCCAATTCTCTTCTTGACCCCTTCCAATCTAGTTTCCGGGCCCAACCATCTACAGAAACAGCCCTCACAAAAGTCATTAATGACTTGCTAACCATCAAGCCAAAGGGACGCTTCTCCATTCTAATTCTCCTGGATCTCTCTGCTGCCTTCGACACAGTTGACCACCCTCTTCTAATCCAAACTCTCCGCTCTTTTGGCATCCAGGACACAGCTCATCTTAAAGATTGTACATTTACTCCTTCTCTGGCACCTCTTCTTCACCACTCCCTCTGTCTGTTGGCGTTCCCCAAGGTTCTGTCCTAGGCCCCCTCCTCTTCTCCATTTACACCTCCTCCCTTGGCACCCTCATAAAATCCTTTGGATTTCAGTACCATCTCTATGCAGATGATACTCAAATCTACCTCTCTGCACCCAATCTATCCCCCTCTCTTTTAGCTCAAGTTTCCAACTGTCTCTCTAGCATATCCTCCTGGATGTCTGCCCGTCAGCTCAAACTCAAAATGTCTAAGACTGAACTTCTAATCTTTCCACCCTCTACTACAGCTTCCACTTCTCAAATATCTCTCACTGTTGACAACACCATCATCACAGGATCCCGCCCTATCTTTTATTCCTCACATCCAATCAATAACAAAATCTTGTCAGTTTCACCTAAAAAACATCTCCAACATTTGTCAATATCTTACAGAAGGCACAGCTAAAATTCTAATACACTCTCTCATGTCACATTGAATTTAAATATCACAAAATTCAATAATTGTTAACTAAAAATGGACTATAATTAAAGATACAAAAATAAAAACGGACAATTAATTGTTTTAAAATAAGAATAAGGCGGCAATTATTTGTCATCAGAGTACAGACAAATATCGTTATTAATCGTTCGTATTTTAAAATTGACGTCTTTTTTTTTAGATTAATAAAGGTTACGTTTAAACACTTTCTGAGATATCCATAAAGGTATTTCTTTTTGACTGAAGCCTATTTCGGCCAAATTTAAAGAAAGCCAAGATCTTTATTGTATGGTTATGTTAATATGAAAATACCAAAACAGTATTGCTGTATACAACAATTTCATATTAGTATAGTTTTACTTTTTTATTAAACCATTGGTTTTAAATATGAGACTATGTTCAGCTGTATGCTCTCTCCTTTTTTTTCTACTATCATTTACTAACAAAGCTTCAACTGCACTTTCCCAATTCAATTATCACATCAACTGGTCGGTTGTAGACCAAGAACTGTTTTGCTGGAACTTCATCGGAATAAAGGCTACTGTTTGTTCCCATTGTTTATCTCTTCTGCATGCTACTTGTTTTTGCCGTAATCCTGTTACTCCGCAATCGGACCCTCCTCACATCCCATCTTTTCCAGCCATCACTGCTGCCCCAATCACTCACCCTCAAAAAGATTGGCTAGGCCACTAATCTGTAATTATATTAACACAAAGGGCTGCAATATTAGTGGATGCTGGCTCATCCACATATGAGCTCTCCCAAAGGTCATACCAGGTCGCTGTGCACCCAGGTGCCTGAATTTAAGCCTATAGTCAGAGAAGATATTTATGCTGGAACTAGTGATAATATTTAATGTTTGTGGGTAGAGTAAATAACGGAGCAGCAAATTCCAAAATAATATTGGTAGGTGTATGCTATAAACCCCCAAATATAATTGAAAGTGAGGAAATGCAATTATTATTACAGAATGGAAATGTAGCTAAGAATGGGCATGTTCTAAAAATTTAAGATTTTAACTACCCTGAAATAAACTGGATGGATGAAACCAGCAGTATGGGTAAAGGGAGCAGGTTCTTAAGAACACTAACTGACAAGAGGACATCCTGAGGTTAGAAGTAAAAAGATTCCACCTTAAAGAAAGAAAAGGGTTCTTCACTGTAAGGGTAGTTAATCTGTGGAATTCTCTACCAAAGGAGGTGGTAACAGCAGATTCAATAGATAACTTTAAAAAGGGATTGGATATATTTTTAAATAAAAAGGGCATTCAGGGTTATTCTGGTTAATCAGGTGTACAGTTCTATGTGAGTCAAGATTATTCCAACACACAGTCCTTCTAAACTTCACCCTCTGTGAAATATTTTCTTAGAGGATTAGCTCAAACGTCCACAACATCCAAAACCCTCAGCCAACCAATAGATAGCACTATCTTTAAAACAAGGAATCATTATTCTACCCGTAAACTCATTTGGACAGGATATCTCATTATCTATGTCAGTAGCCATAATGTTAGCCTTCTATGGCTTTCTATGCCCTGAAGAACTAACTATGTCACCACAAAACTATAGCTATGTCACAAAAAAAAAATCTCACACCAGAGAAAGAGTACTACCTCCTAACTCTCCACACTAACAACCTGGTGATATCAAACAATTCCCTACTCACAACAAATGGTGCTCAGTCGCTAAGGTAAGACAGCTTTTTACCATACTAGAATCAAAACCCATTCATCATCCCATTGTCGCTATATCCAGCCAGCCAATTTCTACCAGGACATTCATACACCACGTCCATCTAGCCCTCATCAGGTTAGGGCTTAACCCCTGTTCCTATTCAGGATAGTTGTTTAGAATTGGAGCAGCCACATCTGCTTCCTGTAAGAACATACCAACTCACATAATCCAAAAATTAGGCTGTTGGAAATCATCATATTTCACTATATACATTCCAAAACCTAACACCAAACTAAGAAATAAACTTTATTCCCTACAGTACTCTATTGTTGGCCTCTAAGCAGGCTCGGATAACACAGCAAATATTATGCCAACCCATCAGCTAAATAATCAGGACCACAAATAATCAGGTGTATTACATATTACAGAGTTGTGGGGGAGCCATCTTTCTACCCTATAAATCCTTCACCCCCCCCCCCACCACCACCACACACATCCTTGCACCCTTTTAATATTACCCACCCACGACTCCTCAATCTAGACACTCCTATTATTATTATTATTGTTTATTTATAACGTGCCGACATATTCTGTAGCGGTGTACATAGGATAAGTTCAAGGCAAAGGTAAATACAAATCAACACATAGCAAAGCAAGGAGGGCCCTGTCTTTGAGCCTCAAATCCAGTGTCCATGGTGCTTTCCTCAAAGAGCACCCAGCAGGATTGAAAATTTACTTACAACCTAAAGGTATTGTGTGTGGTAAAGGAGCAAGAGAGAGGTGCTGAGTGTGTTAGGGTGGAAGGTGATACACTTCTTTAAAGAGATGCATTTTTAGTGAGGTTTTGAAAGTTTTGAGTCAGGAGGTTTATCTGGTGGAGAGAGGCAAGGAGTTCCAGAGAATATGGGCAGTATGAGAAAAGTACTGAAGGTGAGAGTGAGAGGAGGTTACGAGTTGTTAGAAAGAAGAAGGTCATTAGCAGAACGAAGAGGGCGGTTGGGGGAGTATTTGGACATGAGAGCAGAGATGTACGGGGGTGCGCTATTGTTGAGGGCTTTGTAAGTTAGGGTCATGGTTTTAAATTTTATTCTGGAGGCTAAGGGAAGCCAGTGGAGTGATTGACAGAGAGGTGATGATGACACTAAACATTGTGTAAGGAAGATGAGTCTAGCAAAGGCATTCATTATGGATTGAAAGTGGGAATAGTCAGATGGTGGGTAGGCCAGCAAGAAGGGAGTTCCAGTAGTCAAGTCGAGTGATGATGAGAGAGTGTATTAGGATTTTAGTTGTGTCTTGTGTAAATTCTGGAGATGTTTTTTAGATGGAGAAGGCAAGTTTTTGTTAGTGACTGTATGTAAGGGGTGAAAGACAGGGCGGGGTCCAGTAGAACCCCAAGGCAACGGGCTTGGAAGGTGGGAGTGATGATGTAGTTCTTGACACTGAGATAAATGTGAGGAATTGATGCGGTGGTAGAGAGAGGAAAGATTAGGAGTTCAGTCTTAAACATGTTGAGTTTGAAATGGTGAATGGACATCGAACAGGGTATACTAGAAAGGCAGTTGGAGACAGTGATATCTGATACCTCACTTTATCAAGTCTGGAGCAAAACTGAAAAGAAGTGGAACTTTCAGTTTGAATATAAATTGTGATGCAGGGAGAGTGGAAACAGTATCTAA
This sequence comes from Discoglossus pictus, assembly GCA_027410445.1. NCBI lineage: Eukaryota > Metazoa > Chordata > Amphibia > Anura > Alytidae > Discoglossus > Discoglossus pictus. The sequence goes on along the minus strand of CM050166.1, from coordinate 172,795,108 downwards.
CATTATGAGGTAAACATACATAGGGTAATCAACATAACATAGGATAATCAACATAATATAAAAACATATTAAATAAATATGAAATAGCTACTGAGCCCAATCCCTAGCAGGTGGGTCAGACAAGATACAATTTACCCATCTCACAATCAAATAAATAAGAGTCCAGATATTGTTAGCTCCCTCAAATCATTGTGTGGCCAGAGTAATTGTCTATTTTAAAAATCCTAATCCATCCTGGGTGGATCATATGATTCCAAATGGTCTGGTGGTCAGGGGGACAGAGGCTAGGATGTCATGGCAAATACTATGCCAACCCATCTGCTACCATTCAAGAAAGAAAGATCCGACCAACATCCATGGTTACAAGTATTGTGTTGTAACCATGGATGTTAAATCTCTTTACAGCAACATCCCACATTAAGATGGCACTGAGGCATTCATGAAGTTTCTTTCTACACACAATCAGAATCACAAATATAACCCTGATACCATTGTCAAACTACTAGAATACATCCTGACCCATAACTACTTCACCTTCAACCAATATGTTTACCTACAAACAATGGGGACCACAATGGGCATGAAAATGGCACCACAATATGCTAACTTATTTATGGCCAACCTGTAAAAGAGATTCCTGTCCACATATGTCCACAAACCTTACAGATACTACCGTTACATAGATGACCTGTTCATCATATGGACAGAAGGGGAAGGAAAACTCAAAGACTTCCATCATTTGTTCAATACCTTTCACCCATCCATTCAATTTAAAATGGATTACTCCACAGAACAGGTTGACTTTCTGGACACCACCATTTACATTACAAATGCCAAACTTAATTCATCTGTCTATAGGAAACCTACAGATAGATGTAGTTACCTCCACAACTCTATATTTCACCATGGGAACACCTGTTGCAATACAAAACTAAAGAAACAACTTCACGTACACCTCTGGTAACCACATACCATCCGGTTCTAGAAGGAATACGCAAAATATTTAAGGATTTACAGCCACAACTCATAGAAGACACAGAATTGAAACATATATTCCCCAAACCCCCCATTCTTGCATTTAGGCAGCCACCAAATTTAAGACAAACATTGGTGAACAGAAGATTGCCAAATGAACAGCATACCAGAGAAAATGGCACCAAACTCTGCAATAAAAGTTGCTGCAAACTATGCCAACACATCTGTAAAGAGGACACAGCCACGCACAACAACAAGAGCTACAACATCAGAGGCTCCTAGTCATGTACATCATCCAATGTAGTGTACATGATACAATGTACTGTATGTGAAAGGGGGTGCTACATTGGGGAAAAAAGCCAGAAACTACACATGCGAATGAATCACACACATTCCACATACCTCCCCTCCTTCTAAGCTACATGCTATGCTGAAATGTATTGCTCTTTATTTTACTCTGCTGTGTTCTTGTCTACAACCTGATCTATAGACTTACACACTGACCTATCAGGACATTATTCACAATGCTGGTCTGTTTCTCACTTAACTCTGCCCAATTAATTTTGTTCTTGTTTTTCCCAAAAAAAAAATTCATCTCTTTCTGTTTACTGTTTTTAGTTCATATCTGTATCAGTATTGCTTTTTGACTTGATAAAAAAAGGCATTATCTCTCGAAAGCTCGTCGCTATTTTATGAACACGTTTGTTCAATAAAAAAGGTATCACTACAATAATGATTATTCAACTGGATTACTGGACATTCACGGCTACCTCACTCTTTATATTATATATATATATATATATATATACTAGCGACTTGTCCGTCAAAAATGATGGCAATAAAATTGTAAGGCATGACAATGCTGTTTAACACACAATGTAAGGCTTTTGCTCCTCTGTGGACCTTTGGCGCTCATTGCGAGCCTCTCCCCTCGTCTACTTCAAGTGTCCTGCTTTGCAACGATCACCTTTGGCGCTTATCGCGAAGACAGATATATAAGCACAATTTACTACCAAAAAAAATGTGAGTACAGTGAATTAATAAAGTAATATGAATTAATAAATTAATATACTTTACCTATTTATATGTAATATGCAGCAATCAATATTCTGAAGAACTAACAATCTATTTTCCTGCATCTTAAAATGTACAGTTGGACTGTTGATCATCTGAGGAGAAAAAAATAAATAAATAAGTACATTAGTTAAGCAAAAAGAAACAAGTGTAAGGCAGGGGTAATTGAATATTTTAAATAGAATACTAACCACTACACCACCACATTCAGCATTGTTAATCTATGATAGAATGTGTAAAAGTTACAGACTGCAGCTTTTTCTATTTATGCAGATTCTTGTAGGAGGACCTCAAGGGCTAAACAAAAATGGCAATATCTAAGTAAATTCTTGATCAAATTTAAAAATGTAAACAAAATTACCAAATTATTTTTCACCTTCTAACTGATAGTGCATAGTACATATGGTGACTTTTGTGGTCCATTGATCATGACTAGGCAGAACTCTCATAGAACAACTTACAGTACTGTTGTTCAATCCCAGATATTATATCAACAAATATTACACTTATTTAATCTTATATAGACCGAATACTGAGTGTACTGTGGTGGCTAAAAAGGTGACTGAAAAATCCTCCACTATAAATACTGTGTATACAGTAAGGAAAGAAATACATTTAACACACATATACTTCTTTCATATTTAGACAGTGGAGATGTTTTAATCATCATCCTACCATCATAGCATACTTGTGCCTGGTCTCTCTCAAGCCTCATTTAATAGTTGCCAGAACCAACCTTACACTGAGCCCAATTTAAAGGACAAAACCACAGTATGTGAGTGGATTACGGACACTGGTCCCTTGTACCCCAATTTAGACTGAACAAAATTGATCCAACTTTAAAATTGCCTGGAGCCAAAAGGTGATACATTTTGAGCATCATCTGCCCAGAATCCTAAGTGGCAATAAGAGCACTGTTTACTGTGAGCATCTGTGGGCCTGCTTAAAACATACAGTAGATGTATTCAGAATATTTTGTTATTTCTTTACTTTATCACATATAGACCCTACAATTCCTCATTGACTTGGATCACACTGACCTGCCTGTTCTCCTAATCAAGATAGAAAAATGGACACACTCCCAATGTTTTGAAGACCAGAGACAACCACTCATACCAACCTATACTCCAATAAAGGAACCACTATTCAACTATTGTTCCTTAATTCACATAAATCTACTCTGATCTATCTTAGGGCCTGATTTGAGCAGAAATGATGCAGACAAATACCTTTAGGTAAATATTTAAGACATAATTATCAAGGCGGTTGAAATATAAGGCCCAAGTATGGTGAGAGAGGATACTCTAGTGCACCATGTAATATGATTAAAAAAAACAAGAAGCACTCTGTGATGAAAGGATGTAGGATAGAGGAAAGTGGTCAAAAGTCTGATGTCCAGCTATAAAATTTCTGTAATGACCTGCACACATTTTAAGTACAAATATGAACTTTGGATTTACAAATGAATCATCTGTTACTGTATCTTTGATGATTTACAGACTTTAAAGAGATGATGCACACATATCAATGACGCAGAGCACAAGACTTTTTGCATACCTTTCTAGGTAATAATTATGTTGATGGTTATTTATCTAAGCAATACCAGAGTGGATGGCCATATCCATAAGACGACCTATTGAGGATAGTTTGTTCTCTGCCTGAGCACCTCTATTGTTGGTATTGCTTATCTATTTATTTGTAGGTGACTTTCAAACAATCCCACAGATCATTTTATGTCATCTAAATACTGGTTCTCAACAGCTAGTCGTTGAGACCTTATCTGCTGACCTTCATGGACAAGGAGGGACTAACACCTTTAAAAATCACTACCATTAGTTACATTTATAGATTGATTATTAAGGATGAATGTATGCAAAGCTCGGCAAAACTTGATGGAAATGTAGTGTGTTACAAAATTTCTGGAACTCAAATATGGACCCCATGATCACTGTAAGGTAACCAGCTGTCTGCTGATAATGCCACTGAAGTCCTTTAAGAGTCTATCTATCTATCTATCTATCTATCTATCAATCACATATATAGTTCTCAACAGAGTGGGCTTCCCAAAAAAATTTGTTAACGCAACATTAAAACTGCGGGCTAGCCTGCTGCAGTTGCAGCCAGACGAGTAGCATGGTTGCAGCCAGGTTGCAACCAGGCAAATTGCTCTGTTGGAGATGAGCGCCAAAGACCATAGGTGCTCATCTCTACGACCCCACACAACTTAAGCATCATACCTACGAACCGCCGGACTACAGATCAACAGAAAACTAAAATACGCAATTCACAGTGCGAGGCCCGTAGCACTTTGAAAAAAATAGCCTGAAAAAATTATGGCCCGTAACACTTTGAAAACAAAACCAGCACTTACACACACAAAAATACAACCCGCAAAAAATACGAAGATAGCGGCCGAACCGCACACATTGAAAAACACGACAAACACAAAAAAAAAAACATCACACACAGCACGGGGGACAGCCAGGTCTGGGAGTGAGGTTGCACACAAATTTAAGTCGAATTTGCAAAGTTCCGCCACTCGAAAATCACTTACGCAAGAAAAAAAAATGGCTGCCGAAAAAAATGAAAACGAGGCTACATAACCCCTAAGCACGCAAAACACTGCCAGGCACATACCATTTTTACCCGGGAACGTACGAGTTACAAAATACACTATTAGGAAGGACGGAAAATGCTCCAGACACGCGTAACATAGACAATCGCCGCCATTTTACAACTCTAACTTAAAACTAAAAACATTACCATTCTAAAATGCTGCTTTCCACAACTAAACAAACGGTTTAGCCTCGCGCTCGCAGCCTATTTACACTGCATACTTGCCACATTGCTGACACTTTCTCCTCAGGTCAGCAACAGTACATTGTATGCTGCAGGAAAAACAAAAGCGATTGTTAGCTCTTCAGCATATTGATAGCTGGATATATTAATTACAAATAGGTAAAGTATATTAATTTAGTCTTTCATTAATGAATTATTTATTATTAAAAAGAATATATATATATATATATATATATATATATAGATAACAATAACAGAGAAGAGGCTCGCAATGAGCACACCAGGGGAGAGTCTCACAATGAGCGCCGAAGGCACTCAGCGCGGGGCTTGCAATGAGCACCAAAGGAGCTCACAAGACCAAAACTACACCAGGGGAGAGCCTCGCAATGAGCGCCACAGGTGCTCATTGCGAGGCACGCAATGGGGGCCGAAGGAGCTAAGCGCGAGGCTCGCAATAAGCGCCCAAGGTACTCAAGGGACAAAAACCCTTACATTGGGTGCCAAACAGGATTGCCTGGCTTACAATTTTCTTGCCATCATTTTGTTACACTAGTTTTAATATAATCATGTCAGCGCTAAATGCGACTGGATATCACTTTAGTGCATCAAAATATATGAGAAACCTGGAATTGAGCAGCAAATATTTCTAAAAACTTTGAAGTATATATGTAACTTATCATTTATGGTAAATAAATAAGTTACATTTAAATTTAAAAGTAATTAACAATTCATTGTGAATAGGTGAAAACTGTGTAATAATATGTTATTTCATAATGGAAATAGTCATTTTAAAATGTTTAATGGATATATTAAACCTATGTTTAATATACTTTGTAGGCGGTGCCATTACTGAAATGTTCATTGAACATGTCTACTTGAACAGCTATTTTGAAATATTATTGACACAATCTATAGCCTATAATTAGGACTCATAATATCATATTAATTTTCTGCTATGGTCTGCATTTTTTTTTTCAAGCTGTGAAGCTGCAGCAATCAGTCTTTTAAAATACATTAAAGCATTGTGATATATAGGGTAGTCCACACATGGGACATGTCAATTGGACATTTATAAGATACTTTCTTGTACATAGTTCCATGGGGAACTGTGAGGAGGTAATTAATAAATGAGGTCCAGACAGTGAAAGGGGGCTATATCTATAGCTATTATATAGGAAATGATGAGAGGATCCTCTAACTCAGAAATCAAACCTAGAATCCAGAATGCCACTGCAAGAAAGTGCTCTCCCTAGTTTTCTTGTAAGTTGGAGTTTGGAGCACTAAGAAGGTGTATAAATATAAGACTTTTGTATTAAAATGTTTTAGTTTCATACACAAACACAACAAGCTCACTCATAATTAAGGTAAATCACTTGGTAGGTCTCATTTATTATTATGGTTGTACTGCAAGTACATTGGACAGCTGAATAGATATTTTTAAATACATGAAGAATGGTGTGATTTAATCAGACACAACGTTAGGTCTACGCTCTTCTTTGTTTCTAAAAAATTCTACATGCAGAACAAAATTATGATGTCAGTAATCAGGAACTACAAGCCATGAACCTGGCAACAGAAAAGTGGCGACACGTGCTAGAGCCTTAAGTCCAACTTAAGTATACAATGACCATAGAAATTTGAAATATTTCTGTACTGCTAAACGTCTCAACCCAACATAAGTCATGTAGGCACTTTTTCATAAGATTTAGATTCCACACATACTAGAAGGCAACTCTGGAACCCATATTACAATCAAAACATTTTCTCAAACAACATTACTAGACTTTAACCAGAAAACACAGCGATATCAACCACAACTGCCTTGTTCCGCTTCTTTGAAAAAAGTAATTATTTCATCTATGTACCCTCATCCAAGACTGCAAGTGTTTCAAATAACTAATGACACTCCTTTAGCTGGACATCATGCAAAATGCAAAAACATTGAGCTTGTTCTCTGACACTTTTGGTAACCTTCTCTAAAAGCATCAGTTACATATGTTGCTTCCTGTGAAGCCTGTGCCAGGTCAGAGTCCTGAGGATACCCACTGTGGTGGGGGCACTGTCATGACCCTTCTTCTGCTTACCACCAGGTGGCGCTTACCTCCTTTCCCTTTGCATAGCATTTAAGGGTGTAACCGAGCTATGCAAAGTACCTGTGTATGTGCCTATGTCTTCGTAACATCAGGTGCACAGTGCCTTTGGGTTTTGGAGATGCGGGTATCCTAGTTTGCAAACCAGAAATGGTTTGATCAGCACCAAATCCAAACCAGTTGCTGCACTGACCAGTGTCAGAGCTAATGAATGGAGAAATATTTGGGGTGGGGATAAAAATAAATGTATTGCACTGCACCTATATCAACTCACGCAATGTGATGCTCTGCTTTCTGGTTGGGGAGTGCATCTGGGGGCTCAGGGGCTACCCGAGTACGCTGTAAGAGGAGGTCTTACAGGCTGGAAGGGGGCCCTACACTATGGAGGGAAAAAAATCACAGCACTGGGCCCCCACAGAGCAGGATCCTGGTGCAATGCACCAGAGGTAGCTCTGCTCTTGAAACGGACCCTATTTGAAAATAGTTTTTTGTTGCTGTCAGGACATTCAGAATTCTGAGCCTACAAGCTTGCGGAGTTGTTTTGATTTATTTGCTGCAGCTTGGTGTTATTGTATGTGGTTTACCTGTTGCTGATCCTAAAGTTTTTTTGGGATCAATCTGCTTCAGGCTCTCTGACCTTACAATACCAGATTCCTGTTCAAACATAAAACCACAAAGTTCAATAAATAATTCTGTGAGCGTTTTGTTCTGTCTGCTATGGTTAATGGAAATGGCTGCAGTCAGTGTGGTCTGTCGGTGGGCGTGTATGATTTATTCAGCTGACCTGAACATCACATATATAGTTGTGAGCAAGCGGGTCGTTGCTAACGCTGCAGGCTCGCAAAGCGAGGGCCGCAGTTGCTGGCATGGAGAGCCGAAGGAGTTGCCAGCAACTGCGGACCTCGCAACATTTACAGACTTACGACAAACAAATACGAGACGCAGGACTTTAACGACTGACCCGCACGAACCTGAAAACGTTAGAAACACAAGAAATACACACACAAAATACATAAAAAAAACATACGAACAGCAAGGGGGGGCACCCAGGTCCTCTGCAAGTGAAGTTACACCTACATTTAAGTCCAAATTCAAGAGATTACACACACAATGGCCGCCAAAAAAAAAGAAAACGCGGCTACAGGACCCTAAACACACAAAACACCACCAAGCACATACAGATTTTTCAAAAAGCCGGACGAGGTCCACAAACACGGACGCAAAAGCAGCCGCAGCCGCGTACCACACATTAGCCGCCATTTTACAACACTAACTTCCTGAATGCAGAAGTACACAGCTACCCTAACGGATTTCCCTCGCACACGCACACTATTTACACTACACACTGCTGACATTTACACAGCAGCTCCACAGCAGTAAAAACACACATTGTATGCTACAGCAACAAGAAAACAGATTGCCAGCTCTTCAACACAATGCTTCCTGCATATATAACTTCCAAATAGGTAAAGTATATTCCTTTATTAATGTAATATTTATTTGATTACCATACACCAAACAGCATTAGCTCACTTACAATTTCCTTGCTGTTATTTTTTGACGGGCAATATTTTAGTTGAGTATATATTGTAGCAGAGTGCAAACAGACTTTGCTGAGTTTTTGACTTGTCCACTACAAAGCATTTCTATGATTGTGTACCTGATTTCCTGGTATGTGGACTTTGATGGGGATTGCTGCTTGAATTGACTTTTTTGCTTGTTTATTGCTTCTTGACCTGTTCTGTCTGCCTTTGTCCACTTACTGTTTTAAACCATGATTTAGACATCAGGCCCTCTTGTTCTGATAACTTTGGGTACTACTCCAGTGAAAACCACGTGCTATTATTGCTAAATAATTGTGTTACAAAAAATATTCTATGTAAATCAAATGGTAAAATCCCAATTAAATATATTTCAAGTTCAACTTTCAATGTTGGAACAGACCATTCTGGTCTGAGATCAAACATTTGATCCACAGGTGACTTGGTAAACACCCTCCATTAAACCCTTGGTTCATTCTCTCCTGTTTAATCATGGAAGAAATCTGTTTGCAAACAAAATTAATTAGCAAATCAAATTACCCTTGCAACAATACATGTTCTTACCTCTCTGTGAGACACCCCATCCAAAACAGACATGAAAGGGCACAATGAAAAAAAAATGTTTAGTCTAACTGAGAGCTTAGACATTAAAAGATTTTAAAAGAAAACATACCGTATATTAGTTATTCCTTTACAGAATCCCTACTTAAATCCATAAAATAGTGATTTTTTTGTGTGTGAGAGGATTTATATTTCTGGAGAAATATAGCTGCATTTCCTGAAGCAAGGAATCTGCTTCTTGGCCAGTGAGGTTGAAGGGGTGTGTTGTCAATTTCAATCTTATCCAATGTTCAGCTCTGAGCTAATGAAGTAAGAAACACCAAATTGACTCCTTTACTCAGTTTTCAAAATTTCAGATTTTCCCCAAAAAATATTTTATCTCCATGGCTTACACAGCTGCTAATATTGTTAGCTTAGTACATACTTGACAAACAAGTGCCTTTCTTCTTGAACTGCATATGGACTTTATTCAATATGGATAGGAGATACAGGTAGTCATCCATTCACAATATGGCAGAGACTTATCAAAAAGATTTCTTTGATCCTGTTACTATGGGTCCACAATCATTTCAGGCCCTTACGGACAAACAATCATTGACAAACAAGATATTCTACTTTTATATTTGTGTTCATGTAATCCCATCTGTCTTATTTATTGAAACCTAATCCATTAGATTACTGCCTTAAAATCCTGACCCTAGCTCCATTTCATAATAAGACAGTGATTGACTATGTTTGATGGTAAACAGACAGTTAATAACATTATTGGCTACGAAGTGAGCATAAGTCATTGCTAGTGTTTAAATTATATCTGAAAACATCTTTGGTCACTAAAACATTTTTTACTGATACAAGGTGACACATTATAAGGTGACACATTATGAGCCTACACAGAGACACTGTGTCTACGCATCCAATATGATAAGACTTAAAATGTCATACAAATTTGACAGTTGAATTGTGGCAGTTTAGGAATATAGTGTATTTCTGGTTTAAAAAAACCCATGGATAACAGTATATCATCTGTTATTGTGGTTAGTAGGTTAGCAGAGTAAAGGCATGATATTAGAAACGAAGTATCTGAGCTAAAAAATCAATTCTAGTGATAGCAAACAAAACTACCCACAAAATGTCAACTTATATACACCTTGGTACTAACTTTCATTCTGTTTTCACATTCACAAAACAGATGTGTTATTATACTCCTATGCATCTGCCTTCCCTCTAAATACAGTATTTGGGTTGCCCAAATACAGTTGCTGGGACAATAGCCGACTTGTCTTTAGGTTATCCTAAGTCAGAATGCTAGGGATGGATTGGATCCTTGTTGCCCCTTACACTCTCAGAGTGATGGGTTTGGGGATGAAGATAGAGAGGCAAATGGGGATTTATTTTCTTAATATATTGTTTTCAATTCTCTTTAGGTCTATAAAAAAAACTAATGTGAGGATTTGGCGCTAGGGTGAATTGGTGGTTTAGGGTGGAATCCTCACAGGTTTGGAAATGGAAAGGAATGATGTGTGGATCCTCTTGAACTGTTTGCATTGACAGTGATGGGACACTATTGAGTATATCTGCAATGTATTTGTATAAAGTGTTACAAGAAAATTATCGGAATGCCTCTGAGAAAGGGAGAGAATCGGCTATTTGTACATGGTGCCTGGTTCCATAAGACTTGGAGACACTTGACACCCTGTATTTGCGTTGTTAGGCTTGAACGGATGGCGCTAAAAATGTTTGGAATGCCAGATCCCTAGAGATTTTTGTATGAAAAACAGTTACAGAGAGCTCAAGAGGGAAACACAAATTATTATGTAATGTTCATGTGGCTTTTTTTACATGTGTTCCTTGATACAGAGAATATAAAAAAAATCTAACCACCAGGGATAACAGACAAAAGACATAATATTAGAATAATCAGTATAGATATTTTCACAGTTTAGACGTACTAAAACTACAAATTAGAACAAGACACTAAATACGGAAACTGACCAAACACATGTTGCAATGACTGTTAATATATACCAAATATATATTTTATATATATTATATATCAAATAAATATAATATTTGCTATGTAAGATATTTTTCACTCTTTTCATTATTGATATGTGCATAATAATGGAACAACACCATTGTTACAGGTACATATACCAACATTACATTGGGTGCAACAAGAATGCACTCATTATAAATAGCTGTTATTGCAAACAAAACATTTGTCATAGCAAACAACAATAGTTTTAATATAACTGTTATATAGAATATGTTTATAGAGCTACAAAACATTAATAAATAAATAGCTTAAATGATGGCTTTATAAACTTTTTTTTATTTAAGCCTGTTTGGTAATAGTTTTGCTCTTTTCAGGGGAAAGAGATTCAAAAACAAAGCACAATAACATGTAGAAACAAATATACTCATTGTACAGTAAGCAGTAGCTCACAGGTACATGGCAACAATGACTTATGTGCTAGCTATCCATTGTCACATTGTCCTCAAGTGCACTGCAGAAAATTGGTAGCAAATTAAATAAAACATTTTTAATATGCATGTGAAATCTGCTGTATCACGGTCATAGATTACAGAAAGTACAGAATGTCTTCATTGATCCGTGGCTGATGTCCAGGTTTCTAAAAACAATCTAATTTGAATTGATTCAGCTTGCAAAAAGTAATATTATGGGTATAAAAGATGGAGCATTCATTGTGTATAAAACAATTCATTTATCTGTTATAGAGATTGATATCAATAGAGTGAATCAGCTTAGTCTACTGGCCGGCGTGGAGGCAGCCTAGGCACACAGAGTTTTGTCCCCCCTCTCAGTTTGTGCCTGTTCCCTTTCCCTTCTTTGTTGTGGTGTGTGTCCTGTCATGGATCCTGGGGATTTGGAAGCTTTGTTAGCCATGGTTAGAACCAGGGTGCTAAGCCATGGTGTAAGGTGGGTCCAGGATAGGATGGACCCAAGGGCCTTAAGCGGGGAGGGTATGCCCACCTGGGCTCAGGCCCGGCCTGTAGTGACTGGTGACCTGGGCCCAGTGGGTGACCCCTTTAGCCTAGATAGGCCCAATACTCCCACGGAGCAGCATACCAGCCTGGAGTTGGGCAATAGGGCCATGGAGAGTATGGGGGTCACGGATAGGTTTTGCGAGAGCCAAGAGCTTATCCCCCCATCGCAGAGAACGCAGTGCTAACGGGAGGCCTAGCCATCTGGCCACCACCCAGCGACTTGCCCCAAGGCCTGCAGCAGACCGGCAATACCCCTGCTCAGCCCCGGGGCTCAAGGGGTAACAGCAAAAATGCAAGGAGCTCTAAAAAAGCTCCTAGACGCTCCCACCGCAAGGCCCCTGCGGTCCCCACTGCCAGTAGCGCAGGTGTTTTGCAGGGACGGCGTAACGCTGTTGCAGAGACCAGTAGGAGCAAGGAGACCACTAGGGGGAAAGGAAACCTAGTGATGGATGAGATGGCGGCCAATGACAGTCTGGTGGTAATCGATGAGGTTCCAGTGACGGCCGCGGTGGCACGGCAGACATGCCCCACCAGGGTCCGGAAGTCGACGAACAGGTACAGTCCTTTGAAGAGACAAAAATCCCCTGACAAAAAAGTTAGGCCACAGCTCAGCACTACCAGCCCTGATATTACTCAGGATACAGGGACTGTCAAAGGGACTCAGGGACATGACCGGGTTCGTAACATCATTGACCCTCTTAGGCCACAGACCAGAGAGAGACCATACGGTATAGAGCCACTACAGAGGCGGAATCTGAATACTCCTCTGGGGGAGGAACTGACTGTGAGGTCACCGGAGCACAGACACAGGAGATCTAGTGATTGTTCCTCATGCTTCCCCAGACCCAGAAGCAGATCCAGATGGAAGTGGAAGATCGTGCGGCTGCAGCTGCACCTGCTCGAGAGGTGGGGAAGGGGGCTCTCGGCGAACAGGACGGGCACGGACGCCCGTTCACTCGGATCAGCAAGGCCTTCCCGGACGGGAAGAGTCAGGTGAGAGAACCAGGATTTCCGGGGGGGGGGGGGGGTACAGGCAGGAGGAGGGGGGACATCTCCCAGGGCGTCTCTGTTGATGACCTCCCTAAAGTCCCTCATGCAGACTCACAACATAGCCGTGTCCGATGAGGATGTCGGAGTGTGGGTAGGCGGTTTGGCCGGAAAAGCGTGGTCAGACCCACCTCGCCCCCCGCGAAACCGGTCCTCCACAGCGGCGCGGTCAGTAGTTTGGCAAACCCGCCAGCAAGCCTGGGAACAGCAATAGCTCCTGCTGGGGGAGTCTCTCAGCAGGTTAGCGAGAGGAGAGTGGCGGATACTTCCATGAGGCAGTCAATCGTGTGCGGTCAGGATAACTTAGGGGCACACTTACCCCTGGAAATCAAAGAAAAAATTGGGCGCAGGGAATTCATAGAATTTTTTATTTGTTGCCCATATCACGATTTTCAGATTCACAAGAACGGTTTCCCAGGGAGGGGGAGGACAGGAGAATTCCCCATAGGCGTTTCCCAAGGACAACTGGCTGCAGGCATTTGCAATAATGGCCTGCGTCATGGGGGAGACACACCGGGAGCAGTGTTCGGCTTGTTTGTATACCTAGAAGAAATTAGAAACGCATATCGGACATATGGGGGGACGGCGTGGTGGCTGTATGACGAAGAATTCAGCCAATACATGTCGTCTAGGCCGTCGATGGCGTGGAGCGATAAGGCAGTGGCCTACTGGCTAAACATAATGACTCCTATGTGGGTCATGCCGCCTTTATGTGTGAATCCAGGCGGGGCTAGAGGCCCCGCCGCGACGGGCCCAGCAGGTTGTGGGATATGCCACTCCTTCAACGAAGGCAGCTGCAAGTGGGCACCAAACTGCCGATTTAAACACGCATGCTCGAATTGCGGGAGCAAGGATAGCCCGTTCAAAAAGGGCCGGACACCCGTATGGTTGGATGCAATGCTGCCGTGGCTAGAACGCTATGGTAGGTTGCCAGGAAAATCAGGGGCTGCCACCCTGTTGTGGGATGGTTTCGGGGAAGGGTTCAAAATCCCGTGCACCCTCCCGCCCGCCGACTCAAGGCTCAGGAACCTAAAGTCCGTCAAGGAGTTCCCTGGGGTAGCAGCTGAAAAAACACGGGCGGAAGTGGAGTTAGGAAGAATGGCTGACCCCTTTTCCTCTTCCCCGTTTCAAGGTTTAGTCATTTCCCCCTTGGGCATAGTAAAAAAAGAAGGAGCCTGGAAAATTCTGTCTGATTCAGCACCTGTCTTATCCTCAGGGTGGTTCAGTCAATGATGGAATTGGCCAGGACTACTCATCCGTATCCTACGCGCCCTTCGACCGTGCCACAAACCTGGTCAGGCGGGGGGCGTTGAGGCTATGATGGCAAAAGTGGGTATAGAATCAGCTTTCCGGTTACTACATGTTCATCCTCAGAGCCATCGCTTCCTTGGCTGTTTCGTAAATGGTGAATATTTTGTTGACCTTTGCCTGCCCAGGAATTGCTCCATTTCATGCTCCTATTTCAAAGCTTTTAGTACCTTCCTGCAGTGGGTGGCTCGGACCTAATCGGTTTATCACGGGATCACGCATTATCTCGACGATTTCCTTTTCGTGGGACCGGCACTGCTGGACAGCTGAGACGTTTGCGAGGATATGCCAGAGTTTCGAGGTTCCCATGGCGGACAAGAAGACAGAAGGGCCTATTGCTGAATTTACATTCTTGAAGATCCGGATCAACTCGGATGCAATGGAGTGGAACCTACCATCGGACAAGGTGATGGATCTATCGGTTGAGCTCACAGCTCTGGTGGGCGCGAACAGGGTGTCCCTGTGGCGGCTTCAATTAATTCTGGGAAAGTTGAATTTCGCATGCAGGATCATCCCCATGGGCCGTATCTTTAACAGCAGAATGTCGTTAGCAACGGAGGGCGTTCAGCAGCCTCACCATTTCATAAAAGTGTCAGGGTCAATGAGGAAGGATGCCCAAGTATGGATAGCATTTCTTCGGGAATTCAACGGCAGCACTAAGATCTATCCGGACAGTGTGTCAAACGAGCAGCTCGGTCTATATGCAGGCGCGTCCGGGTCGATTGGATTCTGCGCCTGGGTCATGGTGCTCTGTAGCATGGCCTCAGTCGTGGGTGTTGGCGGGTCTTACAAATGACTCCACAGTTGTGGAGTTGTTTCCCATCGTCACTGCAGTACACCTGTGGGGTCAAAATTTTTGAGATCGGCAAGTGATCTTTTACTCAGGTAATGCGTTTGTGGTTCGGGCGATCAATAATCTGTCGGCGTCCTCTGGGCCAGTGATTTGGCTGATACGGCATCTGGTTCTGCACTGCCTTCACTTGAATATATGGGTGAGAGCAGAACATGTTCCAGATTTAAGCATCGAGGTAGTTGATGCCCTTTCTCTGTTCCAGGAAAGCAGCAAAGGAGGAAGGCGAGATCCTCCCCATGGAACTTTGGAACTTGGAGCAGCCGAGTAGCTGGGTACGTCAGGCAGTCATTGGCGCCAAGGACATGGTCGGCCTACCAGAGAGTTTGGAATGAATGGAGGGATTTGATGGATGCTGCAGGGGGCATGTCATCTGAAGAGAAGTCGCTGGGAGTCCTGCTACGGTTTCTGATGCAGTGCGCAGAACGAGGCGATTCCAGGGCCACAGTGGGCCAGAAACTAACAGCGTTGGCCTTCATGTTCCAACTGGCAGGCCAGAAGGACCTAACAAAGGAATTCGTGGTTCGCCGAGTGGTGAAAGGAATATTTATGGGTGAACGGAGGATGGACAGGAGGCGTCCAATCACATTTGCACTGCTGTTGCGTCTGGTAGAGGCGTTGGGTATTCTATGCAGGGACTCTTTCAAATCCCTGCTTTTCTGCACAGCTTTTTTCCTTGCATTCTTCAGAGTGTTCAGGATAGGGGAACTGGTCTCGGCACAGTTCGGGAGGGCTGCTGGCAAAGGACACTTGTCTGGAAGGTGACAGGTTGTCGGTGTGGTTAAGGAGGTCAAAAACGGACTAAGGGGGAAAGGGAAAGGAGGTGGTCCTGTACAAAGTTGGTACTGAGTGTTGCCCCTGTGTGAGGTTGTACGTGGAAAAACAGCCAACCCCCCGGCCAGGCTCTGTCACGATTTCAATTTGAAAGGATGTTAAAGAAGTCATTGATGCGTGTGGGTATGGACCCAGCGGACTGCGGAACTCACTTGTTTCGTATTGGGGCCGCTACGGAGGCGGCAAAAATAGGCTTACCGGAAATCATGGTCAAAATGATTGGGAGATGGGAGTCACAACGTTGTTGATCTTATGTGCGACCTTGACGGGTCATTTAAAATGGACTTTTGTGTGTTACAGAAAAGAGACACCTGTGGATCTTCGGCCATTCTTAAATGTTGGCCTCAGTCGCTGGAAATAACGTCCAACTAGGCATATTGGAGACGGACCTGCAGGTACGATGGCTTGGATTCCGAGGCTTGAGATGGACACAGGTGAATGGCCTATTGGAGAGCATCGCCCATCAACACGGTAGACCTCATATATTGATTTTGCATGCTGGGGGCAACGACATGGGGGTCGTGCCTATGAGGAAGATGTTAAAAGTTATGAAGTGGGATGTTGAGTTTTGGTTAGAACAATACCCAGGCTTGTTTATAGTGTGGTCCGAAATGATCAACAGACGATCATGGCGGAACTCTCGGGACCCGGTCTCAGTTGATAGGGCTAG
The DNA here is from genome assembly GCA_027410445.1 of Discoglossus pictus. Taxonomy (NCBI): domain Eukaryota; kingdom Metazoa; phylum Chordata; class Amphibia; order Anura; family Alytidae; genus Discoglossus; species Discoglossus pictus. The sequence goes on along the minus strand of CM050166.1, from coordinate 172,778,350 downwards.
ACAGAAGATCAACAAACAGATGGCTAGTTTAATTCGAAACTTGGGTTTTATTACCATTAGACATCAGGAATTTAAAGGCGCAGATGCAGATGAATTATTTCGGCCCGACAAGGTTCGCCTAATGAAGATAGGTCTAGAACTTCTAACTTTGGAGCTAAAGGAGGGCGCAAGATGGGCCTTAGCTTTATTGAGTGGCAAGGGGGGGGTCGCAGCTTCAGGAGGGGTCCCTCGTCTGCTCAGTGGCGGGAGGTGAGTTGCCCAGCCCACTGGCTGAAGTGGGCGTTGCCCTGCCTCATGGGCGTGCTTTGGAAAAGCATTGGGGGGATCTGGGCGTGGGCCCAGAGAGTGAGGTTACTGACCTGGCCAGATTCCTCCTGCGGGACGTTAATTAAATAAATTGTTTAAGAATGTTAATTTATGGTTAAATAAATTGGTTGGTTTAATAAAACTGTGGCCCGTATTTTTCCCAAAGTCGGTAGTCTGTTTATTGACAAAGCCAAATGGATCATGGGTCATGTCTATTATCAATTAATTTCTTATTGATACTGATTCCCAATCATTATGAGATATTTTTTACTCATTGATTCAACTTATTTTGAATTGTTATACAATTTGTTTTTATCATGAAACATTTTTGAAGATGATGAAATATAAAAAAGCCATTAGACCCGAACATAACTGAAAAAAAATTAAAGCAGCAAGGTCATTACAAGAAATAACATTCACTCTTAGAATATGCCAGCATTTTCAAAAGTGCTGTAAGAGTGGAGTACAGTTAAAACATAAAAAATTAAGACAAAAATATATACATCATGAACAAAAAGGAGTAAAGGATTGTTGAGAAATAAATCCACTCACAAGCCTCTCATCAGTCACCAAGATAGGAGTGGCAGCTACAAAAATATTTTACAATTTTCTTCATCAGGATCTAGAATATAAGAGCCTAAAGTCTAAAGCAGGAGTTTGCAATGTATGAACTAGAGCCAAATGTGGCACAGTACAGATCAAAACTTTTACCAGCCTCAAATTATATTTCAGCAGTAAATTAAAATCAATTTTGCCTGCTTTCTGCAAAATAGAAAAATGCTTCTTTAAATCCTTACATGAAAAGCATACTGATCTTACAGAACTGTCAGAAAAGTAATGGTACTCTGATATGTTTTATGCATAATACACAAATGTCTTAGAGTTATTCAACAACAAAAATTCATTACTATGCTGTATACTGTTATCCAGATTATATTTTGTATATACCTGCTCTTAGTTAATCCCTTGTTCTGACATGTCCCTTATCCATAATGGTTTCAGATCTCTAATCTAGAGAGTTGTATTCCATATAGCATTTATAGATGATACTATTAGGATTTGTTTCATAATTGCTGATAAATATAAAGTTCTGATTCATTGTACTTGTGCTAAATGGAATAGGACATGGCTACCTATAACTAAAATTTCATAGTGAAAAGCTAGAACCAAAGGCTGCCTCAAATAACAACCTGCCTGTCGGGAACCAGTTCCCAGTATTGTGTATCATTCAGACCTCCTCTGGAGACAGCTGAGTTATATGTTGCCCTAATAAGTAATTACTCAAATACTTTTAAGATTGCAAAAGATATACTTAAGTGGAAATCCAATTTAGCTTTGCTGGAAGCATTGAAAATGTACGCACTATAGCACAATGAAATCAGCTGTGACTGGAACCAGTATTAAATGATTAATAGTAACTGTCTTGAACTAAGAGTGGACAAACACAGAATATGTTCATAAATTTAAAAAATAAGAGTTCAAGTGAGACTGTTGCATTGGAGACTGTTGCATTAATTGGAAACTGTTTCTGCAGTTTATATTGCACAGCACTGTGTTATATTAAACAGGAGTATATGTATTTTAATCTATAAACTGATGTGTGCTAACAATTCTACACTTTCACCAAAATATATTTGTTGGGGATCCCTTTCACACCTGTGTAATAAATATGAAACATGTTATGCTGGTGGTTGCACATTCAAAATGATTTACTGGTCTGATTCAGATTTGTAGCACGGTCCTTCAAACCAGAGTCCAGCTCTGGTTGGGAGGAAAATTACTTGTTTTAGCAGGTACTTATCAAAGAGTTCAAGGACACATGTAGAAGGTCAGGGTTCACAGCTAATTGCATGGTGCCAGATCACAGTTAAGAATAGGTCCTGATGAAGGCAAGGGTTGTCCATAGCATGATCCTCCTGCAATCCCCATATGAGCCCTATAGCCTATCTATCTAGCTATAGCCTATCTACGAGCCTACTGCCTGCTGGAGCGTCTAGCCTTTTCCTCTTTCGGAGTGTGGGAGGCTGGGCCCTGCTGTGCAGTCCGGAGGTGAGATCTCCGGAGTAACCAGCTTGCGGCAGGTGATTGGTGGAACGTGGGAGGGAGGATACATCTGATTGGCGGTTCCTCCCACGTGGGACGACGATGATACGGAGGATGCCGTGCAGCGTCGAGTGGAGTGGACGATAACCTGTCTGTGCTGAGGATTCCAACGAAGGCACAGTGCAGCTGATGGCTTGGGACAAATGATAAAGGCAAGTTTAAATAGTCCATGAAATACTCGCCTAGTGTAAATAATAATAACTGGGGAGCTATACCCTTACTTGTTGGTGTATCAGTAACACACTGATACATCTTGATTTATGAAAGGCTAGCTGAGGCCATGAAGATGAGATCCTTAGTAGAGTGACTGATAATCTTCTGGTGGCTAGTTGGCACTCTGGGTAAACCCAAGTAAACTTGATGGGCCGAAGGCTTACTGACTGGTGTGCCTCTTTGACAAATTTCATAAGGGGCTTCATAGGAAGAAAAAAAACTATACTCAGCCTCCAGATTCATCAATTAGCCTGATAAGCTATCTAACAGTGGACTGGAGGTATTGACATCTGTGTTTCCAAGTGTATGGATATCCTACAAAACACAGACCAGTTTTTATATTGGCTGTACAAAAGGTCCTAATTCAGTACCTATGAGGTCCTTTGTGAGTAACAAACAGAAGAGGAATTTATGATTCTATATATCTAGAGAGCAATAAAGGAAGCTCCTCGGTTGCAAAATAAACGCAGCTACGTATAAAAATAAGAATCTATTAAACCGACTATAGTAGGTACACTCAAGAATAGTCACTGGCTATATCATAAAATCACAGATTATAAGTAAGGTGGCAGAGTGTCCCACATGTGCTCCTTATTAGAATACACGGAAGAGATAAAAAAGTCATAATGTCAAATAAATCTAAAAATAAATCACAAAATAAATCTCAAAGTTCTGTGAAAGAGAATAATCAAAGCTTGGTGAGTAATCATGATTCATCAGTTCTTAATGACTGTAGTGTTATAAGGAAATAACTTTTGACGACAGCAAAAATTAGAGAAATTATGACAGAATTTCAAATCACTGATCTACTGATCTTAAAGAACAAATAGGTGAGAATTATAAAGCCATTAAGGAAATACATTCCAGAATTGAGGAACTGGAGGATAAGTCTGAAAAGCTCACTAAAGATCACAACTCAGTCTTAACATATAGGGCATCTTTAGAAAGAAAGGTTGTTGACCTTGAAAATCAAATTACTAACTTTGTAAATAGATCCAGAAGGAAAAACTTGAGACTAAGGGGAATCTCTGAGTCTGTTATGGATCATGAGCTTAAAAAATATATAATTGACTTTATGTCTACTCTAGTTCCAAGATTTACTCAAGATAGAAATATTTTGGATACTGTCTATAGGATTCCAATGCCATACAGATCATCAAGTTCACAGACAAGGGACACAATGGTTAGATTTCATAACATTTATGATAAACAGGACATTGTGAAAATAAGTTATAAACAAAGATCTTTCCAGGCTCCATATACTGATATTCAAATATTTTCGTATATATCACCTGTCACTTTAATAAAAAGGAAAAATTATGGTGGTATTACACAAGCTCTAATAAAACAAGAAATAAAGTACAAATAAAGATTTCCAGAAGGCTTGTTGATACTTAAATGCTCTCAATGGCATAAGATTGCATCAGTTGAAGAGGGAGAAAATCTTGTAAAGAAATGGGATATAGCAACAGAGAAAAGGCCAAAGGTATTTATACAGGCAAATCTGCCATCAAAAATTCCAATTCCAAATGGCAAATGGTTAAATAATGTGACCCAGAACTGATTGTTAGGTGATATAAAATTCAATGTCTTTAATGGTTGAGATACAACAAAATAACTACTGGATTTTTGGGGGTATTTAATATTTGGGGACTTTTAATATTTTGGTTTAATATCTGAGAAATGTATAACATTGTAACAAAATTATACAGTAATATTTATAGGTCACGGTTAAAATTTTCAACTTTTTAGTTAGTTAGTACATAATGGACTAGTGAGGCGTAATAGTAGATATTTGCCCTGCAATAACAGGCATGTAATTCGAATATTATGGGAATCTAATAGAGTTGGTTAAAGAAACAAGTATAGTTTTTACACAAGAGTCTTACAGTGTATTTGATTTGTAAAAGTCAAGTTACTCTTTCAATACACTAAATATATATATCATTGTGGTAGTTTGACCTGCTACCCTTTAGATTAAAAGCAAGAAGGTCATGTATTCTTTTAATCTTTTTATTAAAAGTCCAAAAAGTACACCACATTATGGCTTACATCAGCCAAAGGTATAACAATTCACACAGAAAAATCTTCATCAGTAGAAAGAGGAGCATTAGGCCCGCCCGTCTCTCAGAAATACTCCAACCTCCAGGGATCCTTAAACAGTCTTTTGAGATACTCTGTTCAATTCACAGTTATACTGCTGCCTTTTCCCTGGGGTTACTTTACACAGACTCTTGGAAGGAAAATATAATCCTTTACTCACATCCTCTGGAACACAGCTTCCTCTGCGAGCAATCTCTGAAAAAGCAGTCTTCTGACTGCAAACAGCTTTCTCTGCGAGCAATCTCCGGAACAACAGCCTTCTGACTGCAAACAGATTTCTCTGCGAGCAATCTCAGGAAAAACAGCCTTCAGTCTCTCAATCCAAATCACACATCAGATCAGAGATCCAAGCAGGAACAGTCAGCAAGCTTCTCTCTGTAGCTTGCTCTTTGCTGCTAACAGCAGCTCACCAACAGGAGCAGATTCCACACACTGTTCACACTGCTTAGGCCCAAGCCTAAGTGAGAGACTCCACCCATCTCTCTGCTGTTGTCTTAAAGGCAATACACAGCTGGGCTTCAATTAGCCTCTGATCACTGCCCGGAGTTAACTCTTTCTTTCTCCAGAGAAATCTTCCAGCCTCTTTAATTAAACCCACTTCTAGAGACATTCTTTGCTTCACTCTGTTACAATCACATTTAATAATATTCACTTAAATTTGGTACATAATAATGTTTTTGTAAGATAGTACATACAAGCACAAGAATGATAGCATTTATAGCATTTATAAGAATCACAGTTTATTATTTTATAAAATCTTAAGATATTTTTATTTAAAAACTTCCAGAGATGACAAACTCCATCAAGGACATAGTGCAAGAGATTCAGGATTGACACAGGTGAATCCTCAGAATATATGTATTGCTACTAGTTTACTGTATACCACATATAATAGTTGTCAAACTGCGAGTCGTCGTCTCGCAAAGTGAGGGCAGCATTTGCGGAGGTGGAGGCTCATTGCAGGCCGCAAATGCGGCCCCTCGCGAACCAAGGGGCCGTATTTGTGGGAGGGGAACATAAACTGCAATCAGCCAAAGGCTCATTGCAGGCAGCAAATGCGAACCTCGCAAAGCGATTGTCCGCATTTGCATTAGTGGAGTCTCTATGGCGCCTCACTCACCATAAAAAACAAACCCAGAAAGCCGGGACTTTGGAAAAAAAAACAAGCAGCGGGACTTAGGAAAAAATAATTACGAGGTTGCAAAAATACGAAGTTAACGTCCGAGACGCGTAGATCCCAACACATCCCCCCAAAAAACCCTCACACACAGCATAGGGGGACAGCCATGACATCTGCCAGAGAGGTTGCATGCGAATTAAAGTAGAATTTTTTGAATTTCGGAACTTGAAAATCGGCTAAGCGAGAAAAAAAATGCGGCCGAAAAAAATGTAAACAAGGCTACACGACTTACCAGGCTACACGACTTACATACGACTTTGCCAGGGACGTACGAGGTACAAAAATACACAGTTAGGAAGCACGGAAAATGCTTGCGAGATGCGTAACACATAGAATATCGCCGCCATTTTACAACACTAAGTTGCAAATCTACACATTATAATTCTGAAATGGCTGTTTTTCCGCCTAAACCAATGGTTCAGTCTCGTGCATGCAGCCTATATATAGGGCACAATTGCCACATTTCTGACACTTTCTCCTCAGGTGATCATACTGTACATTTTCTGCTGCCGGAAAATCCAAAGAGATTGTTAGCTCTTCAGGATATTGATTAATGGCTATTAATTATAAATAGGTAAAGTATATTTATTTATTGATTAACAACTTAATAATAAAAAAATAGATATTATTAAAAAAAATATGCACAATCTTATATTTTACAATGCCTCTGCTTTCAAATATATTTATTCATTGATTATTAACTTTTAATGGACATTAATTTAGTAATTAATTATTAGTAATCATTATGAAAAAAAATGTATATTTGTTACTGCCTTTACTTTATTAAAATATTAATGCTTAACTCTAATGTATTTATTCATTGATTAACTTATTAATTATTAATGTTCATTAATTACCTAATTAGTAATTCATTAGTCATAATAGACAAAAAAATTCAAACTGGCTCAAAAAATATGTACATTTTTCGGTGCACTTATATTTCTGTGTTGCTGCTCAATTATTAATGTTAATTAATTACTTAATTACTCATTAATTAGTAATAATAAAACAACAAATTGTTTACTGCCCTAAAAAATATATACATTTGACAGTGCACTTATATATCTGTGTTGCTGCTCATTGCCTGAAAGGGATAGGATCCTCAAAGCAGTTAAATATTGTATTATATTATGACACCTGCTACATTTAATATTTTATAGTGCATTTATTTATGAATATATTCATGCTTACACCTTTACGTTTTGCATGTATGCCAATTAAACATCATACTCTTAATGATTAATGAATGAATTGGATTCAAACATTAAAAATATGACACTTGTAACCTTTTTCTTATGTGGAAATAAGTACAATTATTATATTAAACATGTTTATTTTTTGATTTTTTTTTTGTTGTTGTTGAGGGACTGTTAAAGAGTTTTGTAGTAAAAGTGTTAACATTTGAATGTAAGAACAGTTGAACATTAGATTAATGAGTAGTGTAAACTTTAGGTAATGGGTTTTTAACATGCAACTTGTAGATTAAGAACTGTTAACCAAAATATATATTGAATCCAGAGGAAGGCAAACAGTAAAAACCCTCCTTGAAACGTAGCCAATTGTATCAAAGCAGGGGAAAAATTAATTCCTTCCTGACCCCATTAACTGGCGATCGGATTACTCCCTGGATTAATATTTAACATGAAATACAACATTTACATTGTGTCTGAAAATGTGATTGTGCTGTTAACATGAACTTTCTGATATGTCTAACAAACGAACTTTAAATATTTTTTTGTAAAACATGTAACGTTAAAAACAGTAACATAGTTAATTAACATTTGAACTGAATTTTTTAGAAAATGCAAAGCAAGTGTTTTGTGGGGCTAATCATGCATAAAGAGTACTTCCATGAATAATTAATGAGTTATTTAGTCATTAGTGGTTTTGAATGGTTGAGCTTTGTTTGTTGAAGTAGTAATTGTTTAAAATGGCACATAGAGTTTCCTTGGTGGAAAAGTGGTTCTCTAAAAAGAGAACGCGAGACATTAAAGTTTGTCCACGATGTGTAACCACTGTTCTCTATGTGTTTTCCAATTGTATAGAGTTTAATATGTAAATATTGGTGGTGTGAAAATAGTTTGAGTGCCATAAAAATGCATTTTTGAAAGAAACCGACGGTTGTCTATATTTTAGCTTTCTTTTTTGGTGTTAGATTCTGCTTGAGGTGATTTGTGACTTTTCTTTGGAATTTGTTTGGCATGGGTTGTGTTTGTTTGATTGAAAGTTACACTACTTCATAGTAGACAATGTTTTTAGTAAAAATGCGTCCATCCTCTAATAAATCACCTTGACTTTCATTGTTTTCAATGTAAACTTTAATAGCCTGTACAATTGGCCATGTGCAAATACTGGTTGTTCTAAGAATATACCCACAGATTTGAAAGTTTGTCCTTGTGATTTATTAATGGTCATGGCAAATGCCATGATGATGAGAAATTGTCTTCTTTGAAGCATAAAACGGAGGTTACTTTCACTTGGTGCTACATCTATCCTTGGTATGAAAACTCTCTCACCTTTATGGGTACTAGTTAAAATGTCAGCATCTATGAAATGTTCCTTTAATTGTTGAAAAATTAATCTTGTCCCATTGCATAGGCCTTTTTTTGGGTTCATATATCGCAGTAACATGACAATTGCACCTTTCTTTAGCTGCAAAATATGTGGTGGCATTCCAGAAGGAGTTAATGAGTTTATGAATTCAGTGGAAAAATTTGCCTGACTTTCTTTGTCATCAGCAAGTACAGAATCAGCACTGTGATCATTTTTTTGGGGTGCATTAATTTTTTTTAAATATTTTCATTATTGAGGATTAATGCATCCTTATTTTTGCATGTTAGTATGACTTTGTTGGCAAGTTCAAAATAGTCCTCGTTATTTATTGTAGTTTTGAATATAGCCGATATAAGATCTTGTTTACAAATCATATGAGGTGGGATGTGCACAGTGTCGTCAGGTAAATTTGGTATTTGTTCTGTTTTTCCTTCTCCAATTTTAATAAGCCAATCATTGAGTGCTATTTGACCTTGTGCTCGTACAAAACTTATTAATAAATTATATAGCTATGGTTTTCCTGATCCGTCAGGTCCATCAAGATAGAAATAACGCTCTTTTACCATGTCATCATCTAGTGCATTTTTTATGGCATTAAATGCTTGCAATTGTAATGTATTTAAAGTTGCAAGTCTTTCTTCTGTCCTTTGTACTTGTAGTTGAATGTCATAGTCTTCAAAGTGTATTTCATCTATAAGACCTGGATCAGGCAGATTAAAACTTGCACAACTTAATCCATGAGTTAAAAATACTTATTGGATTTCCATTAATGCTTTTAAGTGTGCAATGGGTTCATTGTATCGTTGCATAAAGTCTTCAGCCATATTACAAAAATGTGTCCCACAAAGCTAATGCATTTGGAGCATTTGAGAAAATACAAATTAATGCAAACTGTTCCCTCATCTGCCGTGGCATTTGACATAGTGCTGTTTCTTCTAGACATCTTTCCTATTCTGTATCATCAACTAGTAAGTTTCTATGTCTGGCAGCTAAATGAAAGCATTCATATACTATGTCATTAACAGTTCTTAAGTGTTCAAAACTTTGTGCACCAGGAACATTTAAAAGTAGTAGTCGTAAGCAGAAACGTTCAAGGTCTCTTGGACTGACCGTGTAATTTCTTGGTATTATTTTAATTCCTCTGGTTTTTCTTAGTCTCCATAATCCATTCACAAAAACATAGTGATATGGAATTTCAATATATAAGAATTGTGTTGCTTGTAAATCTGTAGAATTTAATTGAAACCATGCAGTTAGTGTAGTGTGACGATGCTCACTTTGGGACAATGCATTCGTTTCATTTCCAGCATGGAAATACACTAAATGTCTTTGTGGCAAATGTACTGCTAATCTATATACTGCATGTGATCTATCATGAATTTCAAATTTTAAAAGCCGCCACATAGCTTCTGGCGCACTGACATAGCGAGCATCTACATGAGATGCAAGTTCATCATGTACTAACTCACTACTTTCAGGGTTGTCTGCACTTTTGACGACTACAGTAGCTGCATCGTAACCTTTGTAAATATATTTGTAGACATATTTAATGGATTTGATGGAAGTGCAGGCTTCTACGTTGATGTGGGCGTTGTACTTCATGAGTAAATGTGGATTGTAGGGTACTACATATCTATTGTCCACTTTTTTTCCACGAATAATGGCACTATCTCCTTTTCTTCTTTTATAAAGTGTATATCCATCACAATTGGCATAGGTTTTGTCTCTATAATCTTTTGGAAATTCTTTGGAACATTTATTATTTTCCATACATGGTGATTGTGGATTAAGCTCGCCACAAGGTTAATGAAACATCCGATGAGTTACAATCTCATATATAGCCTACCATATAGTTCTGGATCTGGTAGTTCAGCAACAATGACTGAATCCACTTTGTCGCCAGTATCTAATTTATCTGTGTACGTGTAAGGCCTCTTTTTTTAAATTCAATTGTATATACATAAGCAAGACATTTGCCAAATAAGTGACTTATAGTAATGTCATGTATTATTTCATTTAATTTCATTTTGAAAACTCTGGCTACTAAATCTTGTTTATCGGAAGCAGTTTGGGCAAGAAGTAAATTTTGTGTAATTTCTGGCCATTGGGGATTACATGTAAATGTAATAAATAAATCGGGTTTTCAAAATTTGGTGACAATAGCCATGGTATCATTGTATCTTTGTCTCATATTGCGAGGAGATCACTGGAAAGAAGATGGTAAAATTATGGCTTTGCCAGCTGTCATGTCTCTGCTTGTAGCAACCTCAGTGACATAATCCATTAATCCACAATATTTTTCTACACGTAGTTTATCTTGTTGATATTTTAGGAAGTTTAAATTATTGGCCTCAACCTGCAAATAGGAATCAATAATCCATTGTTGTGTTAGTTTTCCACCACATAAAATTGGATTAAATGTATTTCGAATGGCAATTTGAGCTACTTTAAATTCAAGCATGGAAATATTATTTTGCAAACGGACTTTATCATTTGGGTAACTGGGAAGGGTTAATTTTGATTGCCAACCTGCTTCTCCGTGTGGGAAAAAAATGGGATATGTCATTGGATCTAAATTAGTACTTAAGATACTGATATTAATGAATCGATGCTCCTCATTTCTGGGATATATTCTAATGTCTCTTTGAAATGGTGGTTCTCCTTCATCATTTTGAAACACCATTGCAACCTCATTTGATGTTGGCAAGTTATAACAGCGTTTATCAGTATGTCTCTTTTAAGCACTTTTGGGATTGGTAATTGATGTCTTTCTGCATGAAGTTGTTGTTCCTTTTCTACTTCTGCCAATTTTTTATAAGCTTGAGTGCGGGGGTTATTGGCCATAATTTTATCTAGCTCTATAAAAACACTGGGTACGCATTTTTTATTTTCTTGCAGCTGCATACGTTGGTCAACAGCTTCCATTGTATCTAGGACATATAGTTGAGCAAATTTTCTTTGCTCTCCTTCCTCTGGATGTAAATGGGAAGTATGATGGAAAATTTGGCCTTGGACTTTAAAGCAGTAAGGACCATGTCCTGGTACATTAGCAGCTAATGTTACCCACGTAGATGCAAAGAATATGGCACTATTGTAGGATCTTTTGTTTGTCTTGAAATTTTTGTCGTTTGGAAAAGTAGGTTCAGTCATAATGTTTTGTAAATATATTGGGAATTGTTTTCTTTCTGGAAGTTTGACCTTGCCTTTTTGACAGCAACTAATGAATTGTCCATCTCTGGGTCTTTCCTGTTTAAAATTATAAGCCTCACAAAACTGACATAGAATATTCATGTCACCACAATTATGAAACTCTACTGTTAAAGACTTGAGTAAAGGACAATTTGAAGAGCATATATCAGTTTCAGTTTCAAATTCATCATTTGAAATGTTATGTGATGTTTGAGGAACAGGTTCTAAATGCTTTTGTCTTTTTAGTGGCTTTTTTGGGTGTATCTTTTATTTTTTCAGCTGATAGTCTTTTGCTTGCAAGTCTTTTCCGTTCTTTTTCTCATCGAATATCCTTCTGCTCCGGCGTCTGCTGGTTTGCCCATCTTTGCTGTCGTTCTCTAGCTTGACGTCTTATCTTTTCCTGGTAGATGTCGTTATCAGCCATCTTAATCTGTAAAACAAAAAAAATTATCATTAGTTTAGTTTTTTATTTAAAATTGTTTTGGAAGTGCTTGTTTGTGTTTTTTGTTACTCCAAAGTTTTTGATGCAACACTGTTCTGATTATACATTTCCGTTGTTTGTATGTGATTATAGGTCATTGTAGATGAAGTTGCTTTATAGTGTTAAATTAGTTTGTGTTATTTTTTTGGTGTTCCTTTTTATCTTGTAGGTTTGCAGTTTTGGCTTAGAGGAATAGCAGAGCCAAGGGAATTGCATTATAGGTCATTGTAGATGTAGTAGCTTTATAGTGTTAAATTAGTATGTTTTATTTTTGTTTGTTTTTTTGTTGGTCGCTGCTTTTTATCTTGTAGATTTGTAGGGTTGGCTTAGAGGCATAGGAGAGGCAAAGGAATGGTAATAATATATTGATCTTTACATTTTTACTGTAGGTGATTGTTGTAATAGTAGCCTTATATTTTACTTTTAAGCTTATATGGTGTGGGTCTGAAAAGAAGGTTTGTATTGTTCTTCGGTAGGTGTTAGTAATGTTTGTTGTAGTATCCTATTTTCTGTGTCTGTTTAGGTTTCATGCTTAATTTTGTAGGTTAGGGCCGTGAACAGAGAATTTATTGTTGAATTTTGTATGTGTTACCACTATTTGTTCTACTATCCTGTTTTATCTTGGGCACATTTTGTTTGATAGATTGAAGTTAGGGTTTACTGTTAAAGGTTGTTGTAGGTAAAAGCTAATTAGTTGATACATTAAAAATGTGTCACCAATATTTGTTGAAGGATGGTGATTTTTTGTTTTGGGGTTGTTTTATTTTATTTTTTATCTTGACATTGCTGCACAGCAAACATGTTTATTTATTTTTTATTTTTCTATTATTGTTTTACTGTAGTAGTTTGTTGGCCATAAAACAGTATTCTTTATTTTTGAATAGTGTATCTGTTATCATGATTTGTTATGCTATGCTGTTTTTTGTGCGCCACTTTTAAATTGCTAGATTTTAGTTCTGGGTTACAGTTAGAGTTTGTTGTAGACTAAACAGTAATGTTAGTTCCATTTTGTATATTGTCGGGATTAATACAACATATTATTTTCTAAATAATATAGAATAATGAATTTTGAGTTCAGAATCAATTTATAGACACATATTCCTTTTTATAAAATAACATTTATTGAAAATAACAAAATCAACTAGTCTAATGATAAAAAATTTATGTATTCAATCAAATGCAAATAAAACAAAATATAACCAGCCAGATATTAAAAGAAAATTAATCCATCATATTGTATAACTTATTATTTTATGACATCTTCTATACAGTCCTAAAATGTCAATACAAAAGTTTATCTCAATCACATGTACAATCAAACCTGGAATAGCAACCCAAAGAATAAAATCAGATAAATCAATTAATGAAAATTCACCCAAAATAAAGTTTTAACATGTACTAATAATGTCTAATGATATTATAATATAGCTATACAGGAATTTATTAAATATAACACAATTATGGTAAAGTATTTTATAATATAATTGATAAGTTAGCTAAGTAAAATTAATTTATCTGTATTGGTCAAAAAGAAAAATGAGATATCTAATTTTGTATTAAAATTTATATCCGGATTTATAAATTTCAATGACAAAATGAAATCTAAATAACTTTTTGATAAGAAATAAACCAAACAGAGAAATTATGGTAATGGTTTTCAATTATATCAATTATATCATAAAATAAAATAATTCAATTTATACATTACCAATTATGACAAGATTCCACTGGTTAATTCCAAAATTGTCTGGCTTTTTCCACAGGATCAAAGTTTTCCTCTCTTACTTTCTTTTTCTCTCCAGCCCTTTTCTCTCCCTCTCCTCCTGTTTCTATCCATAATTATACCTCTCACTTAATTTGCCATCAGAATCCCAAATCAGTTAAAATATCTAGTAACCAATAGAATCTCTCATGATGTCGTCACATATTTAAATTTTATAATGAATATATTTTTCTATAGAGACATTTATTCCTTGAACCATAAGATGGTGCTCTCGGACATTTGAATTTTCATACCTTTAATTAACTAATGACCCCTTTGACCCACAACCTATAAACAAGATAGGGTCATAGGACTGGTTATCAGTTAGATACCCCTTAACAGATTTATTATTCTGGGAAGGAGACTTAATGTCTAGGAACACATTCTTCACACGTGACATTTTGGGGAGGATTCCATTATTTCTAAGAAACATAATCTTTATAGACCTTTATCCATTAGTTTAGGAATTCACTCAAATATTTATCTCTACAGAACAAAGAACTATTCAAACATGGATAACTCACTTGTTAGAAGCTGTGAAAACATATCTTTTACATAGATATATTCAAATAATGGAATTGCATGCATAGATTTATATATAAATATATAAAGCATTTAAAATATTAATACATTGGATATAAAATAGTGGTTAATAATTGGAATATCATATTATACTATAATATCCATAGAATATAGAACTTTATTCATACAAAAGTTCTGACACCCTAAAGGGACTTAATTATTGCCACAAAAAGGGATTTAGCTAGATTATATCAATTATTCCCTAACATGATTTTGGTTTGGTCTGAAATAGTTAAAGGTTTGCAGTGGCATTCTGTAATACCGTATTGGTCCGAATATAAGCTGCACCTTTTTTTTCAGATTTTTTCGTTTGCGAGTTATACGCGCGGCTTATATTCGCGACCGTAAAAAAATGACAGCCGATTTGCGAGCTTGCGAGTTACGCGTGTGCGGCTTATATTCGGGAACGTAAAATTACTACCGATTTGCACGATTGCGAGTTAAGGGTGCTGATTTGCGTGCTTGAGACTGCATTGTAGCAATTGAATAGCGATTTCCGGTTTTAGTGATTCTAACATCCTGTAAGGCCTGTAACCTGCAAAAGACACTTGGAGAGAAAAGCATCAACAAGCCTAGGAATGAGGCGTAGTTATGATGCAAGTTTCAAACTTGCAGTTGTTAATTATGCTAAAACCTCAAGCAACAGAGAGGCTGGAAAAAAATATGGATTGGATGAATCCAATGTGCGACGTTGGGTTGCCTCAGAGCACAAATTGAAAAATTCAGTTTCCACCAGAAAATCTTTCAGGAGACCAAAACATGGCAAATATCCAGAACTTGAAGCTGGGGTTTATTCCTACATTCAAGATATGAGAAAAGATGGAATGCCTATTTCACGTGAAGTAATCCAGCTGAAGGCCATAGAAATTGTAAAAACCTTAAATATAAATAAGAGGGAATTTCGTGCAAGCATTGGTTGGTGCCGTTGTTTTATGTGGAGAAAGGATCTCGCTCTTCGACAAAGCACTTCATTGGCACAGAAACTGCCGGCAGATTTTGAGGAGAAACTGACTAGTTTCCAGCGGTATGTCATCCAATTGCGGCAGCGTCACTCATACCCATTAAACCAGATGGGCAATGCTGAAGAGACGCCCGTATATTTTTGACATGCCAAGCAGTACTTCAGTAGACCAGAAAGGGGTAAAAAGTGTCAGCTTAAGAACAACCAGCAATGAAAAACTCAGAGTAATGGTGATGTTAGCTGTTACTGCTGACGGAGGAAAGTTACCCCCCTATGTTATTCTGGAGCTAAAAACTTTGCCCAAAGAAAGCATTCCTGAGGGCTTAGTGATTCGTTGCCAGGAAAAAGGCTGGATGACGACGGAAATGATGGTTGACTGGCTGTCTGTAGCTTTGAATTGCAGACCTGGAGCACTGCTCACTAAGAGAGCCATGCTAGTCTTAGATGCTTTTAAGGGTCATCTCACTCCTGAAGTGTAGAATATAGTTGCTGTACAGAAGACAGACCTTGTTGTTATACCAGGTGGCATGACTTTAAAGCTACAAGTGCTTGATGTCATTGTGAACAAGCCGTTCAAAAACAACCTTCGCAAGCAGTATTCAGATTGGCTTCGGGAAGGGGATCATGCTCTTACACCATCTGGCAAGATTAAGAAGCCATCAGTGACACTTCTGTGCCAATGGATTCTCACTTCATGGTCAAGTATATCATCTAACTCCATCATCAGGGGGTTCAAAAAATGCTGCGTGTCAAATGCATTGGATTGTAGCAAGGACAACTTGCTATGGGAGGAGAATGAAGAAAACAGTGACAGTGATGAAGTGAATACTGGTGACTAAGTTAGTAGTGACACCAGTGATGACTGTGAATAGGGCAATTACACTAAAATATTTTACCTGACCTAAGTAAAAAGTTTCCTTGTTACCTTACTTGTTACCTTATGTTTGATGTTACCTTAACTTTCTGATGATGCCTAAGGAGTTACTGTATAATGTTTTCCAAATACTGGATACCGTATATGGTACAGTATATGGTAAAATAAAATCACTATTTTATTCCCTGAATCTAATTGACTTTTGTCCTTTTCTCTCCAATTTTAAGGGTGCGGCTCATATTCGAGTACTATCTTTTTTCTATTTTTTCCCCTTGAATTTTACAGCTGCAGCTTATATGCGGATGCGGCTCATATTCGGACCAATACGGTAGATCCTTTCATCTTGGATGAATGTAGAAAAAAAGGTGAACAGGACAATATTGAGGGAGTTTCTAATCACCACAAAAATCTAGAGGGTCCCCGACTGTAAAAGGTTTTATTTTAAGGATGGGGTGCACCTGAATAAGATTGGCCTCAGGCTGTTTAACTTAGGTTTGGAAGAAGGGATAACTTTGGCCATGTGTTTTGTTGGGGAGGGGCGGAGTCCACTGTGATAGAAGCATGGCCCCACTGAGTGTAGATGGGAATTCATGTTTATGGGAGGGGTGGAGCGCAAATTTTATAGAGTTGTGCCTTCGCTGGGTTTAGCATGTTTCTTTTAGTGTGGGTGAGAGCAATGTTTTGTTTGCGTTTGTAGCAGGGGGTGCTTGCCCACCATGTGGAACAGCAGCATTATCGGGTCTTGTGGTGGTAGTACTCAGGGGGCACAGGGTTCCCTTGAATGCCAGTGGTGGGTGGGCAAGCACCTCTCATTATTTGTCAATAATATACCAAAATTGGGTGGTCAATAAAGAAGCTTTGGCCGTTTAATCCCAATACGTGTGTGAGCATCGTTATTGTGTTGTGTCCATTATTCTGGCTTTGCGTAGTATGACACAAAACCAGTCCTGATTGGGACCCTCCCACCTCTCCTTTCCTGGTCTTTAAATGCTGCTTCACCTACTAATTAAGTCTCAACCAGTAGTTTTAACACTGTCACTCCTGTATAGAACCTTGCACCATCCTCTGGGGGCACCGTCTCACACCCTCCCCCTCAGCTCATCAACATGGGGTTGAGCGACTAGTACCGAGAGACCCTTAAAACCGTACATGGTGTAGATGGTATTGTTGTTACAAGTCGAAATATAGCCATTTGTATATACATCTCCACTTCATCCTAACATTTAATGGGCTCCCCTTCACCGTGGATTACAGTGTCTGGAGCAACTATACAGTATGGGCTTGGGTCTGTCTCCACCACCTTGAATCCAACAGCACGCATTCCTTCATGTGCACATGGCACAATACCATTCACTGAGAGAATTGACATCAGGTCTAAGAGAAAAAAATGATCTCTCTGATGTAATAAATACTTGTCATGATTCCTGTGCTTTTGTTCACTACTATAATAAAGCTGCTGTCCATTGCAACAGTCACATACACCTGTCTTCCTAGGACCTGTCACTATGAATAATCCTCCTTGTTTGACAATACCGTGAAGAAATTAAAAAGAAAGGGAAGCAGTAGTAAACAGCTTCAGAAAACTTAAAAACTTAAGAATGAGGTAAAATTAATATCTAAAAAAAATATCAGGCTATCATTACCTGCAAAAAAGGATAATTTTTGTCGAGCAGAAAACAGACCAGCTCAATTATAAAGCACTGTGAAAAGGTGATGCCAACCTGTCTACAGCCTAATATAACATTCTTCCATTCACAATGTAATAATTTGCCAAATATTTCACAAACAAAGCATCTACTATTCGAACTGGTATTCCAAGTTCGGTGGCTTATAAAGGTCAAGAGCAAGGACATGAGACTGTGAATCCTCTGGACTTACAGTCTGAATTTGCAAAAGTAGACACGGCACAAGGTGAGTGTTTAATCCTAATGCTCCTTGAACTTTCTGCAACACCTGACCCAGTGGACCATGGAATATTAATAGAGTGGCTGAACAACTACTATGGACTGAGCAGCTTTGTCCTCAGACGGTTTAAATATTTCTTACCAGCAGCAGTGCCCTGGAATAGTGTACGCATATGCACAGAAATGTCTATATGCAATGACATTTTAGTGTGTATTTACAGTGCCTTGCAAAAGTATTCAACCCCCTTGGCATTTTTCGTGTTTTGTTGCCTCACAACCTGGAATTAACATGGATTGTTTGAGTGTTTGCATCATTTAATTTATAGAACATGCCCACAATAGTGATGTCGCGAACATCAAATTTTCGGTTCGGGAACCGCGGACGCGAATTCCATCAAATGTTCACGAACGGACGAACATTGGCGAACCCCCATAGACTTCAATGGGCAGGCGAATTTCAAAACCCACAGGGACTCTTTCTGGCCATAATAGTGATGGGAAAGTTGTTTCAAGGGGACTAACACCTGGACTGTGGCATGCCGGAGGGGAATCCATGGCAAAACTCCCACGGAAAATTACATAGTTGATGCAGAGTCTGGTTTTGAGCCATAAAGGGCATAAATCACCTAACATTCCTAAATTGTTTGGAATAACATGCTTTAAAACATCAGGTATGATGTTGTATCGATCAGGTAGTGTAAGGGTTACACTCGCTTCACAGTAACAGACCAATATCTCAGTTTAATGCACCGCAAACAACCGCAAACAGTCCCTTTGCACAACCGCAAACTCCCCATTTGCACAAGGTTGGATACCAAGCTAGCCATGTCCCGTTCATTGTCCTCACTGATGTCATTGAAGGTCTCTTCCTCCACCCAGCCACCAAGGGTCCCCGAAAGGTGACAACAAGCCCCCTGGGACGCCTGCTGTGTTTGGTCTTCCACCTCCTCAAAGCCACCTTCCTCCTCTGACTCCTCTTCTTCAGACTCCTCTCTCTGCGTTGCCTCTGTCTGCGTTATTATAAGGTGTGTACTGTTAAGTAGGATTTTTGGAACAGGGAGATGGAAAAAGATGCTTGGTCGGACCTCCTACTTCGAATTTGGGGCACTGCGCGTGCAATGTAATGTGCCACCAGATAGGAGTGGTGTATTAAGTTGTACTATTCATTCCTATCAGTTGAATACCTGTTACATCACCTATCAGGGGACGTGTATATGGCATGGATTTTTGGAACAGGGAGATGGAAAAAGATGCTTAGTCAGTCCTCCCACTTCGAATTTGGGGCACTGCGCGTGCAATCTAAGGTGCCACCAGATAGGAGTGGTGTATTAAGTTATACTATTCATTCCTATCAGTTTAATACCTGTTACGTCACCTATCAGGGGACGTGTATATGGCATGGATTTTTGGAACAGGGAGATGGAAAAAGATGCTTGGTCGGACCTCCTACTTCGAATTTGGGGCACTGCACGTGCAATGTAATGTGCCACCAGATAGGAGTGGTGTATTAAGTTGTACCATTCATTCCTATCAGTTTAATACCTGTTACGTCACCTATCTTTCCTCCCAATAGCACATTCTATATGTCATAAACCGGCCTGTGTGTATTTAGAGAACCACACTTTAAGGCCCTTAACCTCAGAGCCTTAAAAACTTGCCAAACCTCCATATCAGACACTCACTATCATACTAGAAATGGGCCAAGAAACACACGGGTTTGTTCCCTGGATCCACCCAAATGACCCCAATTCTTGACCACCCTCAGGCCCCGAAATACATGAGCACAACATCACAACACTGGTGGAGGTCAAGGAAACTAGATAGACTGGGAGACTGGTTAGTAAAGGGCCAGATGTTCACCTATGAGGAACTGAGGGACAAGCATGAGCTACCGCTGTCAGAACATTACAATTACTGTAGGCTGAGGCATTTCACACACTCCCTGACCCAGAAACAGGGGACTCCGGTCTTAAATTGGTTCTCCAAAATTTGTAAAGATAAACCTCTATCAAGGGGGATCATTGGGTTGCTTTACAAATATAAAACATTTGTTACTGGTTGAAGCGACACTGGGGGAAGGACCGGAGTGGGGGAGCCCTGGAGACCCTTCAGAAGCAACCAGCGGCAAAATCATCCCAGGAAAGGAGAGGTCGCTTACTGAAGCCTGCCCTAGGGTAACCCAAGGGTGATTGCCCAGGTTAGATATTGTAAATAATAAGCTAATACTGCTGGAGGGATGATAGCTAATAGGACTTTGGTGTTTCCTGCAGACATACTCTTTACTATTGTCTGATTTACCATGTTTTAGGTATCTCTTAAATTGCAATCAGTAAAAAATAAGAAAAATGATTAACCTAAAAAGTAAAAATAAGAAGGAATAGCCAGATAACTTTCACAAAATGTCTTTATTGTAAATATGTATTTTTGCACAACTGTTATGCAAGACTGTTCAAAAATGCTTTATTTTTCATTACATGCTGTACGCCTTCTAAAATAAAATAATTTAAATGCAAAAATGAGGTATTGTTGCAGCGACCAGAAAAATTGAAGTTAGTTTGCCAGGCAGAAAGTGCCCTAAAACATTGCGTCTTGAACCCTAGTTGGTGGCGGATAAGTCACGCAAGTCATCCGGCATTCAGAGATAAAATACAGCAGCGTGTGGACCATTATTAGCTCAAGGCAGCTCATCTATCAAGCCTTTTTTAATCGAATGTATCGCCCACTGTCAGTCCCTTCGGGATCCATCCCTCATTCATCTTAATAAAGGTGAGGTAATCTAGACTTTTTTGACCTAGGCGACTTCTCTTATCAGTGACAAAACCTCCTGCTCGACTGAAGGTCCTTTCTGACAGGATACTTGAAGCGGGGCAGGACAGAAGTTCTATGGCAAATTGGGGTAGCTCAGGCCACAGGGCAAGCGTGCACACCCAGTAGTCAAGGGGTTCATCGCTCCTCATAGTGTCGATATCTGTAGTTATGGCGAGGTAGTCTGTTACCTGATGGTCGAGTCGTTCTCTGAGGGTGGACCCCGAAGGGCTGTGGCGATGCATAGGACTTAAAAATCTCTGCATGTCCTCCATCAACAACACGTCTGTAAAGCGTCCTCTCCTTGCCTGCTTGGTCGTGGGAGGAGGAGGATTATGTTCACCTCTTCCGCTGTTAGATTGCTGTTGTGCTGTGACATCACCCTTAAACGCTGTGTAAAGCATACTTTTTAATTTATTTTGGAAGTGCTGCATCCTTTCCGACTTGTGGTAATTCGGTAACATTTCAGACACTTTCTACTTATACCGGGGGTCTAGTAGCGTGGACACCCAGTACTGGTCGTTCTCCTTCATCCTTTTTATACGAGGGTCCCTCAACAGGCATGACAGCATGAAAGACCCCATTTGCACAAGGTTGGATGCTGTGCTAGTCATGACCCGTTTCTCGTCCTCTCACTGAAGGTATGTTCTTCCCCCCAGCCACGTACAACACCACGGGTACCAGATAAGTGACAACGAGCCCCCTGGGATGCCTGTTGTGGTTGGTCTTCCTCCTCCTCCTCAAAGCCACATTCATCCTCTGACTCCTCTTCCTCACAATCCTCTTCCAGCGTTGCTGCAGGTCCAGCAATAAATGCTGATAAGGCTGTTTCTGGTGGTGATGGTGACCACAACTCTTCCTCTTCCTCTTCAAGCTCATCTACGGCCTGATCCAGCACTCTTCGCAGGGCACGCTCCAGGAAGAAAACAAATGGTATGATGTCACTGATGGTGCCTTGGGTGCGACTGACCAGTTTTGTCACCTCCTCAAAAGGACGCATAAGCCTACAGGCATTGCGCATGAGCGTCCTGTAACGTGGTAAAAAAATAAATAAATAACGGTCGAACATTAGGAGTGTTGAATTCCAACGTGTCGGGCTGTCTAAAATCAAGCGCCTCGCTGGCATGTTGTTTCGCCGCTGGATATCTGTAAAGTGCGCCATGTAGGAACGCTTGAAATGGGCACACACCTTCCTGGCCTGCTTCAGGACGTCCTGTAAGCCAGGGTGCTTATGCACAAAGCGTTGCACAATCAGATTACACACATGTGCAATGCACGGTACATGTGTCAACTTGCCCAAATTCAATGCCGCCAACAAATTTCTTCCGTTGTCACAAACCACTTTGCCGATCTCCAGTTGGTGCAGAGTCAGCCACTGATCCACCTGTGCGTTCAGGGCGGACAGGAGTGCTGGTCCGGTGTGACTCTCTGCTTTCAGGGAAGTCAACCCCAAGACGGCGTGACACTGCCGTATCCGGGATGTGGAATAGTACCTGTGGAGCTGGGGGGGTGCCGTTGATGTGGAGCAAGACATAGCAGCAGCAGAAGAGGACTCAGCCGAGGAAGTTATGGAAGAGGATGGAGTAGGAGGAGTAGAGGAGGTGGCAGCAGGCCTGCCTGCAAGTCGTTGCGGTGTCACCAACTCCTCTGCAGAGCCACATATTCAATGCTTGGCAGCCGTCAACAGGTTTACCCAATGCGCAGTGTAGGTGATATACCTGCCCTGACCATGCTTTGCAGACCAGGTATCCGTGGTCAGATGGACCCTTGCCCCAACACTGTGTGCCAGAGATGCCATTACTTAATTTTGCACAATCGAGTACAGGTTAGGGATTGCCTTTTGTGCAAAGAAATTTCGGCCGGGTACCTTCCACTGCGGTATCCCAATAGCTACAAATTTTTTGAACGTATCAGACTCAAGCCAGCTCCCAGTTGTCGGGCAAGGGGGTGACTTTGTGACATTGGCTTCTTACGCTCAAACATGTCCTTGACAGACACCTGACTGTGGGCAGATGAGCAGGGACTGCTCAGGGCGAGACACGGAGTGGCGGATGGTTGAGAGGGGGCAAGCAGGGCAGCAGTGGTTGACGTGGCTGAAGATGCTAGACCAGGAGGAGGATGGCGGCTTTGACTTTGTGTGCTGCTTGTACTCATGTGTTGATCCCATAGGCGTTTGTGATGTGACATCATGTGCCGTCGCAAAGAAGTTGTACCTAGGTGGATGTTGGACTTCCCACAACTCAGTTTCTTTTCACACAGGTTGCAAATGGCATCACTGTTGTCACAGGCAGACACACGAAAAAATTGCCACACTGCTGAGCTCTGCAATGACGGCATTCTGGTGGTGGCAAAAGCATGCGTTGACTGGCGTGCTGTCTGGCTGACCCCGGGTGCTGATGCATGCTGTCTGACTGTGCCACTAGCTACTTTCGACGACCTCCCGCTGCTTCCAACTCGTCTCCTCCTCCTCTCTGTCTCCCCATCTGAACTTTCCTCCTGTTCTTCTTCTCTTATAGTGGGCACCCACGTGACATCCACGGACGCATCGTCATCATCAACCGCTTCACTTGTATCTGACAACTCAACAAAGGAAGCAGCACCGGGTACAACATCATCATCATCATCAGACCGTACGTCCATGTGTGTAATGCTGCCTGACTGGGACATATCCCTGTTATCTACATCCTCTGGCACTAATGTTTGTGCATCACTCATTTCTTCCAACGGATGTGTAAATAACTCTGCTGACGGATCAAGTGAAGCGGCTGTGGTGCTAGTGTTGGTGTTGGCGGCAGGCGGGCGAGTGGTAACTGGAGAGGTGCCGAAGCTAAGCTGGAGGAGGATGGGGCGCTTTTGCCACCACCAGAATGCCGTCATTGCAGAGCTCAGCAGTGTGGCAATTTTTTTGTGTGTCTGCCTGTGACAACAGTGATGCCATTTGCAACCTGTGTGAAAAGAAACTGAGTTGTGGGAAGTCCAACATCCACCTAGGTACAACTTCTTTGTGAAGGCACATGATGTCACATCACAAACGCCGAGCGGAAGCTGTAGAAGATTGGGTGTCCTGTGTTAGCCACTCAACCATGTCCTCAGAACTGTTCAAGTTCAGGATACGTTGCCTCTGAAAACTGGGCATTATTCTAGGGCCAAAGGGAATCACAGCACCAAGACCACGACTGCCCCTGCGGGGTGGCCTGCCTCGGCCTGTCATTTTTTTTACGATTAGTGGTACCATGCGTGCAAGCTACTGTGACACCAGATATGAGTGTCACTGCGCACTGGCAAAAGTTGGCAGACTAGATGCAATAGGCCTCACACACACGCCTTTAGGCAGGCAACTGAGATTCAATCGATTACAGTAATAAAAGGGTTGTTTTATTTCACTGCACACTACGGTTGCACTAGATATGAGTGTCACTTTGCACTGGCAAAAGTTGGCAAACTAGATGCAATAGGCCTCACACACACGCCTTTAGGCAGGCAACTGAGATTCAATCGATTACAGTAAAAAAAGGGTTGTTTTATTTCACTGCACACTACGGTTGCACTAGATATGAGTGTCACTGTGCACTGGCAAAAGTTGGCAGACTAGATGCAATAGGCCTCACACACACGCCTTTAGGCAGGCAACTGATATTCAATCGATTACAGTAAAAAAAGGGTTGTTTTATTTCACTGCACACTACGGTTGCACTAGATATGATTGTCACTGCGCACTGGCAAAAGTTGGCAGACTAGATGCAATAGGCCTCACACACACGCCTGTAGGCAGGCAACTGATATTCAATCGATTACAGTAAAAAAAGGGTTGTTTTATTTCACTGCACACTACGGTTGCACTAGATATGAGTGTCACTGTGCACTGGCAAAAGTTGGCAGAGTAGATGCAATAGGCCTCACACACAAGCCTGTAGGCAGGCAACTGATATTCAATCGATTACAGTCAAAAAAGGGTTCTTTTATTTCACTGTACACTACGGTTGCACTAGATATGAGTGTCACTGTGCACTGGCAAAAGTTGGCAGAGTAGATGCAATAGGCTTCACACACACGCCTGTAGGCAGGCAACTGATATTCAATCGTTTCAGAAAAAAAAGGGTTCTTTTATTTCACTGTACACTACGGTTGCACCAGATATGAGTGTCACTGTGCACTGGCAAAAGTTGGCAGAGTAGATGCAATAGGCCTCACACACATGCCTGTAGGCAGGCAACTGATATTCAATCGATTACAGTCAAAAAAGGGTTCTTTTATTTCACTGTACACTACGGTTGCACCAGATATGAGTGTCACTGTGCACTGGCAAAAGTTGGCAGAGTAGATGCAATAGGCCTCACACACATGCCTGTAGGCAGGCAACTGATATTCAATCGATTACAGTCAAAAAAGGGTTCTTTTATTTCACTGTACACTACGGTTGCACTAGATATGAGTGTCACTGTGCACTGGCAAAACTTGGCAGAGTAGATGCAATAGGCCTCACACACACGCCTGTAGGCAGGCAACTGATATTCAATCCATTACAGAAAAAAAGGGTTCTTTTATTTCACTGTACACTACGGTTGCACCAGATGTGAGTGTCACTGTGCACTGGCAAAAGTTGGCAGAGTAGATGCAATAGGCTTCACACACACGCCTGTAGGCAGGCAACTGATATTCAATTGATTACAGTAAAAAAAGGGTTGTTTTATTTCACTGCACACTACGGTTGCACTAGATATGATTGTCACTGCGCACTGGCAAAAGTTGGCAGACTAGATGCAATAGGCCTCACACACACGCCTGTAGGCAGGCAACTGATATTCAATCGATTACAGTAAAAAAAGGGTTGTTTTATTTCACTGCACACTACGGTTGCACTAGATATGAGTGTCACTGTGCACTGACAAAAGTTGACAGAGTAGATGCAATAGGCCTCACACACACGCCTGTAGGCAGGCAACTGATATTCAATCGATTACAGTCAAAAAAGTGTTGTTTTATGGCACTGTACACTACGGTTGCACTAGATATGAGTGTCACTGTGCACTGGCAAAAGTTGGCAGAGTAGATGCAATAGGCTTCACACACACGCCTGTAGGCAGGCAACTGATATTCTATCGATTAAAGTCAAAAAAGGGTCGTTTTATGTCACTGTACACTACGGTTGCACTAGATATGAGTGTTACTGTGCACTGGCAAAAGTTGGCAGAATAGATGCAATAGGCTTCACACACACGCCTGTAGGCAGGCAACTGATATTCAATCGATTACAGTCAAAAAAGTGTTGTTTTATGTCACTGTACACTACGGTTGCACTAGATATGAGTGTCACTGTGCACTGGCAAAAGTTGGCAGAGTAGATGCAATAGGCCTCACACACACGCTAGCAGGCAGGCATATGCAATTAGATTACACAGAAAAAAATAATAAAATAAAAGATGTTCTAGCCCTAAAAAGGGCTTTTTGGGTTGCTGTCCTTGCAGCAGATATTAAATTAATCATTCAGGTGTGTAGTGAAAGCTAAATACACAGCCTGGCTATCTATTTCCCTTTTAAATCAGCAGAAACAAATAATAAAATAAAATGTATGATGTTCTAGCCCTAAAAAGGGCTTTTTGGGTTGCTGTCCTTGCAGCAGATATCAAATGAGTCCTTCAGGTGTGTAGTGAAAGCTAAATACACAGCCTGGCTATCTATTTCCCTATTAAATCAGCAGAAAAAAATAATAAAATAAAATAAATGATGTTCTAGCCCTAAAAAGGGCTTTTTGGGTTGCTGTCCTTGCAGCAGATATCAAATGAGTCCTTCAGGTGTGTAGTGAAAGCTAAATACACAGCCTGGCTATCTATTTCCCTATTAAATCAGCAGAAAAAAATAATAAAATAAAATAAATGATGTTCTAGCCCTAAAAAGGGCTTTTTGGGTTGCTGTCCTTGCAGCAGATATCAAATGAGTCCTTCAGGTGTGTAGTGAAGGCTAAATACACAGCCTGGCTATCTATTTCCCTATTAAATCAGCAGCAGGTAGAATATATGTCCTCTCTCAACGAATGTAGCTTCAGAATGATTCTAAAATGGAGGCTGTCCTTCAGATGGAAGGCCCTGGAAGGGAGTGTATGCTGCTGATTGGCTGGAATGTGTCTGCTGACTGTAAGGTGTAGGGTCAAAGTTTCCTCAATGATAAAGAATAGGGGGTGGCCCAAAAAGCGCATGTGTTCGCCGTTCGATGCGAACGCGAACATGCGAAAATCGCCGCGAATAGTTCTCCGGCGAACTGTTTGGGACATCACTAGCCCACAACTTTGAAGATGTTTTTTTTTTTTATTGTGAAGCAAACAACAAATAGGACAAAATAACAGAAAAAGTCAATGTGCATAATTATTCACCCCCCCCCCCCCCCCCCCCCCGAAGTCAATACTTTGTAGAGCCACCGTTTGCAGCAATCACAGCTCAAAGTAGCTTTAGATAAGTCTCTATGAGCTTGCCACCTCTTACCACTGGGATTTTGCCCATTTATCTTTGCAAAACTGCTCCAGCTCCTTCAAGTAGGATGGTTTGTGCTTGTGAACAGCAATCTTTAAGTCTGACCATAGATTTTCTATTGCATTGAGGGCTGGGCTTTGACTGGCCATTCCAACACATTTACATGTTTCCCCTTAAACCACTCAAGTGTTGCTTTAGCAGTGTGTCTGGGGTCATTGTCCTGCTGGAAGATGAACCTCCGTCCTAGCCTCAAATCACACACAGAGTGGTACAGGTTTTGCTCAAGAATATCCCTGTATTTAGCACCATTCAACTCTTACAAGTTTCCCAGTCCCGGCTGCTGAAAAACATCCCCACAGCATGGGGATGGTGTTCTTTGGTGATGTGAGGTGTTGGGTTTGCACCAGACATAGCATTTTCTTTGATGGCAGAAAAGTTAAATTTTAGTCTCATGAGACCAGAGCACCTTCCTCCATACATTTTGGGAATCTCCCACATGCCTTTTCACAAACTCAAAACATGCCATTTTGTTTTTTGCTGAAAGTAATGTCTTTCTTCTGGCCACTCTGCCATAAAGCGTACAGCTTATTGTCGTCCTATGTACAGATGCTCCAGTTTCTGCTGTGGGACTCTGCATCTCCTCCAGGGTTACCTTAGGTCTCTGTGCTGCCTCTCTGATTAATGCCCTCCTTGCCCGGTCCATGAGTTTTGGTCGGCGTCGTCTCTTGGCAGGTTTGCTGTTGTGCCATGTTCTTTCTATTTGGTTATGATAGATTTGATGGTGCTCCTGGGGATCATCAAAGATTTGGATATTTTTTTATAACCTAACCCTGACTTGTACTTCTCAACAACATTGTCCCTTACTTGTTTGGAGAGTTCCTTGGTCTTCATGGCAGTGTTTGGTTAGTGGTGCTGCTTGCTTAGGTGTTGCAGCCTCTGGGGCCTTTCAAAAAAGGTGTGTATATGTAATGACAGATCATTTGACACTTGGATTGCACACAGGACACTATTTCACTAATTATGTGACTTCTGAAGGTATAAGTATAATATGGGTATATTTACAATTTGGCCAACAAAATTTTATTTAATCCAAGATAACAACGGCGAATATAAAAAAGGAAGGTTAAAAAAACTTTAAAAACAATGGAAAAAGATCCTCTGAGAAATAGTGATATAATTCACTTTTAAGCAGTATATAGAGATATGTACTTTCTCTTTATTCATAGAGGAAAAGTTATAATATTCCACTGAAAATGACTCTATTTGCACATATCTGAGGTCTATTGCTTTGTCCTTGCAATAGGAAATCCCATATAAACTATCTGTCGTGCAATTGTAAGAGATAGTATGGTGTACAAAAGGCACTGTTTTAAATCAATAGGCAGCCAGAATTTATAGGAGACTTGGTTATAGAAATATCTCCTGTTAATTAACTGTGGGATTGTAAAATATCAATCCTAATACATTAGGACATTTACTACCCACATAATGGTCTCTATTAGGTATAGACGATATACTTGTCTTTGTTAATAAAATAGATTCTATTCTGGGTTACTGTGTCCTTGCTTATTTTTCTATTTAATTATGAAGGTATCCAGTCATGGATTACCAATGCTTAAATGGGCTCCCTATTGTTTTCTTGTGGCCTATATATTGCTCCTAAGAACTTCAACAAGACCCATACTATGTAGTGTCAGAGTTATCAAACTAGTGCCATGCTTCTTGCTAGGAACGCTAATGCTGCATGGCTTCACTTCCTAGTTGTGCGTGGACAGCGTCGTGCGTGATGACGCACGCATGCGTGTATACGCCTATGTCTGACGCGTTTCAACGTGCTGTGATGTCTTTCTCAAAGGGGAGAGGCAATAGTGCCGTTGTTGGTCTTATATAGTCATTTGGTTGCCTTAGAAACCAGTACTGGGAACGGGGTTCGATGGAGGCCATGTTAGAAAAAAAAAGAAGCATGCAAGCCTGCTATAAATTAGTGTATAACGTACATCACGTATTAAATAGTGTAAACGGCTCAGTATGAAATGGACATAAAGGGGTAAACAGATTCAAAACCAAATATGATGAAATAAATTAGATGGGGTCAAATTAGTGACTTTCACCATCTATGTCCATACAGTATGGGGAGTATACATAGTATTATTGAAAGAATACCCCTACTTACAATGAATTTGTAATGATATTCCATAGATTTCTTAGGTTGGATTAGATAAATAAGTTGAAAATATAAGGGATCACGAGTCCCATATATTGGACTCTATCATATAGGGCTGGCTATGATTAGTCAAATATAAGATGGGCTGTAAGTTAGCCTATCAAGGATTACAAAGTGATAGTATATGGAATTTAGATGTGAGGTAGTAGAGGATTACTTACTGTATTCATACATATATTGAAGCAGTTATGTATTAACTATATATAAAGATGATAGAATAGGCATCTCTGGGGACATAATGATGATCTATATAACACGAGTAAGAGTAAAATTCTCCATCTAGTAGTTATGTATAGTAAAATGGACTGATCCATTTAAGTTTCAAATATATCAAAAAACATTCTTACCATAAGCTCCAGACTTAGACTCAAGTTTAGAAGTCTGGGAAATGAATTAATATTCCTATAATATATGAGGATCTACTCCAAGATAGGGATTCATAACAAGTCAGAATAGTGATATGTATATATGTATAGAGAAAGGACTCTTCCATTCATTTCATGAAAAATAATTCAGGCGAAAAAATGCCATATAATCCGTAGAAAGATCTAAAAACATAAATTGTGACGGGTAAAGAATCATGAATAAAGATAATAATGAAGTGTATACTGTGTCAAGCAGTCTGTCTGTGATCAACGTGACAAAATTAATAGAAATTGGAATGACTCAAATAAAGAGTCAAAAGTAACAAGGGATACTGTGCCTAAGAGTATAATGTGTAATGTGTGTTAGGGAAGTGAATTAAAGTCACATAGACTAGTGTTATAAATATAATAAGGCAATTTTGCCACCGTAATAGTGAGAAGGTCCTAAGAAGTTGAACCATTGCTTATATCAAAGTGTTACTCATATGTAGATATGGGCTAGAGAAGTGTATTGAAAGAAAATAAAAAATATTATTAAGAAAAGAAAAAGTGGGTGAATTTGTCATAATTCCAGTTGTCATATAGTGAGAGGATTATGTATAACAATATATGAACATACAATATATACAGCTAATAGTGTTCTTGTTATATCCCATCTATTTGAGTGAACATTATAGGGAAAAACATCATTATTTCTCAGTATCTCTTCAAATGAATGGAGTGAATGAAAAGCCCTCATTTAACCCCCTAGGGGCTTGGGCCTTCAATTTGTAGATCCATCTGGCTTCACATTGTAAAAGTTTCCTTTCAAGGTCTCCCTTTCTGGGACCTGATTCAACCTTATCCACCACACAGAACCAAAGAACATTGCTGTTGTTGTTATGATAATATTTAATATGACGTGCAATAGATGTATCATAGGAGTTATTAATAGCATTGATGTGTTCTCCTATTCTGCGCCGTAGCTGTCTACGGGTTTTGCCTACATAAATTTTGTTACAAAGGCATGTAGCCACATATACAACCCCTGTAGATAGACAATTAAAGAATGTATTGATCTCAAATACCTCCTTTGTGATTGGATGTTCATATCTTTTTATGGGTTTTATATACTTACAAAAACGACATCGCCCACATCTAAAACATCCTTTTGGTGGTTGAAGCCATGTTTGACCTGGATTGTTCTCTTTGAAGTGGCTATGTACTAGCATATCTTTAAGGTTGGTACCTCTACGATAATCGGGATTCTAGTTGGTAAGATGTCTTTTAAATCTTCATCACTTAATAACAGATGCCAATGTTTACTTAGGATATTTCTGATGATATCCGAATCATATCCATAGGTCATGATGCACCTTGGTGTGTTTTCTATTTGTCTATCTTTTGGCAATTTCTGTTTTAATTTAATGGGAGTGGTATTTGTAGTTGTCTCTGGCCTTTGAGTCCTATTAGTTGCATGAATATTGAGCAAATCTGCCCTATTACAACTTAGGGCATGTTGGTAGGCCAGTTTAAGACATCTTTTAGGGTAACCTCTTTCCTTAAATCGTAATCTTAGTTTCTCAGCTTCAATTTGAAACTCATCCTCTGTACTACAATTCCTTCGAATACGCAAGTACTGTCCTTTAGGGATGCCTCTTTTGATAGGTTCGTAGTGTTGACTGTCCCAGTGTAATAGGGTATTTGTTGCTGTATCTTTTCTGTAAGTAGAGGTAGAGATATTACCATCATTGTCTTTATAGACTTTTAAGTCAAGGAAATTTATCTTCTCTTTACTAATTTCATGGGTGAATTTTAGACCCAGAGTATTCTCATTAAGAGATTTCATGAAGATTTAAAATTCCTTATTTGTACCTTCCCATACAACTAGGATATCGTCTATGTAGCGACGCCATAACAAAATTTTATCAGTCAAGTTGGTCTGCGTTTCATTAAAGATGTATTTCTCTTCCCACCATCCCAACACAAGATTGGCATAGCTTGGAGCACATGGCGTGCCCATGGCTGTACCTTTACATTGATGAATCCATTGGACTTCTGAAGGTAATTGGTTGCACCAGAGCTTTTAATGGGCTTCATAATAAAGGGGGTGAATACATACGAACATGCCAATTTTCTGTTTTCTATATCTAAAAAAATAGTTTTATGTATATATTTTTCTCATTTCACTTCACCAACTTATTTTGTGTCTTATCAGTCTGATTTGGAGATTCCATAAACTACTAAGAACTCCTGGATGCATTTTATCTGTCATAGGGTGAAGAGATGAGTATTGCTTTCAAAACACCTGTTGTATACATATACCAGTTCAAAGCTCCAGTTCTGTATCAAATTACCTTTTCCACACTCTTCCCTAAAAGATCAGCCTATATGTATTTGCTAGTTGTTTTGAATTATAGAGGAAATAGAGTAAAATGTGAGTTTGAATATGAAATAATGATGATAGTAATTGTAGCATTTATACACATTCTTATTTAAACCATCAGGGATTTAAATTCAAATAGAACAAATCCAGCCACCAACCATATATAAGATTTTGTAATAAATGATATTGAATGTTATCATCTCAACTAGTGACTTGCCCGTCAAAGAATGACGGCAATAAGATTGTAAGGCAGGTAATGGTGTTTGCTTGCAACATGAATTTTGTAGGTGTTCCGAGATCCTTCGGCGCTCATTGTGAGCCTCACGCTGAGCGCCTTTGGAGCTTATCGCGTGGCTCGCAATGAGTGCCTTTGGTGCTCATTGCAAGGCTGTTGTTTGTTTGTGTGCTATGAGCAGCGTTGGAAATAATTAAGAAATGAATAAATTAATATACTTTACCTATTTTGAGGTAATATATGCAGGAATATATGTAGAAAGACTTTTTTCACTGTCTGCTGGTTAATAATTAAGCATGCCTACAGCTTGTATTGTCATTGAAGCCCTCCTACAAAAATATATACAGATAATAAAGATGGAGCTGTAGCTAGTCAATCAATTTTAATACAGCTAAAATAAAAACTATCAGCCCTTTCTGTGTTTCTTATCAGCTTCAGTATGTGATGTGCAGGAAGATAATTCAGTGATTTCTCATGACTCAAAGCAACTTTAAAATTGTGCTGTGGACCATCAAAAAATTGTCAAGTAATCCATGACAAAAATAATAAAAAGATACACTGCACTATGTTTTATTGAGGTAGATATCAAGCGCACATTTATGTATATTATAGAGATAAAGTTGTCATTGTGAGACAGGGTTCTATACAAAGATTTTTTTTTTCCTATGTGTGTATATAACTCAACTAAAATAATTTAAATTTGCCACAGTTTTTCACTGTGCTTCGTACTGTGATTGTGTAACAAACATTTTTGTTAAAATTTAGTTTAAAGTTCAAATTAAAAAGAATAAAAAAGTTTCTGGACCCCATAGATTTAAACTGTACCCATAGGTTTATACTGTTGAATAGTGCAACCCATTGTTATTATATGAAACCATTAAATTGTCTCCAAATATATTTTCCAAGAGGGCAGATCTCGGTTTGTAGCAACATTGAAATTATTTTTATGATCTTAGAGATTATGTGAAGGTGATCTGGTGGGGCATTGGGCAGGGGTTATCATTAGTTTAAGACTCACTGGTGCACCTACTACACGACCTTTCACTCTGTTTACTAATTTATTACACATATAGGTCCTCATTCAATTGGAATTTTGCCAATTGAAGAGGGCTCTATATAAGCACATAACATATTTTTTGACCGAAGTTTTTAGTTAGTGAAGACCTTGATTTTGGATAGAAGTTCAGTAACTAAAAAGTTCTGTATGAAAAACATGTTATGTGCTTATATAGAGCCCTATTCAATTGGCCAACTCGCAATTGAATGAGGCTCATAGTGTGTATAATATATATAAACTTTAAATATCTATACTTTCTAACCACTGTGTTCATTATCTGTCAGTACAACTACTGTTTAACATGTTTACAACACTAGAGCCCTATTCTATGCAGTGTAATCTGTGTTAAAGTAAAATCCCTATGTTACAAACGTATTCAAACCATTTCACTTGCAATATTACAGCATTCAGCCCATATCCGTACATTGTGTCTTGTACGGAAGAGATTTCAGTGTAGAAAGTATATGTACACCCAGTATATTACACCAAAACAGGCATCTCACCTACATTACAGGTGAGCTCTAGGAACCAATAGAAAATGAGAACACCATCATTATTATAATGAGTGAGAACAAGTGCCAATAACAGCAGCAAGTAACCATATAAATATCATTCTATAACCTAACATACTAAGAGCTCTTTTTCATACATTCTCTCAACTGTTCCTCTGTTTCAGTATCCTCTTTCCTGCTCCCTCCCACACAACATTTCCTGTTCTTCTTTCAGGGCCTTACTTACAACACCAGCCTTCTCTCCTGATCTGATAAGAATCTAAGATTAATCCTTATTCAGACTCTGTTTATAGAGACATGTACAGGTATACCCCGTTCAGCGCTGTAGATGCGTTCCTGCATGTAGTGGCGCTATACGAAAACCACGCTAAACAGGGCATTATATCTGCATGTCGATTAACAACGCTACGGCGAAAAAAAGCAAGCTAAATATGCCCGCAGAAAACAGTGATATAGCAAATCAGCGCTGCGCAGGGTAACATTGTGTGGGGTATTACTGTATACGACTTGCATCTGACCTATCAGCAGAATATGATATCCTTTAGATTGTAAGTAGCGAGTTTCCAGTCTTGTAGGGTGCTTTGGAAAAATTCACTTTCTACACATTTTCTGCATTATCTGCAGTTGTTATTATTGTATTTGTCATTGTTCTTCTCCCCTGTGCAGCGCTACGGAATATGTTGGCGCTTAACAAATAAAATTGAATAATAATATATAGACATTCGAGAATTTGTTCCTAATGCATGTGTTTTCCTGATATGTATTAACCCCTTGAGTACTGGGTTGTTTGTGACCCTGGATTTTGTATAAGGACACAGATATAATAATACAATATCATATTTCTTTAAATACTCATATGTTTATATTGGACTGTTTAGTGTCAAATAATGCTGAAATGTCATAATTTTCTATTGTTTTTTGGTGCTATACTATGTCTTTAACTGCTGCTCTGGCACTCAGCAATGGCTTTAATACCATTTGCAGTAGTATTTGGGACCGGTGATATTTTCTTCATCTTTTTATAGTTCGTGATCCCTAAAGACTGTAGGGTTTTGGTGTTAAAATCTAACAGAGTAATTCATAATTTTCCCAGCAGTTCTCTCTCCATGTGTCTAGATGGGCAATTGACATAGCTAGGGAGAATTAAACATTTTGCTCTTAAACATGGTGTAATCTGCAACAGAGGGGGATTAGCAAGGAGGCACACAGTTACTAAACTCTATGAGTCCCTCCTGGTAGGATTATTACACAGAGCCAGTCACAAACATCGCACTCATGACGTTGTAAAGATACCAAAACAATAAAACCAATACACTCTACGGTTATCTGAATGTCACCATTACTGAGCATCCATCCAGTACAACACACTGCTGTGAATTGACAGCGCAAGTCGGACTGGCGCTTTATTGTGATGTCACACACGCGACCAGCCCTCCCGGTCAGGTTTGGAGGTCCTTATACTGCCTGTACAACACGCTGATCACGGAATCTCAACCTAGGGTGACAGAATCAACTAAAAAGAAAATTAGGTCAGTATATAGAAATGAATAAAAGAGCTGGCGATGCAGTTTAACTCGCGCAGACTCCAAATACTAGGATTTTAGTGCAGGCGTCAGGGGACAGCTAAGCTGCAAGGCCCCCGAGGCGGGGGAGCAGCCTGTTTTGGCTTTGCATGTGGCTGTGAGGAACAGCATGGGGGACTGTATGGAGATAGTAGCGGGATGTTATGAGCAGGTCCTGTTTGGTTACCAAGTGCGGTTAGAGGGCGAGGTAAGTCTGTATTGTGTAATATCCGTGTGCTGTTTGATATCCCTGTGGAATATCAGTGTGCTTTGTGATATCACTGAGGAATATGAGTGTTCTGTGTGATATCCCTGTGGAATATTAGTGTGCTGTGCGGTATCCCTGTGGGATATTAGTGTGCTGTGCGGTATCCCTGTGGAATATTAGTGTGCTGTGCGATATCCCTGTGGAAGATTAGTGTGCTGTGCGGTATCCCTGTGGGATATTAGTGTGCTTTGTGATATCCCTGTGGAATATTAGTGTGCTGTGCGGTATCCCTGTGGGATATTAGTGTGCTGTGCGGTATCCCTGTGGAATATTAGTGTGCTGTGCGATATCCCTGTGGAATATTAGTGTGCTGTGCGATATCCCTGTGGAATATTAGTGTGCTGTGCGGTATCCCTGTGGAATGTTAGTGTGCTTTGTGATATCACTGAGGAATATGAGTGTTCTGTGTGATATCCCTGTGGAATATTAGTGTGCTGTGCGATATCCCTGTGGAATATTAGTGTGCTGTGCGGTATCCCTGTGGAATATTAGTGTGCTGTGCGATATCCCTGTGGAATATTAGTGTGCTGTGCGGTATCCCTGTGGAATGTTAGTGTCCTGTGCGATATCCCTGTGGAATATTAGTGTGCTGTGCGGTATCCCTGTGGGATATTAGTGTGCTGTGCGGTATCCCTGTGGGATATTAGTGTGCTGTGCAATAACACAACTCGTGGCGTGGTCCATTATCGGTGTCACTGTATTGCTATAATCAATGCTACATTACATGGGCATTCAGTTAGTTTGATATCTGTAATGCCTTCAGTGATCATGTTTTAGCATCATTAGTCTATCTAGAAAACTCCCTACTTTCACTATTCACACAATAATCTGTGTTTATATCTTACATTCTCTCTGCCTGACTGGGTCCTACCTTTGTGTATCTAGTTACAGTAACTATCTCTCACAGGTCAATATTGCCCTAATAATTTTATCTCTCCTAAGAAAACCACATAGATAAGCACAACCTGAGACATAATGATTGTGCCTGGTGTGCTGTGCTCCATAGGGTCACAGAGAATTGGACATGACTGAAGGGCCCAATATGTTGCCCTTGAATGATTAAAATGGCCTCACAATGTTTAAACACGTTTTTTTTTTTTACATTAACCCAATGGTAACACTTCTGTATAAAGGAATTTATTTGTAATATAGGTAATTATGATAAGTATGTAGGCGCTCCATTAGGTATTATATTCTCATTTGAGAGATTTATAATGGATTGTGCGTTGTTGAAGAGGACCATACTCTCCCACTTCAGACAACAGCGTGAGAACTGCATTGCATGAGGGCCGCATGCGGCCCTGGGCCGCCTGTTGCCCACCAATGTTATAACCTTTCCATAAAGGTGACTTTTGCTATGAGGAATATCTTAGAACCTTTAAAGCTTATAATCCAATCCTCTTCAATTACCCTTTAAAAGATATCATATATGCTAAAATTATTTATAAACTGTTCAATGCACTGTCAACCGACCAGAAGTCTCCACTAGATATTATTTAGATTGTTTGTGCTGTTTGAAACATTGTTCTTGTGTTTTGTTTTGTAATACATTCTCTGTATTTGTTCCTCTTGTTTCCGCAGAAATGGACAGCCACAGCAGATTTTACAAACCATGCCCACACTGCTTCTCTATCAGTGGTTGCTGTAAATAATAGATTTGTTGCTACTGGAAGCAAAGATGAAACTATTCAGATTTATGACATGAAGAAGAAGACAGAGCATGGAGTACTGCTGCACCATAATGGTACGTATTGGAATACAGACCACTGTAATACACTTTATTCTAGCTAGTATCCTAGGTCTTATATATCAATTTCTTTTCAGTATAGTTAATTTCAAAAGAAGTGTAAACATCTCCTAATCTAACATGTCACAAAAGCTATTCATTTCCAACTGGAATAGTTTCTCTCCAAATAAAATGTCATTGACCTGCACCAATTCAGCTATTATCCATAATGTATCTATGTAGCCCACAAAGCTCTGTTGTTTCCCGTGAGAGTTCACCAGTTGCTGTTTGTAAGTTCTTGCTGTGGATAAAGACATGTCATCCACTACTGTAGGTTTCTTTTCTAGTATTTTTAATACATTTTGAACATGAGTTTTGGTAGACTGAAGTTTTAGAGTTAAGAGCAATGCCCAGCATGCAATTGCTATTTCATCTAACAAATCTAAGCATATGCAACTACCATAGAGTAATTACTAATAATTACTTTCTAAGAGAGCCTGCCTGATAGACAAAAAATTCAAATATAAATGTACATTTACTGTATGGAAATGTTATTTTAGAATAGCAATCAATATATTGGTTATTACCTAGAGTTTTTATTTGTACTATTTTAGTACCTCTACTACGTCTCTTCAAATGTAATTTTGAAATATATATCCCAACTTCCATTTGGTTTTGTATCAATATTTATAGTAGTTTTCTTAAAGCTTTTTTAAGTTTTACAGTACGGCCAAGTCCCATGTTTTTTCCCTTTTTCCTGTGACAGGAGGCGTAGAAACATGAAATGACCACCATAATGACCCATCAGGTGCTAATTTTTTTAATATGCTATTTATCCATGCTATTTCAAATACAATTCTCAATATTACATTTTATTTCCAAACATTAACTTCTGATCTTCGAGCCAAGATGGGATATAATGCCTGTCTCCACCTCATATAATGCCCTTGAGCAAGAATGGCTCTGGCTGTGAGGCAGTCTAAATGGCTTTGATATAGATAGATCAGCTTGTGTTTACGTTGTGCTCTTTATTGGCTGGGGATTTGTTTAAAAAAAAAAAAAAATCATTTTTGTTGTAACTGAAAAATGGTATTTCATAATATTTGACTTTTTCTTTTTTTATACATGAACATACCAGCACAGAATAAACTTATTACAATTTCAATTGTCACTTTCCTGATCCAACCAGTGAGCAGTGATGTAGCTATATGTGATAATTTTCTGCTAATGAGACCTACATATTATGGTATTCCCTGTGGCAATTCCTATTCTGTACAAGGACATTTAAACAGTTATGACTTCAATATTTTTTATTGTATAAAGATATCTTTATAATGTATAGAACATGTTCTTTTAAATGTAACAAAACAAATGTGTTCTGTGACTAAGTGTTTTTCA
The DNA here is from genome assembly GCA_027410445.1 of Discoglossus pictus. Classification (NCBI taxonomy): domain Eukaryota; kingdom Metazoa; phylum Chordata; class Amphibia; order Anura; family Alytidae; genus Discoglossus; species Discoglossus pictus. Next base: position 172,739,158 of record CM050166.1, on the reverse strand, counting down.
TTGGCAAAAATCAACTGGCTGAGATTGGTTAATGGCACTTTAAGAGCATTGTCTAGACACGAGCTTGCATAACCATTCTGAGCACCAATCCTGCACTGATCAGCCATTCTTTCTGTATGAGTTACAGTGCAGATAAGGCTAGATTTATTAATTTATAATGTGTGTGTAAGATGTATTTATTTCAATAATTCTTTTGGACCTTGGAAGCATCTGTGAGAATTTGGGAAGGTTGTATGTGAGAGGGGCTATAGCTGCAAGACCATTCTACCCTGGGACAACCTACTCATGAACATGTGCAGGGAAGGGGGTAGGTATCAGTAGAATGACACACCCATCAGGCTTAAAGATTATGAGCAAGTACTGAAGACGGATATAGAATGATCTTCTATACATAAGCAGAGTCTGTTAACATTAAGGTTTTCAACTTTTTTATACTTACAAAGTTGCTTACTTTGGGCCTCATTCAATTGCGATTTGGCCAATTGAATAGGGCTCTATATAAGCACAGAGCATATTGTTTTACAGAAGTTTTTAGTTAGTGACCTTCTATCCAAAAGAAAGGTCTTCACTAACTAAAAACTTCTGTAAAAAAATATGCTCTGTGCTTATATAGAGCCTTATTCAATTGGCCAAATCGCAGGCCTCTTGGTTGTTGTATTTATGAGAGGCGCTTTTGCTGTCATTGTAAGCTCGGCGTTGATCTGCTTTTTGCGCTTATTGTAAGGCTGTCCCCTGGTGTCATCTGTGTGCTATGAGCACCGTTGTCGCTCGTTGTGAGGCGCGCTGTGAATGGCTTTTGCGTTTATTGCGCTAGTGTTTTTTTTTTTTTTTTGTGTGTCGTTTTTTGCTAATTAAATAATAAATAAATAAATTAATATACTTTACCTATTTGTAATTAATATATGCAGGAAGCATTGTGCTGAAGAGCTAACAATCTGATTTGATGATTTTGCAGCATACAATGTACATTTGCACTGTTGTGTAGCTGAGGTGTAAGTGTCAGCAATGTGTGTAGTGTAAATGGGCTGCTTGCCTGAGGGGAAACAGTTAGTGTAGCTGTGTACTTCTGCATTCTGTAAATAATAACAGTGCAGTGAAAGCAAATAGAAAGCTATTGATTTATCTGATAATATAAATTAAAAAATGTTTTGGTGTAAACCATAAGCAAATAAGTCACACCGAGACAAAGCATATTTATCATTTGCAGTTAATGGCACTGCTTGTTGTTTGGGACAAACACTGAGAAACTTTTTGCAAAGTGTATAACTAATATATTTAAGGTTACAATGTAATCCTCTAATTGTATCGATCAAGAGTAAAGAAAATATATACGTTGTTTAATTTGATATTGTGGATGGTATAATGTAGCAAAGAACTCTGATATTTAAATTTGTGAATGATTGATAAGACGTTCAGTTCTAAAAAAAAAAAAAAAAAAAAAAAAAAATATTATTTCCACACATTAAGCAAATCTATTGCTGCTACAGTGCCTTGCAAAAGTATTCACCCCTTTGCATTTTTCGTGTTTTGTTGCCTCACAACCTGGAATTAACATGGATTGTTTGAGGATTTGCATCATTTTAATTTACAGAACATGCCCAGAACTTTGAAGATGTTTTTTTTTTATTATTATTATTGTGAAGCAAACAACAAATAGGACAAACTAACAGAAAAAGTCAATGTGCATAACTATTCACCCCCCTAAAGTGAATACTTTGTAGAGCCACCTTTTGCGGCAATCACAGCTCCAAGTCACTTTGGATAAGTCTCTATGAGCTTGCCACATCTTACCACTGGGATTTTTGCCCATTCTTTCTTGCAAAACTGCTCCAGCTCCTTCAAGTTGGATGGTTTGCACTTGTGAACAGCAAACTTTATTCTGACCACAGTTTTCTATTGGATTGAGGTCTGGGCTTTGACAAGGCCATTCCAAGACATTTACATGTTTCCCCTTAAACCACTCAAGTGTTGCTTTAGCAGTGTGTTTGGGGTCATTGTCCTGCTGGAAGGTGACCCTCCGTCCTAGCCTCAAATCACGCACAGAGTGGTATAGGTTTTGCTGAAGAATATCCCTGTATTTAGCACCATTCATCTTTCCCTCAATTCTGACCAGTTTCCCAGTCCCGGCTGCTGAAAAACATCCCCACAGCATGATGCTGCCACCACCATGTTTCAGTGTGGGGGTGGTGTTCTTTGGGTGATGTGATGTGTTGGGTTAAAAGTTAAATTTTAGTCTCATCAGACCAGAGCACCTTCCTCCATACACTTTGGGAGTCTCGCACATGCCTTTTCACAAACTCAAAACATGCCATTTTGTTTTTTGCTGAAAGTAATGTCTTTCTTCTGGCCACTCTGCCATAAAGCGTACAGCTTATTGTCGTCCTATGTACAGATGCTCCAGTCTCTGCTGTGGAACTCTGCAGCTCCTCCAGGGTTACCTTAGGTCTCTGTGCTGCCTCTCTGATTAATGCCCTCCTTGCCCGGTCCATGAGTTTTGGTGGGCGGCCGTCTCTTGGCAGGTTTGCTGTTGTGCCATGTTCTTTCCATTTGGTTATGATAGATTTGATGGTGCTCCTGGGGATCATCAGGTGTTGCAGCCTCTGGGGCTTTTAAAAAAATGTGTGTATATGTAATGACAGATCATGTGACACTTAGATTGCACACAGGTGGACATCATTTCACTATTTTTTTTATGGGTTTCATAACAAAGGGGGTGAATACATATGCGCATGCCAATTTTTTTTTTTGTATTTTTCTAAAATAGTTTTATGTTTTATATTTTTCTCATTTCACTTCACCAACTTAGACTATTGTGTTCTGAACCATCACATCAAATTCAGATTAACAAAACATTGAACTTTTAATGCTGAAATGTAACAAAATAGGTAAAAAGTCAAAGGGGGTGAATACTTTTCCAAGGCACTGTATGTCTGAATGAGTAGCAATATTAGCATTTTATTTTTGAACTTGTCTGGCTTACATATTTGTATGCTTAAGCATGTCCACAATAGGGTGTAAGTACAATAGGATATATTTATTGAAAGCAGGATTACTCTATTAAAGAGCATTGATAATTTTGCAAAATAAATCTTTATTAAACAATTAAAGAGCTGTTTATAGCATATTATCAAATCTGATTTTTCTGCAAGTTATTTTAAGTAAATTACAGAATATGTTTATAATGCCATGCAGCTGAGCAGTATCTTGATATCTGTACAATTAAAGCAAACGGCATTTGATTTTTAAGAGCAGCCTTTACATTTAAGCTGGCAGCATTTGATTTTTTATTTTATTTTTTTAGAGCATTATTTTGACTTCAATATAATCTGTTGAATGTTTTTAATATGGCATGTTTTGTTTTTCTATGTTTTGTTTTTATCAGATGTTAGTATAACTAAAGTATACAGTAGCAGCATTTTAGCATAAGCACAATTGAAGAATTTAGTTTTATTTAGCATAAATATCTGAGAGAACATGGTCTTATTAGCATATGATAAAACCAACAATTAAGATACATTCAAACACTGCTTTCATATAATTCAAACAAAGTACTGCTTACTTTATTTGGTTGTTTATATAACCGTCAAAGTTATATTTTTCACTCAAAGATTCGCTTCATTTCATCTAGCATATTGTTTTTAATTTGGCATATTTTTAAATAATGTCATAAAATGCTTTTTAAGAAAGCTAGACATGATTACCTATGTTCTGCACATTCCTTTTCTTCTTCTTGTACCTAATGGATAACTCTTGATTCTTCAGGTACCATCACTTGTATGGAGTTCCATGGTAACACGCACCTTCTAAGTGGAGCCGAAGATGGCCTGATTTGTGTATGGAATACCAAAAAATGGGAATGTCAGACAACTCTTAGAGCACACAAGTAAGTATGACGCTGTCTACATTTTCCAACATAAATATCTATGCACGGGACTGTTTTGATCAAATTTGTTTCCCATTTCTCCCTAGGGGGCATGTTTTGTCCCTTTCAATTCATCCTTCCGGAAAGTTAGCCTTATCTGTGGGAACAGACAAAACATTAAGGTGAGTAATGCAGGTTTGTCTTTCCTTTTATGGCACATTTTTAAGTCCGTATGGAAAGATTTTATATATTATAATGAAGTAAACTGTTAAAATTAAACAAGGCTTTATGATGTTTAATAAGATATGTAATTTGTTATACACAAACAATAATTACCTGAAATATCAATGCTTTTTATTTGACAATTCTTCCAAGTAGACTAAATGTAATTTAATAAGTGCCAGGGGATTCTGTATTGCTAGGATACAATAAGAGATAAAGAAAATGTTTAAATATATTTGAAGGCAGATAAGACAAGACTGTACACCGTACATACTGCTACATGAGGGATATGTTGGGAAAGCTTACAATCTAAGCTTATTTTTAAATATTTGTGATTTTTATTTTTTATTATTATTATTATTTCAGAACTTGGAACCTTGTAGAAGGTCGTTCAGCTTTCATTAAAAACATCAAGCAAAGTAAGTTACCTCCATTGTCACATTTATGTATGACTTATGCTTTTCTGTTTTTGTTTATTCTGGGAATCTAAATTTATCAAAGACCATTCATGTACTGCCTTGTATAGTTCTAACAATGAATGTCCCAGGGACAACAGGGGGATGAAAGCTACTTTAGAGGAGGATGCCTTAGTAATATAAGGCTTGTTACTCCTCCACTATATATTGCAGTTCAGGAAGGCATTAGCATTATAAAAAAAGACTATAACATAAAATGCATTGCCTGCATCAAACCTCAAATATTTCCTTCCCTTGAGTGGTGGATTTATAGAGTAAACATTCTTCTATAAGTAGAAAACTGCTTGACTGTTTAATATATTTACTTTATATATTTACTTTTCATTCTAAATGTTGAAATGTAAAGGTATTGGAAGGACTCCAAAACTGATGCGCTTTTAGCTAGAATAGAATATTTAAATGGAGAATATGAGAGAATATGGTTCATTTGCACAAGCTACAAATTTAAAAATCATTGCAAAAGCACTCAAAGAAAACACATTCTTTGCAGAATGTATTTTATATTTTGGATTTATTTAGAGAAATGTGCATGTAAATTACAAATATCCTGTCTTGATAAAATAATACCTTAATTTATTATCAACCCCAGAATATAAGAAATGTTGCATCTAAACCTCTTTGACTGGATTATGCAAGGAATAGCCTTATTTGTACATATTACCCTGCTTGTAGATGTGCATTCCTAGGTTTAGACTTTATTAAAAAAAAAACTTTAAATATCTTGTTGCCAATATGCACATTTATAAGAAATTATAGTATAGATGGGCGCACCATTTAGAACAACGCACCATTTAAATGTAAAATTCTTGTTCTTTGCCTATTAAGTCAAATAAGTTGCCTAATGATTTTGAATATAATGTAGAAAAAAATTGAAAAAAATAACACCACCCTTAACATTTTCCTGCCTATTTTTTTACTTATTTATATATATATATATACATATACAGACACAGACACGCACTTTTTTTTCCGATTTTTGAGTTGGCGAATTATGGGTGCGGCTTCTATTGGCCACCATCAAAAAAATCACTGCCGATTTGGCGCGATTGCCAGTTAAGGGTGCCGATTTTGCGTGCTTGAGACTGCGGTATTGTAGCAATTGAATAGCGATTTACGGTTTTAGTGATTCTAACATCCTGTAAGGCCTGTAACCTGCAAAAAAAGCTACAGTGCTAATTCGAAAGCCTGTTTCTTGCAATGGCTGATCACTTGGTGAGTCTTTTTTTTTTTCTCTCTTCAATTTTAAGGGTTCGGCATTTATTTGAGTACTATCTTTTTTTCTATTTTTTCCCCTTGAACTTCATGTGTGCGGCTTATATTCGGACCAATACGGTATATATATTTTAAATGTAAAAAATAGCAAAGTGTGCTACTCTTGCAAAAAATTTATTTTTTTTTTTTTACTTTTTCTTTCAGATGCTCATATAGTACAGTGGTCTCCCAATGGAGAGAAATACATAGTTGTAATACATAACAAAATTGATGTGTACCAGCTTGAAACTGCATCGGTTATTGGCACCATCGACAACCCAAGGAGGATCGCTTCAGCACGATTCATTACAGTAAGTCACATGTTGAGGAAAACACTTCTGATGTTTTTCCTTGAATGCATATTTGTTGAGTCCAACATGCAAATTAAATGTAAATCATCTTACAGTCCTATAGCCTATATTTTTACATTGAACCTTTTTATAGGAAGCACAAAATGTATTTGATTTAAAATCAAATGTTTTATAGGGAAATGATCGCCTTTTATGTCCTGTCTCTCTTTGCGATTTGCTACTTTTGCGATTTGCTACTTTCGACTTACTTGCTCCAGTAGCTCTACTTTTACTTGCCTATTCAATTGGCTGGGCGCGCAAGTTGGTCCCGATCGCAAACCATGCTTTTGGCAGTAAGCATTTGCATCCTTGAACATGATCGCGGCCGCAAGCTCGTAACGCGTGTCTTATGCTTGCAAACTTGGAGAACTGTAAATGCGAATATAAATTAAACCCAGCACTGTAAATGATGGGGAACACATTAGGATTAAAAGCACAACATTGTCAAGCTTGCACATCGCAAAAATCTAATTCTTTTTATTTCATGTTTAATTTCCGTTCAAAGTCCTACGGGCTTGAATGACTTCCAAGCCCGTAACTCGTTATTCAAGCCCATAGGACTTCAATTAATTATGGAGGTTGTATTCCAAAGTACTACGGGCTTGGCAGTTGAAGCCCGTAGGACTTTATAACGAAAATTGAACATGAAATAAAGTATTTATTTTTGCCGATTTGCGAGCTTCAGAATGTTGTGCTATTAATTCTAAAACCAAACATCACTTTCACTTCTAATAAAAGTACAAGATTCCTTTTTTTATTTGCTTAATTAGGGCTACTATTTGTAAGTAAGGTCTTTGCGGGACCTCCTTGGTACCAGGAGGCAATTGAATAGAGAAGTAACTTGCAATCTCCACTACTTTTTGTAGTAAGTAGCAATTGAATGAGGCCCTTAATATGGAACTTGGGCATTTTTGAAATAATGGCCACTTTCATCTTCTATAAAAGAAAATTGTAGTACTGAATATTTTACATTGAGCATGATAAAATTGTCCTATTAAATCTACACTTTATTTCTAATAAGCACACAGAGTAACATATCCTCTCCATTTTTCCTGTTCACTCTCATGCAGGTTGCCAACGATCTGTTCAGTTACACACTGGGGTACCACATGAAAGTCATTATAGTAATGTTCTGGACAAACTTGGTCTGTGATAAAATGCATTTAGCAATGCATTTCTGTGCTTGTATTATATTTGGAGCAGGATTGAATTTTGTTCATGCTTAATCATATTTTAATATGTAATCAATAATCTACAGGATCCCAAAGTGTGGGGTACGGAAAGAAAAATTTAAATAAGTGCACATAAGACTAGATATGTGACATTGTCTTCCTATCTTGATTGCTTTTTTTGTTTTGTTTCTTTATAATGGGCCAAATGCTGTATTGACCAATATTTAATGCATTCATATTTTGCTGTGACAGGATAGTCTCTTAGCTGTGGCTGGAGATGAAGAAGTAATACGATTATATGACACAGACTCACAAAAGTGCTTGTGTGAGTTTAAGGCTCATGAAAACAGGTAAGAGGGGCTGGGTCTGCTCAGAATAGCAAAGTGATGGTATTGAATGCTAACATTTGGGCGTACTTGCTTTATTTTGCCACTCTTATTACTCAGTATAACAGTTGCTATTTTGCTCTTCACATTTCAATTATATCTGATTACGTAAAAAGTATAGCATTTTTGTGCTCCTATAAGAAAATTTTCCCATAAGGAGAAATGCTTCAATTTTATTCAAATTGTTATGAAGTTTTCGGGTTTTTTTGTTGTTGTTTTTAGTTTTAACTAAAATGCCTCTTAATTGGGCACATTTCAACCAATTGAATCGTTGAACCCCAAATTTCTTCTCTTTGCTGGAAGGAAGCCAACTAATTTTGTAATAGATTACTCCAGTTTTGACAACCATTCATCCAGTGGTTCTTCCACGAGATGTTGTAACATGTAGTCACAGTTGTGATTGGAGCAGATATACTTAAATATGGGTGGAGCCTATATTTTTTGTTAATTTTTCTTTCCAGAATGACAATAGCCTCTTCAAAATATATGCTTTGTTGTCAATATCTTTCATATGAAAATTACCCTTTAAAAATGAACAACACCATGTTTTTTCTATTTGATACCAAGCTAAATCATCACCTGCCTCTAACCACATAAGAGAGTGAGCAAGCAATGAAGCCTTTTGATATTGATAAAGTAAGGGATATGCATTCCCCCACCCCCCTTCAGAATTTCCTAAACATATCTTTCCTTTTTATTCTTAAAAAAAAGGATGTTTTCTTGCATGAACGAAGAAATTAATCATATGTTGCAGATTTGCTATAAATTGTCTGGGGAGCTCCACCGGGATACATCTAATCAAATAGCTAATGATTGGCAATACCGTCATCTTAACACTGGCAATTTTCCCTGAAAAATACATTTTTTGCGTTTCCAAACTTGTCATAATGGTTTTAATTTTTTCCTGAGTTTCCTCGCAATTAGTTGTAATCATTTGTTTTTATACTTCGATCAAAGATAATGCCCATATATTTGAAAGAGTTTGCCTCCCAATCAAAGGGAAATTTTTGGAGAGTTTTGGATGTTTATACTCAAACTTTCTGATTAAGTTAATAGTTTGAAACCTTTACTATATTGCTCTTTTAGATTCAATAACTGTGGTAAGGATTTCAATGGATCTTCTAAAGACGGCACCATGTCATCTGCAAACATTGTGATTTTGTGCTCCCTCTCCCCCACCCATAATCATTTGACAACTTTTGTTATTTTTAGTAGCTAGAGCTAAAGGCTCCAGCATCAGGATGAATAGGATGGGGGGAGAGGGGCCACCCCTGTCGAGTTCCATTACTAATGTTAAACTCTTGTGACCTGAAACTCGCACCAATTACTGTAGCTGATGGGTTGGAATAAAGGGCTCAGATCGCATGGGAGCCAAATAATCCAAAGCCCATATCCAACAGAACCTGTCTCCTATACTCCCACCCTATCCTGTCAAGTGCCTTTTCTGCATCTAATGACATGAACAGAGTGGGGGTATTTCCATATGTTTTGGAATTTTACCCAATCTTTTAAACTTATTAAATAAGCCTTTAACTTGTTTTACGAGGACCGGACCAAATAATTTTATAAAACAGATTTGTGTATCTGTCCGGACCTGGGGGAGTATATGACTTTTATTTTCCTGTAGCCTCCATTACCTTTTTTTCTGTTGTTGGTAAATTCAGTTCTAAAAGCTCAAATTGTGCAATTTTAGGAAGTTTAATCTTGCTAAGATATTTTTGAATTTCAGGGACACCTGGTTCCTCAAACAGTAAGATCCTAGCTATGTCTTTTGGTTTAAAGTGCTGTTTACCCTCCTCAATTAAATATTCAATCTGTGAATTTCAAGACTTATTTTTTATTTTATTTGCTAACACTTTACTTGTTTTGTTGTCATGATAATAAAAATGTTGTTTAAGTTTCCAGATTGCTCTAGTGGGAATTTGTTGATTTGATTTAATTTATTTGTTTTTGCAAGTTTTTAATCTCTGTACAAGTGTTTTCATTTGTTTTGATTTTATGCACTTTTTCTAAATTTATATAGCTGAATTAAAAGTGTCCTTAATGGTTGACCCCTCTCTTTCATGACTTGGTGCTTTTAATTTTATTAGAAGACCTCTAAAATAAGCCTTAAATGACATCCATAATGTACTTTCCTGCTCAACAGTTTCAGTATTTATCTAAAAAAAAATTATAATTTCATCTTTGAATTCCGAAACTCTGGTTTTATCTCTCAGTAATACATTTGCCAATTTCCAAATTGGCCTGTCTATTTTTTTTTTTTCTTTATCTAATTTAATATCTAAACAAATTTGGAGCAAGATCAGATATAGTTATTTGGCCTATGTCTGTTTTTATGACATTGCCCAAGCCCTAATTATTTATTAAAAATAAATTTTTCTTGAGTAGGTACTGTACATAATGGAATAATATGAATAACCTTTTTCGTTTGGATGTAATATTCTCCAAATATCGTACATCTGATTGTCATTTATAAGTTTTGAAAGTTTTTCAGTGTTTCTAAGCACTAGATTTAATTTTTTTAATAGTTTTACCAGATTTTTTTGTCTACAGTTGGCTTGATAGTAATATTAAAGTGAATATATAGGTTTATATAATGTGTATATATTCAGTTTTTAACCCAGCTGTCTATATTTGTTTGGATTACAGAAGTATAACTAGTATATTTTACTATTATACTTCGTATAATCTGTACATATACATTGACAAGCACCAGTTAAAGATGGAGGAGGATATCTGGGAGAATGTTATGGGCAAATTGGTAGCACTTATATTGAACAATGTGAGTGGCAAAAGAAAGCAAGTATGCATAGAATATTTAATCATTAAAATGTTTCTAAAAAATATAGGATATATTTTGAGTGTAAAAAAATTGTTCCAGAGATCAGTGACCTGTTTAAACATTTTGAATATTTAGTCTTTAATTTATTACTTTAAAACATAAATAAAAGTAAAAATTGAATAAATAAGCAGCAGCTGGTGAAATAATAAAAATAGCCATTTAGCAACACTTTTTAGTGTGACAAAAATGTGTCGTCATGCAAAATATACATGTACAGGTATAATCTTTATTGTATATGAAATAGTGATATTTTTATTTATTGTTTTTCCATTAGAGTAAAAAGTCTCTATTTTTTTGAACATGAAGGATCACACATCATTGCATCATCGTCAAGTGATGGTTACATTAAGATGTGGAAGATTGATTTGGAACAAGTAAGTTTACAAAATATGACAGAAAAATATAATCTCTAGTAGCCTCATTTACTTGCATTTCCATATTTGCTGTTCATTTGCTGGTGGAAAAGCAGAAGCATTATTCTGATATTATACTGTGAATGCCGAAAAAATATTGTTGCTTGGTATTTAATGCAGAGTTATACTTTTTGTATAGTTAGCTTCAAGTAGGGATCAGCAAAACAATATGGAAAGATATGAGAGCTCTGCCCTTGCAAGCTCACAGTCTAAAGCAAGTTTGGGCCTAGAAGGCCACACACAGGCTTGGATTTGAGGATTTATTTTCTGCACAAAGATGCAATCGGGATGACCGAAGAAGCAATAGTCTCAATTGCACGCAGCAGGGTTATCCTCACATCTTGGCCTTTGTGTGGCCCATATTTATGGTATTATATATATATATATTTATTTATTTATTTATTTTTAACTAAAAATGATGATAATAGGCAAAAGCTTTTTTGAAAGTTAAAAAGGTTAAACAGTACTTAGTCTGTAAGATAGCCCTATCTATTTAGTTAGGTCAGTATCACAGGAGAGCTCTTTATTGAACTCCCTGGGAAAAATGCAGAATTCCAATACCAAACACGCCTGGGTTTTCTTCATAGCTCAATAAATGAACATACCACTACAATAAATGCTACCTGGTAAGGCCACATTGCCCTGTGTATAATATACACACACACAATAGCTCTGATCACTCTCATCCCATAGGGCACACAATAAGAATGCAGTTGTCACAATTCAAGTATTCAGGCTGGGAGGACATGGGGCCCTGTTCTATTGCCCAATTTGTAAATGTATACACACTTAAAATAACTTTTAATATTGCCACATATTCTATTAGCATCTGGCAATCCAATTAAGAGTTACTCACCGACAATCACTACAGGCTCGCAAATATGGCCTTCGAACTCTGTTGGTTTTTGCACAGCTCAAATATTGCGAGCTCTATATAATTAAAGTGATACAAAATCGATATTCTATTAGACCCGTAGCTCTAGCTCACAAATAAAGTCTAGCCTGCAACTGAAAAAAAAACACACCTCTCTAATGCATTTTAGAGAGTGCTTGATTGTGAGCCCGATTTGGCAAGTATTACTTCTTGGCACTAACTAATTCTTAGCCTCCGATTGCAGATTACATGTAACTTCCTTGTTTTACTGGCATCATGATTTACTATTGGATGCTTCTTAAATATTGTCCGATCATATGGGCACACCTTCTGAAATCAGACTCAAGAAGGCAGGGTTGCGGGAGAGAAGGAAGAAAGAATATTAAAAGTTCATGTTAATTCAGATGTCACATGTCCCTCTTGTCTTCACCTGCTTATGGTTTCAAAGTGGAAAATGTAGATAGGCTCTTTAACATGTGTTGTAAAACTTTCTGTTCTGTATGGCTACATATTATATAAATGTCATGTAATGTTTTTGTTTTTCAGCTGCAGACTCCCCCAGCCTTACTCTGTGAGGTCAGCACATCAGCCCGACTGACATGTCTTTCAGTGTGGCTTCCAGAGGTCGCAGAGAGTAAGAAAAAAGTCTCTACAGAAGCCATCGGTAAGAGCTTAAGATTAATGTTCAGTCTTATTGATTTGAATTGGTGTTTGCTTTAGTTTTGTCTAAAGGCAAAGAAGCATCTATTGTATCGAGCTACCAAAAATATTTTACTTTTTGATTTTACTATTGTAAATTATATACACATTGATTATAAGGTAAGCCATGGAAAATATTTATTATATATGGACAATAACCTAGAGTCAGAAATTTCCACTAGTGTACTGTTTTGTCACAAGTAAAAATATAGATAAATGTAATTGACAATGTCACTCTTGCATTACACAGATTTTTTTAATGGACTTGTATTTATAAATAGAAGAAACAGTGTACTGTGGGGAGGTGGTATTGATAGACACAAAAGTATAGTTGGTAAATACCTAATTGTTATATAAGTCTATTTACCTACCAACATAAAAAAGTGTAAGAAAATATATTTGATAAGGTTAGAGAAAGAAAGACATTTATTTATCTATGTATCCTCCTGGGTACAAGACAAACTGCAGTGCCACATAACCAATAATCTTCATACAAAGTGTTTTTAAAATGTAGTTATTTATTAGAACAATTTAAAAACCAAACACGTTGTTTTAAAACATAACTGAAAAATCCCCATCAGCATAAGAAAATATGACAAGCTATAAATATCCAATGTGCAATGCACTTGTTAATGGTTCAAATACAGGCTGACAAAAAATATTCTGTATCTAGTATAAATTACCAATGATAGTAATTCAAATGTATATACAATCCACAATCACAATAAATAAGTTGATTAAAATGTTCAAATTAGCAGCAATCAAATGGTGTCAGTAATGAAAAAATATAACAATAAATTCATTGATATATTAATAGAAGGCTAACAATAAATGATAACAATTAATTAAGGTACACACTAATCCCTGATAAAATTGGTGGTACCGGAGCCCACCATTTACTCCTTTAAACTAATATAAATAAATCTGCCTGTGATAAAGCTTTCCCTAATCCTAATGGTGGAATTGGGGATCCACCAATTACCCCTTTATCCTATAGCCTAGGAACCTGACCTTCTCTAGTTAGGCTCACGTGCAAAAAACTAAAAAGTACTAAATATTGTCTGTGGTGTATGTGTAACACGTTGATCTATAGAGATAACAAAAAGGACAACAGTCCTATGAACTGACTATATAATAGTGCTAAACGATACACAAGTATGCTACATTCATGATTCATACAAAACTATTGCTGCACATTGATCCAAAACATATACAGTGAAAATGCAAGTACAACCTGTATTGAATCTAATAATAGCTACCTTCATAGATAATGTGCCCAGTATATTAATACAAAGTGCTAATACAATTGATTGGACTTGTAATTATCCCTTAAAAAAAAAATCTAACTTGCAGTATGTTTGTATGTATGTATTTAATTATTTTTAATTATTTTAACTTTTGTGTTCCAGCAAAGAGTACAAAATCTTCAAAGAGAACAAGCAAAGAAAGTGACAACACAAAGGACACTGAGGAAGCTGAGGAAACAGAAACCCAAGTGGTACAAAAGAAGCCGAAACTGACAAACAAAGCAGAGAAGAAAAAAAAGAAACTTCAAAAAGACTGATTTGTCACAGATTTTAGCTGCTTTGATAAGTTTTGTATCTACACATTTTCCATGAAAGATTCAATTATCTAAATACTGTGAGGATATCGTGTTGAGAGAGTTGCATTGTTTATAATAAATTCTGTCTGCTGTGCAATACGTTAGAATAACATGGATATTCTCTATAGTGCCATGGATTAAACTTCAATGCAATAAAACATCTGTATGTATTCAATCCTGAATCTAATCTAAAACGTGGTTGAACAGTTTTTTCTTACGGTTTGTTATTTGCTGGCGCTAATATTTGGCTGTGTATATAACTGGGCTAGATTATCGAATTTAGTGGGTCAAACCGTTTGAAAGCCGTGTGTTTAGCCACTTTTCCATTACAGAACCATGCCCATAAAATCTCAAAGTGATGGTATATAAATAAGTGGTGTAAGTCACTGATTTGTACAGTTTTATTATGGAGCCATTCAATATATGTGCTGTGAATGGTAATGAATCACGTAAAAAAGATATGCCAAACTTTTTCCTGTTTTTTAATTTACACAAAGTATTTATCTGCAACTGGGTACTGTGTTTTTCTAGATTATACTCCAAGACCTGTGGTTACAGCAATAACCTCATATTACTACATTGGATTGTGTTTATATATTCACTGCAGTGTGTACATGACGGTGGATGAGGGTCACTATACTAATCAATCTCTTCCTCCCATATGGGGGACCTAGGCTATAACATTTCTTCCAGGCCCCAAGATCTCTTAGTGTAGTCCTGAAAGTGCGTACTAGTTAATGGGCATCCCCATGAGTTGCACTGGCACCTTTTTGTATTTTCATCATGGCTGACGCACCTTACACACAATGATTGTCACTCAACATATGACTAATAAAAGATTTGGGTGGGCTGCCTGCAAAGTAGCTATCACTGCCTGCCATGCTAAGACCTAAAGCAAGAATGATTTCCATGCATTGTGGGAGAGAAGCAGAGATGCAAGCACAGTTGTTGGTAGATATGTCCCCTCACTGTTACAGTAATCATATTTAGTGACTCTGCTTTTGCATCATCATTATTGATTGCTTGAGACATCAGACACATTGAGTAGGATATATAATGATACAGTGTTTAAACTGCTTTTAGGATAAAAAAAAGAAATCACCTTCTGCATTTTATTTTCTTCTGTACCCATTTCAGCCCCTAGAGGGAGTAAGTTACTTAAGATCTTTAGCCATGATTATATATCAACACAATTTTCTGTGCAAGACAGGGATGCGTTTATGCCTAGGCCCACTAGAACTAGGTTAGCACATATCCCTCGCAGCAGGGGGTCTGAAGATGCAGTGGAATACATTGGAATATGTTTATATGTGCACAGAAATGTCTATATGCAGTGATAATTCTCCCTGCTAGTGTACTTTACACAAAGGACGGGCTCCTAAGGCTTTTTGCATGAGTTTGAATTAACAGAGTGCACAATAGTTTCTGTAACTTATTAATACATGACAGGGTTTTATTATTAGTGCAATATATTATTAATACCACATATGAGCCCATTATAGTATTATTATTATTCAGGAATCCAACTTGCGTACATCCGCAGGAACAGATCTCGTCCTTAACCCAGGAATCGCGCAAACATGCCTATATATAAACAGTCTCTGCAAAAAAAACACAAATAACTGAAACCAGGCTTAAATGATGTAGACTAGTTATTTTAATAAGAAACAAAACCAGGGGAAAAAAGAGAATTGCAGTATAACCATAATATGGTGCTTTCATTCTATATTGGGAAAGTGAACTAATAAATGTAATAATCCTAAAATATAAGTTGTATTTACCTAATTCTAGAAATGAGTACAGTACTGTATAGCACTGTTAATGGTGCAAAAAAAGGACCAAGGACGTCTGCTGGTGTACACATTGTGGCCAAAAGTTCTTCCAACATGAGTTGACTGTTTCTGCATTAACAGCTTTCACGGCTCTCTCAACAACCGTAATGACATTGGCTATAGTGTACTCCTTCCAGTTTTTTAACACCAAGATGTTGTCCGGTAGTCTGCACAATCCCCTTATGGAGTACCGTGTGTAGTAGGCCTTAAATGCTAGTATCACACCCTGATCAAGTGGGTCATGTAGAGGACCTCCGTGCCATCAGTTTTGAACTCTGTAACATCTGGGTGTCATGGGGTATTATCCAGTCAGAACGAAACTTTAACCGCTTAAGCGGTAATCCCGAGCATGGCTCAGGGTTAATTTCTGGTTTATAAATCGGTAACCCCGAGCCAAGCTTGGGGTTACTGCAGGGGGCCCAGTGCTGCCAAAATTGCCTGAGCCCCCTCAGCGCACCCTTCCTCCTCCATCCTCCTTCCCCCTTTATCATCCACCTCCATCCTCCTTCCCCCTTTATCATCCTCCTCTCCCCTGATCATCATCATCCTCCTCCTCCTCCCTCCCTGATCATCCTCCTCCTTCCCCCTAACCTCCTCCTCACTTCCCCCTCTGCATTCCCTATCCCCCCTCTCTCCTTACTTGTTATTGTGATCTCATGAGCTCCCTGCTCATTTCTAGCCACGCAGCATGTCTTCGGCAGTGAAGTGACCGGAATATGCTAATGACGTGATGTTCTTGTGACGTCAAGGCATATTCCGATCACTTCACTGCCGGAAGACATGCTGCGGGGGGAGAGATGACCAGGGAGTTCATCAGATCACAATAACAAGTAAGGGGATAGGGACTGGAGAGGAGGAGGTCAGGGGGAAGGAGGAGGATGATGGGGGGAGGAGGCAAGGGAGGGAGGAGGAGGGTAAGGGGGAAATGGAGGTGATTGGAGAAGGGGAAAGTGAGGAGGAGGATAAGGGGCAAAGGGCAGTATGATTATGTCAGTATTTTTTAATGTACCGCTTTAACATTCTAAATAATGACATAATCATACTGCCAGGCAGGTTAAATGTCATTTGTTTACTGGCAAGTTATTTTCTGACCTCCACAACAAAACACTTTTTAAACCAATAAGGAAAAGTGTTCTTGTGGTCCAAGCTGTTTTGTTGCTCAACCAAAAAAACTGTGAGCTGTGACTTATCCTTCAGTGCTTGAGGATTTGCATATTTGAAGAGGATGGTAGGCCTTATTATAAATCCAGGTGCCTTAAAACCTGGTTCTTGCCTTTCCTCTTTACTGATGAATGCACGTTGAGCCAGTTTTTTCTAAAACAGTGCTATTTCATCAGCGTTAAACACCTGCTCAGGTGCATAACCCTTCTCTTCAAAAATTTTCCTTAAGGTCTCAGAAAATTCTTTTGCTGCCTCTTTGTCGGCAGAGGCTTTTTCTCTGGTAATCGTTACATTACGTAGGCCAAATAGTTTTCTGAAATGGTTAAACCAGCCTCTGCTAGCATGAAACTTTGTAGAGTTAGACCCTTCACCATCACTTTATTTTATAGAAGTGTATAAATGGCCTTTTTCTTTATTCGGTTGGAATCTACTGGAATACCTTTTTTTTTTATAGCAGTCCTGCACCCACAGAAAAATCATTATTTAAGATCTAGAAAAGGGAGAGGAGGAGCTGTAAATGGGATGTGACAGGGTTCACGAATCTGAATGACCTACGGGCAGCGTAAAAACTCCCATGGTCAAGTTAATGTAGATGTTATAAGGGTTATACATACTCATGTTTAGCCTTTCTTTTGTTCTTACTATACATTCTATAATGAGATGAACAATGTATTATCAGACATAATGTACAGTACAAGCCTCTTTTTTTTTTTTTTTGCAGGAGCCTTTGGCTTTTGACATTATTATTTTTACTACTGTGACCATATTCTCTAGTGAAGCAAGACTCACCTTTGAAAATGTAAATCCATCTCGTTGCTAATAAAAGCAGAATGACAATAGTTTTATATTGAGTACACTGTGGATGGAGGTGTGAGTTCAAAATGTATTGTTTACTTTAGGTTACTCTGTTTTTTATGCAGAAAATGCTGGGCCTTTTCTGATCAATATGGCACTGTACTTCTAAAGGTAAAAAAAAAAAGATTGTATTGCTAGCTAGCAAACGTACATCCAAATCACCTATAGTATGTTTATGTATTTAACTATTGCACTATAGTTTCAGTCTATGTTTACAAAAGTAAGAAACCTAGGTCTACATATGTGTGAAATCATTTATTAATACAATTATAAAAAGTATTAGTTTTTGAAAATTTAAGAAAAAATTTGGAGAAAAGCACTTTTTCTGCTTTTATACATTTGTTTTAATTTATTTGTAGGTTAAGCCCATTAAAACATGAAAGTGGCATTTAGGCATAACCCCAAAGCTAGATTGTATTGCATATCAATAGTATATTTATTATTAAAATACTCTGGAAATCTATGAAATAATTAATGTGCAGTAATATGTAGCCTTAATTTGTTATTCAATAGTGTATTTAAAATATATGTAATTTTGGTTTTCTTGTATGATGGAAAAATTTAGCAAATGTATGACAGTTTTTAGCTGTTTGTTGGAAGATAAGTCATAAAATTAATTAATTGGCCTAATATGCCCTCTACTGGTGGTGGATGTGGGCAGCTAAGACATGTATGCTTGTGATCTCAACAGAGGGTTTAGACAACCTGTAATTACTGAGATAATTATCTTATATAATTCTTAGCACTTCTGAATTCATTTAAATGCAAACAGACATTGCTAAAATTATGTTGAACTGGCACCTTTCTACATAGAAGCCTTTGAACTCTTCCCTCTTGATAAGGGCCCTATACTAAGGAAGAAGTAATCATGAGTGCCGTAGTGGCACATAAAATCCTACCTAGCTATGTTAATCACACCTCCAGTAGAAATTGCAATAGAGCTGCTACGAGTGACTACAGCAAGCGGGAACTGGCATTTACTGCACTCCTTTCCATTGATTTGTGGCCTGATAATAAATTACTAGTTACTCCACTAAAAACCCTATGTTAATAAGACATTATGGATCACTCGCAAATCAGGACAGTCCCTTACCTGCTAAAAGGTGAAGAAAGTTTTACGTGAACCAAAGACCACTCACAAGTTGTTTTTAAAAGCCTTGCTGGGTCCCGCTCCAGCAGTTAAAGTGACAGCATAACCCCTGAAAAATTATGAAATTTCAACATTTGGCACTAACAGTGCGATATCAACATATGTGTAATTAAAAAATATGATATGTTACTATTATGCCTGTTTTATTATACAACACAACAGTACTCAAGGTGTTAATATACATTACAAAACCATGTTGCCTAGGAACAAATGCTATAATGCATTGTCTATAAATATATAATATGTATACATAAAATAAACACATATTTATCTATTGAAGCTATAAATACAATTGTCACATCTTTTAAATTTCAAAATATATTATTAAATAAAAGAAAATTACATATTTAATGTTTCCTTGCCACAGCAGTTACGGCACTTCTCACTCATTATAATATTCATGATGTTCCCATTTCCTACTGGCTCATCCAGAAAGATTGTTTGGCTGCTCCATACACAGAAATCTGTTGCGTCTAAGGCAGGATTGATGGCTGTGGACTGAGTTCCCAAACCTGGGGAAGCAAAAGATTTACTTTAGTGTAGAATTTAGGGAAAAAAGCTCCCTCTGCCTATTTATGGCAATGCCTTAAATTATAGCACTTGATTAGCATTGAGGCCTATGTTTTATATCACTCAGAAAAAATGTAGGACGTCCAGTCTCAGTATCTGCAATTTACTTCTGGCTACACTACTTATAGTATCAAATCTTGGTAGAGTAATAAAATGCATTAGACGCTAAAAAAGGAACATAAGAAATAAACTGGACAAAAAATACCCCAAAAGTATCTTCAAATAAATGTGTTTAAACACTAGACTGCTAAGTTATATTATTTTATACAAAAGCCTTGCCGAGTATTATTATGCTACTTAAACAGTGGGATACTCAAAATGCTGGTAACATTTCAGCAAACGCTGACTTTCTAAAGGTTTCTTCTGTCTCATTTAACCAGTCACCCAAGGAAGAGGTGCCAACTTTTTAATCAGAAGTGGCTTTAACATGGTTGTAGGAAGTGGGGGGACAAATACCCCCGGATTTTCAATGTGTGAGTTTATGTGTAGAGAAGCAGTTGAGTGGTATTTTTATACTATATGTGGGATCCCCCCCAGATCTTCTTTGGCTCCTTCACCAATGTGCTTTAATATGCATTTTCTGATCAGTCACTCTTCCTAGAAAAATTATTGTAACAATTAAAACATGTTTTCTAAATTGTTCAGTACTAAAAGGATGAGTGAGTATGTAAAGATGAGTAGATCTGTAATGATACAGAGATTGTGGCACAGGCAGTATGATGACTGATGTATCTCCCTCATCTAAGAAACCAGTGTTCTAATACATTTACTATTTTAAACTCACATTAAGATTGTAGTGGCGAGTTTCTAATCTTGTGGGGTGCTTTGGGAAAAAAACACTTTTTACAAGACGTGAAGCACAAAACAGGGCCCTTCATTTTCTGCCGTTGTCAATATTACATATTGTATATTTTTGTATATTTTTAACAGTGCTATGGAATATGTTGGCGCGATACAAAAAAAACGAAAACAATTAAGTCTGCCCCACAATGAAGTAGTTCCTTCTTCCGCTTCATGCCAGTTTTCTCATGTTGACTGCTCAGTCAGGCTTGTGATGATGTCCTGAGAAATGGCTACACAGGACACCTTCAACGGGACACCTTCAATAAAGGAGATCTGACACAGGATGAAAAGATCATCAGACTTTAAAGTGAGTTTATAGCATCTTAAAATCATTTTGATGGTTTAGTAAACTGGTTCCTATATTTTTCTGCTTCTATTTGCCTTATCAATAACATATGGGTTTGGTTGTCAGTCATGGAATGCACACCAATAAAATATATCATAAACTATAAATGTAAAGCTTCACTTCTGATTGTAAGCCTCACTGTTACAGTAATCATATTTAGTGACTCTGCTTTTGCATCATCATTATTGATTGCTTGAGACATCAGACACATTGAGTAGGATATATAATGATACAGGGCCTCATTCTATTATCGGCTGTAAATCGGCCGTAAGGCTGCGATTCCTTGCGGGGGATCTGTTAACTCGCGATTCTATTATACGGCCCCGCAAGGATCTCATCTTACGGCCGGCCGCATATCTTGGAACCGGCCGTAAGCTCTGAAATATAAAAACTAAAAAATAAATTCAAGCCTGCACTGTACAGCTCTGTAAATGCTAGGGATCATATTGGGGGACATGAGGATTAAAAGTAACCCCCTCTCAAGCTTGCACATCAGCCCAAACCCGAGTTCAAATTAACTGTTTATTTTCCGGCTGCGGCGTGGGCGGGTCTGAGGTGCTCCAAGCACTCTGGACTTTTTACATGTATATTTTACGTATATTAAAAATAAAATATTTTACGGATTTGAGTATAGGATAATTATGTGCTATTTTTTCTAACACCTAAAATCCCTTTATAGTCTTCTAAAAGTGCAGGATGGCTTTATTTGGGCTATTTTATGTGCTTAATTGGTGCTAGCGGGACCTTTTTCCTGCAAGTAAGCTGCGGCTCGCTTTTAGCCTTGCAGAGAGGGTTCCCGGAGCAATTGAATTGCAAATAGGAATTTCTTACGGCCGAAACTCTTGCGGCCGTTTTAGATCAAAGGCTTTCCTCCGGCGCGAGCGTCCGCAAGGGATAGCAAGGCGCCGGCCGCAAGCCTGCCGGAGCCCCCGGCCGGAACGGAATAGAATAGCCGAATAGCTTGCGGCCGGTCCTTGCGGCCCCGCAACGGCTGCGGCCGCTAATAGAATGAGGCCCACAGTGTTTAAACTGCTTTTAGGATAAAAAAAAGAAATCACCTTCTGCATTTTATTTTCTTCTGTACCCATTTCAGCCCCTAGAGGGAGTAAGTTACTTAAGATCTTTAGCCATGATTATATATCAACACAATTTTCTGTGCAAGACAGGGATGCGTTTATGCCTAGGCCCACTAGAACTAGCAGCCTTATTAAATTGCGATTCGGCAAATTTAAAAGGGCTCTATAAAAGCACATAGCATATTTTTTTTACAGAAGTTTTTAGTTAGTGAACTTTTATCCAAAAGCAAGGTCTTCACTAACTAAAAACTTCTGTAAAAAAAATATGCTCTGTGCTTATATAGAGCCCTTTTAAATTTGCAGAATCGCAATTTAATCAGGCTGTATGTTAGCACATATCCCTCGCAGCAGGGGGTCTGAAGATGCAGTGCAATGCATTGGAATATGTTTATATGTGCACAGAAATGTCTATATGCAGTGATAATTGTCCCTGCTAGTGTACTTTACACAAAGGACGGGCTCCTAAGGCTTTTTGCATGAGTTTGAATTAAGAGTGCACAATAGTTTCTGTAACTTATTAATACATGACAGGGTTTTATTATTAGTGCAATATATTATTATTACCACATATGAGCCCATTATAGTATTATTATTCATCAGGAATCCAACTTGCGTACATCCGCAGGAACAGATCTCGTCCTTAACCCAGGAATCGTGCAAACATGCCTAATATATATATATAAACAGTCTCTGCATACCCGCAAATGCAAAAAAAAACCACAAATAACTGAAACCAGGCTTAAATGATGTAGACTAGTTATTTTAATAAGAGACAAAACCAGGGGAAAAAAGAGAATTGCAGTATAACCATTATATGGTGCTTTCATTCTATATTTGGAAAGTGAACTAATAAATGTAATAATCCTAAAATATAAGATGTATTTACCTAATTCTAGAAATGAGTACAGTACTGTATAGCACTGTTAATGGTGCAAAGAAGGACCAAGCACGTCTGCTGGTGTACACATTGTGGCCAAAAGTTCTTCCAACATGAGTTGACTGTTTCTGCATTAACAGCTTTCACGGCTCTCTCAACAACCGTAATGACATTGGCTATAGTGTACTCCTTCCAGTTTTTTAACACCAAGATGTTGTCCGGTAGTCTGCACAATCCCCTTATTGAGTACCGTGTGTAGTAGGCCTTAAATGCTAGTATCACACCCTGATCAAGTGGGTCATGTAGAGGACCTCCGTGCCATCAGTTTTGAACTCTGTAACATCTGGGTGTCATGGGGTATTATCCAGTCAGAACAAAACTTTAACCGCTTAAGCGGTAATCCCGAGCATGGCTCAGGGTTAATTTCTTGTTTATAAATCGGTAACCCCGAGCCACGCTTGGGGTTACTGCAGGGGGCCCAGTGCTGCCAAAATTGCCTGAGCCACCTCAGCACACCCTTCCTCCTCTATCCTCCTTCCCCCTTTATCATCCTTCTCTCCCCTGATCATCATCCTCCTCCTCCCTCCCTGAACATCCTCCTCCTTCCCCCTAACCACCTCCTCACTTCCCCCTCTGCATTCCCTATCCCCCCCTCTGCATTCCCTATCCCCCCCCTCTCTCCTTACTTGTTATTGTGATCTGATGAGCTCCCTGCTCATTTCTAGCCACGCAGCATGTCTTCGGCAGTGAAGTTACCGGAATATGCTAATGACGTGATGCTCTTGTGACGTCACCTCATTAGCATATTCCGATCACTTCACTGCCGGAAGACATGCTGCGGGGGGAGAGATGACCAGGGAGTTCATCAGATTACAATAACAAGTAAGGAGAGAGGGGGGTAGGGACTGGAGAGGAGGAGGTTAGGGGGAAGGAGGAGGGTAAGGGGGAAATGGAGGTGATTGGAGAAGGGGAAAGTGAGGAGGAGGAGGATAAGGGGCAAAGGGCAGTATGATTATGTCAGTATTTTTTTATGTACCGCTTTAACATTCTAAATAATGACATAATCATACTGCCAGGCAGGTTAAATGCCATTTGTTTACTGGCAAGTTATTTTCTGACCTCCACAACAAAACACTTTTTAAACCAATCAAGAAAAAGTGTTCTTGTGGTCCAAGCTGTTTTGTTGCTCATCCAAAAAACTGTGAGCTGTGACTTATCCTTCAGTGCTTGAGGATTTGCATATTTGAAGAGGATGGTAGGCTTTATTATAAATCCAGGTGCATTTGAACAGACCTGCCTTAAAACCTGGTTCTTGCCTTTCCTCTTTACTGATGAATGCACGTTGAGGCATTTTTTTTCTAAAACAGTGCTATTTCATCAGCGTTAAACACCTGCTCAGGTGCATAACCCTTCTCTTCAATAATTTTCCTTAAGGTCTCAGAAAATTATTTTGCTGCCTCTTGGTCGGCAGAGGCTTTTTCTCTGGTAATCGTTACATTACGTAGGCCAAATAGTTTTCTGAAATGGTTAAACCAGCCTCTGCTAGCATGAAACTTTGTAGAGTTAGACCCTTCACCATCACTTTATTTTATAGAAGTGTATAAATGGCCTTTTTCTTTATTCGGTTGGAATCTACTGGAATACCTTTTTTTTTTATAGCAGTCCTGCACCCACAGAAAAATCATTATTTAAGATCTAGAAAAGGGAGAGGAGGAGCTGTAAATGGGATGTGACAGGGTTCACGAATCTGAATGACCTACGGCAGCGTAAAAACTCCCATGGTCAAGTTAATTTAGACGTTATAAGGGTTATACATACTCATGTTTAGCCTTTCTTTTGTTCTTACTATACATACTATAATGAGATGAACAATGTATTATCAGACATAATGTACAGTACAAGCCTCTTTTTTTTTTTTTTTTGCAGGAGCCTTTGGCTTTTGACATTATTATTTTTACTACTGTGACCATATTCTCTCTAGTGAAGCAAGACTCACCTTTGAAAATGTAAATCCATCTCGTTGCTAATAAAAGCAGAATGACAATAGTTTTATATTGAGTACACTGTGGATGGAGGTGTGAGTTCAAAATGTATTGTTTACTTTAGGTTACTCTGTTTTTTATGCAGAAAATGCTGGGCCTTTTCTGATCAATATGGCACTGTACTTCTAAAGGTAAAAAAAAAAAGATTGTATTGCTAGCTAGCAAACGTACATCCAAATCACCTATAGTATGTTTATGTATTTAACTATTGCACTATAGTTTCAGTCTATGTTTACAAAAGTAAGAAACCTAGGTCTACATATGTGTGAAATCATTTATTAATACAATTATAAAAAGTATTAGTTTTTGAAAATTTAAGAAAAAATTTGGAGAAAAGCACTTTTTCTGCTTTTATACATTTGTTTTAATTTATTTGTAGGTTAAGCCCATTAAAACATGAAAGTGGCATTTAGGCATAACCCCAAAGCTAGATTGTATTGCATATCAATAGTATATTTATTATTAAAATACTCTGGAAATCTATGAAATAATTAATGTGCAGTAATATGTAGCCTTAATTTGTTATTCAATAGTGTATTTAAAATATATGTAATTTTGGTTTTCTTGTATGATGGAAAAATTTAGCAAATGTATGACAGTTTTTAGCTGTTTGTTGGAAGATAAGTCATAAAATTAATTAATTGGCCTAATATGCCCTCTACTGGTGGTGGATGTGGGCAGCTAAGACATGTATGCTTGTGATCTCAACAGAGGGTTTAGACAACCTGTAATTACTGAGATAATTATCTTATATAATTCTTAGCACTTCTGAATTCATTTAAATGCAAACAGACATTGCTAAAATTATGTTGAACTGGCACCTTTCTACATAGAAGCCTTTGAACTCTTCCCTCTTGATAAGGGCCCTATACTAAGGAAGAAGTAATCATGAGTGCCGTAGTGGCACATAAAATCCTACCTAGCTATGTTAATCACACCTCCAGTAGAAATTGCAATAGAGCTGCTACGAGTGACTACAGCAAGCGGGAACTGGCATTTACTGCACTCCTTTCCATTGATTTGTGGCCTGATAATAAATTACTAGTTACTCCACTAAAAACCCTATGTTAATAAGACATTATGGATCACTCGCAAATCAGGGCAGTCCCTTACCTGCTAAAAGGTGAAGAAAGTTTTACGTGAACCAAAGACCACTCACAAGTTGTTTTTAAAAGCCTTGCTGGGTCCCGCTCCAGCAGTTAAAGTGACAGCATAACCCCTGAAAAATTATGAAATTTCAACATTTGGCACTAACAGTGCGATATCAACATATGTGTAATTAAAAAATATGATATGTTACTATTATGCCTGTTTTATTATACAACACAACAGTACTCAAGGTGTTAATATACATTACAAAACCATGTTGCCTAGGAACAAATGCTATAATGCATTGTCTATAAATATATAATATGTATACATAAAATAAACACATATTTATCTATTGAAGCTATAAATACAATTGTCACATCTTTTAAATTTCAAAATATATTATTAAATAAAAGAAAATTACATATTTAATGTTTCCTTGCCACAGCAGTTACGGCACTTCTCACTCATTATAATATTCATGATGTTCCCATTTCCTACTGGCTCATCCAGAAAGATTGTTTGGCTGCTCCATACACAGAAATCTGTTGCGTCTAAGGCAGGATTGATGGCTGTGGACTGAGTTCCCAAACCTGGGGAAGCAAAAGATTTGCATTAGTGTAGAATTTAGGGAAAAAAGCTCCCTCTGCCTATTCATGGCAATGCCTTAAATTATAGCACTTGATTAGCATTGAGGCCTATGTTTTATATCACTCAGAAAAAATGTAGGACGTCCAGTCTCAGTATCTGCAATTTACTTCTGGCTACACTACTTATAGTATCAAATCTTGGTAGAGTAATAAAATGCATTAGACGCTAAGAAAGGAACATAAGAAATAAACTGGACAAAAAATACCCCAAAAGTATCTTCAAATAAATGTGTTTAAACACTAGACTGCTAAGTTATATTATTTTATACAAAAGCCTTGCCGAGTATTATTATGCTACTTAAACAGTGGGATACTCAAAATGCTGGTAACATTTCAGCAAACGCTGACTTTCTAAAGGTTTCTTCTGTCTCATTTAACCAGTCACCCAAGGAAGAGGTGCCAACTTTTTAATCAGAAGTGGCTTTAACATGGTTGTAGGAAGTGGGGGGACAAATACCCCCGGATTTTCAATGTGTGAGTTTATGTGTAGAGAAGCAGTTGAGTGGTATTTTTATACTATATGTGGGATCCCCCCCAGATCTTCTTTGGCTCCTTCACCAATGTGCTTTAATATGCATTTTCTGATCAGTCACTCTTCCTAGAAAAATTATTGTAACAATTAAAACATGTTTTCTAAATTGTTCAGTACTAAAAGGATGAGTGAGTATGTAAAGATGAGTAGATCTGTAATGATACAGAGATTGTGGCACAGGCAGTATGATGACTGATGTATCTCCCTCATCTAAGAAACCAGTGTTCTAATACATTTACTATTTTAAACTCACATTAAGATTGTAGTGGTGTTTCTAATCTTGTGGGGTGCTTTGGGAAAAAAACACTTTTTACAAGACGTGAAGCACAAAACAGGGCCCTTCATTTTCTGCCGTTGTCAATATTACATATTGTATATTTTTGTATATTTTTAACAGTGCTATGGAATATGTTGGCGCGATACAAAAAAAACGAAAACAATTAAGTCTGCCCCACAATGAAGTAGTTCCTTCTTCCGCTTCATGCCAGTTTTCTCATGTTGACTGCTCAGTCAGGCTTGTGATGATGTCCTGAGAAATGGCTACACAGGACACCTTCAACGGGACACCTTCAATAAAGGAGATCTGACACAGGATGAAAAGATCATCAGACTTTAAAGTGAGTTTATAGCATCTTAAAATCATTTTGATGGTTTAGTAAACTGGTTCCTATATTTTTCTGCTTCTATTTGCCTTATCAATAACATATGGGTTTGGTTGTCAGTCATGGAATGCACACCAATAAAATATATCATAAACTATAAATGTAAAGCTTCACTGATTGTAAGCTCTTATGAATAGGGACCTCAGCTCTGTTGCACTATATTGTCTGTTAATTTACTGTATTGTTTTTGTATTTCTACATACTTTATATTTAGTTTTATCTTGTGCATTGTACCCACTCTAGTAATCAGTTCTGACTGGATGAATCAAATGATGCTTCCTGTCCATTGTCCCTAGCCTATGTTATAAATTCAATGTGATTCTATTTTAACAAATTAAACAGAACATTTTTAATGTTATTCTTATTTTGAACTTGATAGATTGAATTTAGTACCAGGTTTCATTCACCGCCATTGCACACACTGGAATTGGTACCCTGACCTTCGCGCGATGGACAACAGCGCGCCGTCATCAGGACGCTCCAACCTGCATCTTTTTATTTGACTGCTTGCTGGTCCCTTCTCAGCAGGTTCTATGTCACATTATACACACACATAGGCATGAAGGCTGGAGCGCAGTACACACCATATCTTTCATTCCTGCTGAGAAGAGACCAGCAAGCAAATCCCTTTAACGAGACTGAAGTTACAGCAAGTTCCCAGCCCTGCCTGAGCAAGGCTTCCCTTTTTCTCAGATTCTTCCAGTCAGGTCATCTAGTAGAGCAGAGCACAGCATGCACACGGGGGGGGGTGCAGGCTGGAGCACAGAGCGTCATTAGGGCGCAGTTCTCTGTTCTCCAGCGCGCAAAGGACGTGCCACCACTGGAATTTTATATAAAGCAGTCAAATAAAAAGAAAAGGAAATGTAAATGATCTCTTACTGTGGAATAGCAATATTCTGCTTACAGGCCTGACGGTTATTCTGTCTAAAAAGTAATCTGTTGATCTGCAGCTGTTACTGAAGATAGCCCTGGCAGAGCTGTCAGACAAATACTCCTCCCTATCTGGGGGCAGCAGATAACACACTGCAGACTTGGGATACAATCAGATGAAAATACAGCAAAAGCCAAAAACGCAGTCTTTCTATAAAATACAATTTTTTTTCTCCATTTTACACCAATTGCATTTAGATGGTTAGTAAATGCATCACAGTTTTTTTTTTTTTTTTTTTGCATAGGTTAATTCCCTTTGTTAGACAAATGGCCTTCTATGTACCCTAACTGTACTGTGCAGGGTCTTTAGGATACAATAATAAATACTTCATTATATTTTGTTGGGTCAGTCGTCGAATCAGAAAGGCAGTTAAATTGTCAGTTAAAAATGCATTTTGCAATGAAGCTCTGCAAGAACATTATAGTTTTTAAATAACACTTCTTTGATAAAGTACCTGTTATCACCTATACTTTTAAATTATTACATATGTGTAACCTTCATTGTGTCACCTTAATGAAGGTCACTAAGTGCCACTGAAGAAGTGAAAAGAGAGACTGTGAAACATGCTCAACCCAGTCTGAAATTTAGTGTGCAGTTTGGGCAAAAACATAGATAACTTATTTGAAAAAGAGAAGATCATATATATGTTTAACAGAGAGTGACAAGGAATAACCAGATATTAAGAAATAATCATCCTATCACAAGTGCCAGAGGTTAAAAAGCACATAATTATTACATCTATTCAAGGTCCTTAGATGACATATAATCTCCTTGGCATTTGCTGATTATGGAACATGTGCATTTTAGACTAGATTTAGTCATGATCAGCTATGTAGTTTACAACATCAAAGACCTTGGCATTATCTAGATTGTGCATCAAAGCACAGTTTAGACTTTCAAGTGTAGTAGTTGGTATTATTAGGTTGACCTTTTATTAGTGATGGAGGATCTAATAAATCATTTTGTTACTTCAACTCTTCATACTGGTTTCTTACTCTCAGATCTCATTCCTAGAGGGACCCAAAACTGAAAGGACTATTGGTTGAGAAACAGTACATTCTCTAATTAATTTAGTTACTTAATTTAGTCTTGGTGGATAGGGGATACTTAGATAAATTAACACAGAAGGATGTACTTTATGTGCTTCTCCAATGTTAATATCATCACATATAATAGTTGTGGTAAGTTCCGAATGTTGGTCACGCAATGTTCAATGTTACTGGCTTGCGCATGCGCGATGAGCGCCATAGGCGCACATCGCTAGACCTGCACGACTTTGCTGCAATGAGCTCCGAAGGGGCTCATTGCAGGGCTTGCGATGAGCACCGCAGGCGCTCATCGCGAGGCCCGCAACACTTTGCTGCAATGAGCACCGAAGGCGCTCATTGCAGGCCTCGCAATTGTAGCCTTTCAAGGTCCCTCTAAGGGTCATCTGTAGGACTTGGACTTGTGGCGCTGATCGCGAGGCACGCAAGACTTAAAAAAATGATGAATTTAACGGCCGATATTTTTCAAAGCCCGTAACTCGAACGCTGTCGAAAGACCACCAAAAGATGCCAATTAGTCACAAAAATTAACTTACAACCTCACACACAGCAAAGGAGGAGAGGCAGGGAGCCTGTGAGTGAGGGTGCAAGCTAATTTGAGGCTTTATTGGCGTTTTTCGGAGATTGAAAATTGGCTAATCAAGGGAAAAAATGCCGGCCATAAAGATGTAAATGTTTTCAAAAAGGCTCAAAACGAGGCCGAAGCCCGTAACACAAGGCCGAAGCCCCGCAAGACTTAGAAAATACAAGCAACGTCGCTCATCGCAAGGCTTGCAAGACTTGAACAGAGAAAGAGAGGAGGAAGACACAGGGGAGGGAGAGGGTGGAAAAAGACACAGGGGGAAGAGAGGGGGAAAAGAGACACAGGGGAGGGAAATAAGGGAAAAAACGCAGGGCGGGGAGGGAGAGAGGGGGAAACAGACACATGGAAGGGAGAGGGGGAAACAGACACAGGGGTCAGAGAGTGGGAAGAAGTTTGCAATAGTTTTCAAACCCTTGCTGAGTCCCCCGGAAGTATTTCAATTGATAGTCTAGCACAAAAAGCACTACAGAATGATGAAATGTCAACATTATTTGACACTTAACAATCCAAATAACAAAATAAGTGTAATTAAATATTTGATATCTTAGTATTAAGCCCGTTTTATGATACAAAATCCAGGGTAACACACAACCCAGTACTCAAGGTGTTAATACCCGTCACAAAACCACATTGTCTAGAAACAAATACTCTAATGCATTGTCTATAAATATATTATATTTCAACACAAAATAAAAACATCTTTATTTATTGAAGCTATAAATATAATTGTCACATCTTTTTAATATCATATATATAGTTGTGAGCATGTGAGTTGCTGCTAACGCTTGCGGGCTCGCACAGCGAAGCAAGGGACCGCAGTTGCGGTGGTGGAGCATCCCAACGTCTCCGCAAATGCGGGTCCTCGCAAAGCACTTAGGGAATGAGGCAATGAGCGCCACAGGCGCTCATTGCTGGCGAGCCTCGCATAGCGAGGCGAGCTGTTAAACCCACCTCGGAACCAACCTTAACGTAAGAAACACCCACACGCACGAAAAATGGCGGAACTGCGAGCACCTAAAAACAGTCAAAACACACCAAATACTCACAAAAACGACATAAAAAGCTTACCCATAGTAAGGGGGGGGGGGCACCCAGGACCTCTGAAAGTGAAGTTACACCTCCATTTAAGTCCGAATTCCCGAGTTCAGGCACACGAAAATTCCCTAAGCGAGAGAAAAAATGGCCGCCGAAAAAAAATGAAAACGAGGCTCAATGACCCAGGACCGCCCAGCCACCTACATCTTACCCAAGAAGGGACCTGAGATAAGCTTGGAAACCTGGATTACCGCAGGGGATCCGAGATAAGCTCCGAGCCCTGCATTAACCCCACATTAACCATCGCAGTGGGGGTCCCGATTGCATGCGATCGGGGACCCTTGCTGCAATCAAAATTCCCGCGTTACAGGTCCTTAAAGGAACCGTTGTAAAAGAAAACAAATATACACTGTCACCCTGTCAATCATGGGGGTCAATACAGACCCCATAAAACCCTCATTAACCCTGTCACTCATGGGGGTCAATAGAGACCCCCATAAGCCCTTCATTAAGCCTGTCACTCATGGAGGTCAATACAGACCCCCCATAAGCCCTTCATTAACCCTGTCACTCATGGGGGTCAATACAGACCCCCATAAGCCTCTATTTAACCCCATCAGTCCCATAAGGGTATATTAACACCATTATGGGCCTGTTACAACACTACATTAACCACATAAGTGCCATGATGGTCCTCAAGGACCATCATGACACTAAGTATAAACACTATACCACCCCCAATAAAACATTAAACATCAACTAAACACCCTCTACACTAACCTATTAACATCTACACTACCTACTCCCTATTAATCCCCACCACTCTAATTACAGAAAATAAAAAAGCCTAAAGTCAAAAAAAAATCTACATTTCATTAAATGAAAAACTTAACTCACAAAAAAAAACTACATTACACAAAATAAAAAAACCTAAGTCACAAAAAATAAAAAAGGGAACATTACAGAAAAAAAAAAAACATTACAACCCCCCCCTTCACTAGAGAAAAAAAAAATACACACCTGAAAAGGAAATACATATAATACAAATACATATAATACAAATACATACAATTACAACACAATACAATTACATACAATACAATACACCCCTATCTAATATACATCACACAATCTATCTAAATAAATAGCATAATCTAATATACATGCTATCTATATAATAATACATTCCCAATCTATCTAAATAAATAACACAATTTAATATACAATACATCCTATGCTATCTATATAAAACGCATACCCCTAGCTAACATACAATAAATGCTATCTATATATTAACTAATCTAACTCTAAGCTAAAATAAAATAATTAAGACCACTTACCTTTGCAGATGTCCATTGGGATCAGCCACCTACGGAAAAAAAAAAAAGGAGTGCAACACGTTTACAGTTCTAAAATAAACATTCTATACATTCTATATATTCTAAATATTCTACTCACCTTTCCGGCATGTCCCCTCCGGCATTCTTTAAATCCTTCTCCGGCTCGGCACCTGTTAAAAAAAACACAACATTAATAGATATACATCAAAATAAAATAAACATCATCTACATTCTACTTACCTCCCCGCGATGTCTCCGGCCTCCTCCGGATCCTCTTCTGCCACGCCCTGTAAAAAAAAAATAAAAAAAATATATATATACTTACATCCGCACTCCCGGACATCCCCGACGCTAATGACGCTCCAGGAGACTTTTCCGGAAGAAAACAAGCAATGGCGCCTTCTGATTGGTTGAAAACGCTGTATATCAAATTCACCTAATCAGGAGTCGCCAATGTGTGAGTCAATCAGAAAGGGATACACCATAAAATCCCACTCTGATTGGATAATGCACCTGTCAATCTTTATTTAAACCAATCACAAGGCGCAGATGCCTTCAGCCAATCACAATGGAATACACCCCCACAGGCTGATTGGTTGGAGCCTCTGCGCATTCTGATTGGTTGCACTGACAATAGCCAATCACAGTGGAATACACCCTCACGTACTGATTGGTGAAGGATTTGCGCATTCTCATTGGCTACTGTTAATATCAATCAATATTACAGCCAATGGGAAGGCGCAGATGTCTTCACCAATCAGTACGTGGGGGTATATTCCATTGGCTGATGGCAATAAAGCCTTCGGATTGGTTCAAATAAAGATAGACAGGTGTGTTATCCAATCACTGTTGTCTTTTGGGGTGTATACTTTTTTAATTGGTTCACAAATGGGGTCTTCTCATTGGCTGAATTTGATAGACAGCCTTTTCAGCCAATCAGAAGCCGCCATTGCCAATTTTATTCTGGAACACTCCATAGGAAGGTCATTAGCGTCGGAGACATCCGCCAGGGCGGATGTGTGTCGCTTTTTTTATTTATTTATTTTTTTCTTCATGCGAGGAGGCCGGAGACATCGCGGAAAGGTAAGTATAATGTAGATTGTGTTTATTTCAATTTGGTTTATGTTTACTAATGTAATGTTTTTTTTTACAGGAGTATCGCTGGACAAGACGTAAAGATGGACGATGGAACATGGAGGACATGGCATGCTGGGACGTGACATGCTGGAACAGGACATGCTGGAAAAGTGGGAATAATATTTAGAATATTTAGAATGTTTAGAGTGTTTAGGTATTTCATGCAAACGTGTTGTATTAGTTTTTTTTATCTTTTTTACCGTAGGTTGCTGATCTGAAGAAACATCTCAAAGGTAAGTGGTCTTAATTATTTTATTGTAGCTTACAATTAGGGTAGCTATATATATATAGATAGCATGTATTGTATATTAGATAGATAGGGGGATGTATTGTTAGATAGTATTGTATATTAGATAGTGGGATGTATATTACATTATATAGTGGCATGTATATTAGATAGTGGCATATATATTACATAGGGGTGTATTGTATTTTATTTAATTGTATTGAATTATATTTTATTGTATTGTATTGTATTATATGTATGTATTATATGTATTTCATTTTCAGGTGTGTAATTTTAAAAAACAAAATTGTAGTGAGGGGGGTTGTAATGTATTTTTTTATTTTCTGTAATGTTCTTTTTTTTATTTTTTTTTACTTAGTTTTTTTTTTTTCTGTAATGTACATTTTTTATTTTTGGTGATTTTAGTTTTTCTTATTTTATGTAATGTACATTTCTGCTTTTTGAGGAATTTAGTTACTTGAGGCACACAGTACACTCACATTGTGTGACAAACAGCATTTCAACACTTACTTTTATTGACCGTCATTTTTTGACGGGCAAGTCACTAGTCACATATATAGTTGTAAGCATGCAAGCTGTTGCTTATGCTTGCGGGCTCGCGCAGCTGAGGACCTCGCAAAAAAGTAAGTGACACGTTACAACCAATTACGACCTCGCAAAAATCGGAGCAACCCGCGAACATGAAAAAATGAAAAACGCAATAAAGACACACAACCCATACATAAAAAGCTTACCCACAGCTCGGTGGTGCACCCAGGACCTCTGCAAGTAAAGTTACACCTTGATTTAAGTCGAAATTTAGGAGTTTAAACACCCGAAAATCCCCTAAGCAAGAGAAAAAATGGCCGCCGAACAAAACGAAAACGAGGCTACAGGACTCTAAACATGCAAAACACCACCATAAACACGCAAAACAGCTACGAATATTCCGCCGCATACCACACATTAGCCGCCATTTTAGACAATACCTTATACAATGCGGAAGTACACAGCTACGCTAACGGATTTGCCTCGCGCACGCACACTATTACACTCCACACATTCATCACGCTTACACAGCAGCTCCACAGCACTAATGCTGCAGCAACATCAAAACAGATTGCCAGCTCTTCAACAGAATGCTTCCTCCATATATTACTTGAAAATAGGTAAAGTATATTACTTTATTAATGTATTATTTATTTTATTATTATACACCAAACAGCATTAGCTCACTTACAATTTCATTGCCGTCATTTTTTGACGGGCAATATTCTAGTCAAAATATAATAATAAATAATAAAAAAATATTTCTTTATATATAACTCTGTTTTCTTGCTGCACCCTAGTTACGGCACTTGTTACGGCTCTTCCCACTCATTATAATATTCATGACTTTCACATTTCCCATTGACTCTTAGAGCTCTGTCTCCTCAATAAAGCTTGGTTTGGCTACTCCATACACAGAAATCTGTTGTGGCTAAGGCAAATTAGAAAAAAAAAGCTCCCACATGGCAGTGCCCTAACTTAGAGCACTTGATTTACATGGAGGTCTATACCTGTTACTTAAACTACATATTTCGTATGTAACAAACCTTGGGTGAACATATTACAGCCCAAAGAAAATAAAAGAAGGGCAGAGCTGTCTCTCACAAAATTCTATTCAAACTCAGGCATGGCCCTAGCCAGGCTGCACATGTACTGTAGTGACACTGCTGTATGTCTCCTCATCAATCTTAAGAATCCAACATCTCCATATTTAAAAAAAATTGCTCAATTGAATCTGTTAAATTCTCGAGTACCATGATGCCACTCTTTTACCTCCTCAACTGAAATAGATAAATCATACCAGTGCGTGGCCAAAACTAATGTGCAGCTGTTTAAACATGGGGAGGTGGTCTACCAGAGGCTCCAGATAGGTTTTCCAGTGGCAGATGCAATTTAAGGTAAGAGTTGCAATTGGAGATCTACTAGAAGTAAAATAAATTATTTGAATTGTTTACTTTTTTACTATAATCCTGAGCGCTGGGACTCTCCCACCAGACATGAACAAGAGAACCCAAACCATCTCATTGCCTGACGCAATATGGAGATACCCAGAAAGAATTAAGAATATATAATGCTATCTAAACATTAGCTTCACATTTACATCTCTATTAGTAACACATTGAGATGAAGTATGAAAGCTTCCAAGATCATTCTCCATGTTTTATTATCTAATGTTTGATTTAAGTCCCTTCCCTAGGTTAACACATATGGAGCCAATTTGATATCACTAAGAGTGAAAAAAGACAAATATAAAATAGAAATTGCCCCAGTGATCACAGTACTCTTAAAGGGCCACTTAATACAGTACAATGTGGAACACACCAATTTAAAGATCAGTATGTTGAAAAACTTTTTAGAATATTTGAATTATGTGCCTTTTTCGCTGAGATAGTTATTAATTGAATTTCTGTTTACATGTGTCACTGGCAACCTGCCAGACAGCAAGCTCCTGTACAGAGAGCAAAGGAAAACTATAGTTAACCCTTTATAACTTCATCTGTGCATAGAAAGGAGTGTTAGAATTTCTTAAATAAGTTACTTGTGGGTTAAGTGCTGGTCTGTAGGATTCCTAAATGCAAAGGAAAATTAATAAATCTTTCTCTGCAAGGGGAGCTTCACCAAATAGTCAGTGTGTTTGTAATTAAAGAAAAAAATACATAATTTTAACATAAAATCCTGTGCTTTTTCACACCTTGAAGAGCACTGATGGTGGGGTAACTGGCCCTTTAAGACAAAAAAAAAGCCTTGAATCTGGCATATGGTGTTGTTTCATACTAGACATTGATTTAATTCCTAACTCATACATCTTAGTTAGACCTTGAAATAGTCACCAATGCTCTACCAGTGGCCACTTCCATTGATCTCGGGAACAAAAGCAAGATCGCCAAACAATAAGGTTAACAAAGTGGAATTAGAGGAAAGTTTAAACATTATGCTATACTGATCCAAAATTTGGAGAGTGCACGACATGAACATTGGTTGTTTCCTGGCATCTGCACTGTGCCCAACCAAAAATAGATATTTTTGGTAGGATTAAGGTCATGTTCATATATATGAGCACAAACAGATTTGTGTTCATCCCTAAGCCATTGTAACACATGAGCTAATTGGGCAACTACATAATGGTACTGAATATATCGTAACCCAACACTTCCTCCTTAGTGGGTCTAAATAATATAGTAGCTTTGGTGTGATTAATAGATGTTTGTATACCTTGGAGAGTACTCCTACTCACAGGAAACTCTAAAGATCTGACCAAACAGAGTAACCATTGTCAGAACGTCATTTTCAGCACAGTCATTTTTCACAACCAGGAGATCATACATGATTGTCAGTGTTGGCATTACAGAAGAGTAATTCCAGGGCTAGAAATATATTTAGTAAGATGAATCCCTGAATATGGTAGAGAATCTTGATACCAATCAAAATAAAAAAAATCTCCTGTAAGAGTCTCCCAATAATTCACTTAATTCACAAAAATTCCTTAATAACAATGGTAAGGCAATCATGGGTGTCCTTTGTCTTAAAACTAAATAATCTGCAAATAAACACACTTTATACTTGATATCCTATTTGTACTCATTTAATACTAGGATTAGGTGAGTAGTCCATGGCAATGGTTCCATCAGTAAAGCAAAAAGGAATGAAACCTCTGCCTTGTTCCCCTGTCAGTCCTGACAAGAGAAGACATAGAATCTAAATTATAAGGAGGAATATAGGTGCCAAGTACCAGAAAATCAAATCTACTTAATGCACACACAATGCTGAAAAAACTACCACTACTTAAATATTGTCACCAAAATTATTTAAATCCTTCTCAGACTAAGCACCTCTAATTTTGTTGTTGTGTATGCAAATGACCCTTAGAAGTTTTTCACCCTAAGAGTGATGGGGGGAAGCAGACGTGGACCCCTTGCTCACTGTGCCTTAGAGAGGCCCACAGAGGCAGAAACGTGTCTGGCGTTTGCTGTTTCTCTGGTTCAGGGTAGAATTGCCTGGTATTTCGAGGCTGGATCACCCTTTTGAGTGAGACCAGACTGATATACTTCAGGATATTTCTCCCTGTGAAGGGCACAAAAGAGCTAAAAGAGGTTGCTCTCTGAGTAGGTAACCAGACCTATAGAAAAAACCTACTTCAGGTATTGTCCGTTCTCAGATTGAGCACCTCTAATTTCGTTGTTGCACACAAGTATCAGTGGAAGGTACAATTACATAAAGTAGTGTCATACAAACCTTTTATTTATGTGAATACGTCAAATTACTAAATGTACAAATGTGTAAGTACACCTTAAGTGTCATGTCATCACTCTCAGTTGTTGCATCAACATCCACTTACAGACATATCTCTAAATATTATTTGTGGAATATAAAAATACCTGCAAAGTAATGGTATCAGTTGTGTCATAAAACCTACAACAATTTATGTGGATCTTCTTAATTGAGCTCAAAACTGAATAAAACTAAAATAATAGTGCAGATGTGAATATACAAATTAAAATAATGAATAAAGATTTCATATTTCAGACTCACATATTTCAGAACAGTTCACTACACTACAGGATCACAAGCAAGTCCCAACTCTTAGAGTAATCACTCCAGTATATTCCTGAGCCAAATATTGCAATAGGGAAACAAAAAAACGCAACAAGGTCTAATACACAATCTAACATCCAATATCTGTATATGTTTAATTTACACAACAAAATATTCTTATATTCTCTCCTCAAAAAAAAGTAACTATCTTTAGCAATCCAGCTGAGTCGCTTCACACTACGATGAGGGGAAGTTCCCCACTGGTGCAGCAAGGGATAATGTGCAGACGTCACCTTCTAGACACCTCCTACACAGGGCTTCAGGACACAGCACCAGGGAACGCCACAATCCATTTAATAGATTTCATCCAAAAAGGAATCCTTAGTAGCTGCAAGATGCATGTGCGGCTCTTTCATAAGCAAAGTAGAAGCTAAAACATGAACTGCCTCTGTCAGTGAGTCACATGGCAACCTTAAGAACTGTAAAACAGGTATCTGTATGCCAATCTTTGAAAGAACATTGACTTGACGTTTAAGGAATGTCATTTGAGGCAACAATCTCTAGGCAAACACTTCTGCTATTATCTTAACACAAGCGACTTGCCTGTCAAAAGTGATGGCAATAAAATTTGAAGCCTGGCAATGCTGTTTGCCACACAATGCGAGGCTCTGCCCCCACTAACTTGTGGGCCTTTGGCACTCATTGCGAGCCTCTCCTCCCCTCTACTTTATGGGCCTCGCGATGAGCAGCTCATTGCGAGCCTCCCCCCCCTACTTTTTGGGCATTGCCGCTCACTGCAGGCGTCGGCCAACCCGCAACTTCGGAGCTCATTGCAAGCTTCTCCCCACTCTCACCTGTGTGTCTATTTCCCCCCTCTCCCTCCTGTGTCCGTTTCCCCCTCTCTCCCTCCCGTGTCTGTTACCCCCCTCTCCCTCCCCTGTCTTTCTCTGCCCCCTCTCCCTCCTCTGTGCTCCTGTTTGCATTTACGGGTACAAAACCATTTGCAGGCTTAGGAAATTGATCATTTTCCCAAATGTGTTTCCGATTTACGGGCTTGAAAAAAATAATGACGGCTTTAAGGCCGCCATTTTTTCCTTGCTTAACCGCTCTGAGACCTCCCAAAAACGAAAATTAAATAGCAAATTAGCTTGTAAGTTAATTTTCTAAATAATTGGTCTCTCATTGCACCCCCGTCAAACCAGTAACTTTAGAGACTCCCAATGAGCGCCTTTGGCTCTCATTGCGCTTGCGTAAGCCCGTACATTTTAACATTGCGTGACAACAACTCACAGTTACTACTACTATTATATGTGCTCAACACTGAAAATAGAAATAGGTCTCAAATTGCTGCAACTGGTGGGGTCTGTACCATCTTTGAACACAGTTGTAATGGTCACCTCAGACATGTCTGGTGGGACTTAAACTGTGTCAGAAGGGAACTGTAAAGAGATAAGGATCCAAAGCATGAACTTATTATAATAAAGAGCGCTTAGCCCACCAGGGTCTGGTAATTTAGCACTGCAAAATTATTCTAAATCTTTCTCCGTCTGCTCTGTTGTGGCATCCACATTCAGTGCTTCCTGCTGTGCTTAAGACAAGGAGCCTCATTCAATTTGATCTGACTAAATTACTTTTAAAGAAAATGTATGTAATTTTGGCTGCAGGAGCTTTTTTCAGTAATCTCACACACATATTGAATGCTCCTCAGCCCTAAATTACTGATCATACCAGCAACTCATAAACTCATGCATTGTCAGTAAAGCACAAGGCATGGGATTATGCAAAAATGTGGAGATTGAGCAAATTAATGTTGCTCAATGTCCACTTTCAAGAATGACAATCCCACGTGGTGAAGGGAATCCCTGCAAATCCCTTTTATCGCTGGCTCCCGATCACCCCATTCT
Source organism: Discoglossus pictus (assembly GCA_027410445.1). Classification (NCBI taxonomy): domain Eukaryota; kingdom Metazoa; phylum Chordata; class Amphibia; order Anura; family Alytidae; genus Discoglossus; species Discoglossus pictus. The sequence continues at coordinate 172,698,540 of CM050166.1, read as the reverse complement.
CTGGTCGAACCCAATTCCAAATCCCCCCTGATCCCCCCCAGTGTGTCTGTGCTATGAACATGACCAGGTATTATTTATTTATTATCTTTATATCGCGCCAACATATTCCGTAGCGCTGTACAGGGGTTGAGTACATAGCAGAAAACAAATAAAACACCTTGTAAAGAATGGAGGGCCCTGTTTTTTAACATAAAATGAAATGTACATAGAGCTTGTTTCCAAGGCACTGACACAAGATTGAAAACTCACAAACTTACAATCTAAGGGATATGGGGCAAATTTACAATCTAAGGGATATGGGGCAAATTTACAATCTAAGGGATATGGGGCTACGGCATTGCTATTTCTAGACTTTTTGCTGTATGACCAGTAGATAACTGTGGGCCTTATATGTCAACGGCATCCTTAAAAAGGCCTCACTGAGCCTTAAAACTTTTAATTTTGCTTAAAGCAAATCTTAAAATTTACTGTAGGAAATAATATAGATAATGAGAAGCATTTAGGAGTACAGCTGTACATTTGTTGCTAGTTTTAGAAAGATGTGATGGATTTTGTGTGCAGGGCATACTTTCCCAGTACACAGGGACCGCAAGGGGATATGTGCGCCAGTGCCGCAAGAGGATATGTGCGCCAGTGCCGCAAGGGGATATGTGCGCCAGTGCCGCAAGGGGATATGTGCGCCAGTGCCGCAAGGGGATATGTGCGCCAGTGCCGCAAGGGGATGTGCCAGAGGGCCACATGCAACTCCCCGACCCACTGTTTACCATCATTGCTCTATAGCAGGCCTGAGCATTGTGCGGCCCGCTGGCCACATCTGGCCCTTTGGCTGTTCCTGTCCGGCCCGCTACAGTAGGATACAAATTTGTGTCCTGGACAAAAAAACACTGCCAATTGTAAAAGGAGGCAATTTGTGAGCAGCAGTGTTGTGACTAACTGGGATGGATAGCATTCTGTAGATACTAAATTACTTTTATACGTAATTTCAGCTGCAGGAGCTTTTTTTCAGTAATCTCACACACATATTGAATGCTCCTCAGCCCTAAATTACTGATCATACCAGCAACTCATAAACTCATGCCTTGTCAGTAAAGCACAAGGCATGGAATTATGCAAAAATGTGGATATTGAGCAAATTAATGTTGCTCAATGTCCACTTTCAAGAATGACAATCCCCAGGAATTACCCTCCATCCATGCACGTGGTGAAGGGAATCCCTGCGAATCTCTTTTATCGCTGGCTCCCGATCACCCCATTCTCTGGTCGAACCCAATTCCAAATCCCCCCTGATCACCCATCTCAGTGGACGCCTATGGCCCCAAAACAATGAACTCAGTGCCATGTGTGTCCTTAAAGAACCCATGTGCCAGCTAAATGTGCCCTGTGCCACAAATAGAGTAATGCTAAAGGCACTTAGTGTCCATATCACATGCACAGTAAAATCCTATGTACAATGTTTATACTGTAATCTGATATACATGTTATACTGTCCTCTAATTCAAGAGCACCTTTGTGTCTTCCTACGGTATGACACAACAAATGTCAGTACAGTATGAGACAACAGCACAGCCTCTCATGTACAGTATGAGACAAGGAATGATAGCACAGCCTCCCATGTACAGTATGAGACAGCACAGCCTCCCATGTACAGTATGAGAAAAGGAATGATAGCACAGCCTCTCATGTACAGTATGAGACAGCACTGCCTCCCAGGTACAGTATGAGACAAGGAATGATAGCACAGCCTCTCATGTACAGTATGAGAAAAGGAATGACAGCAAAGCCTCCCATGTACAGTATGAGACAGCACAGTCTCCCATGTACAGTATGAGACAAGGAATGACAGCACAGCCTCTCATGTACAGTATGAGACAGCACAGCCACAGCCTCTCATGTACAGTATGAGACAAGGATTGATAGCACAGCCTCCCATGTACAGTATGAGACAGCACAGCCACAGCCTGTCATGTACAGTATGACACTATTAATGACAGCACAGCCTCCCATGTGCAGTATGAGACAGCACAGCCACAGACTCCCATGTACAGTATAAGAAAAGGAATGATAGCACAGTCTCCCATGTACAGTATGAGACAGCACAGCCTCTCATGTACAGTATGATACAAGGAATGATAGCACAGCCTCCCATGTACAGTATGAGACAGCACAGCCTCTCATGTACAGTATGAGACAAGGATTGATAGCACAGCCTCCCATGTACAGTATGAGACAGCACAGCCACAGCCTGTCATGTACAGTATGACACTATTAATGACAGCACAGCCTCCCATGTGCAGTATGAGACAGCACAGCCTCTCATGTACAGTATGATACAAGGAATAATAGCACATCCTCCCATGTACAGTATGAGACAGCACAGCCTCTCATGTACAGTATGAGACAAGGATTGATAGCACAGCCTCCCATGTACAGTATGAGACAGCACAGCCACAGCCTGTCATGTACAGTATGACACTATTAATGACAGCACAGCCTCCCATGTGCAGTATGAGACAGCACAGCCACAGACTCCCATGTACAGTATAAGAAAAGGAATGATAGCACAGCCTCCCATGTACAGTATGAGACAGCACAGCCTCTCATGTACAGTATGAGACAGCACAGCCACAGACTCCCATGTACAGTATAAGAAAAGGATTGATAGCACAGCCTCCCATGTACAGTATGAGACAGCACAGCCACAGCCTGTCATGTACAGTATGACACTATTAATGACAGCACAGCCTCCCATGTGCAGTATGAGACAGCACAGCCACAGACTCCCATGTACAGTATAAGAAAAGGAATGATAGCACAGTCTCCCATGTACAGTATGAGACAGCACAGCCTCTCATGTACAGTATGATACAAGGAATGATAGCACAGCCTCCCATGTACAGTATGAGACAGCACAGCCTCTCATGTACAGTATGAGACAAGGATTGATAGCACAGCCTCCCATGTACAGTATGAGACAGCACAGCCACAGCCTGTCATGTACAGTATGACACTATTAATGACAGCACAGCCTCCCATGTGCAGTATGAGACAGCACAGCCTCTCATGTACAGTATGATACAAGGAATAATAGCACATCCTCCCATGTACAGTATGAGACAGCACAGCCTCTCATGTACAGTATGAGACAAGGATTGATAGCACAGCCTCCCATGTACAGTATGAGACAGCACAGCCACAGCCTGTCATGTACAGTATGACACTATTAATGACAGCACAGCCTCCCATGTGCAGTATGAGACAGCACAGCCACAGACTCCCATGTACAGTATAAGAAAAGGAATGATAGCACAGCCTCCCATGTACAGTATGAGACAGCACAGCCTCTCATGTACAGTATGAGACAGCACAGCCACAGACTCCCATGTACAGTATAAGAAAAGGAATGATAGCACAGCCTCCCATGTACAGTATGAGACAGCACAGCCTCTCATGTACAGTATGATACAAGGAATGATAGCACAGCCTCCCATGTACAGTATGAGACAGCACAGCCACAGCCTGTCATGTACAGTATGACACTATTAATGACAGCACAGCCTCCCATGTGCAGTATGAGACAGCACAGCCACAGACTCCCATGTACAGTATAAGAAAAGGAATGATAGCACAGCCTCCCATGTACAGTATGAGACAGCACAGCCTCTCATGTACAGTATGATACAAGGAATGATAGCACAGCCTCCCATGTACAGTATGAGACAGCACAGCCTCTCATGTACAGTATGAGACAAGGAATGATAGCACAGCCTCCCATGTACAGTATGAGACAGCACAGCCACAGCCTGTCATGTACAGTATGACACTATTAATGACAGCACAGCCTCCCATGTGCAGTATGAGACAGCACAGCCTCTCATGTACAGTATGATACAAGGAATAATAGCACAGCCTCCCATGTACAGTATGAGACAAGGAATGATAGCACAGCCTCCCATGTACAGTATGAGACAGCACAGACTTGCATGTTCAGTATGACACAACCAATGACAGCACAGCCTCCCATTATGTGGGCAGGTCCTGCTGAACATGTGGTTTCCCCGGGTCACATGAGCACACTCCCCGCCTCCTGCAGTCATTACACCCGGGCCTGGAGTTGTTCTCTGTGAGTTGTGGAGCCAGCTCTGTGTAGAGTCACCTAGCAGGTAAGTGTCACCATGCCAGTCACAGGGCCCGAGACCTACAATCGTGTGATATGTGTATACAGGTCTGTGTATACTAGGAGGGGTCATAGTGCATGGTCACCTTCACCCTCAGGGACACAGCAAGGGGAATTTATGTTTATTAAAACCTGGGAAATCAGTTAAGCTCGTGCTCAGATTAATGTTCTGATATGTATAGATTGCACACACAGTGCTGCAGTGTGTGTGTATATATATATATATGGGCTCATGCTGCACTGTCAGGCACATGTAGTCTAACAGCCTGTGAGTTACACAACTTGTGGTGTAACTGTGCATGCAGGAAGGTCAGTCAGTCTGCTTTATAGGATAGGAGTCACCCAGAAGCCTGCACCATTATGTAATTGTATGTCTTATTCTGCCTGTCAGGTATATTTTTTGGTCTTGGATTCCAGTTGTTGAGAAATTAAAAACCTTTAAATGAAATTAACATTCTCTCTCTGGGAAACAATATATAAATCCCCAGTGTGTCTGTGCTATAAACATGAGCAGGTATTAATTATTTATTATCTTTATATTGCACCAACATATTCTGTAGCGCTGTACAGGGGTTGAGTACATAGCAGAAAACAAATTAAACACCTTGTAAAGAATGGAGGGCCCTGTTTTTGAGCATAAAATCAAATGTACATAGAGCTTGTTTCCAAGGCACTGACACAATATTGAAAACTCACAAATTTACAATCTAAGGGATATGGGGCTACGGCATTGCTATTTCTAGACTTATTGCTGTATGACCAGTAGATAACTGTGTGCTCTATAGCAATGACATGCAACCTATTTCACTTGAAGGGCCTTATATGTCAACGGCATCCTTATAAAGGCCTCACTGAGCCTTAAAACTTTTAATTTTGCTTAAAGCAAAACTTAAAATTCACTGTAGGAAATAATATAGATAATGAGAAGCATTTAGGAGTACAGCTGTGCATTTGTTGCTAGTTTTAGAAATATGTGATGGATTTTGTGTGCAGGGCATACTTTCCCAGTACACGGGGACCGCAAGGGGATATGTGCGCCAGTGCCGCAAGGGGATATGTGCGCCAGTGCCGCAAGGGGATATGTGCGCCAGTGCCGCAAGGGGATGTGCCAGAGGGCCACATGCAACTCCCCGACCCACTGTTTACCATCAATGCTCTATAGCAGGCCTGAGCATTGTGCGGCCCGCTGGCCATATCTGGCCCTTTGGCTGTTCCTGTCCGGCCCGCTACAGTGGGATACAAATTTGTGTCCTGGACAAAAAAACACTGCCAATTGTAAAAGGAGGCAATTTGTGAGCAGCAGTGTTGTGACTAACTGGGATGGATAGCATTCTGTAGATACTAAATTACTATTATACGTAATTTTGGCTGCAGGAGCTTTTTTTTCAGTAATCTCACACAAATATTTAATGCTCCTCAGCCCTAAATTACTGATCATACCAGCAACTCATAAACTCATGCCTTGTCAGTAAAGCACAAGGCATGGGGTTATGAAAAATGTGGATATTGAGCAAATTAATGTTGCTCAATGTCCACTTTCATGAATGACAATCCCCAGGAATTACCCTCCCTCCATGCACGTGGTGAAGGGAATCCCTGCGAATCCCTTTTACCGCCGGCTCCCAAACACCCCATTCTCTGCTCAAACCCCAAAACAGATCCAGATCCCCCCATGGCACCAAAACAATGAACCCAGTGCCATGTGGGTCCTTAAATGACCCTTGTGCCAGCTAAATGTGCCCTGTGCCACAAATAGATAACCCAATGCCACAAGGGTTCCTGAAGGGCCACCGCAGCATCTAATTATTAAATCCTGCTGCGGAGGTCCTTAATTATCTAAATATTAACCCCATTTTAAAGGACCCCATGGTATAACTATTAACCCCAAACATTCCATGGGAGTCTACATGGACTGGCCTATCAAGGCTTTTTGTATGAGTTTGTTTTTATGTTCTGTTCGAATGAAAAGAAAGGCTAGTATTGTGCTCTATCAGTGACTTCTCTCTAGCAGCATGTTGCAGAAGGTTGCCAATGATTAGTTATTATGAGACACTGCACTCCCTGTACTTAAAAGTACACTGTCTTCATGAGTTGCAGAGGGGCAAATCCAATTAGGAACTATTTGTAAGATTTTAGGCAGAAAAAAACAGAGCTTCTTAATAAAATAAAGTACACACAAATAAAGAGATACACAGGTATATTATATTCCTAGTGCAATCCAGAAACCTTTCATGTCACTAAGTTATGTGTCCATCTGCTGCTAGGAAGAGAGTGCCTGTTTTAAGTTATGTGATCAAGTGACAGATCAGGCAACTGAAACTAGAGCAAGTAGTTCTGCTGTAATTGCAATATTTATTCACTGAAGACTGAAATTACTTCCAGGACAAATGCTCAGACCCTCCAGATTATTATGTTTTTCAAATTATATTGTAGAATTGTTTGTCACAAAGATTTTGGTTGACCTATCCTAATTGTCTGTTTCTGAGTCCTATAGATGTATTACCATTAAATGTAATTGGATGCATGTACTGTATATGATGCTGAATATTTTATGTTTTTTTTAGAATGGGTGTAGAATGGTTCGGTTTTGGATATGCGGCTTTGGTGGCCTCTGGAGGAATTATAGGTTATGCAAAAGCAGGTAGGTTGTGTATGTATGTATTAGCTCACCAATTAATATTATGTTTTCCAATCTTTAGATCACTAATATTTAGCTCCCCTGCCTAGTTTGTGCTCTTTTTGTGGGTGATAAGTTTACTTTGCCTACATTTCTTTAATAATTTAATGTATAGTCATGGAATCTAAGTAGACAGTTTCATTTAAATGTTGGCAGTTACCAACATTGTCACATGAACAAAAATATACGTCTATTTATTTATCTTGGGGAGGGATTATTATTTTTTCAGTTTATGGTTGGATGAGGATCTACATCACATATATAGTTGTGGATCTTGCGATGTCGGTGACATTTGCAGTGTTGGTAGCGCAGTTGCGTCCCTCACGAAGCGAGGGCGCAAGCCAGCGTCGCTGTCACACATGCGAGCCTCGCGAAGCAGCCGCTCAGCACTTAGGCTGCAATGAGCTGTGAAGGAGCTCGTTGCAGCCAGCGGTGCCATCACACATGCGAGCCTCGCGAAGCAGCCACGCAGCACTTAGGCTGTAATAAGCGCCAAAGGCGCTCATTGCAGCCAGCGGCGCCATCGCAGCCAGCGGCGCAGTATTTAGGCGAGCCTCGCGAAGCAGCACTGTTCAAGCAAGTAACTCTAAAAACCCACCAAAACAATAAAAAAAATTACAAAAAATTATGACGCACTCCCACACAGCACAGGGGGAGACACAGGAAGCTTGGGAGTGACGTTGCAAGTGAATTTACACCCAAACGTAAAATTTCAGAAGCAGCATGAAAACGAGGTTTAGCAACGGCAGGCTCGCAAAACGTACAAAATACATGACGCTGAAGACACTAACACTTTCATGAACAACGCCAGGCATACAGGACTTTGAAAATAAAACAAACGGCAGTCACCCACGCCACACAAACACACGGGGAGATGCTGGAAAGCGACACATGGCGTTCCCAAAGCACAAAACTTGCAGGTTAATGAACCCTACAATGAGCTCAGCGTGGGGCTTGCAATGAGCACCGAAGGTGATCCGTGCAAAGCGGGAAAGTTGAAGTACACGGTGGGAGAGGCTCGCACTGAGCGCCAAAGGTGCTCAGAGAAACAAAAGCCTCATATTGTGTGGCAAACAGCATTGCCAGCCTTAATCCCATCATTTTTGATGGGCAAGTTCATAGTTATATTTTATCTTTTATCATAACACATAGTTATCTAGATTTGGTGAGTACAAGTGTGTTTCGTAACCAAATGGGTACTAGTGGAATTTCCACATTTCTCAGTTGAATATGACCAGTGAAAATTCAAGTATTTTTCTCTTTAATTTGACATATACATTAAAGGTTTGAAAAAGTGCCGGATTAATCAATATTCCACATGAACATTTACATGTTTAATATATTGTTTAACATTAATGAATAACACTGCTTACTTACCATTTATGCTATTTTCTACTATGGACATATTTTGTGATGCCTATATTTAAAATGGGAGAAAGAGCAAATCCGAGGAATTATAGACCAGTGAGCCTCACTTCTGTAGTGGGGAAGCTTTTAGAAGGGTTAATAAGGGATAATATACAAGAATATGTCTATTTGAACAGGATTATAAGTAGGAGTCAACATGGATTTATGAGGGATAGGTCATGTCAAACAAATCTAATTAGTTTCTATGAGGAGGTTAGTAGGAAACTGGATCAAGGCAACTCAGTGGATGTAGTCTTTTTGGATTATGCAAAAGCTTTTGATACAGTGCCACATGGGAGACTATTGTGCAAACTAAGAGATTCAGGAGTTGCAGTAAATATCTGCTCATGGATTGAGAGCTGGCTAAAAGACAGGAAGCAAAGGGTTGTAAATGGAACATACTCCGATTGGACTAATGTGGTAACTGGGGTTCCTCAGGGTTCAGTATTAGGTCCTCTCCTTTTTAACATATTTATTAATGACTTAGAGGTAGGATTGGAGTGTGGTGTCTCCATTTTCGCTGATGACACGAAGTTGTGCAAGGTAATTAAATCAGATAGTGATGTGCTTTCCCTCCAAAGGGATTTACATAAAATTGAGGAATGGGCATCTAAATGGCAGATGAGATTTAATACGAATAAATGTAAAGTTATGCATCTGGGAAGGAAAAATAGCCATGCAATTTATAATCTTAATGGAGCAAATCTAGGTGTATCAGATATTGAAAGGGATTTGGGAGTGCTTATGGACAACCACCTAGGTAACAGTGCTCAAAGCCAAGCAGCAGCTGCAAAGGCAAATAAAATATTAGCATGTATTAAGAAGGGTATAGAAGCCAGGGAAGCAAATATAATTCTGCCACTCTACAAATCTCTAGTACGCCCTCATTTGGAATATGGAGTACAATTTTGGGCACCACTTTATAAAAAGGACATTTTAGAGCTGGAAAAGGTACAGAGGAGGGCAACAAAACTAATAAGGGGAATGGAGGGGCTAAGGTATGAAGAAAGACTAACCAAATTAAACTTATTTTCTCTAGAAAAAAGGCGTCTAAGAGGAGACATGATTACCTTATATAAATACATCCATGGTCAGTATAAAGATTTGTCAGGGGAGCTTTTTGTGCCAAGAGGTTTTCAACTGACAAGAGGACATCCCTTGAGGGTAGAAGTAAAAAGATTCCACCTTAAAGAAAGAAAAGGGTTCTTCACAGTAAGGGTTGTTAATCTGTGGAATTCTCTACCAGAGGAGGTGGCGACAGCGGATTCGATAGATAACTTTAAAAGGGGACTGGATTTATTTAAAATCAAAAAGGGAATTCAGGGTTATCAAGGATAATTAGAGAGGCAGTATTGATCCAGGGAGAAGTCCGGTCGCCGGTGTCTGGGATCAGGAGGGAATTGATTTTTTTTTTTTATACAACTAATTAATTCATAGTTAATTCGCATATTGCAGATTAGAAGAGATCTTAAAAGGTTGAACTTGATGGACTGAAAGTCTTTTTTCAACCTTAAATACTATGTAACAGGCCTCCCTGATAGCAAGGCCTCCATCTTGCTAATGCTGCAGTTGCAGAACATGCCCAACGCTTGCGCACTTCAGTTGCTTGTGTGACAATTCAGCCAAATGATGATGTCACACCAGGACAAGGCGTGTGTGATCCTGTGTTGCATGTTAATTTGCCTCTGCAGCGTTAGCAAGAGAGGACCGATAATAAAATGGCTGCGCCCATAGTGGAAAATTATGACCAAATCATGAATAAGCAATGTTATCCATTTTACTTTAATTTTAGACTAATACACTAAAATATATTATAAAGTGGAATATTAAATTGACATGTTTTCTTTTTACAGCACCATTCAGTCTGCCTTTATTGGGTCTTGCATTTATATAACAACATTCGTTTTTTAGTGTTTGTTTGGATGTTTATTACAATGTCAAGCAGTAGATAAAAGATGTTGATGTCTTCTTGCATCCCTCACTTTATTGCAGGTAGTGTTCCCTCTCTGGCAGCTGGGCTTCTCTTTGGCAGCTTAGCCGGACTAGGTGCCTATCAGATGTCCAACGATCCAAAGAATGTATTACTTTCAATGAGTAAGTCGCTTACCTTTTTTTAAATATTAGACTGTTTTTTTGTTTGCATTGTTCAGTCCTGTCCGACTCTCCATGACCTCATGGACTGCGACACACCATGCTGATCCACTTGGCATTCATGGCAGAGATACTTGAGTGGGTTGCTAGTTACTTCTCCAGTGGGCCACAGCATACAGCTCCTGATATTCCTAGGTTGTCTCCCGTCCAAGTACTGACAGCCTGGTTAGCTTCTGGGTGGTGTGACCGCTTGGTTCCCTGAATGGAATCAAACCCAGGTCACAACAGTGAATGCACCGAATCCTAACCACTGTACCATCAAGGAACCCAAATATTAGACTACTTTGGCTTATATGTAGATCTTGCTGGCTCACAGCATGACTCTTGCACCTTCTTGCTGCTCCATTGCAGACAGGCAAAAACCTTCACATAGCTAATATACAGTTACATCGGTTTAAAAAAAATAACATTTTCTGATATCTCCAATCAAATTTAACAAAGAAAAACTTGCTCTAGTGGGTTGTGTAAACTATATTGGAGCTCTAAATCCATACTATAAATGAGTTCATAATATCCATTCATAGCAGGACTTTTTGCAGTTGTACTTTACTGAAATGACCTTTTGTTTTCCTAGTTGCATCTGGCACATTGGCTGGAGTTATGGGCTTCCGGTTTTACAACTCTGGAAAATTCATGCCTGCAGGTTTAATCGCTGGTGCAAGGTAATCTACTTGTCATTTTAATGCTATCTGATTAAATAATGACCGTTTATATATAAAGTATCATGTAAATAGTTTTATTTCCATATGAACATTACAATCTTTTTTTGAGGTGAAAATATTTTTAGCCAAACTATTTAAGTAGGTAAAGTAATATGTTACTGGGAAACTACAGTGCAGTTTTATGAAAGATACTTTGATTAAATGGTTCAGAAAAAAATGCATAACTTATATTCTATTTAATAACTTTTTTTACAGTTATCCTAGCATTTTTGGATTTTTGTTTTGTGTAACAGTAGGTAAACATGATTTATCTGCATTTGAACAGAATGTAAAAGTATGTGGTGATGAAAGTGAGTCTTGACAGGGAACTAATCACAGTGTTATTGTAGCACATCATTTACTGAGCATACTCCATTTGGAGGATGTTTTTGCATTCAGTCTAGCTGCACTGTTAACAGATCCATGCTGGAAAAATCATGTGGAAACCCTTCTTTTTGGTGTGTGTATATATATATACATACATACATACATACATACATACATACAGTAGCATTGTAAGTGTGCAAATCGTAGCCCATTTCTGTTAGAGATGACTGTTGTATTTTCAGTTAATTTATATTAATGAAGTCCAGCAAACATACTGATCTGGTAGTTAGATCCAACAGTAAGGCCTGTCTGACATTTTGGAATGAGTGTACATAACTGGCACATCTGCACCAAGTGCCAGCTGTGATAATTGAATGTGTAACCCAGTTTCTTGCTATGCCCTTGGTTAGAATATGGAAGGTTTCTGGATTGTGTACTATACATTTTTGTTTTACTTTTATGTACTTTGTTTTATTAATATGCTATTAAAAGTTCTACTTTTAAAGCCTCAAATAATTTAAATAGTCATTGCATGGGTCTGCCCACTGCAGCCTATGCAGACACAGGTGGATATGCAGTGTAGTGCCATAGCATATCCGCGACCATGTCACAGCAGCATGTTTCCTGATGGATGGTCCCTCATAGGATAAATTACTAGACTGCACATACAGTACTACACAGTCTGTGTCTGCATAGGCTGCAGTGAGTATACCCATACAGGGACAATTTGTTTGATTTTAGGCTGTAGAAACAAAGATTTTATTTGCCTCTTAATAACATAAAGCATATAAATACACACACATGTACCGTATATACTCGAGTATAAGCGGACCTGAGTATAAGCCGAGGCACCCATTTTACCACAAAATACTGGGTAAAATGAGTGACTCGAGTATAAGCCGAGGGTGGGAAATGTGCTGCCCCCTGTGTCCCCCTCTCTCTCTGTGTCTCTTCTCCTCTCTCCGTGTCTCTTCTCCCCTCTCCGTGTCTCTTCTCCCCTCTCCGTGTCTCTTCTCCCCTCTCCGTGTCTCTTCTCCCCTCTCCCTGTCTCTTCTCTTCTCCCCTCTCCCTGTCTCTTCTCTTCTCCCCTCTCCCTGTCTCTTCTCTTCTCCCCTCTCCCTGTCTCTTCTCTTCTCCCCTCTCCCTGTCTCTTCTCTTCTCCCCTCTCCCTGTCTCTTCTCTTCTCCCCTCTCCCTGTCTCTTCTCTTCTCCCCTCTCCCTGTCTCTTCTCTTCTCCCCTCTCCCTGTCTCTTCTCTTCTCCCCTCTCCCTGTCTCTTCTCTTCTCCCCTCTCCCTGTCTCTTCTCTTCTCCCCTCTCCCTGTCTCTTCTCTTCTCCCCTCTCCCTGTCTCTTCTCTTCTCCCCTCTCCCTGTCTCTTCTCTTCTCCCCTCTCCCTGTCTCTTCTCTTCTCCCCTCTCCCTGTCTCTTCTCTTCTCCCCTCTCCCTGTCTCTTCTCTTCTCCCCTCTCCCTGTCTCTTCTCTTCTCCCCTCTCCCTGTCTCTTCTCTTCTCCCCTCTCCCTGTCTCTTCTCTTCTCCCCTCTCCCTGTCTCTTCTCTTCTCCCCTCTCCCTGTCTCTTCTCTTCTCCCCTCTCCCTGTCTCTTCTCTTCTCCCCTCTCCCTGTCTCTTCTCTTCTCCCCTCTCCCTGTCTCTTCTCTTCTCCCCTCTCCCTGTCTCTTCTCTTCTCCCCTCTCCCTGTCTCTTCTCTTCTCCCCTCTCCCTGTCTCTTCTCTTCTCCCCTCTCCCTGTCTCTTCTCTTCTCCCCTCTCCCTGTCTCTTCTCTTCTCCCCTCTCCCTGTCTCTTCTCTTCTCCCCTCTCCCTGTCTCTTCTCTTCTCCCCTCTCCCTGTCTCTTCTCTTCTCCCCTCTCCCTGTCTCTTCTCTTCTCCCCTCTCCCTGTCTCTTCTCTTCTCCCCTCTCCCTGTCTCTTCTCTTCTCTTCTCTTCTCTTCTCCCCTCTCCCTGTCTCTTCTCTTCTCTTCTCTTCTCTTCTCCCCTCTCCCTGTCTCTTCTCTTCTCTTCTCTTCTCTTCTCCCCTCTCCCTGTCTCTTCTCTTCTCTTCTCTTCTCTTCTCCCCTCTCCCTGTCTCTTCTCTTCTCTTCTCTTCTCCCCTCTCCCTGTCTCTTCTCTTCTCTTCTCTTCTCCCCTCTCCCTGTCTCTTCTCTTCTCTTCTCTTCTCCCCTCTCCCTGTCTCTTCTCTTCTCTTCTCTTCTCCCCTCTCCCTGTCTCTTCTCTTCTCTTCTCTTCTCCCCTCTCCCTGTCTCTTCTCTTCTCTTCTCTTCTCCCCTCTCCCTGTCTCTTCTCTTCTCTTCTCTTCTCCCCTCTCCCTGTCTCTTCTCTTCTCTTCTCTTCTCCCCTCTCCCTGTCTCTTCTCTTCTCTTCTCTTCTCCCCTCTCCCTGTCTCTTCTCTTCTCTTCTCTTCTCCCCTCTCCCTGTCTCTTCTCTTCTCTTCTCTTCTCCCCTCTCCCTGTCTCTTCTCTTCTCTTCTCTTCTCCCCTCTCCCTGTCTCTTCTCTTCTCTTCTCTTCTCCCCTCTCCCTGTCTCTTCTCTTCTCTTCTCTTCTCCCCTCTCCCTGTCTCTTCTCTTCTCTTCTCTTCTCCCCTCTCCCTGTCTCTTCTCTTCTCTTCTCTTCTCCCCTCTCCCTGTCTCTTCTCTTCTCTTCTCTTCTCCCCTCTCCCTGTCTCTTCTCTTCTCTTCTCTTCTCCCCTCTCCCTGTCTCTTCTCTTCTCTTCTCTTCTCCCCTCTCCCTGTCTCTTCTCTTCTCTTCTCTTCTCCCCTCTCCCTGTCTCTTCTCTTCTCTTCTCTTCTCCCCTCTCCCTGTCTCTTCTCTTCTCTTCTCTTCTCCCCTCTCCCTGTCTCTTCTCTTCTCTTCTCTTCTCTTCTCCCCTCTCCCTGTCTCTTCTCTTCTCTTCTCTTCTCTTCTCCCCTCTCCCTGTCTCTTCTCTTCTCTTCTCTTCTCTTCTCCCCTCTCCCTGTCTCTTCTCTTCTCTTCTCTTCTCTTCTCCCCTCTCCCTGTCTCTTCTCTTCTCTTCTCTTCTCTTCTCCCCTCTCCCTGTCTCTTCTCTTCTCTTCTCTTCTCTTCTCCCCTCTCCCTGTCTCTTCTCTTCTCTTCTCTTCTCTTCTCCCCTCTCCCTGTCTCTTCTCTTCTCTTCTCTTCTCTTCTCCCCTCTCCCTGTCTCTTCTCTTCTCTTCTCTTCTCTTCTCCCCTCTCCCTGTCTCTTCTCTTCTCTTCTCTTCTCTTCTCCCCTCTCCCTGTCTCTTCTCTTCTCTTCTCTTCTCTTCTCCCCTCTCCCTGTCTCTTCTCTTCTCTTCTCTTCTCCCCTCTCCCTGTCTCTTCTCTTCTCTTCTCTTCTCTTCTCCCCTCTCCCTGTCTCTTCTCTTCTCTTCTCTTCTCTTCTCCCCTCTCCCTGTCTCTTCTCTTCTCTTCTCTTCTCCCCTCTCCCTGTCTCTTCTCTTCTCTTCTCTTCTCCCCTCTCCCTGTCTCTTCTCTTCTCTTCTCCCCTCTCCCTGTCTCTTCTCTTCTCTTCTCTTCTCCCCTCTCCCTGTCTCTTCTCTTCTCTTCTCTTCTCCCCTCTCCCCGTCTCTTCTCTTCTCTTCTCTTCTCCCCTCTCCCTGTCTCTTCTCTTCTCTTCTCTTCTCCCCTCTCCCTGTCTCTTCTCTTCTCTTCTCTTCTCCCCTCTCCCTGTCTCTTCTCTTCTCTTCTCTTCTCCCCTCTCCCTGTCTCTTCTCTTCTCTTCTCTTCTCCCCTCTCCCTGTCTCTTCTCTTCTCTTCTCTTCTCTTCTCCCCTCTCCCTGTCTCTTCTCTTCTCTTCTCCCCTCTCCCTGTCTCTTCTCTTCTCTTCTCCCCTCTCCCTGTCTCTTCTCTTCTCTTCTCTTCTCTTCTCCCCTCTCCCTGTCTCTTCTCTTCTCTTCTCTTCTCCCCTCTCCCTGTCTCTTCTCTTCTCTTCTCTTCTCCCCTCTCCCTGTCTCTTCTCTTCTCTTCTCTTCTCCCCTCTCCCTGTCTCTTCTCTTCTCTTCTCTTCTCCCCTCTCCCTGTCTCTTCTCTTCTCTTCTCCCCTCTCCCTGTCTCTTCTCTTCTCTTCTCCCCTCTCCCTGTCTCTTCTCTTCTCTTCTCTTCTCCCCTCTCCCTGTCTCTTCTCTTCTCTTCTCTTCTCCCCTCTCCCTGTCTCTTCTCTTCTCTTCTCTTCTCCCCTCTCCCTGTCTCTTCTCTTCTCTTCTCCCCTCTCCCTGTCTCTTCTCTTCTCTTCTCTTCTCCCCTCTCCCTGTCTCTTCTCTTCTCCCCTCTCCCTGTCTCTTCTCTTCTCTTCTCTTCTCCCCTCTCCCTGTCTCTTCTCTTCTCTTCTCTTCTCCCCTCTCCCTGTCTCTTCTCTTCTCTTCTCTTCTCCCCTCTCCCTGTCTCTTCTCTTCTCTTCTCTTCTCCCCTCTCCCTGTCTCTTCTCTTCTCTTCTCTTCTCCCCTCTCCCTGTCTCTTCTCTTCTCTTCTCTTCTCCCCTCTCCCTGTCTCTTCTCTTCTCTTCTCTTCTCCCCTCTCCCTGTCTCTTCTCTTCTCTTCTCTTCTCCCCTCTCCCTGTCTCTTCTCTTCTCTTCTCTTCTCCCCTCTCCCTGTCTCTTCTCTTCTCTTCTCTTCTCCCCTCTCCCTGTCTCTTCTCTTCTCTTCTCTTCTCTTCTCCCCTCTCCCTGTCTCTTCTCTTCTCTTCTCTTCTCCCCTCTCCCTGTCTCTTCTCTTCTCTTCTCTTCTCCCCTCTCCCTGTCTCTTCTCTTCTCTTCTCTTCTCCCCTCTCCCTGTCTCTTCTCTTCTCTTCTCTTCTCCCCTCTCCCTGTCTCTTCTCTTCTCTTCTCTTCTCCCCTCTCCCTGTCTCTTCTCTTCTCTTCTCTTCTCCCCTCTCCCTGTCTCTTCTCTTCTCTTCTCTTCTCCCCTCTCCCTGTCTCTTCTCTTCTCTTCTCTTCTCCCCTCTCCCTGTCTCTTCTCTTCTCTTCTCTTCTCCCCTCTCCCTGTCTCTTCTCTTCTCTTCTCTTCTCCCCTCTCCCTGTCTCTTCTCTTCTCTTCTCTTCTCCCCTCTCCCTGTCTCTTCTCTTCTCTTCTCTTCTCCCCTCTCCCTGTCTCTTCTCTTCTCTTCTCCCCTCTCCCTGTCTCTTCTCTTCTCTTCTCTTCTCCCCTCTCCCTGTCTCTTCTCTTCTCTTCTCTTCTCCCCTCTCCCTGTCTCTTCTCTTCTCTTCTCTTCTCCCCTCTCCCTGTCTCTTCTCTTCTCTTCTCTTCTCCCCTCTCCCTGTCTCTTCTCTTCTCTTCTCTTCTCCCCTCTCCCTGTCTCTTCTCTTCTCTTCTCTTCTCCCCTCTCCCTGTCTCTTCTCTTCTCTTCTCTTCTCCCCTCTCCCTGTCTCTTCTCTTCTCTTCTCTTCTCCCCTCTCCCTGTCTCTTCTCTTCTCTTCTCTTCTCCCCTCTCCCTGTCTCTTCTCTTCTCTTCTCCCCTCTCCCTTCCCTGTGTCTCCTCAACACCACTCCTCATCCTCCTCATCCTCCCTTCTCCCTCCTCCTCATCCTCCCTTCTCCCTCCTCCTCATCCTCCCTTCTCCCTCCTCCTCATCCTCCCTTCTCCCTCCTCCTCATCCTCCCTTCTCCCTCCTCCTCATCCTCCCTTCTCCCTCCTCCTCATCCTCCCTTCTCCTTCCTCCTCATCCTCCCTTCTCCCTCCTCCTCATCCTCCCTTCTCCCTCCTCCTCATCCTCCCTTCTCCCTCCTCCTCATCCTCCCTTCTCCCTCCTCCTCATCCTCCCTTCTCCCTCCTCCATCCTCATCCCTCCTCCTCATCCTCCCTTCTCCCTCCTCCCTCCTCCTCATCCTCATCCCTCCTCCTCATCCTCATCCCTCCTCCTCATCATCCCTTCTCCCTTCTCCCTCCTCCTCATCCCTCCTCCTCATCCCTCCTCCTCATCCTCCCTTCTCCCTCCTCCTCATCCTCATCCCTCCTCCTCATCCTCCCTTCTCCCTTCTCCCTCCTCCTTCCTCCTCATCCTCCCTTCTCCCTCCTCCTCATCCTCCCTTCTCCCTCCTCCTCATCCTCCCTTCTCCCTCCTCCTCATCCTCCCTTCTCCCTCCTCCTCATCCTCCCTTCTCCCTCCTCCATCCTCATCCCTCCTCCTCATCCTCCCTTCTCCCTCCTCCCTCCTCCTCCTCCTCCTCATCCCTTCTCCCTCATCCCTTCTCCCTCATCCTCCCTTCTCCCTCCTCCTCATCCCTCCTCCTCATCCCTCCTCCTCCTCATCCCTCCTCCTCATCCTCCCTTCTCCCTCCTCCCTCCTCCTCATCCTCCCTTCTCCCTCCTCCACATCCTCATCCCTCCTCCTCATCCTCCCTTCTCCCTTCTCCCTCCTCCCTCATCCTCATCCCTCCTCCTCATCCTCCCTTCTCCCTCCTCCCTCCTCCCTCATCCTCATCCCTCCTCCCTCCTCCTCCATCCTGGTCCTCCTCCATCCTCATCCTCCCTCCTCAACCCCCTGAACTGTTGATTGTACCCTTGTCTTATTTATTGCTGTATGGTTCTCTCTAACAATGTTCACAAATATTCTCTTTTGTTTCCCTGGCAGTATCTTAATGCTCGGCCGAATTGGAATGAAGATGTTGGAGAAACCTCAGCAATCTTAATGAACATGTTGTACTCCAATGTAATTGATACAGATATATACATATAACCAAGGATCTATAAGTTCTCCGATGTATATCAGTTTCTTTTTTGTAATTAAAAGTCATGTTTTTACAAACTATTAATTACTTTGGCCTCATTTGTGCATCACAGAAGAAATGCTACCATCTACTGGGTGAAAGAATAGTAACAGAAATTCCACAAGTATTTTTTCTAGTGAATTACAGTGTGACCAAGTAAAAGCAGGATACATGGTAGCTTTTTTTTTTTTTTTTTTAGTTAAACTGATGTAATACTGAAAAAAAATCATATCTGACTTGTATTTCTGTTTATTTTAGTCCATGGGTTCCTCTGGTTTCTTTTTCTTACTTTAAGTTTTTGTTTTTATTTCAGTAATGCCAAATAGATGTCATGTTGGCATCAGAAGTTTTTTTTAAACGTGTATTGTAGATTTGATGTGATTAGGAGACCATCAGATGTGCATCTTTACATTGAAAGCATCTCTCCACAACTTTAAAGGACCACTTTTTATTTATTTTTTATATATATATATATATATATATATATATATATATATATATATATATACACATACATACACTAGCAACTTGCCCGTCAAAAATGATGAGGCAATAACATTTGAAGCCATGGGAATGCTGTTTGACACATAATTGAAACTGTTTTGTACTGTGAGGACCTTCGGCGCTCATTGCGAGCCTCTCCTGTCGTGTACTTTTGGTCCTCTGAGAGAGATATATATTTCTATTTATATGTAGTTAAGTAACAATGAATGATTTCTTAAATCAATTAATATAGTTTAATTATTTATAATTGATATATGCAGCGAGCAATAGGCTGAAGAGCTAACAATCTGTTTGTATTTTGCGTCTGCATAGAATATACATTGTGAGTGTTGGTGCCCTGCTTATAAAGTGTAATGAATGGTTGAAGTGTGCATTCTAAACAGTCTGCGTGCGCGAGGTAAAGCCGTTGGTTTATTGTGTAAAGCGTCATTGTATAGTCGTAATGTTATTAATGTGTTACGCGGCTCGTGAGCATTTGCCGGCTTTTGTAATAGTGTATCTTGTAGGTCGTAGTCTGATGTGTAAAGTGCTACCCGTTTTGCGCGGTCCGGGGTCGTGTAGCCTCTTTAATTTTTTTCGGTGGCCTTTTTTTCCTCGCTTAGGCGATTTTTCAAGTGCCGAAAATAGTCTAAATGGAGTTCAATTTGCGTTCCACCTCACTCCCAGACGTCCTGGCTCTTGCCCCGTGCTGTCTGTGATGTTTTTGTATTTTTTTTTTTTTTGGTGTATTTAGTGTGTTTTTCTGTTTTTTTTTTGTTCGGCCGCTAATCTCGTAAATTTAACGTCTCGTATGTTTTTTTTGTTTTTTTTCTAAGTCCTGCATCTTGTATTTTTTAACGGCTCGCAGCGCTGAGCGCCTTTGGCACTCATCGGCTAAGTACTACGGTTAAACGGCTTGCTTGCACCTCGCAAAGCGTGACAACGTCTCGCAGTTTGACAACTATTATATGTGATCGATTTCACTTTTAAATAACCAGCAGTGGTGGCCACTAGGTAGTGCTACAGTTGTTCAACTGATATTTAGTTACATTTTTTTTCTTACTGTATTAGATTTAGGGTTACAGTAGTGGCAGATGATAAGATTTACATTGTAAAATAGTGGTGCGCGTATCATCTGGCACTACCCTAACCCCTCATTCTAACTCCTAACCCTATGAACAAATAAAAAAAATCTTGGCAAGCCGTCATTGTGCCACCTACAGGCCGCTGGCTTCCACTAATGGCGGGGAGATAACAGGAAACATCTGTTTTGCTTTAATAGTGACTCCTAGTTTGTCTTTTGTAAAAGTATTAGACATCTGAGAAGAGTAGGAGGAACGGTCTAAACATTTCAAATCAAGATAGATATGCATGTACTTTTATATTTAGTGGTCCTTTAATCTCTGTACTTCTTGCTCCATGCGGGAATGTGAGGCAGAAGGCTCTGGTTTTAGAACTGATGGTCATTGCTACTAACCTCTCTTTATGCCATTTCTTTTACATTAATACTTATAGTTTATTTTAAAAGCTTCATAACACCCGTACTATAAATTGTGACCAAAATAAAAATTGCTAATCAGAAAAGAAATAAGGTTGTATACGTTTCAAACCCACCTCTGCAATTTAACACTGCTCTATGTGCATATGAGTTACTTGTTGTTGTTTTTTTTTTATATATACTATTCAGCTGTACTACACCCATATTTGTCTTATCGCCCCTATACAGTTAATGTGTATTTTACATTTTTTCTTGTGACCAAATTAAAAATAACTAATATAAAAAAAATAAAAAAAAAAGGTTGTAGGACTTGAACTCACATCTGCTACTTTACGGACTATCAATGAGTTTTGCAATAAAAGAAAAACAAGGTATCTAGTCTAGAGATAAGTATTAGCGCTGTAATACTTCCTTCTACAAACTGTACACCTGATACTAATTAGTACCACCAGCCGGTGCAGCTCCTTATGTGTTCTGAGAATTATCACTAACTTCAAATACTCCTAGCAGTTATATTAACAGCAATTTCAAAAAAGGAAAGTAGGATCTCTTCCGTGGTGTGATACGGGCAAAGGTGGCGCAGGCTGAGACTTTGTTCAGTTTGCTGTTAGGGTAGTGGCAGATAAGCTTTACATAGTAATGTAGTGGCGCACTATGCACGATACTGTTTTACTATATAGAGCTTATCCACCGCTACCCTAACCCTAAGTCTAGCACTCGCTCATGCAGCTGCGAGTCTTTGTTCAATTTGCTGTTAGCCACTGCTGGCAGGGACGAAACGGTAATGATCCAGAAAGCACAAGATTTTCCACCTTTTTGATGGTCACTTCAGAATCCATTTAACTGCCCTGAGGAGGTTGTCCTATGAGCCAATGAGTAGTAACAGATGTGTGAGTTATGTGTCAGCAAGACCTACATATCACAACATGCTCTGTATATGTTTGTTTGTACCAGTGGTTCCCAATCCCCTTTGCAATGACTGCTAGACAGATCTTGATTCAGGTTTAATCCTGTGTGAACCCAGATGAGGCAATCGGTATTCATCAAGCCTCACCTGCATTTACAGTTTTAAACCTAAATCCTGACTTGTCTGGGGGGGTGTAAGAGGAGAGCTTTGGGAATCACTTGTTTCGACAGTATGGGTGCTATTTAATATTTTGAGATGTGGTACTGTTTTTGCCTGCAGTGGTACAGCAAAGCATTCAATCAATGTCGAGATTGGGGGGTGATCAACCTTCCTAATAAAAAAATAAAAAAATCCAAGCTATAAGCAGTTATGGAAACCACAATCGTACAAATACATTCAGTAGTAAAGCATTTAATGAAACATTTTACCATACAGAAATATATTAGCATACAATTTTATTAACTATGTATTGCAAATTATACTTAAATAAAATCTACTTCTGCTAAAACTAAATTGTACAAAAACATGAAATACACAGTCTATGTAGAAAGAAGATCGGTAAACCATTTTTCCTATATTCGTAAAGTTAGCCTTATTCTAAAAAGGATATGGATATTATATATATATATATATATATATATATATATATATATATATATATATATATATATATAATCAGTAAATGTGTTTCTGCTCCAGAATTGCTTGTATAATACAGTAAACATTGTAATAGCAGCCTATGTGACTTTCACTTCATAGAATGGCCAGTAGGTGGTGCTATTGAATAAAAGTAAACATAACTGTATTGTATAGGCCTAGTCCAGTGCTTGAACATGTCAGTGATGGTAATGGAATATCAGTCATTACGAACAACATGTTACAAAAACACTGGTGATCTATGGGAAAATAAGCAGCGCCCATAAATGTTTTTAGCCCTTAGTGATGTGCATTTCTAAAATGAAGATGAAATGGCAGGTCTTAAAGGTTAATGTACTTGTCATAGTGGATAATTCCAGAATTGAAGTACACTCTACTGGACTACAGTAGTTATATATGGATCTGTATGATATTCTGTATGTGTAATATGTATTTATGCCAGGACAAATAGTGGGTGCTTGCCCAGGTTCTATCGTGTAGACCCAATCAGTTTGCATGGAGTAGACTAGTAAGTAGGTGATACTGGAAATTAAAGGTCCACATAGTTCAGGTCATAACGTCCAGCTGATAGAAGTAGGAGTTTGGTTTGGTATATAAGCTTCATTATAATAAGGTTTTCTATATGCTTATGGAATGGTGAGCAAAAAATAAATACAATGTTTTTTATTAGCTTAAAACAGAATATATGCTTATTATTTGTAATTGGTGTGCAGAATTAACAATATTCCTGTCACCACTAACAAATCATTGCTTTCTGGTATTCTCAGCAGAGTGAGAGTTTGCTCCCAACCATAAATAATTATTTTTTATATATTGTTTATCTGTGGTAATGTGGAGAAGTTGTTCCGATCCCCAGTAACTTTTGGCAAGCAAATTCAGTGCTGAAACTCTTCAAACCAAAGAGTAGAAAAAAGGCATGAATGCCCGTGAGTTTAACGATGACCTCCATATTTGGCTATCCAGTCTGTTCTTCCATGCACTGGCTGAACTGCTTGTGGGCGGTTTAATACAGAGAAGCTTTTAGCTGCTGGTTTGAAAGATGGAGCCGGGATCTGACCCCTCAGACCTTTTGGTTTCCAACCATCGTAATCTAAAAGAGAAAAATGAATATGTAAATTTAGAAAGTGTTTGTTAAGCTTTATTGCAATCAGTTGTTGGAGCAAAGGCCTCTTTTTCTGCCAGATGACCACATTACTGTTCACAAAGTGTTCCCATGATAACCAGTACAACACATCATTATAATAATTGGAAAGTATAACCATACCATAGTTATTGTGCAAAGATTGTACTGACAAAACAAAAGACATAATATATGAACTTATGTAACCCCACATCTGTTCGGCACCCCGTCCTTTGCGCGCAGGACAATTTGCGTGCCGACAACCGTGTGCTGTTGGAAAGTAGCAGTCATATGCGCAACGTTAAAAGCGAACAAGGTTACATTGTTGGAGTATCCGAACGCCCTCAAACCCCCAACCCTAAGACCACCTTACCTAAGTTTGGCGAGCATTTATGACGGCACGCTTCTCTCCTGCGCGCAAAGGACGGGTCACGCATCTTGTTCAACTTGTCAGCTACACATACACATTTTTTATTTATATTAAAGGTTGTTTAAATGGCATAAAGCATATTATTCATCCAACACCAAGCAAAAAAAAAAACACTCAGGCAGGGCCTAAGAAACCCCTCGACTTTACTGCAGTTTCAAAAAGATCTAGCACTAACAGTAATATTAAACTTCTACCCTACTGCGTCATTTTTCTGTTTGTAGTTGTTGGAGACATCCACTACATTAATGTGAATTATATGAATGCTTTATAAGGTTTATTATATCTTAACAGATTTAAAGACTTTGTTTAAGATTAAGCAGCTAAGACTATTTACAGAAAAAATACACTTGACCATTGCAGGCAAACAGGCTGGGAGAATTGTGTAATTTTCTGTATAATACACAGCAACGTACCTCGCAACAACACATAGACAGTCACATTGAAACACAATGTGTGGCACATAAGAGTGGAAATGGAGGCAGAATGCAGAAAGTTACAGTAGGACAAAGTAAATAAAATGAGGAAATAAAAAATTGAGACCTATTACTTTAAGTATTTAGGGTCTATAATTTACATGCATTTGTCAAATATGCAACCTAAAAAGAGGGCAGGTTACCTGGGACATTCTCTATTACTGCCTTTTGGCAAATTGGCTTTGGTTTGATAATATTTGGTTTACCATTCATAGCATCACTGTTCATAGGTAAAGCTGATAGGAAGAATGGAAAAAAGAAGGAAGAAATAGAAAGAATTACTAGAAAATCATAATACAGAAATAAGCAAGTAGAACAATAGACAGAATAATACATTTAGCTTACTAGCAAATGCAGATTACTTTTATAAAGTGACGTGTGATGCATTAGGAAGAATACATACCCATAACTGGCAACTGGTCTGCCATGGACTAGCAAGGTTGGCAGAAAGTGGCACTAGCAATTGTCATTGGCAAGGGAATTACATAGAGGCAATTTTCATGAATAATGAGGCGATAAAAACATTCCTACACTTGCTCTATGTCCACATCAGGAAGTATTGCCTTAAAGGGACATGGAGGGTTTCCAGTGTATAATATTAATAATTTACTAATTATTTGCATATCTACACCTCATTTTGTTTGCTCACTGAAACCTTCCAAATAGTCACCACATAGGTCTGCCCCCAGCCCTCATGCATACAGTTTTTCTATTAGTACTATATGTAGCAGCCAGTCACAGGCCATTTGTCATTGACAAGTAGTTCTAGTTCATATTGAAAAATTGAAAGCATGAGCTACATGGGGCACATCTTTGCAGGGACTGATTAGCTTTTAAGCACTTGCCAATAAAATGATGTTTAGATATGGAAATAAACTGTTATATAGTTTATTTTAATATTAAAAACAGGATACCTATGCCCCTTTAATGATGATAGCTCCATCATAAAACCCAGGCCTTTAAATACAACAGCTCATGCATGCTGTCATGTCACACTTTATGCTGATGTGTAACGTAGAAACAGGGATAAGCCAGAGGGATAGAACTAGCAGCTATCCGTTTCCATTTCACACGCTCTACTAAGGGCTTGATCGCATTAGTTGGAAGTGTAG
This sequence comes from Discoglossus pictus, assembly GCA_027410445.1. Lineage (NCBI taxonomy): Eukaryota > Metazoa > Chordata > Amphibia > Anura > Alytidae > Discoglossus > Discoglossus pictus. The sequence continues at coordinate 172,673,708 of CM050166.1, read as the reverse complement.
CTTTGCTAAACACACATTTTCCATAACCTAGCTTCACACTGCAGCAGGACACTCACTTAATGCAAGATGCCACATCCTCTATAATCGTTATTAGCTTGTGAGTAACGCCTGTGAGATGTGTTCTGCGCATGCGTTACTCACAAGCTGATTGCCCTGAACCGCAGGCAATCAGCTTGTGAGTAACGCATGTGCAAAACATATGCCTTGCATGCACAATTGCATCGTATGTGAGCATGCACCGCTAAGCAGAGGGAGGGAGAGAGAGAGAGGATGCTGAGAGAGAGTGATGGGGAGAGAGAGGGAGGCAGAGAGAGAAAGGAAGCACATAGAGCGCAGAGAGGGGGCACAGAGAGAGAGAAAACAGACAATTGGCCATAACATATGATACCGTCATTTATGACAAGCAAGTTACTAGTAGATGGTAACGGCAGGCTTCACATTACCCTTGATAAGTTTTACCTACAAGAAAAAAAGGCTACAAGTTTTTTTATGAGGAGGACAAAAAATCTGTGTACTAGAAGTGTTGTCATTAGGGAGGATAAATATAGGAATCTGCTCTGGGAAATCCACGCATTACCCATGAAGCAGGCTGGGGTAAAAATAAACATCTTTGTCTTTCACACAATTTAGTAATAGACACCAGTTTTTGGCCATTCAGAATGGGTGTATGTGTTCCTACATTTCACCGACCACGCTCCTTTGAAATCAAGTTTTATTTTGTTATTTTGTGGCATGAACACCTGAGGCACTGACAAATATAGTCAACAACAACAATTATCTTTATGAGTCCTTTTCGACTTTCGGTGACTATATTAAGGCAGCACGCTAGGCACATCTGTCTGTATTTCCAGTTGTGCTTATCCATTTGGTTTTCTTGGCAAATATACTGGAGTGGGTTGCCAGTTCCTTCTCCAGTGGACCACCATTTATGCCAGAAATATATAACTGCATATAGACAATTCTGTGAATATACAAACACATTTCAATCTACTGCATTGCATCTGTAGGCAGCCCGCTGGCTCCCTTTTGCATGTGCTGCCCTAGGCCTGGGACTCATGGGCCTAGGTAGAAACAAGATCCTGACATATCTGATAAAGCATTTCTGGTAATGTAAGTAAATAATATTTGCAAAAAAATGAATTCAATGGTGCTCTTAACCCTTTTAATCAGGATTTCAGGAGATTTTCATGACCCAGGAGGCCAGGCGCATTTGCAACATTTCGCTATGTATCTGTTTAGACATGGTTCCTGTCAGCTTATTTATATTTATACTAGCTACTTGCCCATCAAAAATGACGGGAATAGAATGTTAAGGCTGGCAATGCTGTTTGCCACCCAATGTGAGCACCTTCGGTGCTCATTGCGAGTCTCTCCCCCTGTCTACTTCCTACCTTGTGGCTCCTTCCCCCCCTCTTCTCCCTCCATGGTGTCTCCTTTCCTCTCCCCTGTGTTTTTACCCCCTCTCCCTCCCATATGTCTCTTCCCCCCCTCTCCCTCCCCTGTGTCTCTTCCTCCCTGTGTCTGTTCCCCCCTTTCCCGTGACTCTTCCCCCCATCCCTCCCCTGTGTCTCTTCCACCCCTCTCCTGTGTCTCTTAACCCCCTCTTTCTCCCCTTATCCCCCTCCCTCCCAGCCTCCACCCTCCTTCCGCTCATCTTCCTACTCCCTTTCCCTCATCCTCCTCCTCCCTCCTTCCCCCTTATTCTCCTCCTCCCTTTCCCTCATCCTCCCTCCTTCCCATCCTCCTCCCTTTCCCCCTCTCTTACTATCATGCGATGACCTCCTCCTGCTGCTTCTCTCCTCTGCGTGCGGCTCCTGGCTGTGTTTCAACCAGCATATGCTAATGACATGACGAGCATGTGACGTCACTTCATTAGCATATGCCGGTTGGGACACAGCCAGGAGCCGCGCTCCAGTGGAGAGAAGCAGCATGAGGAGGTCATAGTATGATAGTAAGAGAGGGGGAAAGGTAGGAGGATGGGAAGGAGGAGGGAAAGGGAGGAGGATAATAAGGGGGAAGGAGGGAGGAGACACATTGCAGCCCAGGTACTGGGGGTGTTGCAAGCCCTGTGGGCCTCGCGATGAGCGCCTCTGGTTCTCATTGCGAGCCCTGCAATGAGTGCCTTTGGCGCTCATTGCAGCCCCTGTCGGTGTCGGGTGTTGGTAAACCCAACTGCTCGCCTTGTTTTGCAAGTGACACAAATGCATTACCAACATCGCAAACAATCCAGACAGTCGCAAGATCCACAACTATATAAGTGATACAAAAACTGAATATTTATTTTTTTCAGTAGAAGTTCAACATTTTATTGGTATATTTGATTTTTTTAGCCGTATGTAAAATAAGGAAATTATTATATTAATAATTATATTATCATAGTAATTAAATGATAACAAATATTTCTCTATTTTCATTCTTTGTACTTTTACTAAAAAGATCAGTGAAATTTTAGCTAATGCCCAAACCTGAATCTACGAAGACAATCATCTGGGTATTATTACATTTTTTTCTGACCAAACATGTCATTAAATGACGAGCACAAAAAAAAAATATCTTACTTGTTGCTGCTCCAATTGGCGCAAGTTGTATCCTTTGTCCTGCTGATCCAACCTCCTTTTTATGGAATGAAGGGATGTATCCGCCACCTTGATTGTAAGCTGGGCCTACAAACCCTCCCAAATTTCCTACAAATATAACAACACAGTATATGAGCAATAAACCAAGAGAATCACATATTATTGTAAGCCTATTTTTCAATGTTAATGCCAACACTAATAATACCATATGCTTTTAAACATGTCACATTAAATTAGAAATATGAAATGTACCTTTGCTCTGGTAAATTGTAGAAATTGTACTATTGTTTTACATTTTTAACAAATACATAATGCTCCTAACTTCCAAAATCTAAAATCTGCCCTCCTCTAACCATTAAAATGGGTAATGGTGCTATATGTAAAAAAAAAAAAAAAAAAATGATGGAAGAATGTGGATGGAGCCCAAATCCTATGAAGGGGGAGCAGCTGAGAAGTAACATTTCTAAATCGTTACGGATAACTGTACTATTCATTATATCCAACCATAAAGAATAGTCTGAATTTAGATAATAAAAACGTGTGGGTGCAAATTGTATGGTTTAGTTTAGGAGAATAGAATATTAGTAAGTACATACGTTATGAAGCCATGTATACTTGTACAAATCTACTTTTATGTACTTTATTATATTATGAAGTGATTATAAGTTCTGTTTTTTGTACCTACAATCATACAATGTTTACCTGTTTGATTTTGCCCTATGTAGCTCATGCAGCTCGTGAATGAACAGACTGTGAAGTGTGATGTGACCTCTCTCTAGGAGCATGCTGCAGAAGGTTGCTACTGAGACATTACCCTGTACTTAGAAGTACACTGTCTTTATGAGCTGCAGAGGGTACTAAGATTTTAGGCAGAAAAGCAGAGTTTATAAGCATTTCTTAACTAAACAAAGTACACAAAAGTAAAGAGATACATAAGTATATTATATTCCTAGCGAGATCCATAAAGCTTCCATGTCACTTAATTATCAAAGAACCCTTGTAGGTAAAATGGCTACAAATTACGATGTAAAATCAAAATTATGGGAAGGCACAAAAGGTTTGTTCTAGTATACAACAGACTAGGGATAACAAGGAACTCAACTAACACAACTGAGTTTACCTTTAGATTCCTCAACATTTTCATTTAGTTTTTCTTTGCATATTAGCTTTTCTGTAATGTTATGCTTATTGTCTACAATAAAAGAATAAGGAAAAGAAACAAACTATGTACAACCAACTAAATAATGTCAAACTAGTGTAAGATCTAAAAACATTTCTTTTTTTATAATTCTTATGGAGCTGATGAACAAGATAAAGCAAATACTCAGATATCATATACAGAGCAGTATTATAGACATCACTATTACAATGCTCAGCACAATTGAAAGGGACCACTAGAGATTCAAAAATGCTTTCAATGGACATAAAGGGAAATGGACAACTTCAATATGAAGCCAACTTTCTTTGCAGTTCTTCTTTCATGTCAGCAGAAAATGTTTGCAAATTGTACCCAGCAGATTATTTGTAGCAGCACCAGAGTTACCACCGACAGGAGCTGATCAGCTGTCACCATTTTAACTTAGAAGCTACCACCACCACTGACCAACAGCCATGTTCTAGGCACAGTCCTGAATACAAGTGCTCTGAAGTGATTAATGCTTAGTAATACTTTGGTAATTTATTTTAACAAGTTTTATCACTAATATTATAAACACTGGATACTGCATTTAGTACACATGTACAGATGATTTATTTTCCAAAGGGAACATTCCCATTTTGATTTATGATCAACTCAAACTCATACAACAATTTTAAATATAGCTATAAAGCTATTTCATAATGTAATGCCAGCAATTACCCTGGGATTTTGGCCAATATCCATGGACCACTGTTTCTATGTACAATGAATCTATCTTGCAAAAGTATTCACCCCCCCTTGACTTTTTACCTATTTTGTTACATTACAGCTTTACAATTCAATGTTTTGTTAATCTGAATTCTATGTGATGGAGCAGAACACAATAGTCTAAATAAGTGAAGTGAAATGAGAAAAATATATACATAGAACTATTTTTTAGAAATAGAAAACAGAAAATTCGCATGTGCGTATGTATTCACCCCCTTTGTTATGAGGCCCATAAAAAGCTCTAGTGCAACCAATTACCTTAAGACGTCACATAAGTAGTGAAATGATGTCCACCTGTGTGCAATCTAAGTGTCACATGATCTGTCATTACATATACACACCTTTTTTGAAAGGCCCCAGAAGCTGCAACACCTAAGCAAGAGGCACCACTAACCAAACACTGCCATGAAGACCAAGGAACTCTCCAAACAAGTAAGGGACAATGTTGTTGAGAAGTACAAGTCAAGGTTAGATTATAAAAAAATATCCAAATCTTTGATGATACCCAGGAGCACCATCAAATCCATCATAACCAAATGGAAAGAACATGGCACAGCAGCAAACCTGCCAAGAGACGGCCGCCCACCAAAACTCACAGACTGGGCAAGGAGGGCATTAATCAGAGAGTCAGCACAGAGACCTAAGGTAACCCTGGAGAAGCTGCAGAGTCCCACAGCAGAGACTGGAGCATCTGTACATAGGACGACAATAAGCCCATAGAGTTGGGCTCTATGACAGAGTGGCCAGAAGAAAGCCATTACTTTCAGCTAAAAACAAAATGGAACGTTTTGAGTTTGCGAAAAGGCATGTGGGAGACTCCCAAAATGTATGGAGGAAGGTACTCTCGTCTAATGAGACTAAAAATTAACTTTTCTGCCATCAAAGAAAACGCTATGTCTGGAGCAAACCCAACAAATCACATCACCCAAAGAACACCATCCCCACAGTGAAACATGGTGGTGGCAGCATCATGCTGTGGGGATGTTTTTCAGCAGCCGGGACTGGGAAAATGGTCAGAGTTGAGGGAAAGATGGATGGTGCTAAATACAGGGATATTCTTCAGCAAAACCTATACCACTCTGTGCATGATTTGAGGCTAGGATGGAGGTTCACCTTCCAGCAGGACAATGACCCCAAACACACTGCTAAAGCAACACTTTAGTGGTTTAAGGGGGGACATGTAAATGTGTTGGAATGGCCTAGTCAAAGCCCAGACCTCAATCCAATAGAAAATCTGTGGTCAGACTTAAAGATTGCTGTTCACAAGCGCAAACCATCCAACTTAAAGGAGCTGGAGCAGTTTTGCAAGGAGGAATGGACAAAAATCCCAGTGGTAAGATGTGGCAAGCTCATAGAGACTTATCTAAAGCGACTTGGAGCTGTGATTTCCACAAAAGGTGGCGCTACAAAGTATTGACTTTAGGGGGGTGAATAGTTATACATATTGACTTTTTCTGTTATTTTGTCCTATTTGTTTGCTTCACAATAAAAAAAAAAAACATCTTCAAAGTTGTGGGCATGTTCTGTAAATTAAATGATGCAAATCCTCAAACAATCCATGTTAATTCCAGGTTGTGAGGCAACAAAACACGAAAAATGCCAACGTGGGTGAATACTTTTGCAAGGCACTGTATGTATCTATCTACCTACCTATATATACAGTGGAGAAAGTAAGAAGTAAATAAACACAGCAAGGATAGGTCAGGAAGGGCCATGGGCAGTAAGGTGGTCGGTAATGAAAACAAATAAATTGGGTTTGATAAATCATAGACACAAACACTAAATTGGGTATGTAATGTATAAAAATGACATTGATTGTGATTATAATTATTTTCACAAAATGAAATTGCATCTATTTGTTTACTCACATTTTAACACAATCATTATAATGCCATGGGTATAATGGAGTAAAATTCTAAGTTTAAAATATATCTATAAAAAGTTGTACCAGTGCTCTAATAATGGATTATTTGGGCCAAAAAAAATCTAATATTCACTCCCTATTTCTAAAGTCACAATTGTTAAACTTTTGGGTGGAATTAATTTTATGCATAATTATTCTGTCACAAATGCAATTTCATTTGCAACGACTTTATATATCCACCATTGTGTGTTCTGGTATTGCCTCCTAAGTGTATCAAAGTATAATATGATAGTCTACAATTAAATAAAATCCTACTATATTCTTTTAAACATAGAAGTTAAGTATCATTCTCTCTTAAGTGCATTTCAATTCATATATTTGGTTCTTAAGTGGATTAGGTCTATAATCCAGAATTATGTACATGAGTTGCCCAATTAGGAGCTCTGTGTCTGTGTTTCTCTTACATGCCCTGTACCAGGGGTGGACAAAAATAACAAATATTTAGGAATCAGGTATAATTTTCAGGACACAGAGAGGGAGCAGATTCTAGCAGTAACCCTAAACCCTAATCTAAACCATAATAATAGCCCTAACCCTAAGCACACCAACACTCACAGAAATTATTCTGTATAGTTGAAAAGCTTTTCTTATGTTATATTTGTAGTTTATTAATGTTACTATTTTTTCAAAGAAAAACATAGTTCTAACATAACCACACAATTACTGGTTATTTCACAATAATCATAAATATAAAAATAAGATGGAGAATTTTTTCCTTCTATATGATATTTACCTGCATTAGCTCTATTGAATGCAAGTCCTCCACCAATTGGAGCAAGCGGCTTTGCTGCTAGTGCACTGCCCCATGCCTGCTTTCCTTCCTTTGATGCAGATATGAGTCCTACATTCTTGGGGTTCATACCTTATGAAAAGTAAAATTTAAATATATTATATTAAACAAAAGTAATAACATTGTAATAACCATATTAGAACACTATCATCCATTGTAATGTTTAGCTGAAAAGTGCACCCATAGTAGAAAACAGAAAAGTAATTAGTGAATAATTAGTGATATTTAATAATGTAGTAATATGAGAACATATGCTATAAAGTAGAATATTGATTAAAATGCTCATTTGTTTTCTTACTTCAGTGGTCCTTTGAGGCACAAATTTACTAAGTAAGAGCTTTGCAGAATTTTGGTAATGATTTTCCTTTTAGTGATATTAATATTACAATTATTGATTGGTGAATGTAGCTATTTTTACAACGTTTTATAAAACCTAATAAAAATACAAATGCAGTTATTTAGGCACCTGGTAGATATCGTGATTGCCTTAGATAGTGTTGTTTTGCAGATGTAGTTAGTCCTGAGTCTGTTCTCATTATACTGGAGGACATCTTGTTTTCTTCACCAGAGGGAACTGATGATGGCGGTCTGTACAGAAAAGAAATGTTTTCAAATAATTAAATGCCATGCAATGGTTCAAATCTGGGTGCAAAAATATTGAGATCACGTTACATTCGTGTAAAAATTGTTGTGTGCTTTTACTACATATGCGTTTGCCTGTTATTTTGTAGTTCTGATCATGTCTATTAATAGGAATAGTTACAATTCTAAACTTGAGAAAACAATAAAAGTTAATAATTAAGAATTTACGCATAAGATTATCTGGAAGAATAACAAACAGCTTGCGCATACACAACAATAATGCAGAGCCGGGTTCTGAAGTGCCTTCGTAAACTACATTCTACCTCATTCTTTTTGTATAGCAATTTGTGTAGTAATTTGTGTAAACCCATTTAATCAACTCATACATTTTGTGAGTGTTTGCTTTGTACTGGGTTATACATGGCATGACTCACCCATATAAACGGTCTTCTTTTTTCTTTTCCTTTACCACAGTCATGGTGGGCTTCTTAGAATATGAACTGCCAAATTCTGCATCAAATTCATCCCAGCTATCCTTGAAAACAGACTGCCCCCAGCGTCGTCTTCCTTGTTTAAGGCTAACTGCACTATTCTGAGGTCCACTGGCAACTTGCTTCTACATAAACAGAATAAACATAAAGAAGAGCAATCAATGCATCAATATCAATTCATGGCTTTAGAAATATTTTAGGAGAACTCATCTTAATTAACCATGTTTACATTTGTTTTGTTAAATGATCACTAAAGTCACAAAATGATAACAAAAAAGCACAGCTTTAGTACAGAGTGCTAAGCAAAACAGCTTTAATTTGGATAATTTTAACATAGGGTAAATAGTGATGGGGAAATCGTCTAGTAATACACAATTTTGCTTTAATTTTAAAGTTACTGTGTTTTTAATACTGTATTTTCTAATTTTCTCGTTTCTATGTTACTTTACTTTATTTTTTATACCAGTGTTCACTGGCTTAGTGTCTTGTGAATATATTCCCACATACTTAGAAGACAGGTAAGCATTCCTATTACCAATTCCTTCTATCACTCAGTGCCTAATAGACATAATTATCTTGAACGTACAAGTAAACTTGTACTTTAAATGATTTTCAATAACCTACCACCCAATACATGTTGTGTTCATATGAGCCCACTACATCATCTCTTTAAGATGTATTAAATGGCCACTGTACAATGAAAAAATATATATGTTTGAAAACTTTGTGTCTAACTAAGAGCAAAATCAAACTGGGAAAAAAGTAATTAATCTTGTTTTTAAATAGATAAAATAAATTTTAAAGCCACCTGGACCTTGAAAACCTCCATAATATATTGGTGGAAGTGTGTTTGTGGGTGTGCTTACATTTCTGGAGAGATGTGGTTGCATGTTTTGATGCAAACTTCCTGCTTCTAGGCCTGTAAGGGGGAGGTGTGTGGTGCCAATATCAGTATAATTCAAATATCTAACAAAGCCCTTGAACTTCCCTCGTTTCCCTCCTCCCACGCCCCGGTCTCCTTTGAAACACACAACCATGATCCAGCTCTCAAGAAGTGGTTAACAAGCACAAAATGTCTTTCAAAATGCAGTTTTTTCCAGAAAATATTTTTATGTCCATGGCTTACACAGCTGCTAATATTGTTAGTTTATTACATACTACACATTATATTAGTCATTATAATATTCCATTCACTGAATCAGAATGTAAACCAGAGTCACAAGTAACACCTCTAACTTAAAATACCTCTTCAATAAACATTATCACTTACTGGAGAAATAGTTTTCCCAATATTAGGAAGAATTGTTTGTGGAGATTTCGGGGGTCGCTGGTTTTCGGCTGTGAACTGTGGGAGCTGAATCTCTTGTAGGGGCCGCATTGTAACTGGAGGTGCATCAGATGATGTCTTCTCTAATGTATCAGTAGGAGGTGATGGTTGTTTCTTTATTATGGAGGGAGGTTGGGTGTTAGTAGGTTGCACAGGTTTATTCAAAGACTTCTTTTGCTCTTGATATTGTGGTGGAGGTCCCAATGCTTGTCCAACTTGGAAATAAGGGTACCTTAATGACTGAAAATAAATACATGAATTAATAATTGAAGACTTCTTACATGTCAAACTCCTTTGGTGGATACCAACGGAAGAGGGCAAGTGGGATATTCTCTTTCTATATATTGGTAGCACTACCAACATTAGATATATAGATATATGGCAGTCAAGTATGAAGCATCACATGAATATATATATTGTGTTTACATTCGCGGGAAGCCCAGGAACGTAACAGTCATGTATATCATGTATATAGATATATTGTTGATGTACATATGTGTGGTCAAAATGTAGTAAATTCAAATCACTGTAAAACTAGATGAACATTTAGTGTGTCCCACATAGCACCGCCCTATTGAAAATGTTCTGGATCTCAAAAATATCCATGAGCAGTGAAAGGTAACTAGCCAGAACAGGCATGTCCCATCGTGTCAATTTTGTTTTGATAATTGATTTTTAGACCAATATACAGATATAAATAGTATTAAAACATGAATCACATAAAAACAGTTAAGTCACAGTGAGTTTTGCCAAGCAATATCACCAAGTTCTTTTGGAGAGGTGCCTAGTCACCTAATGGCATTTAACAGAATGTACACATTGCATTGTAATACAAATTACAAGTTTAATGCATATTTCCTAGATTACTATCCTACTACATTAAGGATTAGCATTTTAATCGAAGATGTTGACTTTTAATGTTTTCACTGGATTTGGTATTAGATGTAATATTTGGAGTGTATACAAAAGTGTACTTGTCACATCTATTACTGTTATCATAAGAAATGTTACTTACTATAGAAAGGCTCCCTGCCTTTCACCTTAGTGAATTTAGCTGTTGCTTACTAAAAAAATTAAAACAAAAATAACCCATTTCTTAAATGAGTAATATCAGTTTTAGTTACTTTAAAGGTTGGTCCACAATTATCTCAGAGTAAAACTAATTTTACTGGGGTGTTTACTAACATACCTAGAGGTACCGGTTGCACGTCTTTCGTGCGCTGGAGACCAGTGCGCCGTCATCAGGGCGATGAGAACTGCGCTCTGATGACGCTCTGCGCTCCAGCCTGCATCCCATCTGCCCCATCTCATAGTTATTAGACCTGCTTGCTGGCGGCTGCCAAGGCTAAGGTAAGGGGCTGACATTGTGCCATGTGGGACTGGCATGTGTCACTAGGAGCATGTTGTATGTAATGTAACTTGTATGTAATGTCACTGTGTGCATGTGTCACTAGGGTGACAGATGTACCTATTATAAACTTCATCTTCTAAACTATATTTACATAGTAGATTTATTAGTGTGATTTTAAATATCTAAAAGCAATTTATAAAAAAATAATTAACAAGCTTCATTAGAAAAGAATTAGAATGCTATATTTATAAATTCAATCCTTCCACTTTTCTGTAACTTAAAAATAGGATATATGCTCAAATGTCCATCTTGTGCCTAATATCTGTTAGCCTTCTCAAACAATGTAATCATACAAAACAGACAGAGTGGTGATTTTGTTTATTTAATTTCAGCAAACCAACATGTTGTAGTGAATAGCAACCACATTTATAATTCTACCCTGTTATATCTGTTTTTGATCATTTAAATAATCTGTGAGCATGTTTGTATCCAAACAGTCACACATAAAGACAAATTAGTAACTGTAGTAGTATTTGCCAAGTACAGGCAACTCTTGTTTACATGCGCGGGGACCTCAGGAACATAACGTCATGTATATCATGGATCTACCGTATAGCCTTCTGTTGGCTTATTGTTAACTTCCCAAAAAAGGTGACATGGAGCATTTACAAATATAAATATATTTGGAAAATCTCCAGAGATACATATTTCCCAGGTTAAACAACTACAATCGATTGTAATAAAAATAAAATGGGATACTTAATTGCTGTTCCCAGGTCGGTAAATGAAACCATTGTATTTGGGTCCTGGTACCTGACTAGCTGTTGGTCGCTTCTTTGGGTCCCACAGCATCATGTCTCTCATTAGTGTTAAAGCTTCTTCACTTGCGTTGGGAATGAGAGTCTTCAGATTTATGGGAACACATTGTGGAAAGCGGAAATTCATGGATGCTGCAAGTTGATATCCTTCAGGCCAGTCACTCTAATATTTAAAAAAACAGTAGTTAATTATGGCATAGTTTGTAATTGCTATGAAAGTTTATGATTACTTAAAGAAATCCTCAGCTGCTTTGGAAACTGAAGTCAGCATTAAAGTTAACAAGATAAAATATTTGCGCTAAATAGCGTGAATCTTACTTCATTATTTATATATTGTAAATAAATAGTACATTCATGTTCACATTTTTCCCATTAACAGCACTGTCGTGAATGTATCTCATCAGTGTGGGGCTGGTTCCTGGTTTGTGCAGTATATTTATAAAATTACAATTACAATCTTGTCAGAAAAACATACAAAATGCTTGACAAGTCAGATTAGAGACTTTTAATTAAAATGACATACAATGACTGAAAAATAATAATCTGCTTACTTTCTTAGGTGTTCCAAGAACTTGGCAAATTTTGAAAATTTCATCAACTTCACTAGTACCAGGGAACAAAGGTCTTAGAGTATATAGTTCAGCCATAATGCTACCGACTGCCCAAAGATCTATTGGAGAGCTATACGCAGAAGATCTCAGCAACACCTCAGGAGCTCGATACCTGCAAACATAAAATTGCAAATGATCCCTTTTGCTTTATTAGTTCTCAATTCAGCTATAATAGGTTGTTGTAGCAAGTTCATGCCAGAAGATGGTGCTGTAGAGATCAGAGTTGCAGAATCTTCATGGTCTGCTCATAGCATAGTCATTGTGTTTCCCATTGTTAGCCAATCTTTGTTTGTAACTAAGGGTTCACAAAACAATAACCCACAAATGTTTCTTTTTCTGTCTATACCATGTCTTATGCCCTCTTAAAATTTGTTGTACCCTGAAATGTTAGACACAAAAAATGGTGGCTTAATTAGTAAAATGCTTCATGTAACTATTCATATATCTACATAACTTACTCAGTTTAAATCAATCCCTGAAAACACATTCAGTCTGAGAAATCTATAACTCAAAATATGTGGTCAGTTTTTTTATATATTGTCTTTTCAATAACCAAGCATGATAATAGGATACATGTTTTTTTACACAATTATTCCTTACTGCAGGCTTTCATTTCATTTTTTTTGCGTGCTGTTGTCTTTTACTTTTTCTGGAGGGTGTGTCTAATATGCTTTCTTCAGTCCCCACTGACAGCATTGGCAGTTGTAACCACCCAATCCTTATTGTGCAGACAGAATTGCTATCAGTTCAAAGTCTCTTCCCAATTCAGGAAGATGATCTGCTGAAACTAAAATGGCAGATTCCACAGCAGCATGATTATATATAAAAGCAATACATGGTGGCTATTTTCAAGTGCGAAGAACTATTAAAAAATTAGCACAACTCAGTTATGATTATAATATAATTTAATGTGAAGAATTACACCTGAAATTCAGCAACATGCTTTTGAATGTCAAAAAAGAAACGTACTTTTATATGCACTTATGCTGCTGTTGAATCTACTATTTTAGTTTCCAGTGTTCTACTTCCCGAGATGGGGGGGGACTCTTAATACGCAGGAAGTTTCCATATGCAGAATGAGAAGGTGACATATACACCTGCCAGTCATTACATGTATGGCTATACCAATGAGGTTTATATATCAGAACACACAAGGGTTTACATATTATATTCTTATTTAACTTCCTTTTTCATTCCACCAGTTCTCATTAGTTCTAATGGAAAGCTTGTTAGTCTCCAATGACATCTCCTGTGTAATGTGCCCTGATAGCTCTCCAGATGTGACTTGAAAGAACCCTCTAAAACATCTTGAATTATCTCGGATTATTGGAATGAAGGGAATAGAACAAAAGGGAAATGAACAGTGGGGGTGGAATTGGAGGGGAAGTAACTGTGGGTATGGATAGTCGGGTGGGCATAGTATTGGAATGGAAATCAAAGGAGAGAGGATGCTATGAGAGAGTGGTGGAATGAAAAAGGAAGTTAAATAAGAAGATAATATGTAAACCCTTGTGGGTTCTGATATATAAACCTCATTGGTATAGCCATACATGTAATGTGTATACCCTGCCCTGACATTGTTTGAAATGTAGGCTACTGAATGGGGTAGGAAAAATGATCTACAGACCCAACAATATAGAAACCCTCCAGAAACACAAACATACTCAGTCACACCATATAGTATTCAGTACCGTGCATCACTGTACGCATTATGTCACCGAGTAAGGAACATGTACTTGTGTGCTATTTTGTGCGTGAGTGGAGGCTTTGGTTAATTATTTAGTGAATATGTAGTAGTTTGTCATATGTATGGACTAACTCGGCAAGTGCTAGTTTACTCTTGATTACTCCAGTAGTGCGGCCTTCAGAAAGAAATACTATTAAAAGTTGTCAGCAATCAGTAACAATACATGGATGAACTACAAGCCATTCTGGTAATGTGCATTTTAGGACAGCATTGTGTTTCCATTAATGTGTTCTCTTATCTATTATTTCTCAGCTTACCATCTCGTAGATACATAATCAGTGTACGGTGGCTGAGACCGCAGCTCTCGGACTAAACCAAAATCTGCTATTTTAACAAGTTCAGGACCCATGCATAGAAGATTTTCAGGTTTCATATCTCGATGGAAAAAACCTAATCATTAGCAGAAAAAGATATGATTATATACAGAGCAATAATTCTCAAGGTCTATTTAATCCCAAGAAAATATAAGTTTGTAAAGAAATAGCCAAACACCCCACTTAATGCACAGGTTATCACATGTAATGTGTAACCAAAAATACCAACTAATATACTAAAAAAGATTTAAAATGATTGATGTTTTTGTGGAGCAAAATATTTTAATGTTACATACAGAAGGAGTTTACATATATTTGCGGTCTTGCAAGCAAATATGGCAGATGATAACATTGGAACCAATGGGAGATTTCTCTGTAATAATATAGGAAAGGCCCTACATTTATGCTCTTAAACTATAAACCTAAATACTCAAATTTATGTAAATCATCTAGTATAAAAGTATATATTGCCATTCTTTGTTTCAGCAGCTGACATTTTTAAGGGGGCAAACTGGAAAATTATTTATAGCTGATTTTATAGTAGAGGTACAGAGTTTTCAAAACTCCAAAATTGACTTATTTGAAGATCAAAACCTCTGTACAATAAATATATTCATTTTTTTTATAGCTACACATGTATTAATTGAGAATGATTCCTTTATTCAAGCTATACAAAGAGGCACAACTGCAAATATCAAAACTCAAAGTTTTACAGGCTCTAATAGCACAGAGCTGTAATACAGGAACTGCTAATTTTACTTGCTATGGAACATAAAATACAAAACAGAGTAAATAGAGTAATCTAAATGCTTACCATGCTTGTGCACAAAAGCTAAGCCAGAGAGCACTTGGAACGTTATGTTCCTTATTTCATTCTCAGTGAACATCTTATTTTCTCTGGCAGGAGGTAAAGGTAGGAAAGCATAAGCAAGAAAAATAATAGAGTGAAAAGAATTAAGAAAGAAAAAAATCAAACTCACTAAAGGGTACTTTATAGCATTCACACAAATTCTCTAGACATCTGCTGATCAAAGTAAAATCATGCTGGTTTAATGCGTTTACTTAAATATTGGAGTTTCATTGTTCTGTACATTTTGCAGAAAGTACGTAATTTTCAGTCACTTTTGCAACTTGAACAGCATTTCTGAGTTATCAAGTATTTGAAACAAAATGCTATAAATATCCCTTTCTGGATGCAGAAGTAAGAAAATCACAAGAGGCATAGAATTTAGCAGCACTCACATTTATGGAAATCATTACCTTCTCATCATAAAGAAAGCAAGAAGACATTATTTCCATAGATTCACTGAGCTTTGCAGGGACTGTACAACATAGAGCCTGAGAAGCTTTGTGAGTCTATAGAATTGGAAATACAGTGGTACCTTGGTTCTCAACATTAATCCGTTCCGGACGGAGTACCAAACTTCCATAAGGAGTAATGTAAATTGGTTTTAGCAAACGCGATGAGTACCAAGGTAGCGCAATGAGTACCAGTGTTTTTGCTCATCCAGACAGGTTGAGTATCAAGGATGTTGCAAACCTAGGTACCACTGTAATCACGTTGTAGAGAGAAACAGAAAAGGTTCCAAGTATGGCATCCTTAAAAATTACATTCTAATATAACTACTTTTGCAACTGAATGTTTTTCAAATACAATTTACTAGGCAAAATACTTAGACTGAATTTGCCATATATGCTTATAAGAAACTCTACTTTGCCTCTGAATGTTATCTGCTTCTCAGTGTTATCACTCTCTCTGAGAATAGCAGGGCTAGCCCATGCTCATAGAGATTTATGCAATTGTACATGAGGCTTGGAAGCAGGCTCATCAGTACTGGTAATTGCCTAAACAATTATGAGTATATGCTATCCTTACAGGAGGAGTCCTAACTCTAATCATTAGTGGATAACCATGTAGTAGTGGAGGGGGTCTACAAGGATGATTCATAGGCATTAAAAGCAAGTTTGCATTTACTAAATTACTAAAAAAGTGATCATTTTTATGTTTGTGAAGTATGTAACAAACTTCCATCATTAGCAGCTACATTCACACTTTGGGGCTCTCATGTCTGTGCTCCATTCTGTTCAGTGTAGGTTACCAGCAGGGACATTATAAGTTACTTTAGATAATAACCTCTGAGCATGCACAAGGGCTGCAAAACACTGAACTCAATAAGGCTACAACACCCCCTCACCATACACTTGACAAAACATGGCCCCTCATGCTCAAGGTCAACATGCAACATCAAAAAGGCACACTACAGTAACCCCAAATCTTTTACTAGTTTCTTAATAAAACAAAATATATAAATACATATGTATATTACATCCCTAGTAAAATTCTGAAACCTTCCATATCCCTAACATTATCAGGATCACTGAAATCTACCTGTGTGTAGGAAGCCCCAGAGTAAAGTAGGAAAGGTGCAAGCAGAGATATGCTTACGATCGGTTTAGATGTTACAAATGGACTCTGATTATGTTTTAAATATCTGTTTAATAAACTTTATTGCTTTAGATTATTTGGGGCCTCCACGTCTGCATACCAGAAGAAGCTGAATAACTGTGACAAACCTCTAAAAACAAATGATTTCTTTAACTTTTCATCTGTGAACAGTGTGGATCCTTCTTGGTCCTTCTTGACAATTGTGACTTTCTACAAACTATGAAGCCTTGGTTATTTTCTTTTAAATGTTTTGGTTATATCTACATATAATACTGATACATTTTCTGGTATTGATTATCCTTTTTTATTTATTTATGCATTTTGACACTAGACCATTACTTTCTATTGCTACTTTTACTTTTTGTTAATTATTACTATTACTAGCGATTTGCCCGTCAAATGACGGCAACGAAATTGTAAGGTAGCTAATGGTGTTTGGTGTGTGAACTACTGAAATATATAATACATTAATAAATGAATATACTTTACCTATTTTGAAGCATTGAGTTGAAGAGCTGTCAATGTGTTTTGATGTTGCTGCAGCATTAGTGGTGTGGAGCTGCTGTGTAAGCGCGATGAACGTGTGCAGTGTAATAGTGTGCGTGCGCGAGACCAAACTGTTAGCGTAGTTGTGTACTTCCGCATTAGCGTAAAATGGCGGGTAATGTGTGGTATGCGTCTTAGCGGAATATCCTTAGGCCGTTTGTGGTGTTTTGCGAGTTTCTTGTGGTGTTTAGAGTGCTGTAGCCTCGTTTTCGTTTTGTACGGAGGCCATTTTTTCTCTCGCTTAGCGATTTTTTTAGTGTCTAAACTCTTTTATTTTTAGTTAACTGAAGGTGTAAGTTGTTTTTTTGAGGTCCTGGATGCTCCCTCTTGCTGTAGGTAAGCTTTTTATGTATGTGGTGGGTGTATTTATTGTGTTTTTAATTTTGTGATGTTCGCGAGTTGCGGCCGATTTTTGCGAGGTCGTAATGTGTGGTAACGTGTCTCGTATGTTTTTTTGCGTTGCGAGGTAAAGTTTGCGAGCGTCGCGGTTGTTGTGTCGTGTTATTTGCGTTTTAACGTAAATTTTGCGAGGGTCGCAGTTGCTGGCAAAGAGAGCCTTCGGCTCTCCATGCCAGCAACTGAGGCCCTCGCTACGCGAGCCCGCAAGCGTTAGCAACAACTCGGACGCTCACAACTATATATGTGATAAATACTGAATTTAAAGGCCCATAGACCAAAGTGTTTCCCAGCAGGGAAATCAGAAGTTACAACTTCTGCTTCTGACGATGCACAAGTATGAGGGTGGGCTGCAAAACATTGAACCCCATCCCCATGCACTTCTTAAAGATAACTTACAACACATACCCCCTCATGCTCCAGGTCAAGTGTGAAAAGGACACAATATAGAAACACCAAAACAAAAGCAAAGTTTAATAAAAGTATTACTTTTTATGAATAATGATTTATTTGTTCATGAGTTACATAGCTGCTAATGGCGTGGTTCACTAGTATGTTACATACTTTACAATCATGTGAATTGATGCTCAATTTCAGTAGTCATTTTAATGTAATTTTCAATTATACCCGACCTGTGACCTTTTCCGTGTTTATGAACACAGTGGATCAAAGTTTACAGCAATAACTGTAATCATGACATTCAAAATATACTGTTAATTTAATTCAATATTTATGTTCTTCCAAATTGCACATTTCTTACCCAGAAAAGACAGCAAATAAGTTATAACCCTGACAATAAACCTACCGTGCTTATGGATAAAAGCTAGCCCTTGCAAAATTTGATACATAATGTTTCTGATGACTGACTCAGGAAACAACTTATTTCTGTGAAGAGACAAATTAACAGTTTGAAGCAGGTTTTAAATTATATGATTTATACGTAATTTAAATTTTGATTGTATTATGGTATACAATATAAAAAGAGATGTGCTTTATAAAAAAAATAATTACCATTGCAAAATATTAACATTACATTTTAAATTCACATCAATCAGTACAAAAAAAGTTTGATACTGCAAAACATTTTGATGTTTGTAAATGTTTAAGCATCTCAAAATTGAATGATTATAGTTTTTTTAATTGTTTCCCTCTATATGGACCAAAGCATGGCCCTTTAGCACATTTTAATATTATTTTAAATTGAATACTTTCTAATTACAGGATTATGTAATCATTTCATAGATGACTATAGACGTACAATGCAAAAATACTGGCCAAAATTAACTAAGCTTTATAGTGGTCAGCTGAGGATGTAATGGCAGCAATTATTTCAGCTGCACCAAAGCACTTCACAGACCTTGCAAAGCTTAGTGAGTTTTATAAAATACATGGAATATATTATATTCCTGATCCCTGTGGAATGACATAAGGCAGGGATGGGCAAGTTCGGTCCTGGAGAGCCCCACACAGGCCAGGATTTGAGGATATCCTTGCTGCCTACAGATGAGTGAATCGCTTCTTCAGTCATCCTGATGGACTCACCCGTGCACAGAAAGGATATCCTCAAATACAGGCCTGTGTGTGGCTCTCCGGGATCGGACTTGCCCACCCCTGACATAGGGCATACAGACATACCGGCATCTCAAATAGTCAGTCACAGTAATACCCCAAAGTATCTGTAAAATAAATATAATTATTCACTTCTCTAGCTTCACATTGTTGCGGCTAAAAATGAATGTATGAAAGCTTATTTGATTGCTTTTTCAAAATCATTAACAGCTACCAACTTTACATTTAGCCATTTCTTTAAAAGCTAGCTCCCAGGGCAAAAATCCCCAATAGAGACGCCCCATGCCCATTTGAGTGCCACAGGCACTCAATCAGTAAAATTGACATATTGCTGCCAATTTGAATATATTAAAACACAATGACAGTGAACTTTAGTCCCCTTTTTGCATGATTCTGGACATGGCTGTTGTTCTGGACATTCTTCTGTCTGGTCATCTCTCTCTCCTTTCCCTCTCTGCACCATTTACCATTTTGCATATTCCCTTAACCTCCGATTTCCCCCCTTTGTCCAATTACTACCCCATACCCTCTCTGTCCTAGCTCCAACCAACCACTATCATGCTCTCTTCTTTTCTTCTGCATCCATTCTCCATCCTACCTAATTCCTCCCTTTCTCTCCAGAATCCCATCTCAATTTCTCTTATCTCTGTGTTTTGCACTCATCTTTTTTCTCTCTGGCTTTCTTGCTCATCCAGGGCTACAATAAAAGCATCCACACCAGAAAAAAATACTTTTTTGCAACAGCATGGCACCCCAAAAATGTGCTTAAAGTATGTATTAATTTACTAATGTTGATGGGCATTCCATAATATATACTCAGCAGAGCAATTCAATGACCTAGTTGGCATATGGTGGTAAATATTAACAATTCATAAATACACTAAACAAGTCTGTAAAGCTGCAGTAAACAGATCTGTTATTACTAGTTGGTAGAGAATTTCTGATGGGTATTTTAGTTGTACTCCTGTGATTGACCCTTTAGCTTATGTGTGTGCTTCCAAGGCATATGGTACATGGTATGTTGCCTGAAACCTGTGTGTTCCTCTGCCATTCCAAGGCTAGCAAGTTTTGCGTCAGGTAAGCAAACTTGAACCGTACAGCTGTTCTCTATATTACTTTTGAGTGATCAAGACAAAATACTGGTCCCACAGTGTGCTAGAACATTGATTCAAAGCAAGATCTTTACAAATGTAATAATCACAATTATATTCTGTATTTTTAGAATATTCTTACATAATCTCACAATAATCCATTCAAACATATGGTAGATCTGATTGTGCATATGATTTAGACATTGATTGCCAAGCTGTCTTGGAGAATATATTTGATAAACCTGTAATTATACCTGATCTGTGTTTGTGTCTTTTTTATTAAAGACATTTTAACATACACGCGTTTCTTATTGTTTGCATACTTAGGACCCTATTAGATTAGCCGATTTGCTGTTCCAGAAGCCGGTAAAGGAGCCTGCAAGAGATACGGCTATTAAATTATCCTCTTTTAGCTACCCGCAAATGATCTGTGGGTTACAGGCTGAAAATCCCTTTGGGCTGTCAAAATCTGAACTCCGACTCAGCTAAGCCTTTGATCTTTCAATACTGTAAATGTTACAATCGCAAATCGCTATTAAATTGCTACAAGTCCTCAAGCCCGCAATTGTTTTCACACCCGGAAATGGCAAATGGAGCCAAAATCCTACGGGTACTAGAGAGGACCTGCAAGAGGGGTTAAACTCCTGTCTGTAGCACTGTAAGAGCAAATATAAACACACTACTGTGTTTTTAAAATACAGAGAAAGCAATTAAAGGTATTAAAATCGTTGGCAAAATATTCTCAAGCTCGCAAATCTGCAATAAAAAATACTTTTTTTATGTTTAATATCCGTGTTATATATTGACCAGGCAATCATGATTCCCATGTGATGTTGGTTCTCTATGGCAGGACTATATGGTGGTTTAATCCAGTGTCTTTCTCTATAATTCTAATGTGTATTCTTACACCTACCACCAATAGTAAGATTCACCCAATTCACTAGTGATTATAAACTTATACATGCGTGTAGGGTTTTCTTATTGAGAGAAGGAGGGTGAATCTACCTATATGTATAATTATTCTTTATTTTTTTGTATGATATAATAGAACTTGCATTGACTAGAATATTATATTTATTGATTTTTTAATATTGCATTATTTCTCGAAGGCGGGCCGGAAGGCCACTCGGACTTCAAAACCGTAAGTGATTGAAATTTAACCTCCATGTTTTAGTGCCGTAATGATGATTGTCTCTTTTACTATTGGCTCCGTATAAACCCATAACTATGGGTTTGAATACATTTATCATGTTCACGTCCGGAAATGCTACGGAATTTAATAGGGCCCTTCATGTAGAAAATGTTGGGCACTGCTCCTACCCTCTTGTTGGCGGTATTGGTAAATGAAAAACTATATGAGTAGGTACTGATACATTTGCAGATAGTATGTAGAGGCACATTGTTCAAAATTCATTACATTTCCCATGGGCTGCAACATGTTATCTGAGGCTGCAGTGACTGATTTCTATTAAAAGTATAATTTATGAAACTTAAATATATATTTAAATGACCACATTTTTCATGCATTTAAAAATAGTAAGATTTATATATTAAACAAGTTGTTGTGCATAAAATAATGTTAAGAAAAAAAACTCAGAGTTTTTTTTTTTTTTTTTAATTAAGGTAACAAATACTATTTTCTAGATGCAACACAGAAAACGATTATTTCCACGGTCCTTATCATTAAAAGCATCCATTACAACTTCAGTTAACCATTTTGCCGGCCCGGTGAAGTTTAGTGAATTGTGCCCACTGTAGCATCAATATATCATATTTAATTCCAAAATGCATCAAACTAATAACTTAGATATAACATAGAATGAGTAATGTAGGGGATACTTTCATTATACAGTTAGCTGGACTATGTTCAAAAAATATGTTAGAATGTAAAGCTCTTACCTGTCTTTCATTAATTGGTAAAGGTTTTCTTTCATATATTCAAATACAAAATAAAGTTGGTCATTTTCTCTGATCACCTCTTTTAACTTGACAACATTAGCATGATTAAGTTTTTTCAGAGACTGCATAAAGAAAAATAAGTAAAAACAAACAAGTTTAGTGAGATGTCTGCCTTCAAGTACAAGGATAATACTGAATAAAAACATCACTATTTAATAATCAGATTCCAACAACTAGATGATTCATTTATCTTTTCCCTTCATACAATTCAATTGTAAAATAATAACAATACTGCACATTTTCTTCACTCATATTTGTGTAGGAAAAATGTAGAAATAGTGAAGAAACGCTAATGCACATTGTTACTTCATTCATAAAATGTAAATTAAATTCTCTGGTGCTTGGCAATATGTTCCTCTCTCAGCTGTTCTGATTCCTAAGAAAAAGAGATAATTTGCGAGATCATTACTGATAAGCACCTGATGCATTGGATCAGCTTTTTTCCACTAGGCATGCTCAGTGTGTAGGCTAATGCACAGAAGAAAATCACCCAATGCCTCTAGGGCATGTCAGTAATTAACAGCAGTGATCTCTCATGTGATTAGATTTGAATCGCTTCTACTGAATGAATCATAAAGACTTACTGACAACTCAAAATACATCTTATAGATAAAAGCCAGTGTCTGTAGCTCTGACATTATAGCCCCGCCCGACCATGACATAGCCCCGCCCACGTGTCTGTACCATTCTGTAGACTGCCCACACTGTGTCATAGCACCAGTCAGTTCAAGGAGCGGAGCGAGAGAGGAAAGGAGAGAAAAAAGAGAGCAAAGACAGAAAAAGTAGAGATATAAGGGAGGGGAGCGAGGAAAGGGGAGTGGAAAGGAGAGAGGGGTGTAACGAGAGAGAGAGAAGAGAGAAAAGGCAGAAATGGGGAGAAAGAGAAGGGAGAGGATAGAAGAAAGGAGAAACAGAGGAGAAGAAAGACAAAAAGGAGAGAGGAAAGGAGAGACAGAAGGAGCGCAAAGACAGAAAGATGAGAGATAGAATGGAGAGGAGAGAGGAAAGGAGAGAGAGAAGGAGGACAAAGACAGAAAGGAGAAAAAGAGAAGGGATGTGAGAGAGGAAAGGAGAGACAGAAGGAGAATAAAGACAGAACGGAGAGAGAGAAGGGAGAGGAGAAACAGAGGGAGAACAAAGACAGAAAGAAGGGAGAGGAGAGAGGAAACGAGAGAGAAAAGGAGAACAAAGACAGAAAGGAGAGAGAGAAGGGAGAGGAGAGAGGAAAGGAGTGACAGAGAGAAAGCAAAGACAGAAAGGAGAGAGAGAAGGGAGAGGAGAGAGGAAGGGAGAGAAAGAAGAACAAAGACAGAAAGGAGAGAAAGAGAAGGGAGAGGAGAGAGGAAGGGCGAGAAAGAAGAACAAAGACAGAAAGGAGAGAAAGAGAAGGGATGGTAGGCAGAGGGAGAACAAAGACAGAAAGGAGAGAGAGGAGAGAGGAAAAGAGAACAGAGGGAGAGAAATGCAGAAAGAAGAGAAAGAAGGGAGAGGAGAGAGGTAAGGAGAGAGAGAAGGAGAGCAAAGACAGAATGGAGAAAGAGAGATGGTAGAGGAGAGAGAGAAAGAGAACAAAGACAGAAAGGAGAGAGAGAAGGAGGACAAAGACAGAAAGGAGAAAAAGAGAAGGGATGTGAGAGAGGAAAGGAGAGACAGAAGGAGAATAAAGACAGAACGGAGAGAGAGAAGGGAGAGGAGAAACAGAGGGAGAACAAAGACAGAAAGAAGGGAGAGGAGAGAGGAAACGAGAGAGAAAAGGAGAACAAAGACAGAAAGGAGAGAGAGAAGGGAGAGGAGAGAGGAAAGGAGTGACAGAGAGAAAGCAAAGACAGAAAGGAGAGAGAGAAGGGAGAGGAGAGAGGAAGGGAGAGAAAGAAGAACAAAGACAGAAAGGAGAGAAAGAGAAGGGAGAGGAGAGAGGAAGGGCGAGAAAGAAGAACAAAGACAGAAAGGAGAGAAAGAGAAGGGATGGTAGGCAGAGGGAGAACAAAGACAGAAAGGAGAGAGAGGAGAGAGGAAAAGAGAACAGAGGGAGAGAAATGCAGAAAGAAGAGAAAGAAGGGAGAGGAGAGAGGTAAGGAGAGAGAGAAGGAGAGCAAAGACAGAATGGAGAAAGAGAGATGGTAGAGGAGAGAGAGAAAGAGAACAAAGACAGAAAGGAGAGAGGGAAGATGTCTGCACTGGGTTATAAAAGATAGGAGGAGCTCAAGCCATGGTGCCATTTGAACTGTTACTTATTTTAACAAAAGTTGAACTTTTTAGTCTCCATATTAGACAAAATGTTTATACTGATTTTGTGGTTCCTTTATCAGTTGGCAGTGTAAGGATGAATGTATTTTTTTTCCCTCCATGAGATTTGCTCCACTCATATTTATTTTCCTATATGTCCTGTACTACATAAATGGTGTTTTAGGTTTTTCTTAAAGAACACGTTTGTACATTGTGTTATCCATTTATTTCTAAATTGTGTGAAATTCCATATTGTTGTTGCATACTTTATATGCAAAGGAGTGGCTGCTTTGATGTGCCTTTTAGGATTACAGTCTACTGCCTGTCTCTGTAGCGGCCAAAATAAAGACCTGCAATGTTATCTGACACTCTCCGACTCTTATCAAGCACTCTGAGCCGCACATTAGCATACAGAAGCCGCAAAATCATTTTTTTATATTTCAGAAATGATTTACTGTAGAGACAAACTGCTAGTACAACATATAGCCAATGTTTAATTCTCGTCAAAATGAAACCAACTTCTTATTGGGATGACAGAGCCGTTTTATTTAAAGCTGAACTATTACATTTAACTTGCATATGCAATTTCATTCAAAGTTAATAATAATTATGACACCCAGAAATTAATCTGACTGGAAAAGTTTGTAATGATAAAACTGCTGTTATTTACTAAAGCAAATAGAGGACATTTTTAAATCGAAACCTCACTGTAACTGCAAATGATTTGGTTAAATGTGAAAAATAAAAATTGTAGTGTTCCTACCCACCATCTACCAACAACACAATGCATATTCAAAAATAAGAAATTCAGTGCAGCCATACATATGTAAACATGCACGTACCTTCACTTCCCGTAAATTCATACATTCTTCCCAAGAATAGAATTTCCTTTTCATCCTAAATTGGAACATAATATTATTGTTTAAAAAAGTGTTGTAAGTGAATATTAGCACTATACATACAACATAAAACAAACACATTAAGATCTAAGAAACATTATTATAGCACAAGTCTAACTGTTCTAAATCCATTCATACTGATTTAGCCCTATTAATGGTAATGGGATCAATGAGCGGTTACAGGAGAATAATGGCAGAAATTAAAATGTGGTCCCAAACTTTTATAATCACTCTGCAAAATAATTTGTTGATAATGTGAACCCTGTCTTCCTTGGACAGATACATGTTAAACACAGAGAAAAGGTTTTAAGGCACGTACAAGGTGTTACTGGTTTAACCACATGATGGCAATCTAACTTTCCATTCAAGTCAACAGAGTTTGTTATCAGTTTGGGATACCACTCTGGTGAAAAGAATTAAGAATGAGCTTTAGCACATTCATGATTGCTTTAGTAGAGAAGGGACAATGAGATTCAGTACATCCATGATTGCTTTAGTAGAGAAGGGACAATGAGATTCAGTACATCCATGATTGCTTTAGTAGAGAAGGGACAATGAGATTCAGTGATGACCTACCATTTCAGATCTTTTATTTTAACTACATTTTACACATATTGTTACGCAAAAATGTTAAAGGCCACATAGTTCCTAGATTATGACTAAACTATTTTTTTCTAAATGTTTATTGTTCCTAATAAATTAGATTGCTAAACTTAGTGCATCTAGAAATTAAACTCAATTCCACTTCAAAATTGCCATTGTAGCCATTCACTGCTCTTTGCAGTCCCTATGATAAGATTTGTGAATAAACCCTTATGTTGCTAACTGCAGAGATCTCAATAACTCAGCTATGATGGAAAAGAATAACAAAAAAAGATTAAAATGGCAGTGGGTGTAAGAAGGATGTTAAAAATAGCACTTACCGTTTAATTGCCACTAGTTCTCCTGACTCATTGCTTTTTCCCATCAGCACGCTGCCATAGGTGCCATCACCAAGCTGTTTCATAGTGGTATATCGATTCATTTTTATTCTGTGGTATAGGATACTTAGTCTTTGGAAATGGAAGTCACTATAGGCAGTAAGTAGTTATGACAGCAGTTTTCCAGAAATACTGTTATACACAAAGAACTGGTCGGGTGATCATTTTATGTTTCGGTTATTGGTGAGAGATAAAAGAGATAACGGTGGAGCTTCCATTCCAAGATGTCACCTTAAAACAGAAAAAGAAGCAATATGAACACACCCATTTCAGATTAGTTTTCTTTCAAGCAAAAAATAACATAGAAACCTTTGTTCAGTATTAATGTGCCTGCAATGGGTACAGACTAATAACTGAAAGCCATGGGAAAAAGTGCTTTCCTTTTATACATTGATCCTACATTTATGGAGCATATACACTTTTTGTGCACTTTTATGATTGTGCAGAGCATGTCATCATGAGAATAATAGTTAGCTAATTGCATAATTTATCCTATGCCAGCTCTGCAGGGGAGAAGTGATTGTCTGCAAGAAACGAAGAGTGACCATCTAATTGTGTAGCCTGAGACAATCATGGCACTGCACATCATATAGTTACCTTATATCAAACATTCACAGTTTTAACCTGGTCTGTGTATTTTATTTTGTAAACTAAAAAAAAACATAATAACAATACAAAGTAGTAAGGTAAAATGGATCTGGAACCACGAAGCACTGCCATTTCCGTCAAATATCCCATCTGTGAGTTATCGATCAACATGATTGAGAATAAGTATAACAAGTGATACAGCCTCATTGCTATCAGTGTGACAGCTACTGTAGTGGAAAAGCAACCTGTATAGATGCAGGATCCTGAACTACATCCCCACTCAGTGATGCATAGTAGTTTCTAGTGACGTGTCATTGTGCACACTGTAGTTTTAGTGAGAGATCCACATATTCTGCAAACCCCAACTAATACCCCAGCAGGATCCATCCTGCGCATTCATGCAATAATTGGCACTGAAACCAATATGGGGTAACCAATGGGCCACAGCCAATTTATTTACATTTACAAACATTATATATATATATATATATATATATATATATATACATATATATATACACACCGACATGTTTTAACCAAATGGGAGGAGCATGGCCAGCTGCAGCAATCTTTTGCAACTGGGCACACTCACATGGGCCCACCTCGTTTTTGCGCTGCACCCGCCCAAGAGATAGGGGCAAGCCCCTTTTTAATTATACCCCTGGCCCGGGCAACTCCCCAACCCACCACTGTGGCCAATAATTTTGACATACAAACAGCAACTGAAGGTATAACATATACCTATAATAAATTATAACATACGAAAACACTGTGCCTGACTCCTCCCTGCGTCCGGCCAGCCAGTAGGCATGTGCAGGGCTCCGCCGGGTCAGTACACCCTCCATGCAACAGGGTTCCCTGCTCACTACAGGCTTCCATTCAATTGCATCAATTCAACTTATTGCACATGACACAATGCTCAACTGGTGATTTCCATATTATCTGTACTCCTACTCATATTCTTCCATAATACCTCCCATACTAAAATCATAACACTATGACAATGTTTTAATTGTAATATGTTTTATGAAACCATGAGTAAAATACACTAGACACATAATTTGGCACATGAAACAAGACTGTGGATGTGAACAATTATCATTCCGGTTAGCTGATCAATGGTACGAGAGTCCCAATTCAATTATAGCTTTGCGTCTAATCTTAATCCTAATTCTATCCTCTTACTGCTCAGTTTACCTCTAACTCTTTCACATCTAGTGCACACTGCCAACATATGTGAGACCTGGTCAATGAGTTATCATGTACAATTAACAATCCCATGTTATGATGAGCTCAAAATATACTTAATATTGAGCATGGCACTCAACATTATCAGCGTTATTAAATTGCGATTCAGTACATTTAAAATTGCTCTATTTAAGCACATAGCATATTTTTTTACAGATGTTTTTAGTTAGTAAAGACCTTGCTTTTGGATAGAAGTTCACTAACTAAAAACTTCTGTAAAAAAATATGCTATGTGCTTAAATAGAGCCCTTTTAAATTTACAGAATCCAATTTAATAAGGCTGTATATTTCTGGTGTTCACAACTTGATAGTACAGTGTTTACACAACACATTATGGGAAGATATAAAATGAATGCAATGAGATGCAGTGTTTAGTAAAGCCAAACACTAATCATAGCATGATATATATCGCATACAAACACCTACTTATTACCTACTATATTTCTTGTCCTATGTGTTGTTTGTTCCTGTCACCACAGCCCAGTGTCTCTGAGGAGCTGTTGACGTACCTTACAATTCCCAGTTCACGTTAGTACACTTAACACAATATTAAGCCAGCTTTTATTTCCTTTTTCTTGTTCCCTGAGGTGTTAAACATCTGATATTATACTGTTCTGTAAATCACACAGAGAATGACACTTAGCTGTCAATATTGTATAATACATGAATGCTCTCTGTTTTAAATTAATATAGTTATGCCGTATGAATTGCTGGATAGAAAGAGGGTTAGCTTCTCCCTCCACTAACATTTAGATAGACTTCTCAGAAGATAAACCTAACCTCACAAGACACATAACACACAAATCTTACTTCATCAATATTATTAAAAAAGACA
Organism: Discoglossus pictus; assembly: GCA_027410445.1. Taxonomy (NCBI): domain Eukaryota; kingdom Metazoa; phylum Chordata; class Amphibia; order Anura; family Alytidae; genus Discoglossus; species Discoglossus pictus. The sequence goes on along the minus strand of CM050166.1, from coordinate 172,644,488 downwards.
GCATTCAGAAACTGTATGTAAAAATGTAAGTGTACCCTTACTGCTTCCATCTCAGTTAAAGGGACATGGAATAATAAGCAGTTATTTAATAATGTGTCGGCGTGTTTTTTTTATTTTTTCAAATAAAGTTGTCAGAGCTCAAAAACATATCCAGATTTGGGGGGCTTGCCCTCTACCAGCCACTGAAATCATCAGACCAAAGTATGATCTCTGCATTTTCTGGAAATCATGGCCTGTCTGGTAGTCTTTGAGGATGTTGGGAATAACTAGTCTATAGGGTTGTATAGGTCACACGTGTTTACTCTTCCAGTGAAGACATCCTATATGAATAAAGTAAGGAAAACTACTCTGCTTCAGTACTGATAATAAGAAAATATCATAAACATTAAGATTGATAAATAATAAAGACAGTCAATCATAAAGATACTCTATCAAATATATACGAGGCTTTGTATGTCTGCAAATTCTATTTGTATATCATATACTGGTTTTAATGCTTGAAATCATGCCTTTATTGTTGTATGATCAGGAATACAAGAAATACCTAAAATTTAGGGAACGTTATCTTTCTGAATTCTTAACTATTTACTTTTTTTAACAGGCAGTGAAACATAAAATACCAAATGTAAATGACTCTGTAAGAGAGAATACACAATCTTGTCCCTTCCCTTTGTGTACATAATTACTCAGTTCATCAGCATGTGATGTTAATTTCAAGGTATTTTACCACAACATGGTAAGATAATGAAAACTTGTAATAGTGGGTTAAATATCAAAGTTATATTTCCATTGCATATGTCATTGTTTTTGGATTTATTTATGCATTTTAGTTTATACGTATCATGTGCCCTTGACAACTTATTTTTTAACAGGTCTCCACATTTGGTGTGTGCATGTATATAAATTTATAGATATATTTCCATATATCTAGGCTATTGTCCCAGGGAAGGGTGTGAATCTGATCCTCCTATATTTCTTAGGGAAATCCTGCTTGTCCATGTGGTGAAACACTTCAGTGGTAAAGGCAAAAGCTACTTATATATAAGGAGGACTAGCTTCAGATCTTAGGGCCCTATGCAAATCTCTGAAAAAACAACAGCGAGTGCCGTAGAGGCACAACAAATTCTACATAGCTATGTTGATCCCACATCCCTTAAACATTGCGCGAGAACTGCTACGGGTCATTGCTCTGAGTGAACTTCATGACAAAGTCGAAAAGCAATGCATAAATCTCCATTGAGTTACTCTGTCAGACCCAAACCCTATGCAAATAAATATATTTCCCTCATTTGCAAACTAGAGCACTCCCCATACTCCCAAAAACGGAAGAAATACCTACGGGTACCAAAGACCGCTCTTTAAAAGCCTTTGCTGGTTGATGCTGCAGCAGTTAAAGAGACAGGACACTGTCCCTGCCAAACTACCGCGGCCCCTAAAACCCCAACTCCTGCAAGGGGGGTCTTTAAAGGAGAAATATATATTTGTTTCTTTACTCAGGTAACTTATTGTCATTGGCATGCTCTGTATCAACATTTTTTCTAGTTAAAATAATTGAGAAAGTTTTACAGTGTTGCCAGATAGAAGAAAATTAGTAAATTAGGCTTTAAAAGTGTAGTATCTGGATACTGAGGCATTATATATATATATATATATATATATATATATATATATATATATATATATATATATATATATATATAAAACACATCATCTATATTTAGTTAGAAACTCTTGCATGATTATACATATAGCATTTTATTTTAACTTCCCTATGTCCGTAATTTTTATAGTTTATGTACCATATCATCTTATGTACCATATCATCTAATCTTTAGCATTTGGTGTATATATAGTGTAACGGTACCCCCACACATATAAGGGGTTGCCAAGGCCGTTTTAGTTGATCTGCCCGTCCAGTGATATAGGGACAGCTACTGCAGGACACCCATTCCCCCAAACTGGATCTAAGGGGAAAATGCTCCAAACATGGAACTGGAACCTCATGAATAGCTGCTAGCAGCTGAACAGGAAAAGCACCCCAAGATGCTTACACTCCTGGCAGTCAGTCTGTAACAGCATACCATGAATCCTCCCAAGAACGAGACATAAGCTCTGTGTTTGAGGGTCAAGCAGTGAACTGCCTTTATTGAAACAACACACATTTTTAAACACTTCACATACACAGTAGGGGCAGTGACTACCTTTGGTCAACCCCTAATTACCTCTGGCCAATCAGACAGGGTTAAGGCGTGGGAGCCAAGAGTCCCCTCCCACAGGAGCCACCCACTAGGCGTGGCTAACTGCTCATTCTACCTCTGGCGGTGGAGAGAGTAACATCCCGCGGCTCACTTACTCCCCTGCTGGGAGTATGGGGAAACCCCAGGCCATCTCATTATTCAAGAGTCCCTACCCCCATTGTTCGTGGTGCCATCTTGGCTGCTAAAACCCTTTTGTTCTGCTATCTCTTGTGTGTTTTAGCAGATACTATTAAGAGGCAGATGGGCAACTCCTGACCAAGTGTATGAGACCAAAGATATTTGACTGCATACCACACAATACAATATTTTTACAGATATACCCAACATATTATAACCCAGAACATATCTGCAGATAGCTTAGGTCTGAGCACACATTATTACTGAATGGCGCTCAGACCACATACATACAGTTCAATGGCCATGGAACCAAAGTCTTTCTGCATAGGGAAATAAAGTATTTAAATGCCGGTCCATAGTCAAAAGGCACTAGGCGGGCAACCAGCCTCCTCCAATGTACAGTGGTGAGATTGGTCTCGTCACATATAGAATTAATGACTACAAATAATGTAATTTCTAAAGGGGGGGGGGGGGGGGGGTTACACTATTTATACCAAGAGAGATATCTTTGTTACAGTAATTGTGATGATAAATAAGGATTTTTTTAGGCTTTTACATGCTTGGAACAAACTGTTCTGTTATGATGGCTTTTTATTTGTTCATATTCATTTCCCATGATGTACTCGTAAAAGTGTACTCCCTCACAAGATGTACTCCCTCACAAGAAATGTGATAGGTGGTACAGGTTTGAACTAACATTACTGGCTGAGACCTACTTGTGCTAACTCGTGTTTCAGTTAAGTGCACCTACCTTGGCAGAACAAAGTTACACCATATGATGATATCTTGACTCTTCTGCTATTCCAAGTAACCTGACAACCACATAATCTTTAATTATCATTACCATTATAGATTACACTCGCCACTTGTGTTTGTTCTTTCATTCACATTTTTACAACATTAGAAAGAAAACTAGGGCACAATTTTTAACTCTTATTTAGAATATCTTTTACATTTCCAATTTATGTTTTATTTAAATGTGTATTAAACAAATAATGCACATAAAAAAAACAACAATGCAAAAGTATATGTCAACCAATTCCTTTAACAAATGCATAAAGGAAAGCAATGTCAAACCCACTGTTTTCAGAGGAGAAATTATATCAAAGAGATACAAAATGTTCAAGGAACCAGGTAACGTTTTAAGCATGCAGATATGTTTACAAGCAGAATAATTCAAAGAGAAAGGAGCCAGTAAAAAAAAACATTTTAGGAACTGTAGCCAAAAAATTCTAAGAATTTGCCCAGACTTGGAGAGCTATTCTATTTGAAGCCTATGTGGCTCCATACTTCACTGAGACTGAGAAATAAAGCTCATCTTCCATAGCACATGTTTTTTTTCTATTCATAAATAAACATATCAATCTCTATTTCCCTTCCCATCGCTAATTCATTCTTTGTCATTCAAGTCAGTTTTACCACTTTTCCTTTATGCATCCATGAAAAGAGTGAAACGCATGGTGCTGCACCTTTGATGGCTCAAGGCTTCATAAGGTACTTTTCAAGTTACAAAGTTTGCCCATCACTATTAAAGAATTTTATTTATAGAGCACACTTACAGATTCACTATCCTTAGAACTTGCTTAGGTCGCCCATTACTGATCCATTAAACTCACCATTATAAACAAACAATGGTGTTCCATTTTGGTCATAGACAGTTAGGATTATTTGATCAAAGTGTCAAAAACCAAACTAGCTACAGCTGCAGTTCTACAATTAGATAGTTACATTCATTTTTATGTACTCTTCGGTAACTCTTATCATCCATCATATAAATGTCTTTGAGTGATAAGGGAAGTTCTATAAATGTTTATTGCATAGGAAATAGGATATTTGATAATGTTTCACATTGAATAAAGTGTTTTGAACATATAATTGTACTTGAGGCTTGTACCTGTCAGCCATTGTTAGTCTAAAGAATGTTTAAACACATTTACGTAATATTTTTCATTACATTTTTACAATATGGCTTTTTAATTATGTGACAGAATTTTTTTACAGTCCATGACATCATATGACAGTTAATTAGCATGATGCAGCAATTGGACATATCTCCTGTAAATCAGCAGCTAAACAAGTTAGTTGTCCTTTCTTTTTGGGTAAGAATTAAACCTTCGAGAGCAGTATTGCACAACCACTGATCCTTGAACCCAGGCTGGTTCCTGGGTCTGTCAATTCTGGACCCTGTGGTGCTTGGTGAGGCCCATTCTCTAACAGAAATAAATGAGAGAGGCCCATTTAAATTTAAGGTCCATCAGTCTGTGTCAGTCTCACAAATGTGAGAAACACTAAGCTAGAGAGGATCTGATGTGAATATATCCGGATTTCAACTAGGTCATCCTATACTCAGCCAAGTAAATCCTAACAGAAAGCTTTGGGGAGCCAAAACTTCTAAAAATAATCTACATATATCTTTCTAAATAGACTCTAACCTATACAAAATACATGCTGACTCCTCACTAGTCTAGAAATTAGTTTAGTCAAATCTTACTCTAAACACATATGTATTTTTAGTTGCTTCACCAGAATAGGTTCACTTTTTTGTTCAATAATTAATATGAATGTCCCTAACAATTAAGGCAATCTTAAATCAATAATTACCAACCCGCTCCTTCAGGACGACTACATAGGCCATGATTTAGATTTACACTATGTGAAAACAGGTGAGGAAATTATAGGCTCCACAGCCTGTTGAAACCTAAATCAACACTTGTCCTTGTACCCTTGAGAAAAGGTTATAAATTCACTGCCTTAGATGATAATGAATTATTTTGTTCTATCACAGTTTCTTGCACCCAACGGACTCCTGTACATTAGAGCTGACGTGCAGGACCAGCCTCATTCAGGAAAAGGCTTTGCTATTGTCAGTAAACAAATGGACTCCACAAAACATCAATTCCTCAGTTCCTGGTTTTTTACAATCTGTGAAAATACTGAACACTAACACAAGAAAAAGATTTAATCAACAATCACATTTATAGTTGTGAGCAATACGGGTTGCTGCTAACGGCCCTCGCAAAGCTGGTGGAGATGAGCGCCGTAGGCTCTCACCCCTACGACCCCGTTCAACTTAGGCAGGGAGCGCTCACTGCGCTGGTGGAGATGAGCTGTAGGCGCTCATCCCTACGACCCCGCATGCATTGCGCATCATAACCACGACCCACGGGACTACAAAACAACAGAAGACTCAAATACACAATTGACATTGCGAGACCCGTAGCACTTAGAAAAAAATTGCGTGAAAAATTACGGCCCGTAACAGTTGGAAAATGAAACCGCCACTTAGAGAAAAAAAATACGAAAAATACAAACTTAACGGCCGACCAGCGCACATCAAAAAACACGATTTTTTTTTTTTAACAAAAACATCACACACAGCACGGGGGGACAGCCAAGACGTCTGGGAGTGAGGTGGCGCACAAATTAATTTACGTCAAATTTACAGAGTTTCTCCACTTGAAAATTGCCTAAGCAAGAGAAAAAATGGCCGCCAAAAAAAACCCAAACGAGGCTAGACCATCCCTAAACACGTAAAACACCACCAGGCACATACGACTCAGTGGAATAAAAGCCTTACATTGTGTACCAAAAAGCATTCCCAGCCTTACAATTTTATTGACCGGCATTTTTTGACGGGCAAGTCAAAAGTAATAAATAATTCTATGTAACTGCTTACCCTAGAAACTGACAGCCTTATTAAATTGTGATTCGGCCAATTGAATAGGGCTCTATATAAGCACAGAGCATTTTTTTTTTTTACAGAAGTGTTTAGTTAGTGAAGACCTTTTGTATAGAAGATCACTTACTAAACACTTCTGTAAAAAAAAAATATGCTCTGTGCTTATATAGAGCCCTATTCAATTGGCCGAATCGCAATTTAATAAGGCTGTGAATCCGGAATACACAGTATTTGATAACTTGCAATAATTGTAATATTTCAAATAACTTAGATTAAAAGTGTTGTCAGAAGCATCTTTTCTTACACATTATTCTCCTCATACTTTTTTTCACAGGAATGCATGTTTTATTTGCAACATAGATTCCCCATACTGTAAATTATTTTCCTCCTCCAATCATATTTTTTAGTAAATTGAATAAACAAAGGATTAAAGACGTCTCTCAAAATATTACAATGTGATACCTCATCAAATAACCTTTAAAATACATATTTGTACAAAAGACTACAATATGTCAGATAAATAAACATTAATGATTAATGATTCAATACATACAAAATAATATTGCATGTAGCAACAATTTTTGATGAAAACGTTTGACTGAATAATTGTGATAGAGACCAAAAGGTGCTTCATAATGCAAAATACAAATATAATAACACAGCCCAACAAATGTAAACCTTTTTCTGATAAGATTGCTCACAAAGGCTATATTTATAATCACATCCTTTAAATATTTATCTTTTATATGCAGTCATTCTTTACTGTGGAATATAATTTCTTTTACAGAGAGACTTTTTACATCTGCTCTTTCAGAACAGTATATCCTTGTGAATTAATTTGCTTTATTTATACTTACTGAAAGCAATTGCAGCTTTAGATGCCACATTTACATAAGAAAATAACAGACTGAAGTTCACTTGTAAACCGATACTTTGCAATCACCTCGCACATGCAAATCTAACGTGTGTACAATGTCATCCAAGTGCTGGAAATGCCCCTAATATCTTAAGCCCAGAGTTTCTGTCCCATAACTATTTTAAAAATTGCTACCACATGGCTCTGGTAACAATGTAATGATGGCTAAAATGTGATACTATGAAGGAGCTACTACATTAAAGGGACTTGGAATAACACTAGGAATATAATATACTTGTGTATATATTTACTTTTATGTACCATATTTTACCGAGCTCTGTTTTTTTCTGCCTTAAATCATACAATTTGTACCTTACAAACTGTGAAGTGCATTGTTTCCAATGAGCCAATCAGTGACCTCTCACAAGCAGCATGTTGCTGAATGTTGCCACTGATTGGTTACTATGAGACACTGCACTCCCAGTACTTAAAATGTACACTGTCCCCATGAGCTGCAGAGGGGAGAAATCAATGAAACACTATTTATAAGTTTTTGACAGAACAAAAACAGAGCTTTTAAGCGCTTCTTAATAAAATAAAGTTCACAAACATAAAGAGATGCATAGGTATATTATATTCCTAGTGAAATCCAGAAACGTTCCATGTCCCTTTAATTGTGCCAGATTTTATTGCTCAAATCTGACACAATTAATGTACAACTAGCACCTACCGCTACCCTTTTGAGCCAGAGTATACCCCAGGATCAATAACCGTAACTTATATGAGCACAGGTTTCATTAAAATGACACCCTAATCTGATCCACTGACATTGTAATCAGAATATGGAAAATAGAGCCGTATGTTTGGTTAAAGTCTATCCAATCTGAATGCACAGATTTCAATCCATATATACAGATTGGTTAGACTTTTAACCAATCAGAAATGGGACAGGAATAATTCAAATATTCAATTCTGTTTGGCTGGAATATGATTGACACGTATTTGAACCAATTGCAAGGGGTTACTTTTAGGTGCCATAGGGGTCCATGGTTATACTTTTGATTACCATGGGGGACAACAGGGACCACTATGGTAATGGATTCATTTTAGGTACCATGGAAGTCTCTATGGACCCTCTTTGTTATGGTTTTAAGGGTCGGTGGAAGGGGACCCGATGCCACCCAGGTATAAAGGGGGATCCCAGGGAATATCCGGGCTCATAGGTAAGGGATATATATATATATATATATATATATATATATATAAAGGATGTTAGGGCTAGGGTAGTGTGTTCACGTTAGTGAGTAATGCTCCATTGTGATGGGGACTACTGAGAATCAGACTTGAAGTCTCCTGCAAGGCTGCAGCCGACATTATAGCTAGAAAGCTCCGGCAACACCCACTGGTTAGTGTGTGCACATTTTAGGGGATTACTTTTTTGTTAGAGCCATGGAATAGCTCAAACCTATGTGATTTCTTACAGGAGCCATGGCATAGAGCCCTTTTTCTGCAATGTAACCTACCACGTGAGGACTTAGGTCAGCAGAAACCAAAATGGTACATTTCTCTGTGGCACATAAAATAAAAAAGTTGTTTTATTTTTGTACTTTATTTTTGTTCTTGTCTGTCCTCTGTATCTTATGCAGCTTATGAATACACATAAGTGTTTCAAATTAGCATGTGACGTCTCTCAAACAGTATGTTACAGTATGTTACAGTGCAATCCATGTACTGTCTTCATGAGCGGCTGAGGGGAGAACCCAGTTAGAATCTATTTGTAAGACTGTAGGCAGAAAAAAACAGAGCCTTTAAGCACTTCTTAATAAAATAAAATACAAAGACATAGACAAAGACAAAACCTTGGAAATTTCTCATGAATTCAACAGACATGTTTGCGTAACAGGAGGATCTATACACATTTTAACAGTTTTACACAGTGATTACTTATGTTGCTGTTTGGTGTTGCTATATATATATATATATATATATATATATATATATATATATATATATATTACATTGAAATCACCACATTATCATGAGTCTCTAATTAAAGTGCTCTCAAGTAAAGATTAAATATTGCAGCTCCAAACAGAGCTAATATAAGCAATATGGGACAGTAGAAGAAAATCCAATTGTGAACAGACTGTGTTTAGGTTTTAGTGACCCACTAATTAGTAATCGCTTTACATCCGATTACAGAAGAATTACTGAAAGGACAGATAAAGGACAATAATACATTAGCTAAAACAATTACTTACTAAAAACACCTATTTTACAGAGTACATTACGCTAGATATTCTCTCTTTTTCTCTAAGAAATATATTATTAGCATTATTTGATATTCCAGTTTTTTTCCCTCATTACAGTTTTTACCCTCATTTCACTTGTGCGAAAGGCTCCTAACAAATGAAGCAGACTCCCATGTTTAATATATTTTGTCAACCTGATACAAAGACTTTTACAGAGTTTATCCCTGATAACGCACAAAGCAGATACAATCATGCTTTCTGACCAATGAATGACATCATTTATTAGCTGACAGCTATGTTCATATCAGGGGTATTTAGTTGTAAGAACAACATATGGGCAGAACAGGTTAAGAACAAGGCTAAGAGAACACTCCAGGACACCAGTTAAGTTGATTAGGTGAGAAGGTTTGTATATTGTAAAACTCAATGAAAAGCGGGCAAGAAAAAACGCAGTTATTCCATTGAATTCACTAAGGCATAGCATGGGCTGAAAAAGGTTATAAAGTGCTGAGATGGCCGGTACCAATATATGAAATAGTCATTGTGGCCATCAGGAAAGCACCTTATAGCCCCTGCAATGCTTAGTAAGTCTAGCAGACTGCTAGCATTGGCAGCAGTATAAGATGTTCTGTAAAGACACGTTCTTAAAGGAACTCTGTCACCCTAAAATCAGCCTATATTGTACCAGCCATTTTATATATTTGTAGTTCGAGTGTTTGATAAGTGTGGGTGAGGGGATCTTACTGCATGTTGGCAACCATAAAGACAAACACTAAGGGCTCTACTCTATTGCCCAGATCATGTTACACGTACTTCTCAGTAAAGTTGCCACATATTCTATTAGCTACTCGTATTCTGTTTGCGAATTACCCGCCCACGATCACTACTGACAAGCCACAGACGCCACTCCATTGATTTTTGGAAATCTCAAACATTACAAGTGCAACATACTTAAGATACACAAAATCCATATTCTATAGGAACTTTACATCTAGCTCGCAGATGAACTCAGACACACAACTAGAAAATGTATCACATTTCTGAAACAAATTTACAAGTAGTAAAAGGGTTTAAACACCAGTTCTGATAGCTGTAGCAGCAATTAAACACAATTACTGTACTTTAAAGAAATGGGTAACAATGGAAATACAATAGAATTAATTGCACAACAGTCTTATGGCCACAAATATGTAATTAAAAAATATTTGTAACTGTTATTTCTGTGTAATATCGATCATGTGGATTTCATGATATATCTTAACCCCTAGAATACCACGGACTAAAACAGATGCTCTAAAGCATTGTCTAGAGTGCTGGACCAATGGGCAAATATAACTTATTGGCTCTCATTAATGCTTATTGTCCAATTGCAGGTTAGGACTATATTCTATTATTTTCTGACATCTTGATGATGTTCTCATTTTCTACTGGTTGTGTCTAAGATGTAAATTATGGGCTTGGTATAAAATTGCCAGCTTATACAATCACACCCCCTGAAATCTTACTTATGAAGGCAGGGATTATGTAAGGAGGCTGAGAGACTTGCGGGTTAGAGATAATAAAACACATCTAGAAGTTTAGAAAAAAAGCCCTCTCAGCTAAATTCATGGTTTAAAGTTAGCTGCGTTGCTCTAATAGAATAGGGCTCTATGTAACTCATTGGTAGTAAAATGCATAGGCTGTTTTTATTGATGTTTAGGATGAAAAAAATATATTATTTATAGCGTCTATCACTTCAGTGGCCACTGAAAAGTATATTTTTACATGATTCCATATATTTGTACATGTTTAGTCAAGAAACCAAAGGTGATCTGCATTCATGTTTTAATGCAAATAGATTTATTCAAATAATAACTTAAGATTGTGAAAAAGTGACACAGAGGAGGCTCCAAACATGGTATAATGTAAAACTATATATATATTTACAAGTATGTCCTCAAATGTATGTTATTAAAAATGCATTTTCCTACAGTAATCTAACATTGAAGTCTACAATATTTGTCTAACAGTCAGCCTTCTGGATTCATCCACAAGTCACGATTGTAATATTTTCTTCATGAGCAGTTATTTTCTTAATTACTTGATTAGCCCCTGAGGTATTGCTTTTATTGTCTGACTGCACAGAGAAAGATTAGGTATGCTCAAACCCAGGTAACTGCAATAGAAACATCCCCTTAGGGGATAATCAAAAATATAATATTTACTAGCGAATTGCCCGTCAAAAAATGACGGCAATGAAATTGTAAGGTAGCTAAATTAGTAAATGAATATAGTGTACCTATTTTGAAGCATTGTGATGAAGAGCTGGCAATCTGTGTTGATGTTGCTGCAGCATTAGTGGTGTGGAGCTGCTGTATAAGCATGCTGAATGTGTGCAGTGTAACACTGTGCGTGCGCGAGACCAAACCATTAGCGTAGTCGTGTACTTCCGCATTGGTGTAAAATGGCGAGTAATGTGTGGTATAGGTCTGTATCGGAATATCCGTAGGTGTTTTGTGGTGTTTTGCGAGTTTCTTGTGGTGTTTTGCGAGTTTAGAGTGCTGTAGCCTCGTTTTCGTTTTGTTCGGCGGCCATTTTTTCTCTCGCTTCGTTTTTTTTTTAGTCTCTAAAGTGTTTTATTTCGAGTAAAATCGAGGTGTAAGTTGCATTTTTGAGGTCCTGGGTGCTCCCTCTTGGTGTAGGTAAGTTTTTTATGTATGTGCTGTGTGTATGTATTGTGTTTTAAATGTTTGTATGTCGGCGTGTTGCGTCCGATGTTTGCGAGGTCGTAATGTGTGGTAACGTGTTTCGTACGTTGTTTGCGTGCCTCGTAAAATTTAGCGAGTGTCGTAATTTGTGTGTCGTGTTTTTTGAGTAGCGACGTGAATTTTGCGAGGGTTTCAGGCCCTTGCCCAGTGAGCTCGCCAGCAACTAAGGCCCTCGCTTCGCGAGGGGCCTCAGTTGCTGACATGGAGCGCCTTCGGCGCTCCATGCCAGCAACTGAGACCCGTGCCCAGTGACCTCGCCAGCAACTGAGGCCCTCGCTTCGCGAGGGGCCTCAGTTGCTGGCATGGAGCGCCTTCGGCGCTCCATGCCAGCAACTGAGACCCGTGCCCAGTGACCTCGCCAGCAACTGAGGCCCTCGCTTCGCGAGGGGCCTCAGTTGCTGGCATGGAGCGCCTTCGGCGCTCCATGCCAGCAACTGAGGCCCTTGCCCAGTGACCTCGCTACGCGAGGGCCGCGGCTCGCTGCGCGAGCCGCGGCCCTCGCGAAGGCGCTCCATGCCAGCAACTGAGACCCGTGCCCAGTGACCTCGCCAGCAACTGAGGCCCTCGCTTCGCGAGGGGCCTCAGTTGCTGGCATGGAGCGCCTTCGGCGCTCCATGCCAGCAACTGAGGCCCTTGCCCAGTGACCTCGCTACGCGAGGGCCGCGGCTCGCTGCGCGAGCCGCGGCCCTCGCTTCGCGAGGGCCGCGGGCTCGCTACGCGAGCCCGCAAGCGTGAGCAACGACTCGTACGCTCACAACTATATATGTGATGGGTAGATAAGAAACGCTGATTTACAATTAAATATTGCAAACTACTGTGTGATTTTTTTTATGGCATGCAATTACCGTAATAATAAACCCTGTGTTAATTATAGTTTTTAAATGATACCACTGTATCACTTTAAATAACATGTTGGAAGAATGTCTCACTCATCCCACCCCAAGAGAGTTAGAAGCCAATACACACCTATTCTAAAAAAAACAAAAAACAACACAAATATTTTTGGCAGCAATTAAAAAAAAAGGACTATTGGTCTTCAGGTTCCTTGAATGTGAAGTACTCCCCCTCCAATACATTCTTTACATCTGTTACAAATAAACAGCACCTCTATTGTTGGTATTGCTTATGCAGATGACCCCCTTAGGACTTTGTCTCCCTAAATGTTATAGGGGACTCCAGACGTGGACTCCTTGCTCAAATAAGGACAACATGTATGTCTGGGATTTGTTGTTACTCCTGATCAGGGTAAAATTGCCTGGTATTTGGGGGCTGGATCACTTTTTGGAGTGAGACTAATATACTACAGGCTATTTCTCCCTGTGAAGGGCACAAGTGAGCTAAAAGAGGCTGCTCTCAGAGTGGGTGACCATATCCATAGAACTACTTATTACGGATAGTTTGTTCTCTGCCTGAGCACCTCTACTGTTGGTATTGTTTAAATAAATATATTTGCCTTAAAAAAATATGTATGTACCTTACCTGTTGAAACAATATAGACGTTCAGTGGCCCATTAAAAATACATTTTATTGTATTGTTGTTCCAAAATGTGTACAATGATTAAATACATTTTGTTTTTATTATTATGACAATCTACATTTTTTTTCAAGTTATTTTTTACTTTGACAAGAACATAACACTAATCATATAAGATGAGCTATTATTAGAAACATACCCAAGCTCATATTAAAGCAATTGATGTTATTATATATATTATATTAGTCTAATTTCATTAAGAAGCTTCATATTTAGCACCAAGTGTCCTTCTGCTTTTCAGTCCGATCAGATAATACTACCAAACCAACTTGATACTTAGTCTACATTATAGTACAAGTATGTGAGAGGAATTGATGACATTACCAGGTTGGGCCTAAGAGGACAGGAGCCAAATGAAACATCAGCTCCAGTGCTATCAATTTCACTTGTCACACTGCAAAGCTAAATGATATTTGGTGATAAGTGCAAGTAAAAACGTAATGAATGCTTAGACTGGAGAACGCAGGAGATAAAAAGTATTAGGGTTCTTAATTGTGTTAAATGCATTTAAAGGTATATGGAGGAGTCCTTGTTTGTACCTTTATCTAATCTAACACATATATCAGAAACACACATTACATTGAGTCATTCTATACACAAACAGACTTATTTTATTTGTAAAAATTGGTTTTCATACCCCAGTGCTGTTTAGATAGGTAGCTTGTACTAACCAATAGAAGCGCTGCATTCAAGTATCTTTTTTATCCCTATACTAATTAACCTTAACAAGCACAGAAATCCAGAGTGGCGCTGCTTCCTTACTTCCTTATGGTGGGAACAAAAGACTACACATCCCATGAAGCTTTGCTGCAAAGACCGAATCCGCAGGCACTGCAACAAAGTTATAGCAATCTCTGATTGCCCCCAACAAATTATGAATTTTATGCTCATTTAACTTGGATTTTCAAGGGCAAACTGCCAAAAAAATTAAGAAATTTGCAAACATTAGGGTAAGTTTATTAATATTTATTTTGGTATTTTTTTGCATAAACATGTTCTCTTCTATCACATGCATTCATAATCCATGAAAGCTCTATATACCTTTTACTTATAGGTGGCTGTTGTAAAATTGAGCATCTATACCTGTTATGAGATCCATTGTGCCTGGCTCTATTGTAGTATCCATAATCTACAGTACTGCAATCTACTCCTACATAATGGCCAGGACTGAGCGAAGTACAAGTAAATGCTTTAGATTTTAAGTTTGTGAGTTTTCTCGTAAGGTGCTTTATTGAAAGCACTATGCACACTAGATTTTCAGCTCAAAGATAGGGGCCTCTATCCTTTGCAATATGTTTATTTGCCTTGAATGTAATCCCTGTATAGTACTACAAAATATGTTGGTGATTTACAAATAAATAATAATAATAATAACAATAATAATAATAATAATAATAAAAGTCCCAGCTGATGGCCTGTTTTACACAGGATTTTAAGTCTATTTGTATATTAAATCGGGCATGAATCAGGAATACCAGAAGGTGAATAGGGAGCTCCCAAAGAGGTTGGGAGGTGGAGCACGCACCTCTTTCTGTCTCTGCACTGCATATGAAACTACGCTCTTCTCTTTGTTCTCAGCAATACAGGTTGTTGCTAACCCTTTTAAGGGCTTGCATAGTGAGCCCCCCGCAACTTAGGCCCTCTCAAAGCGAGGGCCGCAGATGCTGGCAAGGAGCGGCAAAGGCACTCCTTGCACTGGTGGAGATGAGCGCCATAGGCGCTCATCCCTACGGCTGCCTACGACTTTCGGACAGCAAATGCGGACCCCCACAAAGCAAGGGGTTGCATTTGCGGTGGAGCGGGACTTTGAAAAACAAAACAAAACACACAATGACTAAATACGGACTTACACAAAAAAAATACGAGCCAAGGGACTTAGAAAAAAAAATTGCAACCCGCAGGACTTAGAAAACATTCATTACGGACTCGCAAGAATACGACCTTAACGGACAACCCCTGCACAGTGGAAAACATAAAAAAAACAAAATACACACAAAAATAAAATAAAAACCTTACCCACAGCAAGGGGGGACACCGAGGACATTTGGAAGATAGGTTAAACCTAGATTTCAGTCAAATTTACAAAGTTTAGACACTCGAAAATCCCCTAAGCGACAGAAAAAATGGCAGCCGAGAAAACGAGGCTACATGACCCCTAAAGCCGCAAAACACTGCCAAGCACATACGACTTTTACAAAAACCTGTACGAGGTACGACATACACCATTAGCAATGACGCTAAATCATACAAACCCGCCTACCACATACACATTCGCCGCCATTTTACAACCCTCACTTACAGAATACGGAAGTACCCAGCTACATGCAGCCAATTTACACTACACACTGCACATATTGCTGACACTTACACCTCAGCTCAGCAACAGTGTAAATCTACAGTGTATGGTGCAGGAACATCAAAACAGATTGTTAGCTCTTCAGCACATTCCTTGCTGCATATAGTAATTTATGATTTCATTAATTAATTCCTTACCATCAAAAAAATAAAAAATATACACAAAACAAAACACAGTATCGCAAAAAAAACACAAAGACCTTCAACGCGAGCCTCACAAGGAGCGCCAATTGTCCTCATAGGACACAAAGTACACCAGGGGAGAGCCTTGCAATACGCGCCAAAAGAAGATCAACCACAGACCTTACAATAAGCACAAAAGCGCCTATGATGACAAAAAATACACCAACCCAGAGGCTCACAATGAGAGCCAAAGGAGCTCATTGCGAGCCACGCAATGAGGGACAAAGGCACTCAGCGAGCCGCTCGCAATGATCGCCGAAGGATCTAAGACCACCAAAACACTTACTCTCTGTGGCAAACAACATTACCTGCCTTACAATTGTATTGCCGTAATTTTTTGACGGGCAAGTCGCTAGTCACATATATGGTTCTCAGCAGTGCGGGCTTACCAAAATCTGTTGCTTATGCAACGGGGTAACTGCGGGCTCGCTTTGCGGCCCTCGCAAAGCAAGGGCTGCAGTTGTGGACCTCGCAAAGCATGAAGTTCACAAGAGCTTCACAGGTTGCCACTGGAGTCCTCTTCCACTCCTCCATAATGACATCACGGAGCTGGTGGATGTTAGAGACCTTGCATTCCCCCACCTTGGATCTGAGGATGCCCCACAAATGCTCAATAGGGTTTAGGTCTGGAAACACGCTTGGCCAGTCCATCACCTTTATCTTCAGCTTCTGAGAGGCCCGCGATGAGTGCCTTTAGCAGTAAAGCGGGGGAGAGGGGGGGGGGGGGGGGGAGGCTCTCAATAAGCACCAAAGGCGCTCATCCCAGGGCCAGCAAGTTAGAGGGGGGGTGAACCTCATTGCGAGGTTAAGTTATAAGGGGGGGGGGGGTGAGAGGCCTTTGGTGTTAATTGCAAGGCCGTGATGAGCCAGTAAAATGGGGGGGTGGGGGAGGATCGCAATGAGCAACAAAGGCGTTCATCGCGAGGCCCGCAAGTGAGGGGGGGGGGGGGGGGCTTCAAGTAGCTAGTAATAATAATAATAATAATAATAATAATAAAGACAATTATATTGGTTCATATGTGGTATTAATAATACAATGTAATACTATAATTATACCTCTGTACTGTAATAATAAGTTCTACTATTGTGCTCTTTCTTTTAATTCAAGCAAACAAAACATTAAAACAAAGAGGCACAGAGGAGGGGGCAGAGATAAACGGTGGGAGACACACAGGACGGGGGGGGGAGAGATATGGGGGAAAGAGATACAGGGGAAGGGGAAAGAAACAGGGGAGGGAGGAGGGGGGAAAGAGAAGGGGGGGGGGGGAACAGACACAGGGTAGGGAATAGGGGGAAAGACACAGTGGCAGTCACACCGGAGAGGGGGGAAGAGACATTGGAGAAAGAGGAACAGGGGAGGGGGGGAGAGATACAGGGAAGAGAGTGGGGGAAGAGATACAAGGGAGGGAAGAGGGGGGTAAAACACAGGTGAGAGGGCAGAGACACAGGGGCGAGCCACACGGGAGAGGGGGAATAGACATGGGGGAAAGAGACACAGGGAAGGGGGGAAGAGATAAAGGGAAGGGAGTGGGGGAAGAGAAACAGGGGAGGGAGAAGGGGCAAAAAAGAGACCCAGGGGAGGGGGGGAGACACTGGGGAGGGGCAGAAGACACTGGAGGGAGGAGGGGGGAAAAGACATGGGATCTGGGAGACACAGGCTAGGGGAAAAATAGACAAGGGGGAAAGAGACACAGGGGAAGGGGAGGGGGAAGAGATACAGGAGAGGGAGGGAAGAGACACAGGGGAGGGAGATGGAGGGAAGAGACAACAGAGAGGGAGAGGGGAAATAAAGAGAAACAGGGGGGAAAGAGACAGGGGAGGATGAGGGGGAGGGAAGAGACACAGGGGCGAGAAAGGGGGGGAAGAGATACAGGGGAAGCGGGGTGGGAAAAAAATATATATATATATTTATATATATATATATATATATATTTATTTATTTTTTATATATATATATATATATATATATATCCTGTCATTTATGAAGGGCAAACGACTAGTATATATATATATATATATATATATATATATATATATATATATTAGGAAATTGTCAAAAATGACTGGAGTAAAATAGTAAGGCTAGAAATGCTGTTTGCCACACAATGCGAGGCTATGGACCCTCTGAGCACCTTAGGCACTCATCGCGTGGCTCGCAGTGAGCATCTTTGGCGCTCATTGCAGTCCTCTCCCCCTGTGTAGTTTTTAAGGCTTGCGCTTGAGTGTTACTGCCTTGTGTTAAATGGCTTGGATTAAGTGTTTTCGGCTTTAGTTCAGTGTTACTGCTTAGGGCTATTTTTTACGTCCTTTGGACTAGTTTTACGTCCTTGGGCCTCAGTTTTGTTGTTTTCGGCAGCTTATGCGGTTTCCGATCGTGAAAAAACAGCAAATATGCATCAAATTAACTTGCAACCAGACTCACAGGCTCCCTGCCTCTCTCACTGTGGTGTGTGTGTGTTAAATTGAGGCATATTTTTTGTTTTTTTTCATGTCTTTCATTTCCGTGGTTCAGCCATTAAAGTCGTAATTTTGTGAGGCGCACAGTGCATGTACGGGTTTCGGTCGTTAGTCGTATGGGTCTTAATTCCCTTGTGCCTCAACTGCTTGCCTTGCATTGCGAGGCTCGCAGTTGCGGCTAAGTCCCACGGGCCTCCCGATGAGCGCCTGCAGCACTCATCGCAAGCCCTACAATGAGTACCTTCGGCGCTCATTGCAGGCTAAGTCCTGCATGCCTAAACTGCTAAAATTGCAGTTGCGGCCCAATGGGTTGCAAACCGGGACCAACATTGTAAGCGTGCCAGACACTGACAACTATTATAGTGATTACATACAGATAGATATAGGTGTGGACAAAAGTGTTTAAAACTTGGGAGCAAGGAAGTTTTGTTTAGAAGCCAAGAAGTTTTCTAGGAGCCCGATTCATATATAAGTTTTAGTGTGATCGATAGATAGATAGATAGAGACAGTCAGATAAATAGATAGATAGATAGATAGATAGACAGATAGAGACAGTCAGATAAATAGATAGATAGATAGATAGAGACAGTCAGATAAATAGATAGATAGATAGATAGATAGATAGATAGATAGATAGATAGATAGAGACAGTCAGATAAATAGATAGACAGTCAGACAGATAGATACCACACCAGTTTTCACTCCCAAATCATTTTGGGGGAATAATGAATCTGTTGAGACTCTTCCACTCTAACTCCTAATTTTCTAACAATATAGTGATGTTTTAAAATATATATAAGTGTATGAACTCATAATAAATATAGAGAGAAATATAATGGTGACATTATACATACTCAGGCACTCCACTTTGTATTAAGTAGTTATTGTTGCTAGTAACACAAATATACATTTATATACATACACACTTGGTAAGATGTAGTCATGTTTGCTAGTAACACATACAGTGCCTTGCAAAAGTATTCACCCCCCTTTTGCAAGGAGGAATGGGTAAAAATCCCAGTGGTAAAATGTGGCCAGCTCATAGAGACTTATCCAAAGCGACTTGGAGCTGTGATTGCCGCAAAAGGTGGCTCTACAAAGTATTGACTTTAGGGGGTGAATAGTTATGCACATTGACATTTTCTGTTATTTTGTCCTATTTGTTGTTTGCTTCACAATAAAATAATAAAAAAAAGCATCTTCAAAGTTGTGGACATGTTCTGTAAATTAAATGATGCAAATCTTCAAACAATCCATGTTAATTCCAGGCTGTGAGGCAACAAGACACCAAAACTGCCAAGGGGGTGAATACTTTTGCAAGGCACTGTATTTACATTTATATACATACACACTTTGTATGAAGTAGTTATGGTTGCTAGTAACACATACATTTATATACATACACACTTGGTATTAATCCCTACATACATTTATATACATACACACTTGGTATTATTCCCATGTATTATTAGTGCTGCACCTGTATCACTACTGTAGTTACATTGTATAGTCCACGTTGTACACACACTTTGATCAGGTAGTCCCGCTCTCTATGGTCATACAGTACATATATATACACACACTCACCCGTGCCCGATGTTCCCCTCTCCTCCGGTCTCTGATCTTGGGGTTCAATCGTTCTTTAACCTTCCAAAGCCACGTGATTCGCTCCTCGGCTCCCCGAGTCTCTTCAGTGTGTGACTCGTCTCCCTGGCAACAGCAGCCACTGCCGGGAGGGAGAGGTGGAGCTGGCTGCCCATTGGATAACCTCATGGAGAAGCAGCAGGTGGAGGGGCAGGTTCAAGCAGTCTATCTGACAGCTCTGTCTCCATGGAGATGGATGCGGAGGGCGGGGTATTACATGATTAGCTTAGAGCTGTGACTGAATGACTGGGCGGGGATAAGAGCCCATGTCAGTTTCAGAATCACAGGAGAGAGGGGCGAAGTTTTAAGTGAGTGGCAGCTCATCTAACCCACAAAAAGTTGAAGGTGGGACTAGGAGTTTGTGATGTATTAGGTCCATTTTATTCATATTGTTTGGGTTCCATGTTAAGTCGCACCAAGTAGCAGTTTATGCCACATAGCCTTTAACTAACAATTTACATACAGGGAGATGAGAACAGCAAAACTTGTCACACCTTTTACTGCTCCCCAAAACGATGTATTTTATTAAAATATGTTTTTACTTATATCATTTTTATTGAAATATAAAGAAAATGCACAAAATCGAACTATACATTGCACATTTGTTACAACTCATTGCGGGGCTAGCACTGGGCGCCGAAAGTTACGAGTTGCGCATAGCGAGGCTCGCAATGAGTTCCTTCGGCTCGCAAGGGAGAGGGGAGGAAGGGAGAAGAGTTAGGAAGGATACAGGGTGGGAGAGAGAGAGTTTGTGTGCTGGGGCGCACAAAGAGACACAGGGGAGGGGGGTATGAAATGTGGACGCTCTCCATAATGCAGACTGGGATGCGTTTTCTCTTTCTCTATTTTTAGTTTCAGCCTAATTTTAGAGTCCATATGTCCCAGCAGGATGCCCATCACTAATATAGTTGTCCTACTGCGAGTGTGTGCTACACTCAAGTTTGCGGGTTGCGCATGTGCATAGGGCATGCAAAGGCCCGCAATGTGTGTGGGCCTCACAATGGTCGTCGAAGGCGCTCATTGCGGGGTTTGCACTGGGCGCCGAAAGTTACGAGATGCGCATAACGCATGGCAGGGCTCTCAATGAGCTCCTTTGGCTCGCAAGGAAGAGGGAAGGAGGGGAGAAGAGGTAAAGAGGACACAGGGTGGGAGAGATTGCGTTTGCGTGCTGGGGGGCGCAAAGAGACATGGGAGGGAGAGGGGAGAGAGACACAGGAAAGAGAGAGGGGGGAAGAGACACAGGGAAGGGATGGGGGAGACAAAGGGGAGGGAGAGAAGGAAGAGACAATGGGGAGGAAGAAGGGGCAAAGAGATACAGGGGAGAGAGAGGGGGTAAGACACACAGGGAAGGGAGCGAGGGAAAGGGAGAGGGGGAAGAAACAAAGGGGAGGGAGAGCAGGGAAGAGACACAGGGAAGGGGGAGAAGAGACACAGGGGAGGGAGAGGGTGAGGGAAAAGACACAGGGGAGTGAGAGGGGGGAAGAGAAACAAGGGAGGGGGAGAATAGACACAGGGGAGGGGGGAAAGACACATGGAGTGACACAGATGAGGGCGGGGGGAAAGAGACACGGGAAAGGGACACAGGGGAGGGAGAGTGGCAGAGGGCGGAAGAGACACACGGGAAGGGAGAGGAGGAAAGAGACACAGGGGAGGGGGAAGAGATATGAAAGAGGGGGTGAAGAGACACGGGGGAGGGGGAAGAGACACAGGGGAGGGAAAGGGGGAAGAGACACAGGGTTGGGGAGAGACCCAGGGGAGGGAGAGGAAGAGGGAAGAGACACATGGGAGGGAGAGGGGGGAAGAGAAACAAGGGGGGGAGAAGAGACACAGGCGAGAGACACAGGGGAGGAAGAGGGGAAAGAGACTCAGGGGGAAGGGACACTGGGGAGGGAGAGTGGGAGAGGGGGGAAGACACACAGGGGAGGGAGAGGGGGAAAGAGACACAGGGGAGGGAGAAGGGGAAGAGACACAGGGGAGGGAGAAGGGAAAGAGACACAGGGGAGGGAGAGGGGGAAGAGACACCGGGGAGGGAGAAGGGAAAGAGACACAGGGGAGGGAGAGGGGGAAGAGACACAGGGTTGGGGAGAGACCCAGGGGAGGGAGAGGAAGAGGGAAAATACACGTGGGAGGGAGAGGGTGGAAAGAGAAACAAGGGGGGGAGACACAGGGGAGGGGGAAAGACACAGGGTAGAGACACAGGGGAGGCAGAGGGGAAAGAGACTCAGTGGGAAGGGATACTGGGGAGGGAGAGTGGGAGAGGGGGGAAGAGACACAGGGGAGGGAGAGGGGGAAAGAGACACAGGGGAGAGAGAAGAGACACGAAAGGGGGTGAAGAGACACAGGGGTGAGGGAAGAGACACAGGGGAGGGAGAAGGGGAAGAGACACAGTGGAGGGAGAGGGGGGAGAGACACAGGGTTGGGGAGAGACACAGGGGAGGGAGAGGAAGAGGGAAGAGACACATGGGAAGGAGAGGGGGAAAGAGAAACAAGGGGGGGAGAAGAGACACAGGGGAGAGAGACAGGGGAGAAAGAGGGGAAAGAGACACAGGGGGAAGGGACACTGTGGAGGGAGAGTGGGAGAGGGGGGAAGAGACACAGGGGAGGGAGAGGGGGAAAGAGACACGAAAGAGGGGGTGAAGAGACACGGGGGAGGGGGAAGAGACATGGGGGAGGGAGAAGGGGAAGAGACACAGGGAAGGGAGAGGAGGAGGGAAGAGACACATGGGAGGAAGAGGGGGGAAAGAGACGTGGTGGTGGGGGGGGAGACACAGGGAAGGGAGATATCTGCTACTGTGGTTATATTTTTCTGATATAGCAACGATAAAGAGATTTTATCACTTGTGGGTTCCTTATGGGGTAGCCATAGTGGAGTGAGACAAGATAATTCTTTTATTGATTTGATTGTACAAAATAAGTGAGTGTGAAATGGTTTGAGGAAGAATTTTCATATTCATTTTGGGAATTTATTATTTACTATATATATCTATATATACGTACACACACACATATAGACACACACACACACACATATATATATATATATATATACACAGACACACAATTTAACTTATTTACATTGCATCCTACTTATAGCTTCATGGAATAACATAGGAATCAACTAAGGTATATGGCATAGCATAGGATTTCTAATCAGAAATATTCTTGAAACTCACTATTTGTATCGCATCCTACTTATAGGTGCATGGAATAGCATAGGAATCAACTAAGGTGTATGAAATAGCGGAGGATTTCTAATTAGAAATATTGTAGAAACTCACCTATTTGTAGTACATCCTACTTATAGGTGCTTGGAATAACATAGGAATCAACTAAGGTGTATAGAATAACATAGGATTTCTAATCAGAAATATTGTTGAAACTCACCTATTTGTAGTGCACCCTACTTATGCCTACATGGAATGACATAAGAATCAACTAGAGTATATTTCTGCAGAAATCAATTGCCACAGTCTGCAGTTTTCCACTGGTTTAGTGCAGGTCAGTGTGTAGAGGGGCTGCTTTTGGTGCTTCTAAAGAAAATGGCTGAGATACAGGCAGATCAGTAAGTACAGCCTCTATCCATTATCTCACTACTGTGGTAGGCAACCCCACCCCTGCATGAGCCCCCAGGCCTTCTGTTGCCCACCACTGATGCAGCGTGTATAATCTTTTAGATTTTTAGATTACAGGAGTGAGTTTTTGACTAATCTGTAAATAGAAGCCTTTGCAAGCTCACATTTTCCTGAAACAAAGCTCTGTGATTATGAGTATCGTATATACTCGAGTTTAAGCCGAGTTTTTCAGCCCTTTTTTTAAGGCTAAAAAGGGCCCCCCTCGGCTTATACTCGAGTCACTCCCCCCCCCCCCCCCCCCCATGTCTCTCTATCCCCCCCCTACCCCCCCTGTGTCTCTCTAACCCCCCCTGTGTCTCTCTAACCCCCCCGTGTCTCTCTACCCCCCCGTGTCTCTCTAACCCCCACGTATCTCCCCTCTAAATACCCCCCCTCCCCTCCCCTCACTTACCTGCTCCGGCCTCCGCTCCTTCCAGGACTTGATGTGGCTGGCGCGCATGTGACGTCACATGCACGCCACTTCATTAGCATATACCAGGTATTTTGAGGTAAAATAGGTGCCTCGCCTTATACTCGGGTCGGCTTATACTCGAGTATATACGGTAATTGATTTTGATACTTCCTTTTGCTTTTAAAATATTGACTATGAACTTCTAAGTTCACTACAGTATGTTCTGTTGTTACATATGTTTAAAAATTCTAAGTGAAGGTCATTGTTGTTTAGTCGTTCAGTCATGTACAACTCTCTCTGATGCTATGGACCGCAGCATGCCACGCTCATTTGTCAGCCACTTCCCTTCTGAGCTCCATCAAGCTTATGTTCATTGGTTCAATGACCTCATCTATCCATCTCCACCTCTGCCACCCCCTTCTTTGTGTGCCTTCAATCTTCCTCAGCATCAGAGTCTTCTGTAGTGAATCCTGTCTTCTCATGATATGACCAAAATGTTTGAGCTTTAGCCTCCTGATTAAACCGTCCAGTGAATAATTTGTCTTGATTTCCTGAAGGATTTATTGGAGCATTTTTGCAGTCCAAGGGTTTTCTCCAACACCTCAATTCAAAGGCACCAATTCTACTGTGCTCAGTCTTCTTTATGGTCCACTCTCACATCTGTATGTTATCACTGTGAATACAATAGTTTCAACTATGCAGACCTTTGTTGATAGTGTAATATCTTTACTTTTACGTGCTTGTCCAAGCTTGCAACAACTTTCCTCCCCAGGAGCAAATGTATTTTTATTTCATGGCTACAGTCACTATCTGAAGAGATCTTAGATCCTAGGAACATAAAACATGTCACTGCCTCCACTTCTTCCCCATCTATTTGCCAGGAACTGAGATTGTTTATTGCCATCAATTCTACTGTCCTCAGCCTTCTTTGTGGTCAAACTCTCTACCTGGCTTGCACATCTGGTAGTTCCCAATCCATATATTGTTGGAGCAGAGCTTGTAGGATCTTAAGCATTACCTTGCTGGCATGTGAAATGAGTGCAGTTGTTTGACAATTGAAGCACTCTTTGGAATGAGGATGCAGACTGGACTTTTCCAGGCTATTGGCCACTGTTGAGTTTTCCAAATTTTTGGGATAAGGTAAGCTACATTTCCACAGCGTCATCTTTTAGAATTGTGAATAGTTCAGCTAGAATTACATCAACTCCTGTATTTTTGTTATCAGCAAGGCATCCTGGGGCCTATCTCACTTTACTCTCCAAAAAGTAATCTCCGAGGCTGTTGGATGAGGGTGTTTACTATGACCAGAGAATTATCTTGACATAATTCTACTAATCTCTGACCTGCTTCATTTTATACTCTAAGGCCAAACTTGCCAGTTATTCCAGATACATTTTGGTTCCCTACTTTAGGATTATAATCTCCTATGATGAGAGTAACATCTTTTCAGGGTGTTATAGCTATGACATGTTGAAGAATTTAACAACTTCAGCCTCTTCAGCATCCATTGTTGGAGCATAGACTTGGATCACTGATGTTAAATGGCTTGCCTTTGATTAGAATTAAAATCATTCTGTAATTTATTTGGTTCTCAATTTCATCT
Organism: Discoglossus pictus; assembly: GCA_027410445.1. Taxonomy (NCBI): domain Eukaryota; kingdom Metazoa; phylum Chordata; class Amphibia; order Anura; family Alytidae; genus Discoglossus; species Discoglossus pictus. The sequence goes on along the minus strand of CM050166.1, from coordinate 172,618,780 downwards.
GGTGGATTCTTGACCACAGTAGCAGACCTGGTGGCTGTCTGATGTCAGATGTCCCATTTCAGTCAATTTGAGTTCACTAATTCCAACTATATCAATGTTTAACCTTGTCATCTCATGTCTGACCACATCCAGTTTGCCTTGGTTCACAGTTCTAACATTCTAGGTTCCTATGCTAAATTGTTCTTTGCAGCAGCAGACTTTCTTTTCCTTCCAGACATATCCTCAGCAGGGTGTCCGCTTGGTTCTGGGCCAACCACTTCATTAGATTTGGTGCTACTCGTACTCGCCCTCTGCTCTTCCTCAGGCATCTTCTGACCTGAGGGGCTCATCTTCCGATGCCATATTGTTATGTCTCTGGTTGTGCCCATCGATACAGTTTTCTTAGCAGAGATACAGGAATGGATTGCCCATCCCTTCTCCAGTGGGCCGCAATTTATCTGATTTCTCACCTATGACATGCCCATCTTGAGTGACCCTACATGATATATCTCACACTTCATTGAAGTACACAAGCCCCTTCACCACAACAAGTTAGTGATCCAGAAGAGGAAGTGAAGATACATTTTATTTAATACTAGCGACTTGCCCGTCAAAAATGCAGACGTCGTCCAACCTGCCACTTTCATGCCTTGTGTTGAGCACCTTGGCGTTCATCACAATGTCCACAATGAGCGCTTTTGGTGCTCATTGTGAACCTCTTCCCACTCTCTGACCCCTGTGTCTGTTTCCCCCATCTCCCTTCCATGTGTCTGTTTCACCCCCCCACCCTCCCTGGCCTTTTCCCCCCTTATATCCCTCCCCTGTGTCTCTTTTCCCCCTCTCACCCTGTATCTCTTTCCACCCTCTCACCCCTCTCCCTCGCCTGTGTCTTTCTCCTTTCTGTCTCTGCTTAACTCTTGCGTGCTGAGCGCCATTGTTTTTTCAAAGTTTTTTTGAAGTCTTTCGATTCTCATGAGCGACGTTGCTTGTATTTTCTGTATTGTGTGCCTGGCGTTTTTCGGTTAAGTGTTACAGGCTTCGGCCTCGTTTTGATCCTTTTTTAAAGCATTTACACTTTTACTGCTACCAGTTAAGCCCCAAATTAGCTTTCAACCTCACTCACAGGCTCTCTGCTGTGTGTGAGGTTTTTAAGTTATTTTTTAAATTATTTGCCATTTTTTGGTGGTCTTCCGAGTTACGTAGTTGCAAAAATATCGACCACTAAAGTTGTGGGCATCGCCATGTGCGTTTTCAATCCCTTTCCATCCTCCATCGGTGGAGCGTCCTTGGGCAAATTACAGCTCTAACGGGACAGATGACCCTTTGGCGCTCATTGCATCAAAGTCGAGAGTGCCTCACGATGAGCGCCTATACATAAGTGGAGGTCGCAAGTTAATTTGCTTTTCAATTGCCAACTTCTTGCGAACTCCGATCGAGTTACTGACTCCGAGCTGCGATTTATAGCGATTTTAAAAATTGCAAGTTAATGTCCTCCAAGCATTTGATCTTTCACTGTTGCAAGGCTAAAATCGCAAATCGCTGTTCAATTGTTCTGATTCCCCCTCGCTAACCACTCCGTCAATCCCGCAAATGGCAAATATCTAACCACAAGTTACTGGTACCAAGGAGCACTTTAAATGAAAAACAAAACAAAATAAATAAAAAAGCAGTACTGTACTTTTATGAAGAGTGAAAGTGATGTTATACTTTATTTCGATCAAGGCAATCAATGTGAAGTCCTATGGGCTTCAACCTCCACGCCCTTAGAACTTTGAAATCCAACCTCTATTTTTCAAAGTCTAATGGGCTTGGAGGTTGAAGCCCGTAGGACTTTGAAAAATGGAGGTTGGATTTCAAAGTCCTATGGCCTTCACTTATGAGTTACGGGCTTGGAGGTTGGACATGATCACAATCTCTGTTTCCATTGGCTGTTTCTGCATCGGGAGTTATGGGCTTGCTCCCCTAATATGTTCAAGCCCGGAAATGCTACATCCGACGGCATGGTGTTCCTATTTTCAGGACCGGCACCTAACTTGTGGGCCCGGCCAATTGAATCGGAGACCAAATGGAGCCCCAACTCAATCGCAGGCATTTGGCTTTCTGCGATCGAGTTGCGAGCCCCGAATTGAATGAGACTCATAATATGCAGTACTTTGAAAGGAGACTAATATAGCATGGAAATGATGAAGTGGGAGGTTTAACAGGATCAGTGGGATTCCTAGAGTACTGGAGTAGCTTTCAATTTTGGAGATTCATTGTCAGGGTTCACTGCCTAAATTCATTCTAATTACGACACCTACTCTTTAATTCGCTGCTTACACTCAAAATCAAAAAGTTTGTTTTACATTGTATAGTCCTCTTTAGACTGTGTTTCAAAGAATTGATCTGCCCTAAACTTCATTTAACATTCTAGGGTAGTTTCCAGTAAGAAGAATAGTAATGTATGCCATATATCCAGTAGGATTTGGAGTTGTTTGAAGATTGTTATTAATATATTATTAAATAAGCAAAAAGCTTTTATAAAATATTTGAAAATGCTTTTAAATACCATCATACAGACTGATGTAGTTTAAATAACAATTGGATACCATGTGGGTTTATCCACTTATACAATATCAACATAAATAGCTACATTTTCATTTTTACTCTTCCTTTACTTCCCACTTTTCTATAGCCAAGATATTTTGGGGGAGTTTAAGTTGTATGTACAGTCTTTTGCTCTCTTCATTTCATTTTATAGATTTCTGTATGTTACATGGGACAAGAATTGATTTTATAGAGTCTATTTGTTTTTCTTGAAATTACACATGGATTTAGCTACAGATCATTGCACACAATCAAAATATCAGCAAAAAATATTGATGTATGTGTATTCCATTTTTAAATAAAGTGTGCATGTTAATTTAATTTTAAGGTACTTATGTCAGAAAAGAACATTGCAAAATAGCAGAAGTCAATGGAAAAGTAATATATGTACCACCACTATGTTACACACAAGAAACTTATACATAATGACTCGTAGGCATCAAGTACATGGTAGATTATCTGTATAAGTAGTCATTTATAGAGTTTTATTGTCATGATTTACACAAGTTCTTAGGTTTGCTAACAAAAAGATCATATAGAGAGGTACAGCCATACCTCAAATTCTAACAAGATTTTGAGAGGTACAGAAACAAAAGGCTAGGAGCCAATTGCAGTTGGGCTCCAAGGACACATATATGATTAAAATAACTAAAGTATAAGGCATGCTTTTATGATTTGTCTCACCTCAGGGAGCTATAGGAGACTTTCAAGTTGTCTTCTTAACAGGACTGTAGAAAAATATATACTGCTTTGTTCCCCAAGTTGGAGTTAAGGCACCAAAGTAAGAGTTGAATTCATGGACTCTGGTGTGATTTTCATGGATATTCTAATCTGTCAAGGGGACTCCTAATGCAAAATAGCAGTAGTATACTACTGATGACATGTTCACAAAATATATAGGTGGAATCAGTGATGTTAGCAGGACTAATTGTTCATGCACTCCAAGCTTTATGATGGTCGAAGCCCCTTAGCAGAGCTGGCACTGCCACTGACAAGGCACAGAAATGAGGAGAAAAGCATTTCTGCTTGAGAACAGACAATTTAAAAAATAAGAAAATGGGTGAACATCTATTTAGTTCATTTTTTTTTTTTTCCATATTCCTTTTTATTGGTCCCTTAAAGAAAGGGAAAAAAATATATATATTCCACGGTATATTAGTAAGCCATGATACACAGATCAGGCAACATCATGCTATTTCACATCTTGTATAGGTGGACATTTTAATTTAACCAGTCCTGAGACCTCCTTAACACCTTTTTCCGTTTTCTAAACATTAAACATTTATAACTGTCGTTTTTTTTTTTTTTTTTAAACTGTTCAGTATCTATCACAGTAATCCTTAGCTCGCAGGCTAGGAATATGAGGCCTATGTTTCAATTGATAAATCAATGCCCAAACCCACCAGGCCTTCTCTGCTATGACCTCTCCTCCCCCTTTCCTCCTATACATGTACTAATTCTATCCTCCTGGAGCTAGGGCACCTTGTTGAAATTAACTAAACATATAACTGGGTGTAATATTGTCTAAAGTTAGGGGAATGTTATCCTTTTTATTTCTTTAGAGTAGGATACTCTATGTGGGGTCTAGGGTCTTCTTTAATGGGCTTCACAGGAAGCTCCTGTATTAAAGGCCTAAACTTATAGTAGCTTTAAACTTAATCCTTGTCTTTCTTGCCTTTTTCCCTCCCCTTTACAATTAATCAAATCCCCGTAAAAAACACAAAAACTTAACTCAGTTTGGTCATTTGAATCGATCTGAGTGGAGGGAAAGACCGAATTGCCCTTTTAACGTAGGCTTGTTATCTTACCTCCTTGCTGCGCCCAGGCTCCTCGCCGGCTCCCCCCGCCTCCTCATCACCGCCCCCTCCTCCTCCATCTCTTCTTGTTTCCTCTTTATCCTTGATTTTTTTGTTTTTGTTTTTTTTGTCTAGGTTTACCCAACCCTTTGTTATCTTAATTGATTCCCATGGGTTCCTCTCTATCCCTGTTTCTAATGTTAGGGCCCTTGTTAACAAGCCAGGGATCCCAAATGTCCCTATACTTCTGAATAGCATCTGCTAGTATATGAGTCATGTGTTCATTCACCGCTATATAATTTATTTTGTTCCTGATTGCCTGTAGTTCTAGTGTGGCTGACTTCCATTGCTTTGCAATGTGTGATTTAGTGGCTAAGTATATATATTGGAGAAGCTTGTTTTGAGCGTAGGATAACCCCAAATCTGGGATTCCTAATAAACAGGTTTCTATTGTGCCCCCTACTCGTGTTCCCAATGTTTCCGAGGCAAGATCTGACACCTCTTTCCACATCTGTGAAACTATGGGGCAGTCCCACCACATATGCTTAAAAGTTCCTAGAGTGAGGCACCCTCTGGTACACATTCTCTCCCCTGACTTGCTCCATTTTGTCAATCTCTCCGGGGTCAAGTATGTTCTATGCAAAACTTTAATAGCAGTTTCTAGGAGTGTTTGGTTTAGGGAGCCTTTGTATATGCTTTTCCATGCTTCCCCCCATCTCTCCTCATCCCATTGTTCGCCTAGATCCCTCTCCCACTCCTCCATATATCTGTCCCTTGTTCCCTCTGGTGGTTCATTATATATATCATAGATCCCCCCAATAATTCCCTTAGTTAAAGGGGCCCTCTGGCATATTGCCGATAACCAGGTTTTTTTGGGAGTCCCCCATGTTCTAGATATCTTGTTAACCAGGTGTTTGATTCTACAAAAGTTGAAATGTTGGCTAATGGGAATGTTATGGTGGTCTCTTAAAAATTCAAAAGTCAAAGGGGTCTCAGAGGCCAACCAAGCTCCCAGTCTATCCAGTTTCCTAGATTTCCACCACCAGTTAGCTTCTGAACCTAGTCCCTGCGGCATCCATGGGTGACAAAGGACCGATAGCATTGGGGAGGGATGTTTGAAAAGGGATGTATGCTTTAGTGCCCATTTCAAGCTTTGCACTGTAGTGGAGATAACCGGATGTCTAATCCCTCCTATTGTATCTGGAACTTTGTCTAGCCATACCAATGTATCCCAGGAGTAAGGGTGTAGTATTTGATCCTCCATAATCTTCCATAAAGGATGGTGTATCCCTGAGTGGCTTATAGGGATGAAAGCCAACTGCGCTGCTCTATAATATTTCTTTAAGTCTGGGCATGAGAGTCCGCCTTTATCCTTGTGTTTAAACATTATTTCCTTTTTAATTCTGGGGGGTTTACCCTTCCAAATGAAATGTGACACCTTTCTTTGGAATCCTTTCAGTTCGAGCTGAATGATGGGGACCGGCAAGGTCCTCAACAGGTACAAGAGCTTCGGAAGAATCGTCATTTTGAAGGCATTAATTCTGCCCAGCCAGGAAATAGGATATCTAGTCCATTTCAGCATATCCTCGCTTAGTTTTTTATAAATCGGGGGGTAATTAGCACTATATATGGAGTTTGTAGACGACGTTAATTTTATCCCAAGGTATTGGATGTAGGTTTTAGCCCATTGCAATTTGTACCTTTCCGTTATTATTTCCTTTGTTTTGGCCTCTACATTTAATGCTAATGCTTCTGTTTTCTCGACATTTACAAGTAAACCTGATCTCTGGCCAAATTCTGTTAGGGTGTCAAATAGTAGTGGGATTGATTTGCAAGGGTCTGTGATTGTGCATAACATGTCGTCCGCAAATAGGTTGATTTTAAAATGTTGCTGCCCTATTTTAAGCCCCTTAATTCCTGAGTTCGACCGGATCGCCTGAGCGAGAGGTTCTATCGCAATGGCGAACAGCAGTGGGGAAAGAGGGCACCCCTGTCTAGTTCCCCTCTCTATTTTAATAGTTCGATTGTATTTGCCAGGTAGTTTAAGTCGGGCTACTGGGTTTTTATAGTATGTATTTATTAAATTTAAGAAACTCCCATTAAATCCAAATTTATTTAAGACCTCTTTCAGGTATGGCCATTCCAATGAATCAAAGGCCTTTTCGATGTCTAGTGCTAACATGCAGGCCGGGGTTTTTGTACTATTAGCGTGGTGTATTAAGTTCACCACCCTCCTGATATTATCTCTGGCTTGCCTATGTGGGATAAATCCCACCTGGTTCCTATGTATAATCCTTGGGAGAAATTTTGAAATTCTGTCCGCTATTATTTTTGCCAGTAATTTAATATCCCCATTTAGAAGGGATATGGGTCTATAGTTTTTAATCTCTGAGCTGTCCTTCCCCTCTTTAGGAAATAGGGTGATTTCCGCTAAGTTCATTTCGGAGGGGATCTCCTGACCCTCCAGAATATGATTATATAATTTAGTCAGTCTAGGTGTCAATATATCCGTAAAGGTTTTATAGTACATGTTCGTGAACCCGTCTATACCCGGTGCCTTTCCCAGTTTCATTGCCTGGATTCCCTTTCCTACTTCCTCCTGTGTAATCCTCGCATTAAGAGAATTTACCTCCGATTCCTCCAAACAGGGCAAGTCAAGTCTATCTAGCCAAGCTCTGATACTGTATACTGTTTCTTTACTTGAAGCTGAGTAAAGTTTTTGGTAGAAATTATGGAACAATTCTTGTATTTTGGAAGGATCTGCTGTTTTGATATTTTCGTTATTTTTTATGCAATAGATTCTCGAGAGAGCTTGCTTAGATCTTAATTTTTTCGCTAATATCCTATCCGGTTTGTTTGCTTGGAGGTAAAATTTGTGTTGGGTTCTCCTAAGAATTTTCTCCGCCCCTTCCGAATAAATCTTATCTAGTTCCACCCTCACGCTTTCTATTTCTCGCCTAATCTGAGTTGTAGGGTTTTGTTGATTTAATTTTTCTAATCTTCCTAGTTCCTCTGTGAGTTTTATTTCCTGGGCTCTCTGTTCTCGTCTGAACTTGGATGTCTCTTTCATACAAATGCCCCGAATGTACGCCTTATGGGCTGCCCATACCCAGCCGGTCCCCACCCCAGGTGTCTCATTTCTTTCAAAGAAAAATTCCAATTCTTGGGCTATTCGTTTTTTAACTGTCGGGATTGTCAGTATTCTTTCATTCAGTCTCCATTGATAAGGAGGTTTAGTCAAGGATCCCAGGTTTATGGTCGCCTTCACCAAACTATGGTCTGACCAGACACACGGTATTATGTCCACTTTTTGAGAGTCAGGTATAAAGGAAGGGTCGGTTAACAAGTAGTCTATTCTGGAGTATGTTTTATGGGGGTAGGAATAGAAAGTAAATTCCCTGTGTCCTAAATGTCTTTCCCTCCAGAGATCCGCTAACTCAAGCTCTCTTAGCAGTCTGTTGATTTGTTTCAATCTTTTAGTGAACTTGTCTCCCAGGTCTTTCCCAGTTCTATCCTTTTTGGCATCTAGTACCAAGTTAAGGTCCCCCCCTAGAATAATCCTACCCTGTTTTACCAAAGACAAATGTTTCAATGCCCTGATGAGATTTTTATGAGGAGAGATGGTAGGAGCATATATTACTGCTAGCGTGACCGGGATGTCTAGAACCCTTCCCATCAAAAAAAGATAGCTTCCCTGTCTATCTGTAACTTTTTTGTCCAGGGTGAAGGGAAAGTTTTTGTGGAGAAGAATTGCCACCCCCTCCCTTTTGGTACTGCTACTTGTAGCGTGGAACGTAGGGAAATTTCTGTTCATAAATGTCGGAATTTGTTGATGCTTAAAGTGGGTTTCTTGAATAAAAATTACAGCAGGGTTAAGTGTTTTGTAAAATTGAAACGCCTTGTTCCTTTTAGTGGGGGAATTAAATCCTTTAACGTTATGTGTAATAAAGACGTGTTCAGCTTCACCCATGGTCTAGAGTAATGTGTGTAGCTAATGTCTGCCGAGACTTACCCTTAGGAAGAGAGGATTCGGAGTCAGCGCCCGAGGAGTAGGAAAGCCGGCGAGAAAGCCCCGCAGTCCTCCATCCGCTAATCTGATTGTGGATAGTATGAAGAGAGACAAGTTGATGACCAAACATATACAAATAAAACTTTTCGAACCTTTGATCCTCCCCCCCCCTTTCTTCTTCCTCATAATTCCTTCCATCTTGCACCTATCGTGCCTAGGGAGTAACCACTAAAAAATCCCGGATACTTCCCTAGAATGAGGAAATTCTCTATCGTAATCTAACCCGTTCCTAAAACTGAGCGAGTCAAAAAGTACTGAACTGGATTGCTAGCCCCCACTACATTGGAGGGAGCAACAAGTACTATAAACTGTAACTAGTATTCTCTTATATGAATCAGATATCGTGGATATTTTGGGAAACCTTACCCCACCTCATACCTAAGTCTAATAATAGAAATTCCTGCGTTTTACAATAGAGTCCATTTGTATAGAATAACCTTATAGTCTCTGCAACCTTGGAAATCATCTTTAGAGAAAGTCAACCCTCTCCTGAGGCAGTCCCTTGATCGATTCTTACTGTTCCATCACTCCGGTCCCTAAGCCCCTTGTTACTGTCATTCCTTTGCTTTTTCTTGGCAGAGACTTCCATCCAATCTCTAGTTGGTCTCTCCCTCGGCTTCGGGAGTTGGCCCATTAGATTGGAGCCTTCTGGGAGCAGTTGTAGGTGAATAAGCTTTTTTTGGAGCGCGCCCAATGAGTGTGCTACATGTGTTTGCTCATTCCAGCGAAATTGTAGGCTAAAGGGGAATCCCCAACGATATTGAATTCTGTTTTTTATTAGAATTTCCAAAGCCGGTCTCATTTCTCTCCTTTTCGCCAAGGTAGATGGAGCTAAGTCAATAAACAATTGTAATTGTGTTCCGTCCGGGCCAACTATTCTAGGCAATTTCCTGGCTGCTGCCATTAGTAGATCTCTGGAGCTCTGTCTCACAAAACGAACGACTATGTCCTTAGGTTTCTCTGAATTGATTGGACCTCCAAGGGCCCTGTGGGCTCTTTCAATGAGCAGCACCTCCTCTGCTTGATTCGGTAGAATGGTGGTAAAAACCGCTTCTAGATAGGGTACAAGATCCTGTACATTTTTAGGGACACCTCTCAGCCGTACGTTGTGTCTTCTGGATCTATTTTCCAGATCTTCCAATTTATTTTCAAGAGCCTCTATACGAGTAGAGTTGGAGCTGATATCAATTTTATCATCCTCTTGTGTGGAAATAATCATCTCGGTTCTTTTTTCTAACTCGTGTGTTCTCTGACCTATTGCACTGATCTCTTCTCTCATCTCCTTTAGTGCTATTGCAAGTTGAGTTTTCAACATTAGTTCAAATTTCGCCATTGCCGAGACAGAGAAATCCACGTCAGTGATGGTGTTGGGCCTTTCCCCTTCATTCTCCGACATCTCAGATCTTTCTGGGGAGCTTTCCCCTGCTTTGGTGGTCAAGCTGGATGCTGCCTGGAAATGCTCAGGGATGCCTCTGGAGGATGTGCTTCTCTTAGCCTTCTTCATCTTTCGCTCAGTTTCCTCCCTGGCTCTCCTGTCTCTTAGGCGGTCTCCCTGGTAGAAGGGTATCTTTCCCCTGATAGTTGTCTTGGCACCCCTAAAAGAACACTAAGTACTGTTCTGGGAAGTGCCTATGTAAAAATGTTATGGAAGGTGCTGCTTGAGTTGGGGTAATTTATAGTTTCATCTTTGTTTAGTCTTGCATTGTCTAAGGCTCAAGACTTTCTGCCTGTTGCTCCCCCTGTTGCTCTATCTTCTAGATTCCATCCATGAGACCCTTGCAGAATAAAAAAAAAGAGCAATAGAGAGAAAAGACAGTGGGGTGGGCGCTCACTCTCATGGTGGGAATCTCCCCTTGGTAATTCAGGAACCGTGTGCCTGTTAGGCCAAAGTCTATCTGCTACTTCTGTGTTCCAATAAAACCTCCTAAGTATGTATTTTATGCAGGTCTCTATTTGTTCTTAGCCCGTAACTTTGGTCTTCCCTTTTTTGTAGAATATTTTTCTGTTCTTTTCCTCTTTTCCTTTTTATTTTTTCGTATTTATTTAATTTTTTTTCCTTTTACTCTTTTTTTTTTGTCTTTTTTTTATTTTTTTATTAGTCCTTTATGAATGGCTATATGCCTTGAGGCCAATTAGGAGCCTAGGATGACCCCCCTACACTTTAGGGAACCAATATGGCCTCCCTTCTTCTGGGGATATTTTTGGCGCCAAATAGGCAGGGAGAGAAGGAGAAAATGGCTGCTCTGGGCTAGATAAAGGGGGAAGCTTCTTGGCAGCTCTATTGTAACCCCCCACGCCACTCTGATCCTCTGGCACCTATATCAGGGTTGTGTATATGTCTCTGCAGCACAAGCTGCCTGTCAGGGTCCCTTGGTCGCGGGGGGGGGGGGGGGATGTGAGTTGTTTTGTTTTTATTTTCGTGTTTGTTTTTTTTTTTTTTTTAAGCCCTATCTCGGGCCCTTATGGTGGGCGAGAAGCCTATCAGGCCTGTACTGTGCCTTGTGCGGTACTGGGGGTTGGGACCTGGCCTCCTGCGACGTAGCCTTTCCTCCCCTCGGGGGGCTCTGTGTCTTTTACCCCACTCACCCTCCTAGGCGCCTCCGTCGCTCCGCGGCCTCCTTCACTGTGCCGTTCTCCTTGCTGGATGCCCCCCCGGGCAGCTCGGTCCTCTCTGGCGCCACACTCCGGTGCTGCGACTGATCTCTCCTGCACCGCCGGCGCAGGGGCAGACAAGGAGAGAGCCCTCCCCAGTAGCTGATGTTCAGGCAGAGGGGTCACACACAGGCTGGGGGAAGATGGCGTTCCCGCAGAGGCCTCTCCCTCGTGGCTGGCTGCCCTCAACGGGTACCCCGGGGGCTCTTTTCCGGGCACTCCTCGTTGCCCGATAAACCCAGGCAGCTCCTGGAGCCAAGCACAGAGTGCCACTGGCTAAATTGCCAAGAATTTGGGTGGAAAAAAATCCTTTTTTTGCAATGTAGTGCAGAGCAGCAGAGAAACACGTCTGCTCTCTCTGCTGGCTGGACACGCCCCCTAGTTCATTTATTTTAAACATCATTCACTTTATTATAGTCTATGCCACACAAACAAACATATGAGCTTTTCTTTTAAATGCATTACATTAGAGCCCATAAGAATTATTTAACTGCTGATAAATAGTGGCAAATGTGGGTCCATTTGGAGAGAGAAATGGGCAGACAGAGAATTGCTGCTATTCTAGACAAAATGATTGCAGACCAGAGATGACTGACAAATGTTATGCAAGGAATTACATCCATAACAATTAAACAAGATAATGGAAATTCCAAATATCGACTTTGTTTACTCCAAAACACACAAGCAAAAACACATTTCTCTAAGACAAACATACAGAACACCATTATAAGTAAAATATTTATATACATTCTTCTGCCTGGTAAAGAGATTGTATGTTGTTCCACCTACATTTTATGTTTTACTACCGACTTGCCCGTCAAAAAATTATGGCAAGAAAATTGTAAGCCAGGCTGTTTGCCACACAATGTAAGGCTTTTGGTCCTCTGAGTACCTTGGGAGCTCATTGCTAGCCTCTCTCCATGGTCCATTTTTGGTCTGGTGAGTTCTTTCTGTGCTCATTGCAAGACCTGTGCTGAGCGCCTTCTGCGCTCATCGCGAGGCTCTCCCCTTGTGTACTTTTGGCTCTCTGCTCATCCTGTGCGTTCATTGTGAACCCCACGCTGAGCACCATCGGCGGCGCTCATTGTGAGGCTCTCCTCTGCTATTTGTATTTTTATATATATATATATATATACATATATATATATATATATTTTAATAATAATTACTGAAATAATTAATTAATAAATTAATGTACTTTACCGATTTGTAATTAATATATCCAGCAATCAATATCCTGAAGAGCTAGCAATCCCTTTTGATGTTGGTGCAGCATACAATGTACATTTGGACTGTTGCTGAGCTGAGGAGAAAGTGTCAGCAATGTGGCAAGTGTGCAGTGTAAATAGGCTGCATGAGCGAGGCTAAACCGTTTGTGTAGTTGTGTAAAGCGGCATTTTATAATAGTAATGTTATTAGTTTGAAGTTATTGTTGTAAAATGGCATCGATTGGGTCAGGATCATTTCTGTCCTTCCTAATAGTGTATTTTGTACCTCATACGTTCCTGGTTAAAAGTTGTATGTGTCTGGCGGTGTTTTGCGTGGTTAGGGGTTGTGTAGCCTCGTTTTCATTTTTTTCTGCCATTTTTTTGTCGATTTTCGAGTGGCAAATTCAAATTCTATTTAATTTTGCTTGCAAACTCATTTCAAGACATCCTGGCTGTCCCTCTGTGCTGTGTGTGATGTTTTTTGTGTGTTTGTGTTTTTATTTTTTGTGTTTTTCGTGTTTTTTGATGTGCGCCGTTAACTTCGTATTTTTTGTACCTTGTATTTTTTATATATATATTGTAAGTGCCCCCAGAGGTGAGAGCAAGACATGTAATGAAGAGTTTTCTCCAGGAAAGAGAGAGTTTACTTACTGGAGCAGTGCTACGTGACTAATTGAACCTGCAGGTGATGTAAGACTGTTAAAGGCACACACAGAGAGATGGGTCTGGGGTCCCCTGTAATTAGGTTCTGTTTGGCCTAGCAGAGTGAGGCCAGAACCTCACACAATCTAAGAAGGACGCTTGTATGCATCTGCCAGTGAGAGGGAAGGCAGTGTTTTTTTGTCTGCTGAAAGCAGACATTGAGACCCGAAAGTTCACAGAGGAGACTGTTTGCTGCAGAGGAAAAAAAGCCTTTACAGAGGAGACTGTTTGCTGCAGAGGATTTGTGCCACAAAGAGCCTTTACAGAGGAGACTATTTGCTGCAGAGGAAAAAAGGGATTTGCCGAGGAGCTGCTGCAAGGATTTGGCCACAGCAGTTATTACAGAGGAGACTGATTGATGTTATCCCAGCATTTGGAGCAGAGGATCCATTACTGCTGAGAGAGAGAGAGAGAGAGAGAGAGAGAGAGACTGGATGTAAAGGTACCATTACAGAGTCTGATAATACACCCCAGGGAGAAGTCTGTGAAGTTAACAGATTTGCAGCCTTCACCAAAAGAGGATGTTAAGGGTCCCTGGAGGTTGGGGTATCTGGAGAGTAGGGCGGGCCAGAACCCCACCCTGTGGTATAAAATTGATAGACGACTGTCTGCAGAGAAAGGACACTTTAAACTATTGAATATGGACTGTTCATAGACTCCATGTTTTCACCTGAAGGCCGAGAAGCAGCTTCAGGGCTAGCTAGGATGTTCCTGATGTTAAGCCAGTGCATTTAAGTAGATGTTTATTTCATGCTGAAAATAAGTTATTTTTGTTTACGTTTAAAAACTTTTTATTAAAAGAGATAAAAAGTACTTTGGGACTCGATTTGTTTATATGAAGTCACTGAAGAAACCGGTAACAAAAGGCCACATTATCACAACTGGTACCAGAGGTGCAGTAGCAGGTCTTGAAGTTAAAAACAGCCCACATTTTCAGCATGGAGGAGGCTTTAAAAGCCTTATTGCAAGCCACAAAGAAATGGCAGATACAAGTGGAAATGGACAGAGTCCACATGAGAGAAAAAAAAGCACTTTGGGACTCGATTTGCTTATATGAAGTCACTAAAGAAACCAGTAACCAAAGGCCACATTATCACAATATACAGTCGGCGGGGGTGGGGGGAGTATTTGATCCCCTGCTGATTTTGAACATTTCTCCACTGACAAATAAATGATCAGTCATAATTTTAATGGTAGGTGTTTTTTTTTCAGTGAGACAGTGAGAGACAGAATAAAAAAAATTAAAAAAGACAAATGCGTGCCTATAAAAAGTTATAAATTGATTTGCAGGTCAATGAGGGAAATAAGTATTGGACCCCTTTGATTTAGTACTTGGTGGCAAAACCCTTGTTGGCAATCAAAGAGGTTAGACGATTCTTGTAGTTGGCCACCAGGTTTGCACATATCTCAGGAGGGTTTTTGTCCCACTCCTCTTTGTAGCTCCTCTCCAAGTCAATAAGCTTTTCAGGCTAATGTTTGGCAACTCGAACCTTCAGCTCCCTCCACATATTTTCTATGGGATTAAGGTCTGGAGACTGGCTAGGCCACTACAGCACCTTAATGTGCTTCTTTATTGAGCCACTCCTTGGCCTTGGCTGTTGCCTTGGCTGTGTATTTTGGTTCATTGTAATTATGGAATACCCATCCACGACCCATTTTCTATGCCCTGGCTGAGGGAAGGAGGTTCTCACCCAAGATTTGACAATACATGGCCCCGTTCATCGTCCCTTTGATGCTATGCAGTTATCCTGTCCCTTTAGCAGAAAAACACCCCCAAAGGATAAGGTTTCCACCTCAATGTTTGACGGTGGGGATGGTGCCCTTGGGGTCATAGGCAGCATTCTTCCTCCTTCAAACACGGCAAGTTGAGTTGATGCCAAAGAGCTCGATTTTGGCCTCATCTGACCACAACATTTTCACCCAGTTCTCCTCTGAATCATTCAGATGTTCATTGGCAAACTTCAGACGGGCCTGTACATGTGCTTTCTTGAGCAGGGGGTCCCAGCTGCCTTGAGATCATTAACAATATCCTCCTGTGTAGTTCTGGGCTGATTCGCTACTGTTCTCATGATCATTGAAACTCCATGAGGTGAGATCTTGAACGGAGCATCAGACCAAGGGAGACTAGCAGTTATTTTGTGTTTCTTCCATTTGCGAATATATTTGCACCAACTGTTGTCACCTTCTTACCAAGCTGCTTGTCAATGGTCTTGTAGCCCATTCCAGCCTTGTGTAGGTCTACAATCTTGTCCCTGACATCCTTGGACAGCTCTTTGGTCTTGGACATGGTGGAGAGTTTGGAATCTGATTAATTGCTTTTGTGGACAGGTGTTTTTATACAGGTAACAAGCTAAGATTCGGAGCACTCCCTTTAAGAGAGTGCTCTTAATCTCAGATTGTTACCTGTATAAAAGACACCCGGGAGCCAGAAATCTTGCTGATTAATAGGGGATTAAATACTTATTTCCCTCATTGACCTTCAAATCAATTTATGACTTTTTACATGTGTTTTTCTTGGTATTTTTTTGTTATTTTGCCTCTTACTGTTAAAATACACCTATCATTAAAATTATAGACTGATCATTTCTTTGTCAGTGGACAAACGTTCAAAGTAAGCAGGGGATCAAATACTCCCCCCCCCCACTGTGTATATATATATATATATATATATATATATATATATATATATAGAGAGAGAGAGAGAGAGAGAGAGAGAGAGAGAGAGAGATTCCAAAAATAATTGTTTGGTTTTGGAGCCCATGTAATGTTGGGTCTTGACAACTACACAAACAAGATTATTACATTGAACATTAAAATGAGAATGCTCTATTTAAAATATTTTATATATATATATATATATATATATATATATATATATAGAGAGAGAGAGAGAGAGAGAGAGAGAGAGATAAATATATATATGTATATATATATAAATATATATAAATATATATATATACTAGCGACTTGCCCGTCAAAAAATGACGGCAATGTTATTGTAAGTGAGCTAATGTTGTTTTGTGTGTAATAGTAAACATGTAATCAATTAATAAATGAATATACTTTACCTATTTTGAAGCATTGTGTTGAAGAGCTGTGAACCTTGTTTGATGTTGGTGCAGCATTATTGTTGTGGAGCTGCTCTATAAGCGTGGTGAATGTGTGCAGTGTAATACTGTGCGTGCGCGAGGCTAAACCGTTAGCGTAGTGGTGTACTTCCGCATTTGCGTAAAATGGCGGGTAATCTGTGTTGTCCGTCTTAGCGGATTTTCCGTTGGTGCCTCGTAGTGGTTTTTGATTTCCGTGTGGTGTTTTGCGAGTGTGTTGTGGTGTTTTACGTGTGGAGAGTGCTGTAGCCTCGTTTTCGTTTTTTCCGTCAGCCATTTTTTTTCTCGCCTAGCGATTTTCTTAGTGTGTAAAGTGTTTTATTTGTATTTAAATGAAGGTGTAACTTGTTTTTTGGAGGTGCTGGATGGTTCCTCTTGCTGTAGGTAAGCTTTTTATGTGTGTGTTGTGTGTATTTATTGTGTTTTAAATGTTTGTATGTCGGCGTGTTGCGTCCGATGTTTGCGAGGTCGTAATGTGTCGTAACGTGTCTCGTATGGTGTTTGCGTGTGTAGCCTCGTTTTCGTTTTGTTCGGCGGCCATTGTTTCTCTCGCTTAGCAAATATTTTCGTGTGTAAACTCTTTTATTTGGAGTGAAATGAAGGTGTAAGATGCATTTTAGAGGTCCTGGATGCTACCCATTGCTGTAGGTAAGTTTTGTATGTATGTGCTGTGTGTATGTATTGTGTTTTTAATTTTGTAATGTTCGCGAGTAGCGTCCAAGTGTTGCGAGGCCGTAATGTGTGTGAACGTGTGTCGTATGTTGTTTGCGAGTGTCGTAATGTGTTTGTCGTGGAGTTTGGTTTGCGGCGTGAATTTTGCGAGGGTCGTAGTTGCTGGCATGGAGCGCCTTCGGCGCTCCATGCCTGCAACTGAGACCCTGGCCCAGTGCCCTCGCTTTGCGAGGGCCTTGGCTCGCTTCGGGAGCCCGCAGCTTTAGCAACAACTCGTACGCTCACAACTATATATGTGATATAATATCGACTTGCCCGTCAAAAATGACGGGGCAATGAAATTGTATGGCAGGTAATGCTGTTTGCCACAGACAGTAAGTGTTTTGATGGTCTGAGAGCCTTCGGCGCTCATTGCAAGCCTCTCGGTTGGTGTATTTTTTGTTATCAGAGTCGCTTTTGCTGTCATGGTAAAGTCCGCGCTGATGTCCTTTTTGCGCTTATTGCAAGTCTCTCCCCTGGTGTAATTTGTGTCCTATGAGCACTGTTGGCGCCCCTTGTGAGGCGCGCAGTGAAGGGCTTTGTGTTTTATTGGGATACTGTGGTGTTTTTTTTTGTTGTTGTGTATATGTATTTTTTCTTGATAATTAATTAATTAATGAAATTATAAATTAATATACTTTATTTGTAATAAATATATGCAGCAAGCAATGTGCTGAAGAGCTAACAATCTGTTTTGATGTTCCTGCAGCATACAATGTAGATTTACAGTGTTGGTGAGCCAAGGTGTAAGTATCAGCAGTGTGTAGTGTAAATAGGAGGCGTACGCGAGGGGAAACCGTTTGTGTAGCTGTGTAGTTCTGCATTCTGTAAGTTAGTGTTGTAAAATGGCGGCGATTGTGTATGATGTACACGGGTGTGGATGATTTAGCGTCCTTGCAAATAGTGTATGTTGTACCTCGTACAGCTTTTTGTAAAAGTTGTATGCTTTTGGCAGTGTTTTGTGGCTTTAGGGGTCGTGTAGCCTCGTTTTCGTTTTTTTCCGTGGCCATTTTTTCTCTCGCTTTGGGGATTTTCGAGTGTCTAAACTCGGTAAATTGGACTCAAATTGAGGTGTAACCACACTTCCAGACGTCCTGGGTGTCCCCCTTTTCTGTGGGTAAGGGTTTTATTTCATTTTTGTGTGTATTTAGTGTTTTTTTTATGTTTTCCGCTGTGCCCGGTTCGGACGGTTAGGTTTTAGTTTTTCGAGTTTGTACATTTTTTTTCTAAGACCGGCGGCTCATATTTTTTTGTGTAAGTCCGTATTTAGTTATTGTGTGTTGTCCCGCTTCTGTGGGTGTTTGTAACCGCTTGTGAGGCACTGTAGAGCCTCCATCTCTGCAAATGCAGCCATTGCAACTGACGTTGGAGCCTGCACCTTCCGCATCCCAGTTCTTGTGAGCACACTTTGCGAGCTCGCAAAGCGCGACGACGTTTCGCAGTTTAACAACTATTATATGTGATGGATATACATATATATATATATATATATATATATATATATAGATATAGATATAGATATACAGTATATATATATATATATATATATATAGAGAGAGAGAAAGAGAGACAGAGAGAGAGAGAGAGAGCGAGAGAGAGAGAGAGAGAGATTGGGTCCCTGGGCTCCAATAATTTGTATTGTAGACTAAACATAGATAGAGCTTACTTTTTACAACATAATCAATAATAGGCAGCACTAATAGCTTTGCATTAAATATATATAAATTAATTGTGCTTATTTTATGGAGATACAGTTTATTACTTTAGTCAATTTTCAAATCCTTTTTACAGATAATGCTATGGGAACATTATGCTGACATACATCTTTATTAAATAAGCACATAGCATATATTTTTTACAAGTGTTTAGTTATTGAACTTCTATCCAAAAGCAAGGTCTTCAATAACTAAAAACTTATATAAAAAAAATATGCTATGTGCTTATATAAAGTCCTATTCAATTGGCCAAATCACAATTTAATAAGACTGGTAATACCTAACATTTTAGGTGTCCTGGACCAAACGTATTGTCATGCAGGAAGAAGTAAGAAAATGTCCATTACAATCCATCAATCAAACTTGCAGTGACAGAAATGGCTGTGAACTCCATATATGATGTTAAAATATATCTATAGTTTTCTTGCAGTCACAATATAAATAAGAGTCAATATAGTTTCATCTAGGATTAAAGTATTAATGTTGTTATAATATAAATCCTGTTTTGAATTAGGTAAAAAGTTATCAATTTAAGCAGCTGTGTGAACCAAGAGTTTAGAGGTAATCTTAATTTTAAGAGACTGCTTTTGCTTAGAGGCTGATATTCTCATTGCTTACATAGCTGCTAATACTGTTACTTTGTATCATACTTCACATATGTGAAGTTTCTCCCAAAACTACAGCAGTCAGTCATGTAATAAGCAATATATTTATTATAAAAAAAGACACCACTAGAGAGCACTACAGTTTCACATTTATTGAAAAGTGTATGTACACAGCGTGTTAGAAAGAGTGTAGATTTCTTGAAGATGGAGATATGTGTATATATGCAAAATAATTGCACTGTCCTAAAATTCAACCTGTTGATCTCCACTGATTAACCAACCTATGAAGTGTTAATGATCTAACAATGAAACATCATGTATGCTAGTGAAAGGTAACCTCAGTAGATTTGATAATACACTTTCCCATCTTCTTAAGGACATAGCAAACAATGTGTTGGTGGAAGTGGTGACTCAAGAAATAGGTAGTTAAGGGAAGTCATTTTTGATGATATAGATAATAACAAACTAGTAGGAGAAGAGAGTGGACTTTATATAAACATGATTTCCCTGTACAGAAAACATTATGACTTTGCTTGAAATGGCTCCACTTATTTTCAATGATGTAGGTATAGATTTAAGAGGTATAATTCATGCATTATTTGGAAGACACTGTTTCTGATCAATGCACTGTTTTTGATGTAAATGTTTCTTAAATGACCAGTGTAAGCACTTTTCATATTAATCTTATTTTTTAGATTACAAATATTTAAATATTAAAAAAAACATATGCAAACAGCAGCAAATCAAAACTTTAACAAGAAAATATAATTTAAAAAAAGTTTACCTCATGAATGGCCACTGATGTACTTCTCACCCAGTCGAACACTACTGAATGGTAGTAATGGAAGTAAAAATTTTAAAAAGGCAATAATATTATTAAAGCCTTACTAGGACAGCCAAATCAGTGTTGTCCAGGTAGACAAGTTACATAGTTACATAGTAATTGAGGTTAAAAAAAAAAATGTTGTCGATCAAGTTCCACTATTTTAGATCTTCTCTGATCTTTGTAATATGTGGATTAATTTTTAATTGATAACTGATCCAGAGAAAGGCAAACAAAAAAAGCCCATTGAAATATTGCCAATTGTTTAAAAGGAAAAAATAAAATAAAATTCCTTCCTGACCCCAGATGCTGGCAATCAAATTCCTCCCTGGATCAATACTACTCCTTCTCTAGTTATCCAGGATAACCCTGAATGCCCTTTTTATTCAAAATATATCCAACCCCTTATTACAATTATCTATTCACTACCTCCTTTGGTAGGGAATTCCATAGTTTAACCACCCTTACTGTGAAGAACCCTTTTGGAGACACTACATTCCAGTCCTACTTCTATGTCATTAATAAATACGTTAAAAGGTAGAGGAATCTAATACTGAACCCTGAGGAACCCCACTTACCACATTAGTCCAATCTGAGTATTTTCCATTTACAACTACCCTTTGCTTCCTGTCTTTTAGCCAGCTCCCAATCCATGAGCAGATATTTACTGCAAATCCTGTATCCCTTAGTTTGCATAATAGTCTTACATGTGGCATTGTATCAAAAGCCTTTGCACAATCCAAAAAGACTACATTCACTGAGGTGCCCTGATCCAAGTTCCTAATAACCTCCTCATAGAAACAAATTAGATATGTTTGACACTACGGAAGTGAGGCTCACAGGTCTGTAATTCCATGGATTTGTTCTTGCTCCCTTCTTAAATATAGGTATCACCTCTGCTTTTCTCTAGTCATCTGGTAGAGACCCTTTAGTGAGTTAGTCTCGAAAAATGATATACAATTGTTTGGCTATTACAAAACCCAATTCCCTCAGCACTCTTAGGTGTATTCCATCAGGACCTGGGCCTTTATTAACATTTATTTTTTCCAAACTCTTTTGGATTTCTTCCTGTGTTAACCAATTATTTAGTGATGGTAGTATATCCCCATTATGCTGCAGTGTCCCAACCACTGCCTACAGGCGTGTGTGTGAGGCCTATTGCATCTACTCTGCCAACTTTTGCCAGTGCACAGTGACACTCATATCTGGTGCAACCGTAGTGTACAGTTACATAAAACAACACTTTTTTGACTGTAATCGATTGAATATCAGTTGCCTGCCTACAGGCGTGTGTGTGAGGCCTATTGCATCTACTCTGCCAACTTTTGCCAGTGCACAGTGACACTCATATCTGGTGCAACCTAGTGTACAGTGAAATAAAAGAACCCCTTTTTTACTGTAATCAATTGAATATCAGTTGCCTGCCTACAGGCGTGTGTGTGAGGCCTATTGCATCTACTCTGCCAACTTTTGCCAGTGCACAGTGACACTCATATCTGGTGAAACGTAGTGTACAGTGACATAAAACAACACTTTTTTGACTGTAATCGATTGAATATCAGTTGCTTGCCTACAGGCGTGTGAGTGAGGCCTATTGCATCTACTCTGCCAACTTTTGCCAGTGCACAGTGACACTCATATCTGGTGCAACCGTAGTGTACAGTTACATAAAACAACACTTTTTTTTACTGTAATCGATTGAATATCAGTTGCCTGCCTACAGGCGTGTGTGTGAGGCCTATTGCATCTACTCTGCCAACTTTTGCCAGTGCACAGTGACACTCATATCTGGTGCAACCGTAGTGTACAGTTACATAAAACAACACTTTTTTGACTGTAATCGATTGAATATCAGTTGCCTGCCTACAGGCGTGTGTGTGAGACCTATTGCATCTACTCTGCCAACTTTTGCCAGTGCACAGTGACACTCATATCTGGTGCAACCTAGTGTACAGTGAAATAAAAGAACCCTTTTTTTACTGTAATCAATTGAATATCAGTTGCCTGCCTACAGGCGTGTGTGTGAGGCCTATTGCATCTACTCTGCCAACTTTTGCCAGTGCACAGTGACACTCATATCTGGTGAAACGTAGTGTACAGTGACATAAAACAACACTTTTTTGACTGTAATCGATTGAATATCAGTTGCTTGCCTACAGGTGTGTGTGTGAGGCCTATTGCATCTACTCTGCCAACTTTTGCCAGTGCACAGTGACACTCATATCTGGTGAAACGTAGTGTACAGTGACATAAAACAACACTTTTTTGACTGTAATCGATTGAATATCAGTTGCCTGCCTACAGGCGTGTGTGTGAGGCCTATTGCATCTACTCTGCCAACTTTTGCCAGTGCACAGTGACACTCAAATCTGGTGCAACCTAGTGTACAGTGAAATAAAATAACCCTTTTTATACTGTAATCGATTGAATATCAGTTGCCTGCCTACAGGCGTGTGTGTGAGGCCTATTGCATCTACTCTGCCAACTTTTGCCAGTGCACAGTGACACTCAAATCTGGTGCAACCTAGTGTACAGTGAAATAAAAGAACTCTTTTTTGACTGTAATCGATTGAATATCAGTTGCCTGCCTACAGGCGTGTGTGTGAGGCCTATTGCATCTACTCTGCCAACTTTTGCCAGTGCACAGTGACACTCATATCTGGTGCAACCGTAGTGTACAGTGACATAAAACAACCCTTTTTTGACTGTAATCGATTGAATATCAGCGGCCTGCCTACAGGCGTGTGTGTGAAGCCTATTGCATCTACTCTGCCAACTTTTGCCAGTGCACAGTGAAACTCATATCTGGTGCAACCGTAGTGTACAGTTACATAAAACAACACTTTTTTGACTGTAATCGATTGAATATCAGTTGCCTGCCTACAGGCGTATGTGTGAGGCCTATTGCATCTACTCTGCCAACTTTTGCCAGTGCACAGTGACACTCATATCTGGTGCAACCTAGTGTACAGTGAAATAAAAGAACCCTTTTTCTACTGTAATCGATTGAATATCAGTTGCCTGCCTACAGGCGTGTGTGTGAGGCCTATTGTATCTACTCTGCCACCTTTTGCCAGTGCACAGTGACACTCATATCTGGTGCAACCGTAGTGTACAGTGACATAAAACAACACTTTTTTGACTGTAATCGATTGAATATCAGTTGCCTGCCTACAGGTGTGTGTATGAGGCCTATTGCATCTACTCTGCCAACTTTTGCCAGTGCACAGTGACACTCATATATGGTGCAACCGTAGTGTACAGTGAAATAAAAGAACCCTTTTTTGACTGTAATCGATTGAATATCAGTTGCCTGCCTACAGGCGTGTGTGTGAGGCCTATTGCATCTACTCTGCCAACTTTTGCCAGTTCACAGTGACACTCATATCTGGTGCAACCTAGTGTACAGTGAAATAAAAGAACCCTTTTTTTACTGTAATCGATTGAATATCAGTTGCCTGCCTACGGGCGTGTGTGTGAGGCCTATTGCATCTACTCTGCCAACTTTTGCCAGTGCACAGTGACACTCATATCTGGTGCAACCTAGTGTACAGTGAAATAAAAGAACCCTTTTTTTACTGTAATCGATTGAATATCAGTTGCCTGCCTACGGGCGTGTGTGTGAGGCCTATTGCATCTACTCTGCCAACTTTTGCCAGTGCACAGTGACACTCATGTCTGGTGCAACCGTAGTGTACAGTGACATAAAACAACCCTTTTTTGACTGTAATCGATTGAATATCAGTTGCCTGCCTACAGGCGTGTGTGTGAAGCCTATTGCATCTACTCTGCTAACTTTTGCCAGTGCACAGTGACACTCATATCTGGTGCAACCGTAGTGTACAGTGACATAAAAGAACCCTTTTTTGATTGTAATCGATTGAATATCAGTTGCCTGCCTACAGGCGTGTGTACTTCTATGTCATTAATAAATACGTTAAAAGGTAGAGGAATCTAATACTGAACCCTGAGGAACCCCACTTACCACATTAGTCCAATCTGAGTATTTTCCATTTACAACTACCCTTTGCTTCCTGTCTTTTAGCCAGCTCCCAATCCATGAGCAGATATTTACTGCAAATCCTGTATCCCTTAGTTTGCATAATAGTCTTACATGTGGCATTGTATCAAAAGCCTTTGCACAATCCAAAAAGACTACATTCACTGAGGTGCCCTGATCCAAGTTCCTACTAACCTCCTCATAGAAACAAATTAGATATGTTTGACACTACGGAAGTGAGGCTCACAGGTCTGTAATTCCATGGATTTGTTCTTGCTCCCTTCTTAAATATAGGTATCACCTCTGCTTTTCTCTAGTCATCTGGTAGAGACCCTTTAGTGAGTTAGTCTCGAAAAATGATATACAATTGTTTGGCTATTACAAAACCCAATTCCCTCAGCACTCTTAGGTGTATTCCATCAGGACCTGGGCCTTTATTAACATTTATTTTTTCCAAACTCTTTTGGATTTCTTCCTGTTTTAACCAATTATTTAGTGATGGTAGTATATCCCCATTATGCTGCAGTGTCCCAACCACTGCCTACAGGCGTGTGTGTGAGGCCTATTGCATCTACTCGGACAACTTTTGCCAGTTCACAGTGACACTCATATCTGGTGCAACCTAGTGTACAGTGACATTTAAGAACTCTTTTTTGACTGTAATCGATTGAATATCAGTTGCCTGCCTACAGGCGTGTGTGTGAGGCCTACAGCGCCTACTCTGCCAACTTTTGCCAGTGCACAGTGACACTCATATCTGGTGTCACAGTAGCTTGCACGCATAGTACCACTAATCAAAAAAAAATGACAGGCAGAGGCAGGCCACCCCGCAGGGGCCGTCGTGGTCGTGGTGCTGTGATTCCCTTTGGCCCTAGAATAATGCCCAGTTTTCAGAGGCAACGTACCCTGAACTTGAAAAGTTCTGAGGATATGGTTGACTGGCTAACATAGGACACCCAATCTTCTACAGCTTCCGCTCGGAACCTAGACGCACCATCCTCCTCCAGCTTAGCTTCGGGCACCTCTCCAGTTACCACTCGCCCGCCTGCCGCCACCACCAACACTAGCACCACAGCCGCTTCACTTGATCCGTCAGCAGAGATATTTACACATCCGTTGGAATAAATGAGTGATGCACAAACATTAGTGCCAGAGGATGTAGATAACATGGATATGTCCCAGTCAGGCAGCATTACACACATGGACGTACGGTCTGAAAATGATGATGATATTGTACCCGGTGCTGCTTCCTTTGTTGAGTTGTCAGATACAAGTGAAGCGGTTGATGATGACGATGCGTCCGCGGATGTCACGTGGATGCCCGCTATAAGAGAAGAAGAACAGGAGGAAAGTTTAGATGGGGAGACAGAGAGGAGGAGGAGACGAGTTGGAAGCAGCGGGAGGTCGTCGAAAGTAGCTAGTGGCACAGTCAGACAGCTGCATCGGCGGCCGGGGTCAGCCAGACAGCACGCCAGTCACCAGAATACCGTCATTGCAGAGCTCAGCAGTGTGGCAATTTTTTCGTGTGTCTGCCTGTGACAACAGCGATGCCATTTGCAACCTGTTAGAAAAGAAACTGAGTCGTGGGAAGTCCAACACATACCTAGGTACAACTTCTTTGCGAAGGCACATGATGTCACATCACAAACGACCTATGGGATCAACACATGAGTACAAGCAGCACACAAAGTCAAAGCCGCCATCCTCCTCCTGGTCCAGCATCTTCAGCCATGTCAACCACTGCTGCCCTGCTTGCCCCCTCTCAACCATCCGCCACTCCGTGTCTCACCCTGAGCAGTCCCTGCTAATCTGCCCACAGTCAGGTGTCTGTCAAGGACATGTTTGAGCGTAAGAATCCAATGTCACAAAGTCACCCCTTGCCCGGCAAATGACAGCTGGCTTGTCTGAACTCTTTGCCCGCCAGCTTTTACCATACAAGCTGGTGGAGTCTGAGGCGTTCAAAAAATTTGTAGCTATTGGGACACCGCAGTGGAAGGTACCCGGCCGAAATTTCTTTGCACAAAAGGCAATCCCCAACCTGTACTCGATTGTGCAAAAGGAAGTAATGGCATCTCTGGCACACAGTGTTGGGGCAAGGGTCCATCTGACCACGGATACCTGGTCTGCAAAGCATGGTCAGGGCAGGTATATCACCTACACTGCGCATTGGGTAAACCTGGTGACGGCTGCCAAGCATGGAATACGTGGCTCTGCAGAGGAGTTGGTGACACCGCCACGACTTGCAGGCAGGCCTGCTGCCACCTCCTCTACTCCTCCTACTCCATCCTCTTCCATAACCTCCTCAGCTGGAGTCCTCTTCTGCTGCTGCTATGTCTTGCTCAACATCAAAGGCACCCCCCCCCCCCCCAGCTTCACAGGTACTATTCCACATCCCGGATACGGCAGTGTCACGCCTTCTTGGGGTTGACTTCCCTGAAAGCAGAGAGTCACACCGGACCAGCACTCCTGTCTGCCCTGAACGCACAGGTGGATCAGTGGCTTACTCCGCACCAACTGGAGATCGGCAAAGTGGTTTGTGACAACGGAAGAAATTTGTTGGCGGCATTTAATTTGGGCAAGTTGACACATGTGCCGTGCATGGCACATGTGTGTAATCTGATTGTACAACGCTTTGTGCATTAGCACCCAGGCTTACAGGACGTCCTGAAGCAGGCCAGGAAGGTGTGTGCCCATTTCAGGCGTTCCTACACGGCCATGGCGCACTTTACAGATATCCAGCGGCGAAACAACATGCCAGCGAGGCGCTTGATTTTAGACAGCCCGACACGTTGGAATTCAACACTACTAATGTTCGACCGCTTGCTCCAACAAGAAAAGGCTGTTAACTAGTATTTGTATGACCGGGGTGCTAGGACAGCCTCTGCGGAGCTGGGGATTTTTTTGCCACATTACTGGACGCTCATGCGCAATGCCTGTAGGCTTATGCGTCCTTTTGAGGAGGTGACAAACCTAGTCAGTCGCACCCAGGGCACCATCAGCGACATCATACCATTTGTTTTCTTCCTGGAGCGTGCCCTGCGAAGAGTGCTGGATCAGGCCGTAGATGAGCGTGAAGAGGAAGAGTTGTGGTCACCATCACCACCAGAAACAGCCTTATCAGCATCGCTTGCTGGACCTGCTGCAACGCTGGAAGAGGATTATGAGGAAGAGGAGTCAGAGGAGGAATGTGGCTTTGAGGAGGAGGAGGAAGACCAACCACAACAGGCATCCCAGGGTGCTCCTTGTCACCTATCTGGTACCCGTGGTGTTGTACGTGGCTGGGGGGAAGAACATACCTTCAGTGAAATCACTGAGGACGAGGAACGGGACATGACTAGCTCGGCATCCAACCTTGTGCAAATGGGGTCTTTCATGCTGTCGTGCCTGTTGAGGGACCCTCGTATAAAAAGGATGAAGGAGAACGACCTGTACTGGGTGTCCACGCTACTAGACCCCCGGTATAAGCAGAAACTGCCTGAAATGTTACCGAATTACCACAAGTCGGAAAGGATGCAGCACTTCCAAAATAAATTAAAAAGTATGCTTTACACAGCGTTTAATGGTGGTGTCAGAGCACAACGGCAATCTAACAGCGGAAGAGGTGAACATAATCCTCCTCCTCCCACGACCACGACGGCAAGGAGAGGACGCTTTACAGACGTGTTGTTGATGGAGGACATGCGGAGCTTTTTAAGTCCTATGTATCGCCACAGCCCTTCGGGGTTCACCCTCAGAGAACGACTTGACCGTCAGGTAACAGACTACCTCGCCATAACTCCAGATATCGACACTATGAGGATCGATGAACCCCTTGACTACTGGGTGTGCATGCTTGCCCTGTGGCCTGAGCTATCCCAATTTGCCATAGAACTTCTGTCCTGCCCCGCTTCAAGTGTCCTGTCAGAAAGGACCTTCAGTGCAGCAGGAGGTTTTGTCACTGATAAGAGAAGTCGCCTAGGTCAAAAAAGTCTAGATTACCTGACCTTTATTAAGAGGAATGAGGGATGGATCCCTGACAGTGGGCGATACATTCGATTAAAAAAGGCCTGATAGATGAGCTGCCTTGAGCTAATAATGGTCCACACGCTGCTGTATTTATCCCTGAATGCCGGATGACTTGCGTGACTTATCCGCCACCAACTAGGGTTCAATACCTAATTTTTGCATTTAAATTATTTTATTGTCAGAAGGCGTACAGCATGTAATGAAAAATAAAGCATTTTTGAACAGTCTTGCATAACAGTTGTGCAAAAATACATATTTACAATAAAGACATTTTGTGAAAGTTAGCTGGCTATTCCTTCTTATTTTTACTTTTTAGGTTAATAATTTTTCTTATTTTTTACTGTGATTGCAATTTAAGAGATACCTAAAACATGGTAAAACAGACAATAGTAAAGAGTATATCTGCAGGAAACACCAAAGTCCTATTAGCTATCATCCCTCCAGCAGTATTAGCTTATTATTTACAATATCTAACCTGGGCAATCACCCTTGGGTTACCCTAGGGCAGGCTTCAGTAAGCGACCTCTCCTTTCCTGGGATGATTTTGCCGCCGGTTGCTTCTGAAGGGTCTCCAGGGCTCCCCCACTCCGGTCCTTTCCCCAGTGTCGCTTCAACCAGTAACAAATGTTTTATATTTGTAAAGCGACCCAATGATCCCCCTTGATAGAGGTTTATCTTTATAAATTTTGGAGAACCAATTTAAGACCGGTGTCCCCTGTTTCTGGGTCAGGGAGTGTGTGAAATGCCTCAGCCTACAGTAATTGTAATGTTCTGACAGCGGTAGCTCATGCTTGTCCCTAAGTTCCTCATAGGTGAGCATCTGGGCCTTTACTAACCAGTCTCCCAGTCTATCTAGTTTCCTTGACCTCCACCAGTGTTGTGATGTTGTGCTCATGTGTTTCGGGGCCTGAGGGTGGTCAAGAATTGGGGTCATATGGGTGGATCCAGGGAACAAACCTGTGTGTTTCTTGGCCCATTTCCAGTATGATAGTGAGTGTCTGATTAGGGGGTTTAGCGAGTTTTTAAGGCTCTGAGGCAATTCTGATAGCCAAGCCACCTTGTCCCAGGTTAAGGGCCTTAAAGTGTGGTTCTCTAAATACACCCAGGCCGGTTGATGACATATAGAATGTGCTATTGGGAGGAAAGATAGGTGATGTAACAGGTATTAAACTGATAGGAATAAATAGTACAACTGAACACACCACTCCTATCTAGTGGCATCTTAGATTGCACGCGCAGTGCCCCAAATTCGAAGTAGGAGGTCCGACCAAGCATCTTTTTCCATCTCCCTGTTATTATTATTATTATTATTATCGTTTATTTGTAACGCGCCAACATATTCCGTAGCACTATACATAAGTTAAGTTACAGGCAATGACAAGTTAAAGATTCATACATTGCAAAGAGTGGGTGGCCCTGTCTTTGAGCTTGGAATCCAATGTCCATAGTGCTTTCCCTAAAGCACTGCGCAGGATTGAAACTCGCAGACTTACAATCTAAAGGATCTCCCTGTTCCAAAAATCCATGCCATATACACGTCCCCTGATAGGTGATGTAACAGGTATTAAACTGATAGGAGTGGTGTGTTCAGTTGTACTATTTATTCCTATCTGGTGGCACCTTAGATTGCACGTGCAGTGCCCCAAATTCGAAGTAGGAGGTCCGACCAAGCATCTTTTTCCATCTCCCTGTTCCAAAAATCAATGCCATATACACGTCCCCTAATAGTGGACGTAACAGGGATTAAACCGATAGGAATAGTACTACTTAACAGTATACACCTTATAATAACGCAGACAGAGGCAACGCGTCGAGAGAAGTCTGAAGAAGAGGAGTCAGAGGAGGAAGGTAGCTTTGAGGAGGTGGAGGACCAAACACAGCAGGCATCCCAGGGGGCTTGTTGTCACCTTTCGGGGACCCTTGGTGGCTGGGTGGAGGAAGAGACCTTCAATGACATCAGTGAGGACAAGGAACGGGACATGGCTAGCTTGGTATCCTACCTTGTGCAAATGGGGAGTTTGCGGTTGTGCAAAGGGACTGATTGCGGTGCATTAAACGGGGAGATTGGTCTGTTACTGTGAAGCGGGTGTAACCCTTACACTACCTGATCGATACAACATCATATGTGTTGTTTTAAAGCATGTTATTTCAAACAATTTAGGAATGTTAGGTGATTTATGCCCTTTATGGCTTAAAACCAGACTCTGCATCAACTATGTAATTTTCCGTGGGAGTTTTGCCATGGATCCCCCTCCGGCATGCCACAGTCCAGGTGTTAGTCCCCTTGAAACAACTTTCCCATCACTATTGTGGCCAGAAAGAGTCCCTGTGGGTATTGAAATTCGCCTGCCCATTGAAGTCTATGGCGGTTCGCCGATGTTCGCCCGTTCGCAAAAAAATTTGATGAAATTCGCGTCCGCTGTTTGCGAACCGAAAATTTGATGTTCGCGACATCACTATTCCTAATGAAAAATGTTCTATTTTATACTGTTCTCATTTACAAATAGATGCTTAGCTGCTTAGGTTTTGCATATATAAAAATTTAATAAAATAGCTTTATTTATTTATTAATTCTATAAATTAATAAAAATGACATTACATTAGGTTAATTAGGACATTTTAGCAGGAAGTCAATTAAGGACTGCTGTCATTTATGAAAGATGTTTAGCTCTTTAGGTTTTGCATGTAAGAAACTGAAATATAATAGATTTATTTATTAATTAATGTATTGGATGGATGAACAGAGAGTGTGAGCTCTGCAGCATTTAACCTCCAATTAATTCAAGATTACAGGTATATGAAATTTAATATTTCATGTTGCCCTTATTTATGTAAAGATGATTAGCTCTTTACATTTTGCCTTTATTAAAAATAAGCATAATACATGACATTAAAAAAATTAATTAATGAAATGAAAATGTCTTATATTGATGAGAATTAAACATAATACCTAAAAATATATATATATATATATATATATATATATATATATATATATATTAATTGTGGAAAATGTTCAAATTCAAAAAATCGCAGGATATTCTTCCAAAAAAAGTTTAAACCGCTCTTTTTTCTCATTTTACACTTTGCAGCTGGGGTATTGTGTGTTAGTTTTCACATTGCTTTCTTAATTCATTATTTAATTTCATAATGCCCTCATTTATGAAGAAATGTTTAGCTCTTTAGGTTTTGCATTTATGATAATTAAACATAATACATAAAATAAAAATGTTTATTCATAAATTAACGTGACTAATACAAATGACCCTGTAATAGGCGGCACAGATTATTAATATAACACTTTAAGATAACAAAAATTGTCTGAAAAAATATACATGGCCCGAAATGCTCTTTACACATTACAGATGCAGGTAAGCAAATAATAGTACTCATGTCATGTTTGCCATTGTTTGTTTGCTATATAATAAAACATGAAATTAGAAAAAAAAAAAATATATGTCTATTTACAATTGCAGATTACAATGGCGGACAATGCAGAAAAAAAAAAGACAAAATAAAAACGGCAAGGGAACGGAAGCAAAGATGGAGAGATCAACAGTCACCAGAGACTTCAAGAAGGTTAAGAAACGAAGACTGTCAGAGACTTGCCAACAAAAGAACAATGACTGTAAAAGCACAAAATGAGCGTGAAGGAGCTAGAAAAAAAAAAAGTAAAACACATAATACATGTCAAACACTGGAAAATGAGAGTATAGAAAAGAGTAGTAATATATGTGCCCACCATAGTCTCTTATTTACATCTTTAACACTAGAAACTCATTATTGTGGGTTACTAAATGTGGTTTGTAATTTTTTGGGGCCATATCATTTTGACAATGAAAGACCAAGAGATGGTGAGTTTATTAGTTGCTGTCAACAAGGAAAGGTAAGACTGCTAGAAAGAAACGCATTTCCACAATATTTAAAAAGTATGATAACTGATGTAACATTTCCAAATTATCAAAATTTCAAACAAAACATCTGGTCTTATAACAATTTCATTTAATTTGCTTCAATGTGTGCAACATTAGCAGAAAATGTGCCAGGGCATTGCTACTGTTTTAAAGTACAAGGACAAATGTATCACCCCACTTCACATTTACACCCAGAAGCAGGAGAGCAAAGGAAATTTGCACAGTTATATCTCCTAGATACAATGGAAGCTGTTGAACAACGTGTGACACTTCCTGAAAGTATAAAATGTTTAGCCACAGTTTTTAAAGAGCTTGATAAGATTATTGATAACAACCCATATACTCACGCATACAACAAAATTGCTGAAGTAGAAAGAGAACAACAGACCCATGCTCAAAAAAATCATTTTCCAATGCCAAGAGTAAAAATGGTTCTTAAAAGAGATCAGCATTGTGATCAAAGACGTTATCATTTACCAACATTGAATGAGGTTGCCATGGTGTTTAAAAATGATGGGATATTAGAATATATCCCAGAAATCCAGAACAACCTTTCATAAATATAAATATATTAAGTACTAATTTGGATCCAATGACATATCCAATTTTTTCCCCAAACGGTGAACCAGCAGGGCAACCAAAAGTACAAATGCAAAGTTATCCAAATAGTAAAGTTTGTGTCAGAAACAATATTTCTATGCAGGAATATAAAGTGGCCAAAATTGCTATTTGTGATTATTTTAATCCAATTTTATGTGGAGGGAAAACTCACACAACAATGGATCATTGATTCATATTTACAAGTTCAAGCCAATAATCAATTTTTTTTTAAATTTCAACAAAATAAACTTTGTGTAGAACAATATTGTGGTCTGATGGATTATGGAGCTGAATTAGCTACAAACAGAGAGCCTCCAGCTGGCAGAGCTATCGTTTTGCCATTTTATTTCGACGATTGTCTCGCAGTATGCGAGAAAGATATAATGATGCAATGGCTATTGTAACTAAATTTGGAAAAACAGATTTATTCATTACATTTACATGTAATCCACAATTGCCAGAGATAGTTGAAAATTTGAAACCTAGGCAAAGTTCTTCGGATACACCAGATTTAGTGGCAAGAGTATTTAAAATAAAACTCAATGCATTTATTTCATGACATAACCATTGCACACTTATTTGGTAAATGTCTGGATTTTATTTATACCATTGAACTTCCACATGCACACCTACTTTTTATACTACAAGAAAAAGATAAACTAAATACAGCGGAGAGAATGAATTCACTGATTAGTGCTGAACTTCCACATCCTGAAAAATATTCTAAACTCTATAAAATTGTAACATATCGCATGATTCATGGTCCATGTGGAGATATTAATCCCCAATCACCATGTATGGAAAATAAGAAATGCACTAAAGAATTCCCTAAAGAATTTAGAGTGCAAACATATGCTAATTGTGATGGATATCCTTTGTATAAAAGAACAAAAGGACAAACTGCAATAATTTATGGAAAAGTTGTAGATAATAGATATGTGGTTCCATATATTCCACAATTGCTGATTAAGTACAATGCACACATAAATGTGGAAGCATGCACTTCTATCAAATCCATAAAATATGTGTACAAATATATTTACAAAGGATATGATGCAGCAACTATTGTTGTGCAAACTGAAAAAAACAATGAAGATAATCCTATTTTCCACGATGAACTTTCCTCTTATTTGAATGCACGTTGTCGATGGAAATCGGACAGAGATTCTCAAAACATGTATAAAGTTAAGTCCACAATGAAAAATATTTACACATCTTAAATTAGAAAAAAATATGAGATGCGAGGGCCAAAATGAATTTAATGATTGGCTAATTAAAATTGGTGAAGGCAAAACAAAGCCAATAACTAATTTACCTGATGATACTGTGGAAATTCCAAATGGAATGATTTGCAAGCAGTCTATAATATCACTTATCTTCCAAAATAGCATCAATAACAATGATTACTCAGACCATGCAAACAAAGTCATATTAACCTTGAAAAATAAAGATGCATTACATCTAAATAACCAAATTTTAAAATTAATAAATGGAACCCAAAAAAAATGATTCCAGTGCAGATTCCGTTCTGGCGGATGACAAAGACAGTGAGGCAAACTTTACAGCTGATTTCATCAGTTCATTAACACCATCTGGAATGCCACCACATATTTTACAACAAAAAAAAGGGGCGATTGTTATGTTACTGAGAAATATGAAACCAAAAAAATTACTTTGTAATGGGACCAGATTAATTGTTCAGGATTTAAAAGACCATTTCATACATGCAGAAATTCTGAATGGTACCCATGAAGGTGAAAGTTTTTATTCCAAGAATTGATTTGGCTCCAAGTGAGAGTGGTTTGCCTTTTGTCCTTCAAAGGAGACTTTTTTCCATCATCATGGCATTTGCTATGGCCATAAATAAATCACAAGAACAAACTTTTAAGTCCGTTGGCCTCTTTTTAGAGGAACCAGTAATAGCCCATGGACAACTCTATGTGGCATTTTCAAGATGCAAAAATCCCAAAACATTAAAGTTTTCGTTGCAAAAAACGAAAATCAGGGTGAGTTGTTAATTGATGGGAGAGTTTTCACTAAAAATGAGGTGTTGTAAGTTCAATAAAAAAAAGGACAACAAAAAAACATAGGCTCACAAGAAATGTTAAAGTAACACACATACAGAACAGTTGTTATATCCCAAAGACTAAGTTTGACGTCTGTTGGGGTCTTTTTAGAGAAACCACTATTTCAACGTGCCCAACTGTATGTGCCATTATCTGATGTATAAAATCAGAGCTTCCAAATAAAAAAAATAAAAAAATACACATACACAATAGAGGTTAAATCCCAAAGACAAACTTGAAAGCCTGTTGGCCTCTTTTTAGAGTAACCACTATTTGCCCGTAACACGATGTCCCCTTTTCAACATACAAACAACCACTACAAATTAACATTTGGAAGTGAGCGTCAGTTATTAAAAGATGTGAAAGTTAAACCCTATGTGCCACACAACAACTATATGTGCCATTTACATAGATTGCACATTTATTAAATGATGTTACTGTTTGCACTATAAGTATTGTATCTTAGGAGATTTTGTAAGTTTAATAAAAAAAATAAAACTATTAACCAGTGCTTCCCAAACAGGTTGGCAAAACGCCTCAAACAGGTTCAGAAATTAAAACAACACTGTGCTAAATGCCCTGTGCATTACTCAGTTCACGCAGTCTATCATTCATATTACAACCTGTATGGGTACCATTGAATCTACTTAGCAAGTGCATTGTATTTATTTATCGGTTTAAATGTATGTATTTAGGGGTTTTATTGGATGCCATTAGGGGGATTATTGCATTTCTTGGGGACTCAGACTGTATAAATAAAGATACGTTATTGATTCAGGGAGTAATCCAATTGCCAGTATCTGGGGTCAGGAAGGAATACATTTTTCCCCTATTTGTCACGATTGGCTAAGCTTCACTTGAGTTTTTTTTCTGTTTCAATATTGCTAATCAGATACATATTATTTCAAATTACACATTATTCTAATATTCATGTATACGTTACAATAACAAATGTAAAAAATTTGAGAAAACCAGAGTTTTTGCATGTTATAACAATAAAGACATTGACTTCTACTTAAAATAATTGTAGTACTTTTTGATACATATGGAATATAACATGGAAAAATACAGGTAATAACAATAAAAAAAAAGGAAATTTACAAAAAAAAAAATACAAAAAAATATATCATCATGTCTGGAGTGAAGAGACTCTCATTGGGTGACAAAAAGCATTCTCAGCCTTAACATTTTCTTGCCATCATTTTTTGATGGGCAAGTCGCTAGTAATAATAATAATAATAATATCATGAGATATCATATAATAATATATATATATAATATAATAACAAAGGGTGAATACACATGCAAAGTCCAATTTGTGATACTGTGGAGTATCAAAATTGCCCAGAAGGCCTGATAACAATAAAACAGGTGATAATGGGAAGTGATTGATAGCAAAACACTTAATGGGATGTCACCAAATGATAATGGGTATACAACTTGGCACATGGCCAGTAGCAATAGTGTGGAACTTTCCAGGATGGGCCTAGTGGAGATTATCCCTGATGGAGGTGAGTTGGCTGTTGCTCCCTGTGCCTCTGCACAGTCTCCATGTGTTTTTGCGGCTCTTCCTGATGGGTTAGAGTAGATTAGTGTGGTGTATGTTCCCCTGGTCCCCTTCTGGATTGCTAAGTGGGGGTGTTGAAGGGGCTTGTGTACCAGAATGAAGCTATGAGCTATACCATGTAGGGCTACTCTAGGTTGGCAGGTCATAGCAGAGAGATCAGACAAATCATAGTCCACTAGAAAAGGAACTGGCAACCCACTCCAGTATTTATGGCATGCAAACCTTGTGGATCAGCACAGACAGAGAAATAAGTACGTGTGCTGCAGTACATTGGGTCACAGAGAGACACAACAGAGGAACTGAACAACCAAATCTAAAATGTTCCCCTGGTACTTGATATATGCCATGTGGTGGTGTAATTTGGTCACTATTTATTTTGCCGGATGTAGATCTGATGAGTGAGATGTATATAAAATAATCTTTGTATTTTTAGGGTCCACATTAGAGTCTCTGTAATTGAGAAAGGGTTTATATGGCAACCATTTTCATGTATTTGTGTTGCAATTTAATGAGTAGTGTGTCTTTAATAGCCTTCAGCATCTTGCAGCATGATCTTTCATATTGGCACATGCATGACCATTACAACATTTGAGAAAATAAAAATGTGTTTTTTTTTTAACTATTTGATAGTTGGGAGTTGTTGGGCATTCTAATGCCTTCCATTGCTTTGGCCATATTTTAAAGTGCATTGGTGTGTTTTTATTGTGTTTTGCAGTGTTACAAACTAATCTGTAAACCCTTTGCAGGTCCTATTTGGAACCCGTAAGCTTTGGGCCACCATATGCCATTTACTGGCTTGTTTGCGGGTGCGTTTTTGAGGGATTTTAGCAATTGAATAGCGGTTTGCGATTTTAGCGATCAAATCTCTTGCGGACGTGAAAGATCAAAGGCTTCGGGAGGCTGTAAGTTCCAGGTTTAATAACCGCGAGGATTTCAAGCCCATAACACATAATCTGTTTTTAGCTTGACAAAAAACGCCAAGGGCCTCATTCTATTAATGGCCGTAAAATGGCCGCAAAGCTGCGATTCCTTGCGGCCATCTTCCGGCCCCGTGTAGAGCTACTGCTACCTTGCTATTCAAATGGACGGCGCCGCAAGGATATACCCCTTACGGCCGGCTGCACATCATGCAAACGGCCGCAAGGGTTTTTCCTGCGCCAGTAAATCTTGTTTTCCGGCCCCAAAGTCAGAAAACTGTAAATGCAAATATAAATTCAAGATGGCACTGTAAAGCTCCGTAAATGCTAGGCATCATAATGGGAGACATGAGGATTAATAGCAACACCCTCTCAAGCTTGCACATCGCCCAAATCCGATATATCATTTACGTTTACTTTCCGTCCCGTAGTCCCGCGGGCTCGTCCTTGTTAAAACCTGTACTGGTTCGGAGGTTGAGGGCCGCAAACAAAGCATTGTAGAAGCCAATATATATTCAATCCAGGACTGCAAAGCACTGTAAATGATGGGGAACATAATGGGGGGGGGGGGGGGGGGGGCATGAGGATTAATAGCAAAACATTCTCAAGCGCCAAATTGTACTTTGATTTTAAAATCCGTCCAAGTCCCACGGACTTCAATGATCAAGCCCGTAGCTCGTTTATTCAAGCCCGTAGCTCCTTATTCAAACCCGTGCGGGCTTGCATGATAGGTAAAACACGAAGATTGAACATGAAGTTAAATATCTTTATTTGCGGATTTGAGAGTAGGGGAATGTTGAGCTATTAATTCTAAAACCAAACATCACTTTCACTTTTAATAAAAGTACAGGATGGCTTTTCTATGCTACGACTTGTAAGTAAGTCCTTTACGACCCGTGGGTCTATTTTACCCATTTAGGGACTTGACGGAGGCTAATCCCTCAGCCTTTGCGGGTCTGAGGTGCTCCAAGCCCTTGGGACTTTATCCACGGACATTTGACATTAATTTAGCTAAAAATGATTTTCAGATTTGAGTGTAGGGGAATGTTGTGCTATGAATGCTGACACCTCCAATCACTTTATCGTCTCATCAAAGTGCAGGATGGCTTTATTATGTGCTTAATTGGGTGCTAGCGGGACCTTTTTGGTGCAAGTAAGCTGAGGCTCGGTTTTAGATAATTACGGCCATGACGAGAGGGTTTACATAACAATTGAATAGCAACCGGGGCTTTCTTGCGGCCGAAACTCTTGCGGCCGTGTAAGATCAAAGGCTTTCCTGCTGCGCGTGCGGCCGCAAGGGATAACAGGGTGCCGGACGCAAGCCTGCCGGAGCCCTCGGCCGCAATGGAATAGAATAGGCAAATAGCCTGCGGCCGGTCCTTGCGGCCACGCATCTCCTACGGCCGTTAATAGAATGAGGCCCCAATTGAATAGTAAATTAGCTTACAGGCTACATTACAGGCTACAGTAACTTACGATTGCTCAATTGAATGAGGCTCTATATTTGTAAAATCTGCAGAGACCTTTTATCATTTAATCATTGTTGTCATCTGAGCTTTAGGAGTATTTTAATTTGATGAATTTAGGTGCACACATATCTGTACGTGGTATGATATTTTCACACATGTACAGATATTTTGGTGTAATAATGTTCTTTTAAGTATGAAAGACTATATAAAGTTTAAAGGGACATGGAAATATGTGTTTTTCTTTGTTGCTTCAGAAGAATAGTGTTTGATAATGTCACAGTGTATTTTCTTTTTCAAATGACCACAAAATGCTATTCAGATTTTTTAATTGTTCTTGGGGGTTTGCCATGGATCAGCCAATGAGATCTACAGACTCAAGTATGCTCTTGGAATTTCCTTTTAGTTTGAATCAAGTTTAAATTGATTTTGCTTAATATTTTTTTTCATGTGAAAAAACAACTTTTGTCATGTTTAAAACTAAATCTTTTAAATCTGTCTTGGCGCACATACTCAATTTATCTTTACGATTTATATCCTACTTTAGAACCTTTGGAAGGTATTTGAAAGTATCTGAAAGGGATGGGGAAAACAATTATTTTAATGATTTTAAAAGAAAAAATGTTTAAACCTTAAAAGCTTTTTCATGCAAATATTATGTAAAACCTGTTTAAACTTCATAGAAAATATCAGGAAATGCACAGAACATATTATTGTTTGTAGATCTCATTGTCAGATTAGCATGACTCATAAATCACTGGCTGACAAGCCCCAAGAGCAGTTTAACATGTGAATATTTCTTTTAAGTTTTGAGAGCTTCATTTGAGAAAAAAATATAAAATTCCTCTTTCAGATGCAACAAAGGAAAAACAATCTTCCATGTCCCAAGAGATACTGTGTTTTTTTGGGACTGTTTTTTTTTTTTTTTTTTTTAAAGAAGAGTATACTAAACCTTATAAAAGATAGTGTTGCAAATATCAGAACCATTTAGAAAGCTCAGAACGAACCATGCATTAGGATCAGCCAATCACTGTAGAGGGAGTAAGCAGTTTTTACCAAAAGCTTAGTAATTGAACTGAAACATTAATGTGACAGATCAAAAACCTGAACATGACAAATAAATACCCTTAATCTGGCAGATGCTACCGTTGGAGAGATATAATGTATTTTCTCTTTTTTACATGCAAAATAACCCAAACTCATGTACAATATTTATAATGTGTTCTACACATATGCCATAGAACACAATGACTTTCTATCTTCTGTTTCATCCTGTTTTGTTGAAGTGTGGCTGACTACTGGGGTGTAGGAACCAAAATAATTCTGGGGGCATACAGCTCACTTGATACACAGAACACTTAACAGCTTCTATATGCATACATATTGTGACAAGGATGGCCGTTTACCACA
Organism: Discoglossus pictus; assembly: GCA_027410445.1. Classification (NCBI taxonomy): domain Eukaryota; kingdom Metazoa; phylum Chordata; class Amphibia; order Anura; family Alytidae; genus Discoglossus; species Discoglossus pictus. The sequence continues at coordinate 172,578,882 of CM050166.1, read as the reverse complement.
GTGATTTTTATAACAAAAGGTTCAGCAACACGTAGATTTATGATACAGGATACTTTTTTATTATAGGGCTCATAAACAAGGGTCCCAAAGTAGTAATTAGCTTTAAGAAAAAGAAAATAAAAATCTAAGTAAACGTTCTTACTAAACATTCAGGAACACCCGGGCAGCTTCTCTACTCCGGAGAAATATAATTCACAAAGAAAATGAATCCTATCGTACTACTTCCAGCGGAGGTTAGCAGGATTTGCCTTTTCCCAGAGTCTCATGTCTTTTTGGAGAGCAAGCACATCAGTCTCCTGAATTTGGTAATGTTAGTATCGCCACTTTGTGGATAGGATACAACACTTTCTCTTGGTATTTTGTATAGTTCCGCCTTGTGGCCAGGATACAAATGTTCTCTGATATACTGTATGTTATAATGCCACCTTGTGGCCAGGATACAAACGGTCTCTGATATGTGGTATAGTGCCACCTTGTGGCCAGGATACAAACGGTCTCTGATATGTGGTATAGTGCCACCTTGTGGCCAGGGTACTGGCCCACCCTTCTCTCTGAGTTCCCATCCCCAGGAACCCTTGTAACAAGTACCAAGTGTACTCTAAAAGATAAAGTCGTGTTAAGCACAACAGTCTCTTCCCTGGGGGTAATAAAGAAACAAAATCAGTTTCTGACCTTTCAGTAATGTAGTTGGCCTTGCAGGTGGCTTTAGACTGCAGCACAGGTCCTCAGCAGATTGGACATGTTTTCAATAGCAGCTGCTTCCTTGGTTTGTCTCTGAGGGGATTTGTCCCCCTCCCCCATTTCCTACACCCATGGCTGACTATAAACATGACTCTAAGATTATTTTTATTATCCTTTATTTGTAACGTGCCAACACATTCTGCAGCGCTACACATGGGTTGAGTACAAGGCAAAAATCATTTTAACACATCAGAAAAATGGAGAGCCCTGTCTTTGAACTTAGAAACTATTGTCAATAGTGCTTTCCCTGAAAAACTCCTAACAAAATTGAAAACTTGTAAAATGTACAATCTATAAGGATATTTTGTATAAAAAATTATATCTTAACATCATCTGTCATTTATTTCTTTATCTATATGTATTGGTAAACAAAAGTACATATTGCAGCTGAAAAACAAAATATGAAAAAATGAAGTATTAGTAGAAGGTGATCTTGCCTCTTAGTGTTTCTGCGTCTATTTGAAGGTCATGGTGGCAATTTATTGATAATTTTTTTTTTCTTTTGGCTCATTTTATAAATGTATTCTGTGCTCATAGTGAATGCTTTGCAGTTGGATACCTTTTGTCCCAGTGTTGTTGAGGTGATCATTGTTGTGTTTTTCTAAGAAATGTATTCATCATGTTTTATATATTGACTTCAGTCTTGTTTGTACATTTATTCTTGTTGGTTTTTGCATTCTATGATCTCAGTGTTGTAAGAAAATGAGATAAAAAGTTGATTTATTAACTCACAAAACAGGCTAACACATTTGCAACATATCTAATGCAAATCACGTTATACAGCAGTTTAAAATAATAATAATAATAATAATAATAATAATTGGCGGCTCTTTTGTCTCAGAAATAAAAAAAATCTATTCTTCAAAATAACTGCGCATTTGTTACTACATAACCCCTTAGTGAATCTAGCCCAGTGCCTCTGTATAGCATTTCCTTCAGTTTCTAGCTCTGCAAAGTTTATATATATATATATATATATATATATATATATATATATATATATATATATATATATATATCAATTTCAGACATAAAGGCCACAGACTATACCATCATTGTAGTACTTATTTGTTCTAGCTTAGCCACAGCTTTTTTTGTGACTAGCAGGGTCTAACTGTTTTTAAACGTGACAATAAAGACAGACAGCTTGTTCTTCTGTAATTGTTCTGCTCTACTTGATAGGATTATACTGCCTGCACCTGTAAGAAAAAAAAATTAAGTGATATATTATTTAAAGAAAACAAGTTGACAGTTTGCAGTGCTCCCTTATGGCAATACATTGGTACAACACCTCATAATTGTGTTTTTACTTAAGAGTAATAATCACCAGGTAGCTGTCAGAGTTATTACAGCGATGCACACCTGGCTTGACCACAGCTGAATGTCTGGGATTCCAAAGCTTGACTTTAAGACCATGGGTTATATCATCACTCTAGTATGTGATGTCCACGGTATAGCGATAGAAAACAATATTACACGGTAATGTGCGATAAGTTATAATTATAAAATAGAAAAACAGTAAAAAATAATGTCCAGTTGTAAATTTTAACTCACTGTGTTATCCATCATAATAGTTTTGAGCTTGTGAGTAACGCATGCAAGGGCACACAGAGAGACAAAGGGCGCATGGAGAGGGCACACAGAGAGAGACAGAACATACAATTAAACATAACATTAGATACTGGCAAGCTACTACAGCTACATAGCATCAAATCCCGCAACTGCATCTAAATTGCACAGTAGCAACTGTGCATGTGCGAACAAAGTCGTGCATGCACAGTTGCTTCCAATTTGAGGGAGGGAGAAAGCAAAAGAGGGAGAGAGAGGGATGGAGGCAGAGAGAGAGAGTAGAGAGAGGGAAGGAGAAAGAGAGGGATGGTGGGAGAGAGAGGGCAAGGTACTAGTTTATATATAATATTAAAATATGCAATTTACATATGAGAGAGTTAGATTCCTCATTGTTTGGTGGGACTTGTAAGAAATTAAAACTTGATTGCCCAGTGGAACACCTTCGGGAAAAACTCTGAGGGTGTGACGTTATAGTTGTATGCTAGTGTCATGAGAATAAGGATTCAAAGCTGAAGCAAATGTGCATTCTGCTTTTTTGAAAATCTATATAATATCTCATGATTGACATGTATCAAAACAATATGTGACCAAATACATTTATGGAGTAGAGCAGGGCTCACTGAACTATGGCTCTTTTGTGAGCATTATCCAGTTGAATCAATAAATAAGTAGTGCAGATGTGCACAAATACAACATTTTTTTGAGTAGTAATGCACATTGTATGCAGTTACAGCAAGACACATTAACAATTGTTAAAAAAGGCTCCAATAAGTATGTAGGGGTCTGCCAAACCCGTACCATTATTCAGGGCTCTCCAAGATCATCTGTCATTTTTAAGTGGTACTTCAGGGAATAAAAAACAAGTAGATTGCATCAGGTCAATTTGTGTCCATAAAAGGGCCAGTGTATTATTATTATCTTTTATTTGTATCGTACCAACATATTCTGTAGCTCTATACAGGGATTAAGTACATGGCATAAATAAAATTAACACATTCCAAAGAATATAGAGCCCTGTTTTTGAGCTTAAACTCAAACGTACATAGTGCTTGTTTCCAAAGCACCGACACAAGATTGAAAACCCGCAAGCTTACAATCTAAAGGTAAACACTCTTCATGTTTTACCTATTTTTTAATTTATCGTAATTAACATAAAGAATACAGTTGCAAACTGCAGTAAATCAAATCTTTAGACAGAAAATACAATTTCAACTGAGATCATATTGATTAGGCTGTCTTGATAAGACTTGAATAATTGTATCCCAGTTGAAAATTTCCACTTCCTTTCAGTAGTACATAGGACAATAAGAGATTTGTGGAGGGGTAAAATTGAGGCCATTGATAAGGTAAATTGTGTTTTTAAATGATATTTTCTAGCTAAATGTTTGAATTGCTGTAGATTAATGGTGAACTATAAACTATGTTTAACATGAAAATTACTTACACTGGCCCCATCTATCTATCTATCTATCTATCTATCTATCCACACATAGATAGATAGATAGATTGATAGATAGATAATTAATATATTGTTATATATCTATATTCTAATATATTATTTAATCTAATAGTGCTATACCACTCCTTGTCTCCCTTTACACACCTTGGCCCTCATTCAAATGCAATTTGGCCAATTGAATAGGGGTCTAAATAAGCACATAACATATATTTTTAATAGGAGTTTTTAGTTAGCAAGCATCTATCCAAAAGCAAGGTTTTTACTAACTAAAAACTTATTTTAAAAAAATATGCTATGTGCTTATTTAGACCCCTATTCAATTGGCCAAATCGCAATTGAATGAGGGCCCTTTACTCCAGAACAGACACACTCCTGCTCTTTGTCTGTGTGTGTAATGTAGATCAGTAGAGCTATTGCTTCTCATGTAGTGATATTACGCATGTTCATTCGGTCACTACTTGGATCCTTATCTTTTTTTTAAACTATATCCCCCCAGATTTTTTTGATTCCTATGCCCTTGACTGGCCCTTTAATACAGATTCACCTTAGACTTCCAATATATAGTAAACTGGCATGTTTGCTAATAGAGGTAATAAGGATATAAAAGTTGATTACTCAAGAATAGCACCAAATTAAACTGAAAAGTGTATAATTGATATCCTTATTTCAGTCCCTCTAGTAAGCACCAATCAAAATATTAGATTTACTTAAGTGCCAAGTGTCTGTTCCCAAACTATGTTCTGCATAACATCAGTGCTTCACAAGCTCCAATAAAATAGTTCCCAAATTGAATTACAAAAATAATGTTGAAACAAAATTAACAAAGTGAATAATAACAGTACTGAATTGCATGAATACTAGATTTTATGATTTATCAGTATGCATACTATATTACAACTAGCGACTTGCCCGTCAAAAATGACGGGGCAATAAAATTGTAAGGCAGGTAATGCTGTTTGCCACAGACATTAATTTTTTTGGTGGTCTGAGATCCTTCGGCGCTCATTGCGAGCCTCGGGCTGAGCGCCTTTGGCGCTCATCGCGTGGGTCGCAATGAGCACCTTCGGCGCTCATTGCGAGGGTCTTGGTTGTTGTACTTTTTTTTTTATCAGAGGCGCTTTTGCTGTCATTGTAAGGTTGGCGCTGTTTTTTGCGCTTATTGCAAGGCTGTCCCCTGGTGTAGTTTGTGTGCTATGAGCAGCGTTGGCGCTCGTTGTGAGGCGCGCGGTGAATGGCTTTTGTGTTTATTGAGAAAGTGTTTTTTTGTGTGTATATTTACGTTTGTATGCTAATTAAATAATTAATAAATTAATAAATTAATAAATTAATATACTTTACCTATTTCTAAGTAATATATGCAGGAAGCATTGTGCTGAAGAGCTGGCAATCTGTTTTGATGTTCCTGCAGCCTACAATGTAGGTTGCACTGTTGTGGAGCTGAGGTGTAAGTGTCAGCAATGTGTGCAGTGTGTAGTTTAAATAGGCTGCGTTCGTGAGGGGAAGCCGTTAGTGTAGCTGTGTACTTCCGTATTGTGCTAGTTTTGTAAAATGCAGGCGAATGTGTATGTGGTACGCGGTTGTGGATGATTTAGCGTCCTTGCTAAAAGTGTATCTTGTACCTCGTACGGCTTTTTGGAAAAGCCGCATGTACTTGGTGGTGTTTTGCGGCTTTAGGGTCCTGTAGCCTTGTTTTAGTTTTTTCCGCAGCCATTTTTTCTCTCGTTTAGGGGATTTTCGTGTGTTTAAACTCGCTAATTTGGACTTAAATTGAGGTGTAACTTCACTGGCAGAAGTTTTGGGTGCCCCCCATGCTGTGGGTAAACTTTTGATGTCATTTTTGTGTATATTTATTTATTTTTTAATGTTTTCAGGTGCGCACGGTTTGGCCGTTAAGGTTGTATTTTTGCTAGTTTGTAATGTTTTATTTTTTTTAGTTTAAGTCCGTAAATTTTTCGTTCTAAGTCCTGCAGCTCGTATTTTTTTGTGTAAGTCCGTATTTAGTGATTGTGTGTTAGATGTATTTTCTCAAAGTCCCGCTTCTGTGGGTGTTTATAGCCGCTTGTGAGGTGTCGTATAGCCTCCACCTCCACAAATGCGGCCCCTTGCTTTGCCAGGGTCCACATTTGTGGCCTGCAATGAGCCTTTGGCTCATTGCAGCCGACGTGGGAGCCTCCACCTTCTGCAAATGGGGCCCTCACTTCGAGAGGGTCCGCATTTGCGGCCCGAACTGCGGCCCTCGCTTTGCGAGGGACGCAGTTCTTTGCGAGCTTGCAAAGCGTAACGATGATTCGTAGTTTGACAACTATTATATGTGATAGTGCACAGTGGATTATCATTCTTAAACACAGAGAGAAATATCATTAGGTGGTCATCAAAACTGTCAGAAGTAATCAAGACCATTGTCAATTTTGATATGTTATATATAGCCCACTTTATTTCTTGTAGGATGCATATTAGTCCTTGGGCCTGAATTACTGTTTAAAAAATATAACTATAACATTTTATTAAAGTCCTTATTAATATTTATTGATTTTATATTTTTTTTATAAATTGATATTTTCCTTTGTTTACAAACATAAGAGAAAAAATGTCTGCAAGTAAATCTATCTAGGGTAAGAAATAGAGAGTGTAGTGTGTATTTCGGAGTTTCTGGTGGGCTCCAGTACCATCACTCGGTATAGAGTTAGGGTACTTTTTGATATTTGATCTCCTACATTTGTAAAGCATTTGCACTTTAGTTACTATGGTACCAATAAGATATACTTTTTTGATTACTATTGCTGGCACTTTATGGAGAGTTGTTAAATTATAATATATTATTAAGCTTTTGGCACTTTACTATACAGCTCTAAACATTGTTCTAAACCGCGGATATCTTTATAATCCATTGAACCATTAAGGATGCATATATAATCTAACTATAGTAGCTATCCTTTTTGTGGCATTGTCTGATTGCGGGACCAGGATTTGTTTGTTTTGTATGTGTTTTATACGTCGTAGTTTTATTTTATGAGAATTAATAAAATACAATTGGATTTTAAATGTGGTTGATTGTGTCCATTGATATACGTTATCTGAGTAACCTATTGTGACTTGGTGGGATCTATGGAAGTTCTTTCTTCTTTTTTTTTCTTTTTTTTTTCCGCATTACTTTTTTGTAATACTTTGCAAATGAATAACTGTTTAACTCTTTGTTTAACTTTATAAATATATTAATCCCCATACATGTTTTAATTCTGAAATATATGCAAAGCATTTTCATTTGTATCCTGTGTCCAAACCTGAGCAAGGCATCGAAAGACTATAGCAACAGGGCAACCTTGTTTTGATGTCAGCTCATTGAAGCCCTAGTGATTAATTAGGATCTGACAAGTCTCAGCTAGGGCATTGAAAAGGAAGAAGAAACTTGAGTGATGCTGTTCGTGAAAGTCTATTGTTTTTGTAAATCACTGTGTTCTTGCTCACTTGTTTGTGCTGCTTGAGCGACCATGTTTTCATTATACATCAGTTAACATTACCAAATGTGTTTTTTAAAATGAGGCTTGCTGTGTCTAGGCAATGACCATCTCAATTCCCTAAACTTTGTAATTTAGTTTCAACCTTATAACTTGATACCTTGATGCCAAAATGACGAGTGATTTTAGTGTCTATTCATTTTAAGGGTCTAATGTTGAAAGATCTCAGCTGCCCTTCTGCCATGCAATTTTAGACCTAACTTAGCTGTATATAAATTACAGTTATTTGATATAAACTGTACAGTGGTATACAAAATTCAGCAAAAAATGTACATACTGTCAAAAAAAGTTAGATAAAAATCCCACAAACCTATATTGCATCAACATTACTTAATTCCAATATTTTTGCTCCATGAGGGAGGCTTTATCAAGAATAATATACCATAGTCCTTTATTCTACAAACATCTCTTCAGCAGTTTAGCTCTGGAATCTGAAGACATCACAGTGAGTCCCAGACTATTGTGTCCTCTATCCAACTTGTCATATAGAAAAAGGGCGACTGTTGTTTTAAAACAAGCCATGGCCCTTTAAAATATCATTTATCACAATCAGTGATTATAGCCCAATCATATACCGTAATTAATTATTCCTATATTTTTAATTTCCCTCTACTTGCCGCTAGGGGTCAGATCACAATGTTTATCAGCCCACTTTTTTTTCGAATGTTGTTGTTTTGTGGATTGATTCAGACTCATATTTACAAACCTGCTACATGCCTTTTACCCTCTGTACTCCTATAATTGAATCATTAGGAGGGAAGAAAGCATGATAGGAACTATTGATTCCAAGAATAGTGATTGTGTTGTTGATATTTGGACATAATTATTTAAAAGGGCTCTATTTAAGCAAACAGCATATTTTTTTACAGAAGTTTTTAGTTAGTGAACTTCTATACAAAAGCAAGGTCTTCACTAACTAAAAACTTCTGTAAAAAAAATGCTCTGTGCTTAAATAGAGCCCTTTTAAATTTGCTGAATCGCAATTTAATAAAGCTGTTAGTGTGCACAATGGTAGAGGCAGCCACACAGATAACTTATCCTACTATTGTGAGGTGTAACATCAGAGAGATAATTGGTTTAAGCATTTAGTCTGACCACCAGTCTGCTGGTGATAAGCTGAAGGCCTGTCCATATGCTAAGTTGTTATAAAAATCCACAAAATGTCTCAGACAGAATAAATGTTGGAACTTTATTAAAGTTTAGAGTTGTTTAAAGGGACCTAGTGACACAGCCTTGTAACTTACCAGGTTCTTTATAGGGAGTCTTGGTTCTGGCTTATGTGGTTCTTACTTGCACAAAATCCTTGGCTTCTTGGGACGTTTTAGGTCATCAGAAAGAACATTTTACATTCTGCAGAATTAAACATTTCCTCCATACTATAGAACATTCTTTAGGTAAACCAAGCTCAAATTGGCTTACCAGAATCTGCCATAAGGCCCCACTCAGAAAAGTCTTTTATGTGATACATTCAATTCAGACTGTGCAACACAAAATTTGAAGAATGTAAATGCTGGGGAAATAGACCTAAATGTCACCTGGGACCTAGAAACCTGGCAAGGATCATAGCAGAATCTTACCAGAGGCTCGCTCAGCAGCAGCATTCTGGAGACCTCTAAAAAAGTCCTTCACAGGATATATATTACCTGACATTACTGACAAACAGCCTTATTAAATTGCAATTCGGTAAATTTAAAAGGGCTCTATAAAAGGACATAGCATATTTTTTTTTCAGATGTTTTTAGTTAGTGAACTTCTATCCAAAAGCAAGGTCTTCACTAAAAACTTCTGTAAAAAAAATATGCTGTGTGCTTATATAGAGCCCTTTTAAATTTACAGAATCACAATTTAATAAGGCTAAAAATCTGCAAATGGAAGCTTTCCCCTTGGTCTGAGGGGGGATGGATGGAGGTAAGTGTGGCCTACCCCAAACTAGCAATATAAAGGAATACAATTACAGGAGACTACATTATTTGTTTCCCCACTTCCCTTTATTACCTAAGTTGTTTTTAGCTTCTAGTTAAATCTTTATTTCTGGAAATTTTGTATAAAAATAAAAACATGGTTTGTAAAGATGTCCTATCTATATTTTAATACCATTCTATTATATTTACATGCTTTGCCTAAATCTAAAAATAAAACTTATTGAAACAAAAAAAAAAACAAAAACATATATTGAAGAAAAATATCAATTTATGGATTAGATAATGCTCTTAAAATGGAAAAAGCATAGATCAAAATATGCTTCTACCTGTTACTCTAGCCCCCACCACAAGGTAATTACATTGAAATGTTAAATAAATAAGACATTATGATTACATTGTATTCTGTAAAGTCTCTCTGTGCGGATAAAGTAGTTTATCAGTGTATGTGCCAAGGAATAAAATAGTAATGTTGGTCTTATTTGTAGTAAATGATACATGACAAGAAATTTACACAATCATTTAAAAAATAATTTACAAATAATTGTTATTACAGATTTTTTATCTTTATTGCAATGGAAAATGCCAAAAACAGATGTGTGTTGCAGCACTGCCTCTAAAACAAACTCTGTATCAAGAAAACTCCTTCAACCTATGTAATACTAATAGTTACAATAAATTAAGTTCTATATAGTTTAGGGTTCATAAAAGGAAATTGGTAATATTTTATTTGTTCAACTAAGCTCCATATTACTTAGCTAAGGTCCTAGCTAATTTAGTGCATATTGTTGCTTTTGAAATTATAGTGCTTTCCATAATTTATTATTCCCATGTCCCCCCGAAGAGAATTCATTATTTTAGAGATTAATATGTAATTCATTGGCTGCTCTGAAATAAAAAAATGGCTATTTGAAAAAAGGAAAACCTCTCATTTATTCATAGAGAGAATAAAATGCTTCCAAAAAGTGCTTGATTTGAGATGCATTTGATCTCGTATACCCAGGGTTGGATAAGAAGTTTGTCCTTGCTGCACCAAATATGTAAATCCTCCCCTTCCTTACCTCCTCCCTACATGAGGCATACATATATACACATATATACATACACTATCTCTATATAGAAGTCAATCCCTTTCAGCAGCCATCTTCACATAGCACCCAGTCCTTCTCAATACAGAACCCACCCCTCTTAGCATTCATCCCTACATAGCACTTAGTCCTTGTCAGCAGTCATCTCCTCTCAGCATCCTTCCCCACACCGCACCCAACCCCTTACAGAACCAATTCCCATGTAATTCACTGCCATCCAGTCCTCTCTCCCTTCTTCCCTGATACATATCCCCTGAATGCGAACTGTTCCACACTGTCACCACTTGGAACTTCAGTACAAATGCTCTACAGAACAAAAATAAATGACACAGTACTGAGTGCCCTTCCCCCCAGAGGAGGGCCCTGGTGCATTGCTTAATCTGCATTGGTTAGTTCTTTGGACATGATAACCCACTCTAAAAGCAACCTCTTTTACCTCACTTGTGCTCTTCACGGGGAGAAATATCCTGTAGGATATCAGTCTGGTCTCACTCAATAGAGTGATCCAGGCCCAAAATACCAGGCAATTCTACCCTGAACAGGAGAAACGGCAAACCCCAGATGCTTTTCAGCCTTTATGGGCCTCGTCAGTGAGGTGCAGCTGAACTCCCTAAAACACAGTGAGCAAGGGGTCCACGTCTGGAGTCCCATATCACCCTTAGGGAGACTAAACCCTAAAGGTAATTTGCATATACAAAACAACTAAGTCAGAGGTGCTCATCAGAGAACAAATCAACCTTAATAGGTTAGTTCTATGGACATGATAATCCACTCTGAGAGCAACCTCTTTTAGCTCACTTGTGCCCTTCACAGAGAGAAACATCCTATAGGATATCAGTCTGGTCTCACTCAAAAGAGTGACCCAGGCAATTCTACCCTGGACAGGAGTAGCATCAAACCCCATACATACATTTCAGCCTTAGCTTTGCCTTATCAGTAGGATGGAGCTGAGCTCCCTAAGGCACAGTGTGCAAGGGGTCCATGTCTGAAGCCCCCTATAACCCTTAGGGAGTCTAAGCCCAACTAGTCATTTGCATAAGTAACAGCAAAAATAGAGGTTCTCAATCAGAGAACAAATTAACTTTAATAGGTTAGTTCTATGGACATGATAACCCACTCTGAGAGCACCTCTTAGATCACTTCCCAGGGAGAAATATCCTGTCATACAGTATATTAGTATGGTCTCTGACAATAGAGTGATCCAGCCCTGAAATACCAGGCAATTCTACTCTGAATAGGAGGAACCATAAAACCCAGATATATGTTTCGGCCTTAGTTGGGCCTCGTCAGTAGATTGTAGCTGATAACTCCCCAAGAGACAATGAGTAAGACATGGATTCCTTGCTCACTGTGCCTCAGGGAGTTCAGCTACATCCTACTGACAAGGCCCAATTAAGGCATTTGAATTATGGTGTTGGCGAAAACCGCTTTTCCTTGGACTGCAAGAAGATCAAATAAATCCATACTACAGGAAATCAAGCAAAAGAGATCACTGGAATGTTTGATTATGAGGTTGAAACTCAAATATTCTGCCATATCATGAGAAGACAGGATTCCCTAGAGAAGACTCTGATGCTGGAAAAGATTGAAGGCGCGCAAAGAAGGGCACACCAGAGGCGGAGATGGATAGATGAGGTAAGTGAAGTAAAGAACATGAGCTTGATGAAGCTTAGAGGGGCAGATGCTGACAGGTGTGCCTGACATGCTGTGGTCCATAGGGTCACAAAGAGCCAAAAACAACTAAACAACTAAACGACAACATATATGTTTCTTATATTAATCATTACTGTAATAATCAGCTTACCAAAATATACTGGTTTAATCAGTATTTGATTATGAAAACAAATTACTTTCTCATTTATCTTATTCGGTTCCTTTTTAAATGGGTTCCAGTTATATATATATACTAGCGACTTGTTCGTCAAAAATGATGGGGCAATAAAATGTGAAACCATGGGAATGCTGTTTGCCACACAATGTAAGGCTTTTGCTCCTCTGAGGACCTTCGGCGCTCATTGCGAGCCTCTTCCCTCGTGTACTTCAAGTTTCCTGATTTGCAGCGATCACCTTCGGCGCTCATGGGGAAGACCGATATATAAGTACAGTGTAAAATATAAAAACATTTTAGTGCAGTGAATTAATAAATTAATATGAATTAATAAATTAATATACTTTATCTATTTATATGTAATATGCAGCAATCAATATCCTGAAGAGCTAACAATCTCTTTGGATTTTACTGCATCTGAAAATGTGTTGATCATGTGAGGAGAAAGTGTCAGCAATGTGACAAGTGTGCAGTGTAAATAGGCTGCGTGCGCAAGGCCAAACCATTTGTGTAGGCGGTTAAAGCGCCATTTTAGAATCGTAATATTATTTGCAAGTTAGTGTTGTAAAATGGCAGCTTTTTTCTATATGTTACTTGGCTCGCGAGCATTTTCCATCTGTTGTACTGTTATATTTTGTATCTCCTACGTTCCTGGCTAACTCGTACGTGCCTGGCGGTGATTTGTGCGCTTCGGTCTCCTTTAGCCTCGTTTTAATTTTTTGGGTGGCTGGGTGGAGGAAGAGACCTTCAATGACATCAGTGAGGACAAGGAACGGGACATGGCTAGCTTGGTATCCAACCTTGTGCAAATGGGGAGTTTGCGGTTGTGTAAAGGGACTGTTTGCGGTTGTTTGCGGTGCGTTAAACGGGGAGATTGGTCTGTTACTGTGAAGCGGGTGTAACCCTTACACTACCTGATCAATACAACATCATACCTGATGTTTTAAAGCATGTTGTTCCAAACAATTTAGGAATGTTAGGTTATTTATGCCCTTTATGGCTTAAAACCAGACTCTGCATTAACTATGTAATTTTCCGTGGGAGTTTTGCCATGGATCCCCCTCCGGCATGCCACAGTCCAGGTGTGAGTCCCCTTGAAACAACTTTCCCATCACTATTGTGACCAGAAAGAGTCCCTGTGGGTTTTGAAATTCGCCTGCCCATTGAAGTCTATGGCGGTTCGCCCGGTTCGCCCGTTCACAAACATTTGATGGAAGTTCGCGTCCGCTGTTCGGGAACCGAAAATTTTATGTTCGCGACTTTAGTAGTGCTTACATTTAAATGTCTAAAATGAGTTAAAAAACGTACTTCCTGCTCAGAATTCTGAGAAATACAGTTATTAGACTGAATTCTAGGAACCTAGGCAAGGACATGCAAATTTGCCCACAAAGTCTTCGCTCTTGTAATCCAATACCATTTCAAACATGGCTTCCTTTAAGCATATGCCTGCTGTATTACACAGCTTTAAGCAAAGCTCAGGATGGATTAAACTCAAGCCAGGAAACATACCCATGAACAGCTGTTTCAAGTTTACTGCCTCTCATTAGCGTGGGGCTGGTTCCTATCTTGCGTAGTAGATTTTTTTGAGGAGGTAGTTTACCACAACAATCATTTCATTTATGGTGGGCAAAAGAGCGATACACTGTACACAGTACACTATTATAGTGAATAAATAGTATATATAAATATATCACATATTATAATTGTCCAACTACGAATCGTCGTCACGCTGTGTTGCGCAGTGCGTACGACTTAGCGATGAGCGCCGCAGGCACTCATCGGCCGCCGATAAACCGTAGCACTTTGGCAATGAGCGCCACAGGCGCTCATTGCAGGCGAGCCTCGCGTAGCAAGGCGAGCTGTTAAACTGTAGCACTTTGGCAATGAGCACCACAGGCGCTCATTGCAGGCGAGCCTCGCGTAGCGAGGCGAGCCGTTAAACCGTAGCACTTAGAAAAAAAATACGAGATGAAAAAAATTACGAGGTAAGCGGCGGAACTAAAACAATAAAAATAACACTAAATACACACTAAAAAATAAAAAAAAAGGTCACTTACAGCATGGGGAACCAGGCAGGACGTCTGGGAGTGAGTTGGAACTGCAATTTACATCGATTTAGCCGAGTTACAAAGATCGAAAATCGGCTAAGCGAGAAAAAAATGTCCGCTGAAAAAAATGAAAACGAGGCTATACTACTACGAACTGCGTAAAACACAGCCACAGACGTATGTGCTCGAAAAACAACGAGACAAAGGATGCGGATTAACCGCACAATGAGTAAAAAGACAGTAGCAAGTACATTTTACGAAACGCAATTACAGATTTACGCATTAACACAGATTTAACGCCATTGTCTCGCGCAACATCGGATTTCATGCCTAAAACAACGCATTTGATGAAATATAAGTTGAAAGTTAAAAAAATAAAAAGTTCAAAAAAAAAATGTGTATTTATTTTAAGAAAAAAAAAAAAGGGACAAATGTAGTGGAGTCATTTTGTGTTGCAAACAAATTTAACAACATTTAATTTTTATTGACCGTCATTTTACCCTTTTACCATATTTACTGTTAAACCGTAGTACTTTAGCGGGCTTAGCGATGAGCGCCACAGGCGATCAGTGCCTGGCGAGCCTCGCGCAGCGAGGCGAGACGTTAAACCGTAGTACTTTGGCAATGAGCGCCGCAGAAAAAATGGCGGCCGAACAAAACAAAAACTAGGCTACAGCACTATAACCACGGAAAACACGTACGGATAATCCGCTAAGACGCATACCACACATTACCCGCCATTAAACGACGTACGGATGATACGCTAAGACGCATACCACACATTATCCGCCATTAAACGACGTACGGATGATACGCTAAGACGCATACCACACATTATCCGCCATTTTAGGATAATGCGGAAGTACACAGCTACGTTAACGGTTTTGTCTCGCGCACACACACTATTACACTGCACACATTCAGCACGCTTACACAGCAGCTCCACACCACTAATGCTGCAGCAACATCAACACAGATTGCCAGCTCTTCAACACAATGCTTCAAAATAGGTAAAGTATATTCATTTATTAATTTGAATTCTATTGTTCAGTAGTACACACAAGACAGCATTAGCTACCTTACAATTCCATATGTATATTAATAACTAAACAACTTTCCAAACAAACACATCTCATTGCCGTCATTTTTTGACTAGCAATACGCTAGTATAAATATATATATATATACTAGAAACCTGCCAGTCAAAAATGACGGGATTAAAATTGTAAGGCTGGCAGTGCTGTTTGCCACACAATGTGAGGCTTTTGCTCCTCGCAGTAATTTTGGCGCTCATCGCGAGCCCCATGCTGAGCGCCTTCTGCGCTCATTGCGAGTCTCTCGCTTATGTACTTCAACTTGCCTGCTTTGCTTCGATGCTCATTGCGGGGCTAGCATATGTCACGGCGCCACTGGCTGCAATGAGCGCCTGCAATGAGGATCAATATATTCCAAACAAGTGCCTTTTTTTAAAAAAAATCCCCTTTGTCCCCTTTTGGTATTTTTAACCATTTCTATTCGTCGCTGTTATATACAACTAAACTTTATATTTATCTAGTCTTTATTAGTTCCACTACCTTTGTACTGATTAGTTTGGGGTGGAAAACACCCGGGGGAAACCTTGAATTCCTCACTTTGAACTTTAAACAAGAATATAACCTAACAGATCATAAATTAGACATAAATATACAAATGGATTTGAAACTTTTATTACCAGGTTACTTTTATATAAGATTAGCAGACATACTAAAACATATATTGCACATATTACACTCTAAAGAATAATTACATATACTGCTCATTAAGCAGCAATATATAGGTTTGTTGGCTCATTACCTCACATTCAAAACACAGATACTATATCTGTATTGCAATCTCTAATAAATAAAATTGATTTTATCACAAACATTAATAACCTTTGCTGTAAATTAAAAAATAATTAAAATACATATTTTGAAGTATAGCAATACTTGATTTACAGAGAAATACATTATTTCATAGGGAAATCTAGCTCATACACTGATTTATTTTGGTGCGCTCTCTTTTTTCTTTTCGTATAATGCTATAGGTTATTTTATTTATTTATATTATCGTACTTAATATCACAGTTTGATTTGTTTGAATGTCATTGTCTTTCATAAACTGTTTTTGTAATTGATATTACATTAACAATATGTTAATACAATTTAGGTGACAAAAACCAATCTACAGGAGCCAGCATTCATCTACTTTAACAAAGGCTCAGATTGTATAATTTATGCGGATAAAGCATTTTGCATCTTGATATTAATCTACCTTCACTGAAATTACCAGTAGGTGGCAGGTTATCCACAAAAATCAGAAAAATGTAATCTAGTGGCATTCACTCATCACAACAAAAAAAGTCAGAGTGCTAGTAAATGTATTATGAAGGTAATATAGAGAAGGTGCATGTGTTTATAGCAACAAACACTGATTCTTGCAGTTTCAAATATGCATCCAGGGAAATCATGCGCGGGTCCTCAACAACTGGATATGAATTATAAATGCCCAAGTCTTGCCGACGCACATATTCACATTAACAGGATGATATAGTTAGTACATGATTCAAGTTAAACCTTAGCCCTAATTAATGGTTACAGGCCCAAACATTGTTTATTGTATCTTGTTGATGTTCGGACACAGTAAAGTTTTACTGTAAATAAGTGCAGCTTCAAAACTTTATTCTAACAGTATTAATTATTAAACTTAATATTCAAGAAAAGATCGTTTTTTATGCCAGGTAAACATATTTTTATTACTTTTGTTAGTTTTATTTTATCTCCATATAGCATTGTATCATTTTATTTAGAATTAATTCAGCATTCATATTTTTCATACTCACATTTTGTATTGGTTTTACAACTAGGGTGCTCTAGTAAGGTTTTCCTTTTTAATTTATTTTTATATTTTGTGCCAGTTAGTTTGTAGCAGTGTAATTTTGTTGATAAAAAATAATTTTGATTTAGTGCTTTCTTTTGTTTTTTTATCTTTATGACAGCAAATACTTTAAAGACACAATAATAAAAGTTAAAGGGGCATGGAAGGTTTCTGGATCTCACTAGGAATATAATATGCCTATATATCTCTTTACTTTGTGTACATTGTTTTATTAAGAAGTGCTCTAAATCTCTGGGGGGTTGACTAAAATATTAATAATAGTTCCTAACTGTGTGTTCCCCTTTGCAGCTCATGAAGACTTCTAAGTACGGAGATTGTACAGTCTCATAGCAACCACTCAGAGGCAGCATTCTGCAACAAGCTACTTGGGAGGGGTCAATGACAGGCTCATTTGAAACACTGCATTTCAAACTTGGTGTTTTGATGAGCTGCAGACCTAAATAGGTGAAAATCTTATGAATTTAGGCATAAAAGTAAAGTACATAAAAGTAAATAAATATATAGGTATATTATATTCTTAGTGAAGTCCAAAAACCTTCCATGTCCATTTAAGTCTTAAAATCTTACAAATTTAACCAAAGAGTGCCCTAAGTAATTTGCCTTTTTTCTTATTTCTTTTGGTTGGATTATCAGTACAAGGCACACGTTTCACCAGCTTTATACTACAATGTCTTTTTAGTATGTTACTACAGGTATACCCTGCTTCAAGCTACCTTGTTTAGAGTCGATTCACTATAGAGCTGTTTTTCCTGCCAGGCCCCTTTTAACGCGCTGATTTCCTATAGCATTGCCTCGCTATAACGCTTTTTTTGCCTGCCAAATCCCTTTTAACGCTCTGATTCTCTATAACACTGTTCTTTTTCCCCCAAAGAAAACAGAATCCTGGATGACCCAGAAGCTTCAACATCAATAATTTAAAGTTTATACTTCTGCTAATGTTCAGTTTGTGTAAGTTTTATGTTTGCTGTTTCTTTGAAGATCATGTAAAAAGCAAAAAAGGTTACATTTCAAATTAAATTGTGTGTTTTTTTCATGAGTTCTCCCCTATCTTCCTCATGTTAAGCTGCCCCATTTAGAGCTGTTTCGCTTTACACTCCTATTACCTGGAACCTATCTTAATGAGGTATAGCTGGATATGACAATATACAGCATTATTTCGTATGTAATCTATTTGCCATTACCTATGGTTTCAAATTTTGTTGAACCTCTGATCTGCCCCTTTTTAGTAGTTTGATTTTACAGATTTTAAATATGTGGAGAGCCATGGCTAGAAAGATTTGCCTGTTTGATTACCCTGTTTTTTCCAGATCAAAAACAGGCAATTACCTAAAACATTGAGGTCCTTTTCAGGTGTTAATTAATTCTTAGAGTTAGAAATTCTCTTTGTAGCTGATATTCATCTTGACACATTCTGATCGATTATAGCAGCAAGGAGATACTGTTTAACAAATCATTTTTACCCTCTACTACATTATGACACTACTGTTGTCTGGCTTGTAAAAAGCCATTTTAGAGCTAGAGTGAAGAAGTAGGGCCATAGGTGTAGGAACTGGGGGAGGGAAGATGATCCCCCCCCCCCCGCACACACACAGATTTTTCTATGTTTGTATGTATGTATAAATCAGCAAAGTTACGACCTGTGTATACAAGTAGCTGTATCCGCTCTGGCTCCTCCACCCCTGAGTAAGGTGCTAGCTTGAGAGATGATACCAGACTTGGCAAAGAGAACACAAACAAAACAAAAGGTCAGACTATGTCTTAAGTCGGCACCATCATGGGATGCTTATGCGCTCATTGGATGGGAGTGAGTAAATAAAAATATTCCAAAACCTTGAGGTGGAACTTGATGAGACTGAATTGTCATCTCCAATTTAGTCTATATATGAAGTGTCTGTAGTGTTAAATTAAGTTCTGATTTGATATGTAAGAAATCCTAGTGTTCTTGATCATTATGTGTGGCTGTCTCCATCACTAGCTTGGAGACTATTCATTAAACAAGGAAGATATAGAGCATGTGAAACGAAATGGTCCCAACACAATCAAGACAAGTTGGACACCACTACAGATACCAAGAGAAGACTCTAATGCTGGGAAAGATTGAGGCACACAAAAATGGGATGGCATAGGCAGAGATTATTATTATTATTATTATTATTATTAGTATTATGATTAACTTTTATTTGTATCGCGCCAACATATTACGTAGCGTTGTACAGGGGAGAAGAACAAGGAAATATACAATAATGACAACAAGCAGAAAATGGAGGGCCCTGTTTTGAGCTTCAAGTCTTGTAAGAAGTGCTTTTTCCCAAAGCACCCCACAAGATTAGACACTCGCCACTTACAATCTAAAGATGGATACAGAAGGTCTTCGCAGCAATGAACCTTCAGCTTGATAAAGCTCAGAGGGGCAGTGGCTGACAAATGTGCCTGGCGTGCTGTGGTCCATGGTGTCAGGGAGTGTCGAACATGACTGAACAAATAAACAACAATAAATACAATGTTTTGTGAACTGAGCCAGACCATTGGGGACTAAACGAGAGGCTGAAGGATAGAGGTGTAATGTGTAGATATTAGCAAACATATTAAAATAGCATAAACATTAGTAAACATATTGGTCACAATAGAAGGGAATAGGCTGATCTTGGTGACTATTTTGCATCAGTAGTTGTTAATTAAAGGAGTCTAATTTAATTTAGTGTTTTCTTCATTATTATGTTGCATGGTAATGAATGAAATAGATATATATTTTGCAAATTAAATGCATCTTTTCATATTTCTGGCTTAATTCTAGTTATTGTTTGATCAATGACCTCTGTGCATATGGATTCACCCCAATGCAATTCAGTATCTGTGTTAAAAACAATGTGAGAACAAAAAGCTCCAGGTGCCCCACTTCCTCCAAGTTTGAAAAGAAAGTTTCTAATACATTTCTTTGCTTTTATAATATGCGTGCAGTTTACTTGCTGTATGTAAGCACTAAATACTTTACTTTCAGTGACCTTGTCTTTAACACTTTGAAGAATAAAAGCATATCAATAAGCATCTAGCAGACAACACATTTTCTTTCAATACATTACAGTGCAAAGAAATAACTATGTTTTCTAATCAACAGAGTTAAGGCCTCAAACTTCAAAATCAAAAGGAGAAAGTATTAAAAAAAGATTACCCAACTTCATATGACATTTTTGTATGTTTTCAACTTTGATAGTCTTTAGATATATATTTAATGTAAATATATCTGACCTTTTCAAGTTGGAAGAGGAAAAAACAGCAGGAAATGAGTGTATATATAGCAAATAATTTAAACAAATAACAGCAATCATTTGCATAAATATTACATAGTCAAAGTATATGTACCAAATGTCATTTTCAGAATTATTTTAATATAGCTATGGATGTAAAATAATATAATTAGAGCTTCACTTGTACTTACATTGAGGTTAGTGCTCACCTATTCCTCCTTTTGGATAAATACTACATGATGGATGGAGGTGGCCGAGTGTGTGATTACACAAAACTCCCACATTGCTCTGGGGCAACAACACGTTTTAGGGTAAATGAAAGTGAGTTTTGGTGTTTAATGGTGGTATTGCTAAATTTTCATGTAGTACTAAAAATAAAGAAAATTTAGATTTTGTTAATGTCACTGCAAGTGTTCTAAAGATAAATTATTTTAGGCACCTTAGCGAGAGGGAATATTTGAATCTTACCATTTACATAATTGTATTCCATTAAAAAAATGTATAATAAATTAATGCTTAACCCATAGTATATCAGGTAATTTCTCCCAGTTTTTAAAAACATGGGAACCCTGGATAATGAATCCAATTAGTATATCCCTCATATAACTTTTACTTGCTAATATCCATATTCTTAATCTGGCATGTGAGGTGGAGAGGAACTGAGTCGGGAGGTACAAAGGTAAAAAGATAGCAGATTTTTATTTTCTTTTTTACTTCTTTTAATTTATATTTTTCTTTCTCTTTTTTCTCCATTACCCTCCTTGTTTCTTTTCACTTTACTGGGAGTATTTCACTTATATATTACAACTAGCGAATTGCCCGTCAAAAAATGACGGCAATGAAATTGTAAGGTAGCTAAATTAGTAAATGAATATAGTGTACCTATTTTGAAGCATTGTGATGAAGAGCTGGCAATCTGTGTTGATGTTGCTGCAGCATTAGTGGTGTGGAGCTGCTGTATAAGCATGCTGAATGTGTGCAGTGTAACACTGTGCGTGCGCGAGACCAAACCGTTAGCGTAGTCGTGTACTTCCGCATTGGTGTAAAATGGCGAGTAATGTGTGGTATAGGTCTGTATCGGAATATCCGTAGGTGTTTTGTGGTGTTTTGCGAGTTTCTTGTGGTGTTTTGCGAGTTTAGAGTGCTGTAGCCTCGTTTTCGTTTTGTTCGGCGGCCATTTTTTCTCTCGCTTCGTTTTTTTTTTAGTCTCTAAAGTGTTTTATTTCGAGTAAAATCGAGGTGTAAGTTGCATTTTTGAGGTCCTGGGTGCTCCCTCTTGGTGTAGGTAAGTTTTTTATGTATGTGCTGTGTGTATGTATTGTGTTTTAAATGTTTGTATGTCGGCGTGTTGCGTCCGATGTTTGCGAGGTCGTAATGTGTGGTAACGTGTTTCGTACGTTGTTTGCGTGCCTCGTAAAATTTAGCGAGTGTCGTAATTTGTGTGTCGAGTAGCGACGTGAATTTTGCGAGGGTTTGAGGCCCTTGCCCAGTGACCTCGCCAGCAACTGAGTCCCTCGCTTCGCGAGGGGCCTCAGTTGCTGGCATGGAGCGCCTTCGGCGCTCCATGCCAGCAACTGAGACCCGTGCCCAGTGACCTCGCCAGCAACTGAGGCCCTCGCTTCGCGAGGGGCCTCAGTTGCTGGCATGGAGCGCCTTCGGCGCTCCATGCCAGCAACTGAGACCCGTGCCCAGTGACCTCGCCAGCAACTGAGGCCCTCGCTTCGCGAGGGGCCTCAGTTGCTGGCATGGAGCGCCTTCGGCGCTCCATGCCAGCAACTGAGGCCCTTGCCCAGTGACCTCGCTACGCGAGGGCCGCGGCTCGCTGCGCGAGCCGCGGCCCTCGCTTCGCGAGGCCCGCGGCTCGCTACGCGAGGGCCGCGGGCTCGCTACGCGAGCCCGCAAGCGTGAGCAACGACTCGTACGCTCACAACTATATATGTGATGAGTTAGATATTTTGCACTCATAGCTCTCTCAGTTTTATACTCTGATTAATTGCTTTTATTCTTTATAGTTACAATTATTGTTATAATCAAAAACATGAAAAAAGACAAGGAGTAGAAAGTATACATATACACAATGTTTTATTTACATAGTACAATATGACTTAGCAAGTAATTTTAAAATATACACTGTACCATTTACAGATGCTTATGTAACTGATGTATGTGAAAGGCAATGATGAGTACTATACTGTATATAATATATATTTTTTTTTAAATGTATGGCATGCAGTTGAAAATAAGTATTAAAAGATAGGAAATCCTAATTTGAAAACAAACAAATGAGCCTAATATTGTGTTTGTCTAGTGGGTTTTAGCCAAAACATAGCCATTTCTTGTAGCTCACGTGGCTTCTATACAGAACAGAAACACCCAAAAGACTTGGCCACATAGGAAATATGTAGCAATTCTTCTCTTTGTCTTCTAAATGGAAGAAGCCGATAACCCTAGCTATACGTTTTGACCTACTTGGGCCTCGTCAGTGAGGCGTATCTGATCTCCATAAGCACAAGGAGTGAGGAATTATTTTTATATAACGTGTGCCATATTGGATGAAATGGTAAAACACATGACAGTAGTTACTCAATAAACATGGAATTTAAAAGGCAAAGAAATAGCTAAACTAGGAAGACTAGATGATATTCAAATTGTATTAGAACTTATGGACATATTCTTTAAAGTCTTGTCATTTTTCTACTTTTGATGACAGATTGTGGCCTATGATGTCACACGAAAATTGTCTGACTCAACTTGTCCCTACATTCTTTCCTTCTTTTAAAATAGTTGTCTAATAGCAACATAAGTTAATTATAGATGTTTGGACATTTTTCAGTCTGTTTTTTTCATAACTATATTGTGGGGTTGCTATGAGAAGCAGGAAGCTGTAGATTCGGATACCTTAAGTAATGCATTCTTCTGTCAAAGCTATCTAAGTTGATGCTTATCATTGTGTCTGAAGGCTCAACTGATTTGTTTACATGTTTTAGGCTCTGGAAGTGTAAATCAATATGTTATTTTGACTCCCTCATGCATCAGACCAAAGTTCAGACCATGTCTAGGCAAATATTTTTATTTGGTTTGGAAGATTAAAAAATATATAAATGGTTTAAAAAAAAGCCTGCAAGTATTAGATGCAATTTTAAAGGAAAAATAAAACTTGATACTAGTCAATATTAGTAAAAAAAAAAGTCTTTATAATTTCACTTTTATGTGCATGCTTCCATATATCTTTATTGAGCCTGCTACTTACAGCTTATGTCTCAACGGGGTATGTAAAGTAGTGAACATTCCATTATACCTAATGAATGCACTGGCAGCTGTATATGTCAAATTCCCATTGTGCAGATATAAGCTTGCTGTGTGTTCAAAGTCTCCTGTCACCTCAAGAAGTAGGTAGCTGTAAATTAAAATGGTATAAAGAGTTCACTGCAGCATAAATTGTATATAAAAGTAGTAATTTAGAGTATTTATTATTTTTTGTCTGTAAAAACATGTCTATTTGCAAGTGTAGTTTACCACTTTTTTTTTTTTTTGTGCATTATAATTATACTTAATATTATTGGAATTCTATGGTCGCCTATCATGTAGAGCAGTATGTAGACAGAAATGACTAAACGATGTTATCACGCACTCAAACACAACAGCAAAGTGCAGAACCCAAAAATATAGTTCAGCCTCTCGGTTTTTGTCTTTGATGTGCCACTGATTTTCCTGGGCACAGTCAGCAAGTGGTTCAAGATTATCCAATAATACTTACCTTATGTACACAGCCAAAACAGACTGAGAGTCTAATTTATAATGAAATGCTGTCTCTTCTACTACTCCTCATAGAAGAGATGAAACTTATTTGAATCAGCACAAGTTTCTTCTGGAAGATGAATTATTATTATTATTATTATTATTATTATTTGTACTACCAACTTGCCCGTCAAAAATGACGGCAATAAAAAGTTAAGCCTGGCAATGCTGTTTGCCACACAATGGGAGCCTCCCCCTTTACTTTACTGGCCTCGCGATGAGCACCTTTGGCACTCATCACGGGCTTCGCAATGAGCGCCTTCGGCACTTATTGTGAGCCTCCCCCCCTCTACCTCTCCCACCCTCTACTTTATTGGCTTTGCGATGAATGCCTTTGGTGCTGATCACGGGCCTCGCAATGAGCACCTTTGGCGCTTATTGCAAGTATCTTCCCCTGTCTACTTCCTCCCTTGAGTCTATTTCCCCCCTTCTCTCCCTCCCTTGTGTCTCCTTCCCCACCTGTGCTTTTAACCCCCCTCCCTCCTATGTGTCTCTTTCCCCCTACCCTGTGTCTTTTTCCCCCCTCTCCCTCCCCTGTGCTTTATCCCCCCTCTCCTGTGTTTTATCCCCCCACCCCTGTGTCTCTTTCCCTCATCCCCCTCTGTCTCTTCCCCCTCCCTTGTGTCTTCCTTGTTTCCCCATTTCCCTCCCCGTGTATCTTCCCCATTCCTCTCCCTCCCCTGTGTCTCTTCCACCTCCTCTCACTCCCCTGTCTCTTCCCCCCTCCTCTCACTCCCCTGTTTCTTCCCCCCTCCTCTCACACCCCTGTGTCTCTTCCCCCCCTGTATCTCTTTTCCTCACGTGTCTTTTCCCCACCTCACCCTCCCCTGTGTCTGTTCCCCCATCCCCTGTGTCTGTTCCCCCCTCTCCCTCCCCTGTGTCTCTTCCCCACCTCTCCATCCCCGGTGTCTCTTTCCCCCTCTCCTGTGTCTCTTCCCCACCTCTCCCTCCCCTGTGTCTGTTCCCTCCTCCCCTGTGTCTCTTCCCCCCTCTCCCTCCCATGTGTCCCTTTCCTCCTCCCCTTTGTCTCTTTCCCCCCTCCTCTCCCTCCCCTGTGACTCTTTCCCTCCAGTGTCTCTTCCCCACCTCTCCCTCCCCTGTGTCTGTTCCCCCCTCCCCTGTGTCTATTCCCCCTCCCCTGTGTCTCTATCCCCTCTCTCTCCCATATGTCTCTTTCCCACTCCCCTGTGTCTCTTTCCCACTCCCTTGTGTCTCTCCCCCTCCCGCCCATGTGTCTCTTTCCCCCTCCCCTCCCTTCCTGTGTCTCTTTTCCCCTTCCCTGTGTCTCTTCCCCCTCCCTCCCCTGTGTCTCTGCCCCTCCCTCCCATGTGTCTCTTTCCCCATCCCCCTGTGTCTCTTACCCCCTCTTCCTCCTCTGTGTCTCTTACCCCCTATCCCTCCCTGTCCTCCCATGTCTCTTCCCCCTCCCTTGTGTCTCCCCCCCCATTTCCCTCCCCTGTGTCTTCCCCCCTGTGTCTTTTCCCCCTCCCCTGTTTTCTTCCCTCTTCCTTTTCCCTCTTCCTCTCCCTCCCCTGTATTTCTTCCCCATCCTCTCACTCCTATGTGTCTCTTCCCCCTTCTCTCACTCCCCTGTTTCTCTTCCCCCTTCTCTCACTCCCCTGTGTCTATCCCCCTCCTCCCCTGTGTGTCTCTCCCCCCTCCTACACTGTGTGTCTCTCCCCCTCCTCATCTGTGTGTCTATCCCCCCTCCTCCTATGTGTGTCTCTCCCCCCTCCTCACCCTGTGTGCCTCTCCCCTGTGTGTCTCTCCCCTCCTCCCCTGTGTGCTTCTCCCCTCCTCCCCTGTGTGTGTCTTCCTCCCTTCTCTGGCTCCCTTCTCTTCCACCCTCCCTCGTGTTTCCCCCCTTCATTTACCTCCCCTGTGCCTTTTACTCTTCCTATGTGTCTTTCCCGCCTTCGTCTCCCTCCCCTGTGTCTCTTCCCCCTCCTCTTACTCCCCTGTGTCTCTTTCCCCTTCTTTCACTCCCCTGTGTCTCTCCCCTCCTCCTCTGTGTGTCTCTCCCCTCTTCACCTGTCTGTCTGTCCCCTCCTTCCCTATCTGTCTCTCCCCTCTTCCCCTGTCTGTCTCTCCCCTCCTCCCCTGTGTGTCTCTCACCTCCTTCCCTGTGTGCCTCTTCCTCCCTTCTCTTGTTCCCTTGCCATGTGCGCGACGGGCGCAGTGCGCATGCGCGGCAAATGCTAAGGGCTTTCTGCGATCGGTCGTAGTTGTCAAACTGCGATTTGTCGCAAGTGTGACTACGAATCGCAGTTTGACAACTATTATATGTAATTATTACACCATATTCGTTTTGTTCGGCGGCCATTTTTTCTCTCGCCTAGCGATTCTTTTAGTGTCTAAACTCTTATATTTTGATTTAAATGAAGGTGTAAGTTGCTTTTTTGAGGTCCTGGATGGTCCCTCTTGCTGTAGGTAAGCTTTTTATGTATGTTTTGTGTATTTATTGTGTTTTAAATGTTTTTATGTTCGCGGGTTGCGGGCGATTTTTGCGAGGTCGTAATGTGTGCTAACGTGTCTCCTATGGTGTTTGCGTGTAGCCTCGTTTTCGTTTTGCTCGGCGGCCATTTTTTCTGTCACTTAGCAAATTTTTTAGTGTCTAAACTGTTTTATTTTGAGTGAAATCAAGGTGTAAGTTGCTTTTTTGAGGTCCTGGAGGCTCCCTTTTGCTGTAGGTAAGCTTTTTATGTATGTGCTGTGTGTATTTATTGTGTTTTGAATTTTGTAATGTTCGCGAGTTGCGTCCGAGTGTTGCGAGGTCGTAATGTGTGTTAACGTGTCTTGTATGTTGTTTGCGTTGCGAGGTAAGGTTACCAAGGTTTGTAGTTGGTGTGTTGTGTTGCTTGCGTTGCGACGTAAAGTTTGCGAGAGTCGCAGTTGCTGGCAAGGAGCGCCTTCTGCTCTCCATGCCAGCAACTGAGGCCCTCGCCTGCAGCCCTCGAACTAGCGAGGGCCGCGGCTCGCTATGCGAGCCCACAAGCGTTAGCAACAACTCGCATGCTCACAACTATATATGTGATAACTTGCAAGAAATAGAAGTATTTTACATACATAATAATAATTTACATACATAATAATACATTCTTAGTTTATTAAAAATATATGAAAAGGGAAAATTAAAAACATACCCTTTTCAGAGTCACTAAATGAATTCAATATATTTATATATTTTAATGTTTAAATCTTAGAAAAGTGGGCTTTTGAATAACTAAATTGATAAAATTGTTTTAAAAAACAAAAAAACAAAATCTCTTTATATGCAAATAATCTTTACGTCATGGTCCCATTTACTTTACTGAAAATTCTGCAGCTGTCTCAGGAGGGTGTGTCCATTAGACCTGTGAATGCACTGGCAGTTTTAGCTGACATTTTATCAGTGATAGGCGATTCTTCAAAAGAGTATATTTTAAATATAGTACTACTATGGCCTTTAAATAGTCACCAAATCTATGTGTTATAAAAAATATTTTATAAAATATTATTAACAAATAAAAGAAAAGGTGCTTTAAAAAAGGAATACATAAATTAAATATAATGAAAAGTACATTTTTGATATAAGTTAAATATTGTAAATTAATTTGAAAATATCCCCAGTTAAAATTTATTTAACAACATAGAATAAGTTATCAAAATGTAAAATTAATATAGAATTGTATAATTAATTATTATAAATTGTTTAATTTCATTTGAACCATACATGTACTTTACATAAATGTTTTTATTCTAAAGGGGATAAGACCCCACTGTATAGCCCACTTTTTTTCCATGCTTGGTAATTAATGAATATTTAAAGGACTACTGCAGTTAAAAAAAAAGGCACTCGTTTGTCAAGAAAATCTGATTTTTTTTAAACTTTATTTATGACTATAAGAATCCATTTCATGTTTTTTTTCTTTATACATCACGTCCTCAGAGCTGAATCACGAGGGTGTGTGATTTGGCTAATAGAGGAGAGAGGTGTTGCCTCATTCAAAGCAACCAAATCTCTCTAAAAAACACAACTTCCACCTAAGTTTAATTACGGTAATTCTACCAGAGGTAATGCAATTAATGTTTAATAATTAAAATTAGCTCTATGGCTTTTTCTTGTCTAATTACGATTAGTTATGTTTATTCTAAGTTTACTAAAATATTTTATTTTTCATTGTTCAGTTGTCTGGAATTGTAGTTCCCTTTCAAAATACCTTACGAAGTCCATACTCTAGTGGAAACCTATTACACAAGTGTTACAATTTTGATTTATCTAACACTTAAATTAAGGTTTGTATATTTCATGAGTGCTCTTTGACCAATTTCTTTTAGACATTTCTCTATTTCCTGTTTGAGATGTGCCAATCAGGGGCCTCATTCAATTGTGATTTGGCCAATTGAATAGGACTCTATCTAAGCACATAGCAATTTTATTTACATAAGTTTTTAGTTAGTGAACTTCTATCAAAAATCAAGGTCTTCACTAACTAAAAACTTCTGTAAAAAAATATGCTATGTGCTTATATAGAGCCCTATTCAATTTGCCAAATCGCAATTGAATGAGGCCCCAAGTCTGCAGTGTATCAAAATGTGAGACATAGAATATAACCACCTTAGAATGACTTGATCAGATTACCTTGAACACAACTTAATGTGATTTGTAAATAACTACAAGCTTTGAATTGTTTGTCTTCAAAACATAGGGGGAGTGTATTTTTGTTGTATTATCACCCACCATCTCTATGTTAAGGAAGTTGTTCTCTCTTTGTCACAGCTTACAATATCAATCAAACAAAGGGCTGGCTGTAGGGAAAGATTCTAGTAATTAGTTGTTTTTTTTGGGGGGGGGGGGGAAGCATGAATAAAAAAGGGGAGACTGAGTAGTCTTGGAAGTGTCACACCTGCTAGCTAATATTTATATTACCCATATATGTTTCATATAACTCTATTGCTTTTAGTATTTTAAACAATAAATGTACACATTATAATGTACTAGTTGGTTTGCAGTATTTCTAACAGTTGTTTGTGTTTCAAAAACTCCAAAACAGTGATCATGAGACCCCACAAACCCCTTCCCTGTTCCCTATAATTCCTTACAAGCATCAAATTCCATTCCATAGACTCCAAAACAGCTTGAAATCCCCACCATGGGCTTCGTAACCTTTTTAGAATAGCATTATGTTTTATAACAAATCTTTCCAAAAATAATTTTTTATGTATTTGTTTGATCATACAAAAGGGAACCACAAAGCACGTTTTGGTAATCTGAGATCTGGCTGTGTCTATGGTGAAATAATTAACAAATGATTTGTTATATTATTCCATTAAAATGTTTGTTATATCACTAAGTGCATTTTTTATGCTTTGTTGTTTGTCTATACATTAATGATGATGCTGCTCAGTTTTCACTGGGTCCCGTATTCAACAATGTTCTGCTCTCAACCCTTCCAGTCCCGTGACCCCCCTACAAAACCTCCCAAGCCGTGGCGTCCCCCAACAGCAAAACTACAGACCACAATAGACAAAATAATACATCCCAGATGGCTCCAGTCGATCCCCGGCAAATCGTCACTCGACCCCTGATGGGGCCCCGACCCACAGGTTAAGAACCACTGTTCTAGAGGGTAAGAGTTCTGGACTGAGATGGACACACCTTTACATTTTTAACTCAAACTAAAATATATTTTTATTTGTGCCCGAAGACTGCTAATAAATTTACTTCCCAACCATGGGTGTAGAAACTGAGGGGGACAACCCCCCCCCCCCCCCCCCCGCCAGATTGTTCTATGTGTGTATGTATATATGTGCTATTTTATGGCCTGTGTATACAATGAGCTGTATACTCCCCATAATTATTAGGGCTTCTACCCCCTTGCTCCCAACCTTCTACATATTTAATTATTAATTGTATAACTTCAGTGCAGAATTAGCCAACTGATGTTCAAATTATTATTTAATCTTCAAGGAGTATAACTTTAACTGCACAGAAATCCAACTTAACATTTTGTTCAAGTGCTTAAAATGTTGAGCTATACAAGTATTATTAAAGCTTCAGTAAAGTTCTTTTTGTTATAGAGTAAAAGTATTATCCTAGGTTCATGGGGTACCATTAAGTAGTGTTTTAAGATTCCTTGCATCCTGTCACTGGTTATGAACCTTTATGGCTTGTTCTTCTATCTTCTATTTTGACATTTGAAGTTGGAATGATTGAGCACAGAGCCATCTCTCCCTCTCTCTCTCTCTCTCTCTTTCTCTGTCTCTCTCTCTCTCTCTCTCGCTCTCTCTGTCTCTCTCTCTGTCTCTCTGTCTCTCTCTCTCTCTCTCTCTCTCTCTCTATATATATATATATATATATATATATATATATATATATACAGTGGATATAAAAAGTCTACACACCCCTGTTAAAATGTCAGGTTTCTGTGCTGTAAAAAAATGAGACAAAGATAAATCATTTCAGAACTTTTTCCACCTTTAATGTGACCTATAAACTGTACAACTCAATTGAAAAACAAACTGAAATCTTTTAGGTAGAGGGAAGAAAAAATATAAAAATAAAATAACATGGTTGCATAAGTATATTCTGATTTTATTACAGCACTCAGTCTTTTTGGGTATGAGTCTATCAGCATGGCACATTTTGACTTGGCAAGATTTGCCCACACTTCTTTGCAAAAACACTCCAAATTTGTCAGATTGCTAGGGCATCTCCGGTGCACAACCCTCTTCAGATCACCACACAAATTTTCAATCGGATTCAGGTCTGGGCTCTGGCTGGGCCATTCCAAAACTTTAATCTTCTTCTGGTGAATCCTCTTCATGTTCAGCTTTCTAGCAGAAAACTGAAGGTTTTGTGCCAATATTGAATGGTATTTGGAACTGTTCATAATTCCCTCTATCTTAATTATTTTAAACCCCCCCTCCTCATTCTAAACCCCCCTCCTCATTCTACCCCTCTAAATACCTCCCCCTCTCCCTTTCCCCTCACTTACCTGCAATTGTAGCTTCTGCTCCGGCCTCCGCTCCTTCCGGCGTCTTGACGTGGTGCGCATGTGACGTCACGTCATTAGCATATACCCCGGTATATGCTAATGACGTGACGTCACATGCGCGCCACGTTAAGACGCCGGAAGGATCAGAGGCTTCAGATGCAGGTAAGTGAGGGGAAAGGGAGAGGGGGAGGTATTTAGAGGGGTAGAATGAAGAGGGGGGTTTAAAATGAGGGGGGGTTAGATTGAGGAGGGGGGTTGAGGAGGAGGAGGGGGAGGGAAAGAGACACGGGGGGGTAGAGAGACACGGGGGTAGAGAGACACAGGGGGGGTAGAGAGACACGGGGGGTTAGAGAGATATGGGGGGTTAGAGAGACACGGGGGGAGAGGGACACGAGTATGAGCCGAGGGGGCCCTTTTTAGCCTGAAAAAAAGGGCTGAAAAACTCGGCTTATACTCGAGTATATACGGTGTATATATATATATATATATATATATATATATATACATATATATATATATACTGTGACAGGGCCGGCCTTAGGCTACTGGTTGCTCTGGTGATTTTCCCATAAACCACAGAGTTAGATATACCTTTAGCTTTGTTTTAATAAAGGCTTTCAAAAATAAACAATAGCTTAACTTCAGCATAAAATAAACATCTGTTCACACAGAGGGGTGGTACCTTTAAGTTCAGTCTCTTTCAGCTTCTCAGCTGCAATGGATCCTTTTTAGGTCCTCCACTTTTAAAGCAAACAGTCTCTCAGTTAAGTGTTGTTGCAGTCACACAGACTGTTCCTCTTACTGGCAACTTCCTCTGCTGATCTGTAAGTCCTGGTAGGTCCTGTTCAGGAGCTCTGTCTCGTTCTCCTCTCAGGTCACACAGAAATACTCATGTGTCTCTTCTTAAGCTGCTGGCTGTATTCTCCAGGCAATCCAAGTTACTTGCCAGTGTCTCTCTGTACTTTAATCTGCATTATAAGCAGTCTTCCTGACTGTCTCACTTCAGAGCTTATTTCAGCTCAGCTCCCAGGATCCAGTCTTCCTGACTGTCTCTCACAGGTTCTCACATAGACTGCAGCTCCACACAGACTCCTCACGGCACTCAGGCCAGAGCCTAATCAGCCACCCCTCCATGTCTGCTTTCCAGGCTTTAAGGGGAAGTTGCACCTGCAGCAATTATGAGTTCTTTAGAAGTTTAACTCCATCACTCCTGTCAAGAACTCTTTACACTACTTTACTACTTTATTTATCCTCTAGGGGGCAAACGGTTACATACCCTCCCCCTCAGCTCAACAACATGTTGTTGAGCGACATGCCGAGAGGCCTGAAATTCGGTACACGGCAGCCACATGGCGTAGAAGGCACTGTAGTTCCAGGTCGACACACTGCCATCTCTCTTGCAGTAACCCCTGCATCCTGTAGAGCCCTTCACCACTCAAGAACTCTTTGTCATGCAAAACATTCCTCCGCTGTGCCGTCTACATTGAGGTATGAGGCTGCAATTGAGTGGCCATTTGTAAATCCATCTTCTCTATATCCTCACATTCTACTACACAGCAGCTCACAAGGTCTGTCACTACCGCCTGCAACACCATGGCGCGCATCTCATCCTGAACAATGAAGAAATCCCTTGTTTTGTTTGTGCCATAAGCTTTAGAGAAGCAAGGCTTGAGACACGCCTCAAATCGATTTCCAGTGATTTTTTCCAAGGTGTCTTCTATGGGTAGCCCCTGGACTTGCTGGCCATCATTCACATCAGGACATAGCTGGATACTGATAATATTTCCAAGTTGCACTCTCAGGTTGTTTCCTACAACTCTGTTCTTCCAGATCTTCTCATCTGAGCAGGTGTCATCTGAAAGAACAATTCATAGAGCTTCTCGTCTTTTCCCTTTCAGAAGAACCGTGTCTGATTGGAACAATTGAAGCTCAGCCATCTTGACCTGAGATGGCAACACCATGCTGTTATTCTCATTGATAGCGTCCTCTACAATGAACCAATTGGGACGGTTCTTCCATTTCAACATTGTTGTGGAGAGGTCGTCTGTTTTGGAATCGGAGCCTGAGGTCTTGGCCCAGCCTGGACTGGTCTCTTTTGGTGTCTCCCTATCACGTGCTGGTGCCTCTGCACTCCCCAAGAACTCAGACTTCTCCACTTCTGCCAGTCCAGAGTCCATCTCACAAACCACTTCTGAGCAAGTCCAGACATTCTGATTCTCTTTGAAGCTTTGGACTAGAGCGTTTTGTTTTACACTAAGGATCAGGACTTCTTTATTCACTAGAGAACTGTGAAGCTTCTGCGCCTTATCTTGCCTACGGACATCTTTCTCATTATGTGCTTTTAGCTTGGATAACGTATGGGGTTTGACTTTTTCTCTCTCCAACACATCCACATTACTCTGTGGTACCTCTAATGTCTCTAGATGGGGGTCAGTGTCTGGCTCGAGTAACAACTGACTCTCTAGTACCAGACTGTGTACCCCTTGGACAAGCTCCATGACATTCTGAGCTGGTTGGACTCCTTTCTTCAGTAGTTTAGGTAGAGACTCCAACTCTCTCTTATTAGGTTCCCCATCTCCATTCTTATAGTTGTTATGAGATGGCAACTGTTCAGGCTGTTTTGCTTCCAGCTTTTCTTCCCAATTCAATTTGCAGTTCCAGGTGGTCCCATTGACTGCCTGGAAATTCTCACCAGACTCGATCAGCTTCCTATCGCCATCTTGTTTCTGTTCTGGTATGGTTTCCTTACTAGACTCCACCAGCATATCCCTCACCAGGGTTGTGTCTACCTCTTGGATCTGCGCCTCAACCGTCTCATGGTTCGAACCGGGCATCCTCGATATCATGGTGCCTCCAATTGTATAAGGTCTGCGTCTCTCTAACTCTGCCAGGACATGTTTCTCAAATTTTTGATCTTGTTGGCACATCTCTAGCGGTACAGCAACTTCAGGTTTGCACTCAACCCATAGGCTAGTACACTTGTTAGAAGCCTTTAGAATAATCGGTTTCTTAGAAAAGCTGGTAGTTTCAGCATCCTCAGCTTTCACCCATAAAACATCTGTTTTTAATCGTTGCTCTTCAGCTTTTCTCTGTTTTTCTGCTTGCTTTGACTCATTCTTTACTTGCTTCAGCTGTATTTTCTCATTAGCTTGTAAATCCAGTTCATTCTGCTGACTCTGGATTTTTGACTGTATATGCAAAGGAAGAAGTTCCTCTCTCTGTTTGCTCAGGTCCTCCCAGGTTATCTTTGGCAGCTCTGCCACCCTTTCTTCATCCTTCTGTCTCTCTGGTACAAGTTCCTTCACTATGTCATGCATATGAGTTTCCTTTGGACATAGCTCTGTGTTCAACACAGCATCTTGTGTATATGGTTCCTGAAGATCAGGGTTAGTCTCTTCTGGACATGCATCACCCTGTTCCAACCGGATCTCCTCATCAGACGGAGCGTTCATCCTCTGCTCTTGTAGTTGGGAGCATAGACCTTTTACTTGGCTGTGCCAAGTTTGTTTATTTGGCTCCCAATTGAGATGCTCCTCCGCCTTCTCTTGTGCCTCCCTATTAGAGCGATCAGTCATATTCTGAGCTGCACGCATAGTGAGGAGTTCTTGCTTCTCCTGTATGTCCTTTTGCGGCAGCTTCTGCATATATTACTCTTTCAGTTTATGCACGGTAGGACTCTTCCACAGCTCCCAACTAGACACCTGGGTCTTTTTCCTATAGGACACTCGGTTGCCCTCAAGTGCGGTCTTCCTTCTCCATTCAGGAATATAATCCAGTATCATCCTGATACCCTTCATTTCCATAGCAACTTGCCTGCCTTCCATTGTAGGCTTTTCCAGTCCCCCTGGGATAGGGTTCATCTGTACATCTTGCTTTATAGATTTCTTGTCTTGGCTCTCCTTGTCCATAGCACTTTGTTTTACTGGGACCTGAGACAAAGTGCTCCCGGGATACTTTATATTTCCTTTAGGATCTTTGCTCATGTCTGTAGCTGCATTTATCTCACTAGTCTCGTGCCCCATCTCAGCAGTCACTTTTGCTTTCTCTGCCATTTCATTTGCGGCTCCTGCAGGATCACTTGTTTTCTCTGTGGCGCTCTCTGCCGTCTCTGTGGCGCTCTCTGCTGTCTCTGTGGCGCCCTCTGCCGTCTCTCTAGCCGCTCCTGCGGTCTTTCTAGCCGCTCCTGCTGTCTCTTTTTTATCATGATCTGTTTGCCATCCCTTAATAGGGAAACTGCTTTTTAAGTTTGGGCAGATAAGCATGTCCCTTGGATAGTGATAAGTAGGTTCATGAAAAAAATCCCAGGAGTGCAAACGCTGTACCCCTTTCACTCCCATTCGGTTAAGGATCTCTTTCTTCAGGGTACAATAAGTAGTTGCCTTTTCTTCTGGCAAAACCACATATGCTTTCTGAGATTCTCCACACAGATAGGGACCCAGTACTGTGTCCCAGTGCTGTTTAGGCCAACCTTCCCTAGTGGCAATCTTTTAAAAATTCAGGAGGTATGTTTCTACATCATCCTTACTGGTCATCTTCTTTAGGAAGCGTTTCGGATATATAATCCCACTTCTGACACCAAGTGTGACACGGCCGGCCTTAGGCTACTGGTTACTCTGGTGATTTTCCCATAAACCACGGAGTCAGATATACTTTTAGCTTTGTTTTAATAAAGGCTTTCAAAAATAAACAATAGCTTAACTTCAGCATAAAATAAACATCTGTTCACACAGAGGGGTGGTACCTTTAAGTTCAGTCTCTTTCAGCTTCTCAGCTGCAATGGATCCTTTTTAGGTCCTCCACTTTTAAAGCAAACAGTCTCTCAGTTAAGTGTTGTTGCAGTCACACAGACTGTTCCTCTTACTGGCAACTTCCTCTGCTGATCTGTAAGTCCTGGTAGGTCCTGTTCAGGAGCTCTGTCTCGTTCTCCTCTTAGGTCACACAGAAATACTCATGTGTCTCTTCTTAAGCTGCTGGCTGTATTCTCCAGGCAATCCAAGTTACTTGCCAGTGTCTCTCTGTACTTTAATCTGCCTTATAAGCAGTCTTCCTGATTGTCTCACTTCAGAGCTTATTTCAGCTCAGCTCCCAGGATCCAGTCTTCCTGACTGTCTCTCACAGGTTCTCACATAGACTGCAGCTCCACACAGACTCCTCACGGCACTCAGGCCAGAGCCTAATCAGCCACCCCTCCATGTCTGCTTTCCAGGCTTTAAAGGGAAGTTGCACCTGCAGCAATTATGAGTTCTTTAGAAGTTTAACTCCATCACTCCTGTCAAGAACTCTTTACACTACTTTACTACTTTATTTATCCTCTAGGGGGCAAACGGTTACAATATATATATATATATATATATATATATATATATATATATATATATATATATATATATATATATATAAATATACAGTATCTCACAAATGTGAGTAGGCCCTCACGTTTTTGTAAATATTTTATCATAGTCAACACTGAAGAAATGACACTCTGCTACAATGTGAAGTAGTAAGTGTACAGCCTGTATAACAGTATAAATTTGCTGTCCCCTCAAAATAACTCAACACACAGCCATTAATGTCTAAACCATTGGCAAAAAAAGTGAGTACACCCCTAAGTGGAAATGTCCAAATTGGGCCCAAAGTGTCAATATTTTGTGTGGCCACCAGCACTGCCTTAACCTTCATGGGCATGGAGTTCACCAGTGCTTCCCAGGTTGCCGCTGGAGTTCTCTTCTGCTCCTCCATGATGACATCACGGAGCTGGTGGATATTAGATACCTTGCACTCCCACACCTTCCATTTGAGGATGCCTTACAGATGCTCAATAGGGTTTAGGTCTGGTGACATGCGTGGCCAGTCCATCACCTTTACCTTCAGCTTCTTTAGCAAGGCAGAGGTCGATTTGGAGGTGTGTTTGGGGTCGTTATCATGATGGAATACTGCCCTGCAGCCCAGTCTCCGAAGGGAGGGGATCATGCTCTGCTTTAGTATGTCACAGTACATGTTGGCATTCATTGTTCCCTCTATGAACTGTAGCTCCCCATTTGCTGACAGCACTCATGTAGGCCCAGACCATGACACTCCCACCACCATGCTTGACTGTAGGCAAGACACACTTGTCTTTGTACTTCTCACCTGGTTGCCGCCACACACGCTTGACACCATCTGAACCAAATAAGTTTATCTTGGTCTCGTCGGACCACAGGACATGGTTCCAGTAATCCATGCCCTTAACCTGCTTGCCTTCAGCAAACTGTTTGCGGGCTTTCTTGTGCATGATCTTTAGTAGACAGCCATGCAGACCAATTTGATGCAGTGTGCGGCGTATGGTCTGAGCACTGACAGGCTGACCCCCCACTCCTTCAACCTCTATTTCCCAAAGACAACATCTGGATCGACGCTGAGCATGGGCACTCAACTTCTTTGGTCGACCATGGCGAGGCCTGTTCTGAGTGGGACCTGTCCTGTGAAACCGCTGTATGGTCTTGCCCACCATGCTGCAGCTCAGTTTTGGTGTCTTGGCAATCTTCTTATATCCTAGGCCATCTTTATGTCGAGCAACAATTCTTTTTTTCAGATCCTCAGAGAGTTCTTTGCCATGATGTGCCATGTTGAACTTCCAGTGACCAGTATGAAAAGATATAATAAAATATTTACAAATATGTGAGATACTGTATATATATATATATATATATTTATATATATCTGTGTAAATATACATATATATATTTATACATATATGTGTATTATATACTGGGCACCCCTACCTTAGCAAGCTCACCAACAGCCTGCTGTCATCAGCGCTCCAACAAATATGCGCACTGACAACTGGGCGGCAGAGAAAAGCACGCCCGACAACTGCGGGCCACTCTGTATCCCATCACCTGCACCCATCACCGACATCAAGTCTTTCCCACAATGCAGGACCCGGGGTTCAGGGCAGATATACAACTGGCTGTGATAGGACATACAAATAGATCAGAGCCTAATTCCACCTGGACTGACACTGACCAATACCAGGCCCCTCCGGGTGTGTCCAGCTCTGGAAGGAATGTGCCAGATTCTTAGGAGGATTCCTGGCCTCTGATACATCTCACACCCTCATATCTGAGACTTATCATGAGTGGTGGCAGTGGGGGCTCAGAATGGGGAGAACACAGGAGCTAATGGGAGAACGTTGAGAAGTGGAAAACTAGTAGGGAGGCACAGTGAGGTGGGGCAGACAGCGAGGCACAGTGAGTGAGGGGCACTTACATGAGACACTGTTAATGATGCATAGTGAGTGGGAGGCTGACATGAGGCACAGTGACATGATATGGGCCACAGAGAGGTGGGGCACAGTGATATGAGGTAGAGTTACATAGGAGGGCATGGTCAGTCTGTGGGCACGATGAGATACAAATTGGGTGATGTGTTGGTAAAGCTGGCCAAACTGGGTGCAGGGTGAGAGATCCAGGCCATGAGTCTAATTAAGGCTGGAATAGGCATGGTGGGTCCAGGGGTGATGGGATGCAGGGTGCCATCCCTCAATGAACTGTAGCTCCCCAGTGCCGACAGCACTCATTTAGACCCAGACCAAGCATATATGCACATATGTCTATATGTTTCTATATGTGTGTTGTGTTGATTCACCCTATATGCATTTTCCCTGCTGATGTCAAATGCTGCCTCCACTCTCTCTGCATCGCTGGTTACGTTCAAACTGAGGGTTTTATCTCATATCAGTGTTTTTGTGCTCTTTGTGCCTTATCCGTTAATCTGTCATTGAGGGATTATTTCAACTACCTTTCCTCAGTATAGATGTATACTTTTGGTGGTGGAAGTGTCATGGTCTGGGCCTGCATGAGTGCTGCTGGCACTGGGGAGCTACAGTTCATTGAGGGAACCATGAATGCCAACATATACTGTGACCTACTGAAGCAGAGCATGATCCCCTCCCTTAGGAGACTGTGACGCAGGGCAGTATTCCAACATGATAACGACCCCAAACACACCTCCAAAATGACCACTGCCTTGCTAAAGAAGCTAAAGGTAAAGGTGATGGACTGGCCAAGCATGTCACCAGACCTAAACCCTACTGAGCATCTGTGGGGCATCCTCAAACGGAAGGTGGGGGAATGCAAGGTCTCTTACATCCATCAGCTCCGTGATGTCACCATGGAGGAGTGGAAGAGCACTCCAGTGGCAACCTGTGAAGCTCTTGTTAACTCCATGCCCATGGGGGTTAAGGCAGTGCTGGAAAATAATGGTGGCCAAACAAAATATTGACACTTTGGGTCAAATTGGGACATTTCCACCTAGGGTTGTCCTCAGTTTTGTTGGCAACGGATTAGACATTAATGGCTGTGTGTTGAGTTATTTTGAGAAGACAGAAAATTGACACTGTTATACAGGCTGTACACTTACTACTTTACATTGTAGCAGAGCGTCATTTCTTCAGTGTTGTCACACGAAAAGATATTAAAAAAATATTTACAAAAATGTGAAGGGTGTACTCACTTTTGTGAGATACTGTATGTCGCTATAATTATGAATAAGTTTGTCCAATGAAAAAGGTATCACTATAGACTGCAATAATGATTATTCATCTAGATTCCTGGACACTCACGGTCACCTTAATCTTTATATATTCTGTATATATATATATATTTATTTTTTTTTTTTTTTTAAAAATGTATACAGTAAATAAATAGTACATCTGTGTTCACATTTGAATGTCTAAAACAAGTTTAAAAACCTGCTTCCAGATCAGAATTCCGAGAAAAACTGTTATTACACTGCAGTCTGGGAAGCTGAGCAAATGTGCCCACAAATGCCTCGCTCTTCATACATATATATATATTTGTGTGTGTGTATATGCATATATACATATAGTTACATAGTTACATAGTAATTGATGTTGAAAAAAGATCTCCTTTGATCTGCAATATGCAGATTAGTTGTTAAATGATCCAGAGGAAGGCAAACAGAAAAAAAAACCAAGTGAAACTTTGCCGATTGTCTCAAAAGGAAAAAAAAAATATTCCTTCCTGACCCCAGATACTGGCGATAGGATTTATATGTATATGCATAGATGTATGTATATATATATATATATATATATATATATATTTTATATATATATATATATATATATATATATGTATATATATATATATATATATATATACTATATCTACATATAAATCTATCTATATATTTATATATTGATCTGCATATAGATAGATAGATATATAAACATCTATACACACACATATATATATATATATATATATATCATATATAGTAGTCAGCAATACGGGTTGTTGCTAATGCTTGTGGGCTAACGTAGCGAGCCCGCCGCAACTGCGGCACTCGCAAAGTGAGGGCCGCAGTTGCTGGCAAGGAGCGCCAAATGTGCTAATTTCGCTGGTGGAGACGAGCGCCTTAGGCGCTCATCCCTCCAACCCGCCGAACTATACATCAACACAAAACTCAATTACTCAATTCAGAATGCAAGACCCGTAGCAGTTTGAAAAAAATTGCATTAAACAATTATGGCCCGTAACACTTGCAACAAGGAAAGCGAGACTTACACAAACAAAAAAATATGAAAAACAAAACAAATACGAGGTCCAAAAAATACGAACTTAAAGGCCCGAACCGCGCACATATAAAAACAACAATAACACCAAGAAAAAATACAAAAAAAACATCAATTGGGACACTGGACACACTGGGAGTCAGGTTGCCACGACAATTGAACCACAATTTGCCGAGTTTCCACACACGAAAATCCACTAAGCAACAAAAAAAAGGGTGGCCGGAAAAAACGAAAACGAGGCTACACGACCAATAAACACACAAAAACCCGCCAGACACATAAGACTTCTACACAAGACCGTACAGGGTATAAAATACACTATTAGGGAGGACGCTAAATGCTCCACAACCGCCTAACACATACACAATCACCGCCATTTCACAACACTAACTTGCAACTTATAACATTACCAATCCAAAATGCAGAATTACACACCCAAACTAATGCGCTCGCGCACGCAGCCTACTTATCCTACACAGGCTACACGACCAATACACAAGCTAAAAAATGCCAGACACATAAGACTTTTACACAAGCCTGTACTAGGTATAAAATACTCTATTAGGGAGGACGTTAAATGCTCCACACCTGTGTAACACATACACAATTGCTACAACACTAACTTGCAACTAATAACATTACCATTACAAAATGCAGAATTACGCAGCTAAACAAACGGTTTGCGCTCATGCACGCAGCCTACTTATACTACACACTTTACACATTGCTGACACTTACAACTCAGCTCAGCAAGAATGCAAATGTACATTGTATGCTGCAGGAATATCAAAAAAGATTGTTAGCTCTTCAGGATATTGCTTGCTGCATATATTAATTACAAATAGGTAAAGTATATTAATTTATGATTTTATTAATTAATTATCATTAAAAATACATATAGAGAAAAAGGATCACACGACCAAGGGTGCTCAGAGGAGCAAAAGTACACCAGGAGTGAGGCTCGCAATGAGTGCAAAAAGGCGATCAGCGCGGACCTTGCAATGAGCGCCGAAGGTGCTGGTACTCCACTTCTGGGAGTGGGAAGGGGCCACGGCAGGCTAGAGGACCAAAGGTTGCGTAAGGTGAGCACTGGGCCCCTCAAAGGCGCAGGCCCCTGGTGCATTGTACCGCAGCACCGGCGGTTGCTCCGCCCCTGACTCTCATGGTTCTTTCTAGTCATATGCCATATGGTGCCCAGAATCTGCAGTTTTGATGGGCTCAATACTGTTGTTACATATCCACAGAATACTATCATAGTCCACACTCGAACACTTGCCCTGTGAAGCTATTCCAACGTTTAATAATAATGCTAGCCTACAGAAGGAAGCATTACATTTTAAAGTGGCGTAGCATAGTATCAGAACATGCACGGTTAGGTAAAAAGGAACAATGACTGGTCTATAACACAGATTTTTTTTTAACTGCTATTATCCAGCTGGGAATAAGACCTTCTACCCCCTAAGTGATAATTGGAAAGAGGGGATTTCTTTACATGTAATATATGCTCAAAAGACCCTACTTTCAATCTTAATT
Source organism: Discoglossus pictus (assembly GCA_027410445.1). NCBI lineage: Eukaryota > Metazoa > Chordata > Amphibia > Anura > Alytidae > Discoglossus > Discoglossus pictus. The sequence goes on along the minus strand of CM050166.1, from coordinate 172,536,669 downwards.
ATCCAACTCTTCTACTCAAAGCGTTTAGTAACAACCTGCTACAATTATATTTATTTGTATTTTACTTTAATTTCTTCAATAAATGGAATTTTAGCGTTTCACTTTAATGTGCTTTGTCTTTCTTGAGACTTGGATAGTATCCATATTTGTTTTTCTCTATTTCTTTCTTTTTTTGCACCAGTATGCAACATGGAGAGTTTGACATCTAGCCTTCTCAAGAGAAGGTAAGAAGGTACTTGGCTGAGCAAATAAAAGCATTGTAGAATGTTTCCTCAGTGTCACAATACATCAGTATTTAGTTTCTTATCTCTTGTCCATTGATCATTTATAGGATTAGAAAGTAAACAATGTGTTTGTTTTGACAGAACATACTGTATTCCTTGAGTGATGGAACAGAGCTATGAAGTAAAAATCCGGAGATAGAGGTGAATTACCTATCAACAAAACATAGTAGATATAGTACTGGCATGTTCAATTGGACAAGTATACCAAGAAGCTCATAATGGTGCATTGCTCCGGCTCTGCTGTACATTTCAACTATTTGATATAGCCTGATTATGGCTGCTTCACCTTTCTCCACTTCTGAACATCTTCAAGAACAGCTGTAAATATTGATGTTCTCCGCAATGAAAACCTTTAAATCCAGATAGATATATTGTCATATTTAAATACTCTAGGTTTTGCTTTTGTATGATTGACTTCCACACTGGATTAAAATCTACAATACTTAATATGGAATTAATATGAGTGTAGATTGTAAATCTGTGAGCTTTCAGTCTTGCAAGGTGCTTTAGGGAAATAACTATGTACGTTAGATTCTAAGCCCAAACACAGTGCCCTCCACTCTTTGAAATGTGTAAAAAAAATTTTTGCCTTGTACTGAACCCCTGTATAGCGCTACGGAATATGTTGGCTTGTTACAAATAAAGTATAATAATAATAATAATAATAATAATAATAATAATAATAAATAATAATAAAGTAGTGTTAAATGCACAGTATCTCACAAAAGTGAGTACTCCCCTCACATTTTTGTGCATATTTTATTATATCTTTTCATGTGACAGCACTGAAGAAATTACACTCTACTACAATGTAAAGTAGTAAGTGTACAGCCTGTATAACAGTGTAAATTTGCTGTCCCCTCAAAATAACTCAACACACAGCCATTCATGTCTAAACCATTGGCAAAAGTGAGTATACCCTTAAGTGGCAATGTTCAAATTGGGCCCAATTAGCCTTTTTCCCTTCGTGGTGTCATGTGTCTAATTAGTGTTACAAGGTCTCATGTATGAATGGGGAGTAGGTGTTATTGCTCTCACACCCTCTCATACTGGTCACTGGAAGTTCAACATGGCACCTCATGGCAATGAACTCTCAAAGGATCTGAAAAAAAAGAATTGTTGATCTACATAAAGGTAGCCTAGGCTATAAGAAGATTGCCAAGACCCTGAAACTGAAATGCAGCACAGTGGGCAAGATCATACAGCGGTCTCACAGGACAGGTTCCACTCAGAACAGGCCTCGCCATGGAACTATGTCCTGTGGGCCGATGGGTCCAAGATAAACTTATTTGGTGCACATGGTGTCAAGCGTGTGTGGTGGCAACCAGGTGAGGAGTACAAAGATAAGTGTGTCTTGCCTACAGTCAAGCATGGGGGTGGGAGTGTCATGGTCTGGGCCTGCATGAGTGCTGGCACTGGAGAGCTACAGTTCATTGAGGGAACCATGAATGCCAACATGTACTGTGACATACTGAAGCAAAGCATGATCCCCTCCCTACAGAGACTGAACCGCAGGACAGTATTCCAACATGATAACAACCCCAAACACACCTCCAAGACGACCACTGCCTTGCTAAAGAAGCTGAAGGCAAAGGTGATGGACTGGCCAAGCATGTCTCCAGAACTATACCCTATTGAGCATCTGCGGGGCATCCTCAAACGGAAGGTGGGGGAGTACAAGCTCTCTAACATCCATTATCTCCGTGATGTCATCATGGAGGAATGGAAAAGGACTCCAATGGCAACCTGTGAAGCTCTGGTGAACTCCATGCCCATGAGGGTTAAGGCAGTGCTGGAAAATAATGGTGGCCACACAAAATATTGACACTTTGGGCCCAATTTGGACATTTCCACCTAGGGGTGTACTCACTTTTGTAGCCAACAGTTTAGACATTAATGGCTATGTGTTGAGTTATTTTGAGAGGACAGCACATTTACACTGTTATACAGGCTGTACACTTACTGCTTTACATTGTAGCAGAGGGTAATTTCTTCAGTGTTGTCACATGAAAAGATATAATAAAATATGTGAGGGGTGTACTCACTTTTGTGAGATACTGTAGATATCAAGGATGTAAGTACACACATTTTTCTTGACAAATGAGTTTTTACCCAAGATGATGGGGTAATGGGACTTGCATGTCTATTGGTTCAATTGATCTGTGGAGGCAGCACTTAGTGGCGTTATGTATCATTATCTGTCAACTTTTATGTGGTTGCTTAAGACACAAGATGTTGGTTTAATATTAAAGAGCATGATTTATCTACAGTAAATAATTCCTGAGTAAAACATCATTATTCTTGAGGCTAATGTGTGCCTCAATATGGGAGGGGTTCTAACTGAATGACAACATTGGGGTCATTGTATTAGCCACCACATGGACAGACACTCAGACTGATTCTAATTAACACATCAAACAGCTAATTCATATTCAAAAGAGACTCATTTGCATAAAAATGCAGCATGAATAATATTGGATTTCGTAGGAATTATCCACTTTAGAAAACATTGGCTGATATAATGTATTGGCAGATTTTCCCTGTACAAAATTTACAGGATTTTACAGGCCTCAACAAATACCAGGAGCCAGATTGTCGTGTCACAAAATGCTAACAGGCACCTAGATTGCATCCACTGTATGTCTCGGCAATTCAATGTTACCTGGAAGCAGACAGGCATGAGTGACTGAGCCAGGACAGTGTTGGCGTTACATTCCCCGGGTTCAGCACCGCACCCTCCAACCCAAAGTACCTGTGTGTAAGTGAGGAGTGAAAGCTGCTGCTGCTAGAACAGCCCTCACTGACAAATATACTTAGCAGAGCATCCTATGTGTAGCTAATCTAGGCCTCTTTTAATAGTAACCCTCAAGCTACTAGAAACTATATTTATCCAGCATTCCTTTACCAAATAATTGGAAAATAATATATAATCACATCATTATTTACATTTATAACCATTTAAATAAACATTAATGCAACTATTGTTGTTAGTTATTTGTTACATCTGTTACGATAAGAAAGAAGCAACACGTATATAAAGATTAGCACATCAGATGATGTATTTTGACTAGTGTACTACATTCATGCCATAGTTATGTAGATTATTTTATGATCTGCAGTGTCAGAGCACCGTGCCATGAAATATACAGATAATACACAGTGTTCTTGAATATAGCAAACAACAAGTGAAGCTGAAAGGTGAAAAATCGGGCACGTCAGAATACACCTGTGCAGACAGATCCGAGACGCCAAGACAGAAGCCAGCTTGTAAACATTTTCATACTCATCCTGTAACCTGCTAACCTGAAAGTATATTTAAATTGTGTTGACAGATTAATTGATTCCATAATAAGTCAACCAAGAAAATATTAGATCTAGATGTTTCTTCTTTGGAATTTGCAATACAGTTGGATGAAAGTGACAGATATTGGCTTTCTCTGAAATGAGTACACTGGGGTTTTTTTTTTTTTTTTTTTTCGAACTGGCAGTTGGGAAGCATTCATTGCCCCAGGTAGTAACAGGTTCACAGACATGACAAAAAGAACACTGGTATTAAAGGATGTGTTAAGATTCTTAGAATGCTTTTGTAAACAAATGAAGACCTTTTCATCCTCTGAATTCAATTTATGTTCCTGCTCAGTGGAAAGTAGTTATTACGCTTTAACAAAATAATCTTAGGTACTTAAATGTAATCCTTGCATTATCTTCTTTACTAATGAGTTATTTACTTTAGGGTAAAACAATCTACTAGATTCACTAAATATCACTGATTGTCAAAGTCTGCAATGTCTGTTTGCTATGGAAGAAATTACCATCACAGCCCATGCTATATTTTAATATATTTACCAAAATATATTTTAATGCATTTCTTAGGATTTTTCTGTATAATCAGTGCTACTGCTTAAAGAGTGATGAGTAATAATGGGAAACATACTGATAAAGGCCCTCATTCAATTGCGATAAGTTTTTAGTTAGTGAAAACCTTCATTTTGGATAGATGTTTACTAACTAAAAACTTCTTTAAAAAAATATGTTATGTGCTTATTTAGACCTCTATTCAATTGGCCAAATTGCAATTGAATGAGGGCCATAGTATGAAGCACAGTACTTATATCAGTGATTTATTTTTATTTTTTTATTTTTTTATTTTTTTATTTTTTTTTCAAGGTGACGAAGTTGTATATAACTTAAAGGACCATTAAATATTTAATTCCCCCCCAAAAATAATGTATACCAGTCCCTCTTTTTTCAGTTGATATAAGGGCCCAAGGTGCATAGCAAGCCATTAATCCCCCTCATATCTGTAAATAATATTTTATATTCCATTCAGCATTTGAACTACGGGTTAGTTCCAATGTTTCACAATATCAGTGATTATAACACAGGAAAATGTTAAATTCCATACAGATTCAAACAAATAGTCATAGCAAACTTGCGCTTCATTGAAGCAGGACTGCTTGAGGATTTTTCTTTTAATTTTTACATAACAGTTAAAAGAAGTACATCAAAAAAACATTTTGCCCATTATCAAGACAAGCTCTTCAAAATATTATCCTATAAATATAAAGATTCAGCATGTAACTTTCCTTTAAAAGAGAAAAAGTTATTTTTTTCTTCAATTACGAATAAAAATAAATAAATACATTTGATTAAAGCTGGCAAAGAATATCAGTTTGAAATTGTAGAGATATTCTTGTATTATTTTTATTCTAACTATGCTAATCAATAAATATATTATTATTATTATTAGAAGTAGTATTGTTACATTAGAGCCTAAATTGGTATTATATTATATTGTATTATTATTTTCCTTTTTCATTAGAAACAACTCACATTATGAATATTGGACATAACATAATAAAACATCCTTTTTGGAGATTTTTTTTGCTTTGTAATTACGTTATCGTAAAATAGATTATTAATATCTCCTATTCTGATAATATATATATATATATATATATATTATTATTATTATTAATATTATTATTGTTTATTTGTAACGTGCCAACATATTCCGTAGCGCTATACATACGTTGTGCTCAAGGCAAAATAATATTAACACATTACAAAGATGGAGGGCCCTGTCTTTGAGCTTGGAATCCAGTGTCCATAGAGCTTTCCCTAAAGCACCGCGCAGGATTCTCGCAGACTTTCAATCTAAAGTTTTTAATATTGATATTTTATTACTATTATTTGTTATATTTTATTAATTATATTGTATCTGATTATATGTAATTAATTACTTTTGTGGTTTTATTGTATCTGATTATATGTAGTTCTTTATATTTGTATTTTTATTGTAATGCTGAAATATTGAGTATTTCATAGATTGAGTATTTGATAGATTGAATTAAAAAATGCTTTGAAATACAATGAAATCCAGATCTAAGCATAACGCAGTAACAGTGTGACTGATCGAAGGAATGACATTCAGGCATCAAGCAAGTTAAACTTCTTTTATAAAAATATTTGTATACAAAATAGTATGCTAGGGCTAGAAGAGATTTAATGGTAACTTTCAGTAGCTCGCCAGGAGCATGAGTCTTAAAATTGTATTGCTGGCTCCTAACTGTTTTCAGAACAGAACTTACCATTAGACGGACTAGGCAGGTGCCTAGGGGACATAGTTTTGCACTGAAACAGAATTACAACAGACATAACAAAACTGCTCTCTGATTGGCTGAATTGTGCTGCTCTTCAAGACACTTGCTCTTCTGCCATTACACAACATTGGGAGAGACAGCGCTGGGAGAGACAGTGCTGGGAGAGACCGGGTTGGTAGAGAGAGCGAGAGACAGGAGAGAGAGGAGACAGAGAGAGAGACACACACTGGACAGAAAGAGAGAGGCAAACACAGGACAGAGATACACACAGAGCAGAGAGAGACACAGTATAGAAAGAGAGAGACACAGAGAGAGAGAGAGAGAGAGACACCGGACAGAGAGAGAGACACAGGACAAAGAGAGAGACACACAGGACAGAGAGACAGTGATTGGGAGACACAGTTGGTAGAGAGAGAGAGAGCGATAGGACAGAGAGGAGACAGGATAGAGAGAGACACAATGGACAGAGAGAGAGAAGCGAACACATGACAGCAAGAGACACACGGTACACAGAGAGAGAGAGAGAGTGACACAGGACAGAGAGAGAGAGAGAAAGAGAGACACAGGACCGAGGGAGACATACATGGAAAATAGAGAGACATAGGACAGATAGAGATACACAGGACAGAGAGAGAGAATGAGAGAGAGAGAGACACACACAAAGGACAGAGAGAGAGAAACAGGACAGAGAGAGAAAGAGATGGAAAGAGAGAGACACAGGACAGAGAGAAAGAGAGCACAGCGAGAGAGGGAGAGAGCACACAGAGAGATAGCAAGCACATAGAGAGAGAGCTCAGAGAGAGAGAGCACAAAGAGAGAGTGCAGCGGGAGAGCGCACAGAGGGAGAGAAGACAGAGAGATCACAGAGACAGACAACATACGACAGTGCAGAGAAAAAAAGAGACAGCATACTCGCCACATAACACAGAGCAAGAGAGAAAGCACAGAGAGAGAGACTGTAATTCAAGATAACATTCTGTGATACCATCATTACGGGCAAGTTACTAATATATATACATATATATATGTGTATGTTGTAGCTTTTGCAAATTGAAGTGTTTCAAATACAATATCATGGGAAAAACAATATATATTTTTTTTAACAAGTTATTTAACATATTATGGTTGCAGCAATAACTTGGGACATATGAAAGTCTGTGATTACTTACTATCTGATGGGCATAATTACAACCTGTAGCACCAGCAGAAGTGGGCTACTCCCATAGAATAGGGAGATCAGGCTTGTATTTTGTTACTTTGTAGGATCTACTCATTTTTATTAACTTGCTATGATCATTATACCTGTGTAAAGTGAATCCACTATTGTTGTGGTGACAGATAATTGTCATGGAGAGGTGGAAAGTACTTTGCTTTATTGAGCACCATTTTGTTCTATGATTGAACAGCATATCTTGAATAAGCAGATCTTCTAAAAACAAGCGTCAAGCTTGTTAAAACCACAGATTATTTACCCGTGAAGTTGGCACATATTAGAGCAGTAATTATACATGCATTATATGTTTCAGTTGACATGTTCCACAACATGAATTCTCTTTACTACAGAAGATCTTTTGAAACAATCAAATAAGGTGGTGTGTTTTTTATACATAGTAAATGAGCCCTGTATTTGCCAACATATTTTAAACTAGTTCAATTGGAAAGACCTAAAAACTGATTAATATAGAAACCTTTAGAGCTAAGCAATAAATAATAGTGCTCAATATTCGAAACTTTGACATACGTAAAATGTAAGACGTGCCTAATATAAAATGAAAAATATGAAGCATGTCTTATTTTCTTAACTCATGCACAGTTACATCTGTGATAAATACACGTATATATATATATATATATATATATATATAGAAAACGAATAATACATTAATAAGCCCATTTGCATGTCTAAAAGGCGGGGACATGCAAATGAGAATACAATGTATCTCACTCTTTTAATCCAAAAATAGCAACTTTATACATTGCTCCCTTAAAGCATATGCCCGCTGTATTAAACAGCTTTTAAGCAAAGCATCGGGTTGGATTTTACACAAACTATACAAACTACACAAATTATAATAGAATTATAATAGAAGTCTACCTTTAACTTGGATTTTTTTGTATATGCTGCTAATATGCAATCTAATACCCAATCAACTAAAATATTCTACTTTAATAAAATAAAAGGTATCTTACTACAGTGCCTTAAATCTTTCACTAGGATCCACATAAAAGCACCAACTAAAGCAATTTGGCACATACTTGCCATGACATATGTACTGAACATAAAATAAAATTACAATTGTGCAAAGGGATTTCATTTTATGATTCTATAAATACATCATTTATATTCTAGTCGTTCAAATTTGAGACATATGCCTGTAATAATATGAGAAGCAATTATTTTTGCAAAAAGTAAAAATACAATAAAAAAGCACGAAGGTGCCTAATAAAGTTTCACTCATCATGTATGTGCTAAAAATACAGAATTAAACTAACTTGAAATATTATTGAATGTAATCTTGCATGATTGTATTAAATAAACCATACAAAAAATGGTATAGATTTAATTTTATGGAACTATAAATGGGTAATTAACAAAGTAGTGGCTGAATCTTAAAAAAAAAAATGCTACTTTTTGCAAAAAGTATAATAAAAAGGACACACTTAAGTTTATGAAACTTTAATTTAATGATTAATATGTTAAAGTAGTTTAAAGTAAACATTTTGTTTAAAACTAGGTATTTTAGTCCTGGAATAATCTAATAATATGCAACTGAGTTAATTATAAAATTTATGAAATATGGCTGTGATCATATTTTGGACCCAAATATAAAAACAATATTGTAATATACTGATTCTATGTATTTTGTTTCATGCACGTTTGTTAAATTATTATTTATGTTTGGGTGTACTGTTTCTCCATTACACAGGCACACTTAGAATTGGTTGCTAGGTCAGATTTGACTGACAGATAGTAATGTCATATGTCAGTCCTGCCATTACTGTTCCAGTATCAGTGTTGTCATGTAAAAGGTTCTGTCTGTGCTTTTTCCTCTTTTGACGTGTTTTGTCTTGCCCAAGGTAAAAATGCACTTTAAACAGGAAGACGCAATTAGCTCAAAACAAAGTAGTTGGCTGAACAATGTGTCTCCAAAATTTCTTTAGTTTAATTATACCTCTTCGTTTGATTAATATAACGTTCACATTATACTGAAGTGATTTGATTTCTCCTGGCTAAAATGTTGTGCATTTTTTTGCATAATAATAAAACAGTTGTTCTTATACTTATTTAGTGCTGTGCATACAGTTTTTCAGATAAGTCAGCCAATCTAAGTTTATTTAATTGAAGCAGGTGGGTACATTCAAGTTTTGCAAGGGCTGCAAATGGCCAAGAATTAGCAGTTTTTCACAAAGCCATTGTAGCTTTTAGTGAATCACTTTGCAACCCCTACAAAGTTAGAAAATTAAAGGCATATCTATGTTTCCTGGATTATGAATGCATGTGTTAGAGGACAATCAGTAATGTATGAAAACATTTTTTTGCATGAAAAAATATCAAAATAAGCATTTACAAACTCATCCTGATATTTTCTAAATATCTTGAGTTTGCAAGCAGCAGCTTGACAACCCTGGAAATCCATGCATAAAATTAATAATTTGTTTTAGCCAATCACAGGCAGCTAATACATTTTAATACAATGAAACAATTAATGATGGCAGTTTGTGCAGGAATGAATCATGCGATGTGTAGTCCCATGATTCCTTCCTGCACAAACTGAAGGAAGTAGGAGGAGTCAGACACTGATCTTTGCATTGAGCTGTTGTTGGTTTGAAGGTTAGTAAATGGTTACAACCAGTACCAAAATGCAGTGTTTATATTGGTAGGTACACTGTGCCTATCTAAGCAGCTCTGGGTATGGGAAACAAGTTTTATGTCTAAATAAAATAAATCTATAAGTGTATAGAATGACTCAATGTAATGAAATGAGCATGATGTGTTAGATTAGAAAAAGGGAAAAACAGGGAAACTTAGATATGCCTTTAAGGGGAAAGAGAAATAAAGGAATATACCTCAGGAGGATGCTACCACAATCATCAAGCCATGTGCATCATCTTTAAGAATACTATCTGCACTGCTCCTCACATTTAAAAGTATACTTCAGAAATTGTGAAAGTAGCTTGTTTTAAGTAATGCACATGGCTTTACATTGTTTTCTGATATATAAGGGAATGCTATATTGTGAAGAATAGTTATTAATATACTGTCGTAAATCCTTCTATTGCAGATTTGTACAGCAGGGGTCACCAAGGTGTGAACTTCCTCTAAAGGCCTCAGGACTGTTATGGCCTATGGCATAGATTTTCTTCAAAGTGGATTATATTGCTGTATATTGCATGGCTTATAATATATCTTGTACAATTTATCATCATATTAAAGTTATTATGTGTGGGTTTTAATTTTCTTTAACCATTTGTAGCATTGTTATTTCAGTATTAATAGTACATTTTCAAATAAATTACTTGGACTATTCAGATAAACTGTTTGTTTTAGTTTCCAACCCCTACAACCTTATTAAATTGTGATTCAGCCAATTTAGTAGGGCTCTATATAAGCATGGAGCATATTTTTTTTTACAGAAGATTTTAGTTAGTGAACTTCTATCCAAAAGCAAGGTCTTCACTAACTAAAAACTTCTGTAAAAAAGATATGCTCTGTGCTTATATAGAGCCCTTTTCAATTGGCTGAATCACAATTTAATAAGGCTGCTCATTTCCTTTATTCTGTTATGTGCACTTCCAGATTTCTTTATGTATATGGCCTAGCAGATATAAACAATCTACTGTTAGTTTTCATTAAAGGAAAAGACTCATGTCACTTCTGCTTTAGGATTGGTGTACACAATGTGTCTAATGAGGCTTTCGTCATAGATTTTCTAATAAAACCAGCCACTATTAAAAGTAAATCTAAGTTTCCCTGTTTCCCTTTCTCTAATTTAACACAATCTGACCATCCTCACCATAACTCCTCATGCCTCTGTTTTTCATTCATTTTAACATATACACTGAATTAATGAAAGTTTATTAAACATGTATGCAATGTTTGGGTCAGATTATTTATTGTTTTTGACACTTCTACTGAAACATATTATTTTTTAATTTAATTAAAAAAACAGTGAAAATACAATTATAGGAAAATGCTATAACAAAAAGATTTGATTGTATTAGTAAAAAAATGCAACATTTTATGTAAAAATTAAAAACATTAATGTATGGTTCTTTACTAGCCATTTTGAATTTCCCTTCCTTATTATTTATAAAAGTGTGCTTTCTATAAAGGTATAGTATGTTACTAAAACATCAAATCTTGTATACAAAATCTCCTGAACTTCAACTTAAGCAAGGCATAGAAATGATGTGCAGACAGCCAAGTAAACATATAATACAGAACTCTATAAGCACTTAGCACATATGCTGAAAGGCTTTGAAACTGTTAGAAGAATGCAGGTGTGCTAATTGCTCTTCTATTGACGATCCCCCTTCAGACGGCTTTGTGTCATCGCTTCCAAGCAGGTAGACCTTGTTCTCTTGGTTATAGGTGCAGGAAGAGTTGCAGTTCACTACAATGAAACTAATAGTGGTCCTGCGCAATACCGGCTTTACTGGTCAGTTTAGTTAGTGATAACACTGTTATTACTAAAGCATAACAGAAACTGATACTGCTTTAAGATACCGGCATGTATACTAATAGCAATTTAATAAAGCAGCACAATTTGTTGCAGGTGTAGTGAACAGGCAAAATCTGGGCTACTAGACCTGGTTTTCTACACCTGCCTTACTGAATTTGTCTTGATCTGCACTGTAACTTCAATATTCTTAAATAATTATTTCTGTAACACAATACTTTATAGATTAATTGAGAAGACACTTTCATTGCCTGTTTGCCTACTGATTAAGAGCCATATTAAATTCCAGCCTCATATGTCCAACGTGTAGCACGCAAGGGCTGCATGCTTCAAATTTGGCCGTTTTATGTTGCTATTTAATTAGAAAGGGCTGCGAGCTATGAGCGAGAGACGCTATTTCATAAACCAGTTCTTGGCCTTCGGAGTTGCGTTCCTGAATGCAAAAAATTAAGCAATCACGTAGTTACAGGTTCAGATGGAGCCAATGGAAAAAGAGATTGTAAGCATTACGTCACTGAAAAAGGGGAGGGTAGATTTTCAATTACGTGTTTCAATTACAGTTTGCGATCGGACCCACAGGCCAGATATAATGCAATATGAATAAAGCAGTAAATATGATATTCTATTACATGCGAGTTAAGTCGTAACACATTGAATGCAGGGATCGATATAACACAAGATATAAACATGAAATAAAGTATTTTTCGGGGCCTATTTTGCGGGCTTAAGAATGTTGTGCTATTAATACTAAGACCTAACATCACATTCCCTTATAATAAACTAGCTACTTACCCGTTAACAATGACAGGAATAAAATTGTAAGGTTAGCAATGCTGTTTTCCACACATTGCAAGTGTATGGGCCCTCTGAACAACTTTGGCGCTCATCGTGAGCCGCAACTTTCCTGCTTTGCAATGAGCACCTTCGGCGCTCATCGCGAGCCCCACGATGAGCGCCTTTGGTGCTCATCTCGTGGCTCACAATGAACGCCTTTGGCGCTCCTTGCAAGCCTCTCCCCCTGTGTACTTTATAGGCGTTGCACTTGTTATACTGTGTTGGATTGTATTACTGTATTGGGTTAAATGTTACTGCCTTGTGTTAAGTGTTAGTGCTTAGGGTTCTTTGTTACGTCCTTTGGGTTATATTTACGTCCTTTGGGCTAGTTTTACGTCCTTCTTTCTCGTTTTCCTCGTGTTGTGTTTTTTCGGCAGCCATTTTTTTCCTCCCTTGTGCGATTTTCGATAAATATGTATCAAATTAACTTTCAACCTCTCTCACAGGCTTCCTGGCCTTTGGCACTCATTGGAGCCTAAGTCCTGCGTGCCTCAACTGCTCATCTCACAAGGCTCAATGTGCAATGAGCGCCTTTGGCGCTTATTGCAGCCTACGTCCCGCGTGCCTCAACTGCTCGCCTCGATTCGCAAGGCTCGCAGTGCACTTCGGGCCGCAACCAGTAGTGTGTTTTTATTCGCATTACAAGTGCTACGTATTATACTTTACCCCCCTTGCGGGTGCACTCGAGCACATGTTGGCCTTTGGGCTCCATTTGCATGTTACGTGCTTGCTCACGAGTGACCACGTTGCAATTTAATAGCTGAATTGAACAAGTAGCGGTTACGGGCTCGTCATGTCAAAGGATTTACGTACGCAAAGTTCAACGTTGCTCAGCACGTAGTCTATTTTCGTCCATCCTGCGTGTTTACACACAAAGTCCACTGCGAGCAACCTTACAGGGCTAATTTAATACCCTTAACACGTAAATCTGGAGTTACGGGCTACGTTTTGCAATGTAGCCCCAATTTAATAAGGGCTGTTAATCTCTGTTTATTAATTCTTCTCAGTTTCTTTGTCTGTAAATGGCCAAGCAAAATATAAAAAGGGTAAGAATTCCAATGAGGCCAGGGCGTATGGTGGTATGAATTCTAGAAGTGACTAGAGCTAAGTGTTTCAAACTTTCATTGGAATCCCAAACTATCTTCTCTCTATGCTCCTTATTTTTTACTCTTTTCATTTTGTACTCAACCACCCACCTTTCTATGCTATAAAATGAGCTGGAAACAAAATCATATAACATATATTAAAAGCTGTCACATTTAATCCAAACTGTGGAATTTGAAACAGAAAAGGGGGCATGTAAAGCTGCACAGCGTTCTGGCAAATAGATTATACAGATTATGTCAAAAATGATCACATTTAATGCAAATTGAGAAACTCAAAGAGAAAAAGAGTTATGTGTATAGGTAAAAAGGCTGGCCCTCTTATTTATATTTCATTACTTTCCGTTTTCAGAAGAATGTGTTCTTTAAGAAAACTGGTGTTTTTATTCTTTTCACCAATTTGTAGCCATTTTGTAATGGTTCAGAGGAAACACGAATATCATAATACTTTTTTATCTGTCTATTGACAGGAAAAAGCTGATACAAAACTTTACATTGATTGCTATATTTTGGTATTTTTTCTGTGTTTTGATATAGCCATTTTTTGGAACTGTGGGCAAGTATTGTGAACTGTGGTTAGATAAGAAAATTTGGGAAAACCATTGGCCTGGTAAGTTCGATTATTTATGCTATAGTAAGATAATTCTACAGTGCCAGAAAGTTAAAAATATACTGTGTTTCAATGGAAATTACTATAAAGCTGTTGCCAAAAACTACTTTCCTTAAAACAAAAGGACCATTTATATTTTTTGTATCTGCTCCTACAAGTTGGATGGGTTATTAAATGATGAACCATATTAACCAGCTTCTGTTGGAATTTGACAATTCAATGTCCAAGTATTTCAAGCGGCTTAATGGAAATCTCATCTTCCTACTTTGAAAGGAGCGCACACAAGCAGTTCAAACAAGGCACCCCAATAAAAAATAGTTGTATATATTAGTTAAAGTACTATAGTTTTCTAAAACAGCATTTTGCAAATATTTGACTATGATGTTAAAACCCAAAACATTTACCTTTTGTTCATTTAAAATACAGTAATGCATCAGGTACGTACATATAATACATATCAAAATTCAGAATTTTCATCAATATATCTGTGTATGTTTCTGGAACAAAATATCATCTAAATCTTGTATATTTTAGAAGAAATCAAAGGGAACCATTCTAGGTCCTCTCCACTAAATTGTTCCTATAACCATCCTATATACAGAGTAGTAAATTGGACTAATCCTTTGATTTTTCTTATTTTATGCTGTTGCACAACACAGTATCTAATAACAAATGGATTTCAGGGGCTGATTACTTGCTGAGTTTGCCCTTTGTGTTGTAGTGCATTTGTTTTGACAAATGTGTTTATATGTAAAGGTTGCATTTATACTCCTTCCTTCAGGAGAAACCTTGATGTTACCTACCCACCATTTACAGATGTTCTTTTGCATAAAGGTGGGTATTTTGCTTTAAAGTTAAATTTGTTTATTTCTCAATGTACCTTTGTCATGTGACTCTGAGAATTTAAGAATGGTTGTCAAAAGCTGTCGGAACGCCTCATTTGTCTCACTTTGAGATGTCATGTCTTCCTATTCCATCAAGAAGGATGTTAAAAGCAAGAGAGGGACATATTTGGAAGCTGAATGTTGTAATTCACTTTTTTTAGCCATTTTCTTTGAGACATATAATTATTTCTCAATGAAACACATCCCTTGATTATTTTACATAAATGCATTGCACGCACCTATGTTAATTTGTCTGTGTAGACAATGAAATTAGCTTTTCGTTTTTTACTGTGGTATGGCAGGAAAATATTTTTTTGCTTGTGGTCTTTTAATAAATAACATAAACATAAATAACAACAATATGTTCTTTTGCATTGGGGATGCCAGCTACACAACTTCGTGGGTGAAAGATGCAGCTAGCCATTTGTCCAGAATATAGCTGTGTGGTAAATATATTTACTTTAATTAGAAGAGATCCCTCCAACTTGTAAAACAGGTTCCATATAATAAAATAAGGATTGGAGAGCTCTTATGTCTAATGGAAAAGTATATATCTAATTTTGTAATTTTGGTCCCTAATTACATGCATCATTTATAATTTCGCCTTTTGTCATTTGGTAACACATGTCAATAAATTAATAATTTAGAGTTCTTTTGAGTTGGCATTAACATTAAAGATACCATTTTGTGAGAATTAAAAACAATGGCCATCATTAAATTGTGATTTGGCCAATTGAATAGGGCTCTAAATAAGCACATAGCATATTTTTTTTAAAGAAGTTTATAGTTAGTAAACATCTAATCAAAAGCAAGGTTTTCACTAACTAAAAACTTCTGTAAAAAAATATGCTATGTGCTTATTTAGAGCCCTATTCAATTGGCCAAATCGCAATTGAATGAGGCCCATTATATTTAGTTACGTAAGCTTGACGGATATTAGATCTCTCTGTAGGGTGCTAAAGAAGAGTATAGTGAAATGAAGTGACCCAATACACCGAAAGGGGAGACTTAGTGATATCAGGCTCCCAGAGCCTTTATAGAAGAAATTATAAGTTGAAGACATTTTCTGCCCTATTTTGACAATCTGAACGTAATGGGTCCTTACACTTTATGGGTTTTTTTGGGGCCTTTAATTGATGCATTTATGAATATTTGAAATGTATTATATTTTACAAACAGTATATGCTAGAAACCTTATGTGGTTTTAAAGGGTGTAAAAAACTAATAACTACTAATTATTCTGAACAAAAGTTCCTAAGACTAAGTAGAGTAATTTAGGCTTTGCAATTGGCTACTATTATTTTGCTTTTGCAGTAATTATAACACATATAATTGTATACTTCCTCTTTTAGTATTGTAAAGCTTGCTAGCAGACAGATTGTTTGTGTGATTGACAACTTGTTCCTATGTCATCAATCAGTCTGACACATCCCTTGAAGCTATTAGTGGCATCTTTAACTAGAAAGAGTGGAGTATAAGCACACTGCTTTGGATATTTTTTCTAGCTCAAACGCATACATCCCATTAAAGAGGATCTCATTAATAAACAGTGCACAACAATGTTTCTCACACTACATTTATGTAGTCAGAAATGTTATTGATAGAGCAATAAACATAATTATGAGCCATATTACTGAAAAAAGGAGGGTTAAGTCATACAGTGCAATAAATAAAAAATAATTTGTCCCCTTCTTAATTTCCTATATTACTGCATATTTGTCACACTGAATGTCTTCAGATCTTCAGACAAAATATAATAATAGATAGTGCAACACTGAGTGAACAAATAATCTATTGTTTATTTAATTTATCTAATGAGTAAAGTTATCCAACACCAGTTGGCACTGTGTGAAAAAGTAATGTCCCCCATTATCTCCAAATGGAGAACAACTGCAACAATAGTGAATCTTCCTAGGAGTGGTCAGCCTGCCAAAATGTCTTCAAGTGCACAGCAGAGAATCATTCAGAAAGCCACAAAAGATTCTCAAAACATTCAAAGAACTGCAGGCTTCCCTTGCCTCAGCTAAGATCAGTGTTCTTCACTCCACAGTCAATAAGAGACTGAGTAAAAATGGGTTTCATGGGAGAGAAGCAAGGTGCAAACTACTGTTAATGAAGAAGAGCATAAATGCTTGTTTTTCATTTGCCAAGAATCACTTGCATGGTCCCCAATCCTTTTAGGAAACTGGTCCATTATGTCTGGTATAAGGCAAACACAGCATTCCACAGTAAGAACATCATACCAACAATCAAATATGGTGGTGGCAGTGTGATTGCATGGGGATGCTTTTGCTGCCCCAAAAGCTGAACAACTTGTCATTATAGAAGGAACCATAAATTCTGCTCAGTATCAGAAAATTCTAAAGGCGGATTTCTGGTGATTTGTCTGTTACCTAAAGCATAGTTGGGTTATGAAGCAAGACAATGATCCAAAACAAGTATCAAAATAGCCGAAATGAAGCTTTATTATATACATTATTTATAGACAAATTTAAGTTTTATAATGGCCTAGTCAAAGTCCAGACTTAATCCCAATGTATATGCAGTGGCAAGACCTGAAATGAGCAGTTATTGCTTGGACAACTACAAATTAATTAAAGCAGATCTGTGAGGGAGAGTGAGATAAACTTCCTTCATAGCAATGTGAAAGACTGACACTGAATTTTAGGAAGTGTTTGGTTGTAGTTAGAGGTGGCACAACCATTTTTTTAGGAGGAGCAATTTTTCACACGTGGATATGGGCAAACCTTTTTTATGAAATAAATGAAACAAGTTAACCATTTGTTGTTTGCTCACTCAGGTACCCTTTTATAAACTATTAGATTTTGTCTAAATAGCTAAAAACAATCATTGTGACAAATAATGAAATAATAGAGGAAATCAGGAAGTGCAAATACTTTGTCATAGCATTGTAGATTCTGTAAACCCAAATTACAGGTGTGATGGTGTTTTTCCTCACTAATGTCATAACTGAAAATCAGATCATCCTTCACCTCAACCAAGAACCTAATGTTCATGCATTCTAGAGATAACGAAAGCTACACCCTCAGAAGTTCCTCAATTCACCTGTTATCACAACACTTTGCAGCCATTTTATACAAAGCACCTAATATTAAGTCAAAATGTCTTTGCTTGTCTATACCCACAAACTCACAAAACAATTAAAAGAGCTTAAATTATTTCTTACCAACCTTAATTACAGTAATAAATGTAATCGAAATCCTATGTGACTATGTTGCACGCCCAAAGCAGAGTGGAAATAAGGCATGACATTAAAACATGAATTGTTTGAGACTGATTAATCATGTGGTAGCTATGGCAGAAATATCTTATAGATGCATAATCAGATGCATTTTCACTTAACCGATCAACTATTTGCATTGCCAATTATTATTACTGACACTGTAAGCTCCTATTTGATACATATAGTGTTCCTTACCCATGTGCACATAAAAAAGCAATTTTAGCTTTAATTTTTTAATGTGCCCAAGATCCAGGTAAAAACAAGGATTGCAACTTAGATGGTTAGTTATCTGAAAGTGACACATAATAACTTCTAGCAATGTGTCCAATATCTAACAAACAAGCAAACAAGTGAATAGTTGACCTCATGGTGTAGTGTAGTGAATACAGGTTGTTGTTCAGTCATGTTCGACTTTCCAGGATTATATGAACTGCAGCACCCAAGGCATATCTGCCAGCCACTGCCCCATGAGCTCCCACAAGATCATGTTCATTACTTCAATGACCTCACCTATCTATCTCCCCCTCTGCTATTCCCTTCGTCGTGTGCCACATCTCATGCTGTAGAAAAAATGTTTAAGCTCTCGCCTCATGATGAAACATTCCAGTGAAAGGTTCAGCTTAATTCCAGTCCAAGGGATTCTAAGCAATTTTCTCCAGCACCACCCTTTAAAGGCATCAATTGAACAACTCTCGGCCCTCTTTATGGTCCGGGTCTGACAGCTGTATGTTACTACAGGCAATACCATAGTCCCAATTTTGTGGACCTTTGTTGATTGTGTAATATCTTTAATTTTCAATAGCTTGTCCAAACTTGCCATAGCTTTCCTCCCCAGAAGCAAACGTCTTTTAATTTCATGGTTGCAGTCACCATCTGCACAGATCTTGGAGCCTAGTAAAGAAAAATCTGTCATTGCCTCCACTTCTTCCCCATTTTCTGCACTCTCTTATTTCTTATTTCACCCTTATCAATGGGCCGTATTAACATTCAACCATAAGAGTAGTATCATCCACATATCTGAGGTTGTTGACATGCAGTATAGCAGTATTTCAAACTGGCTTTGGATTCATCTGCCTCGGCCTTACGCACAAAATATTCCACATATACGTTGAATAAATAAGGTGACTATATACAACCTTGTCTCACTCCTTTCCTGATCTTGAACCATGTTCTTTCATGTTAGGTTCTGATCATGGTCTTGGTCCACATTCAGATTTCTCAAAAGGCAGATGAGATGGTCTTTTACCCCATGTCTTTAAGAACAGGCCACATTTAATGAGACCAACACAGTCAAAACCTTCAGAATAAACTATAAAGCAGAGGTAAATGTTTTTCTGAAACGCTATTGCTTTCTCATTTGTCCAGCGGTCATTGGCAATTTGATCTCTTTGCCTCTACCTCTGCAAAACCCGGCTTGCCCATCTGGTAGTTCTCAGTCCATATATTGTTGGAGCCAAGCTTACAGGATCTTAAGCCTTACCTTTCTGGTATGTGCAATGAGTGCAATTGTTTGAAAATTGGAGCACTCTTTTGCACTGCCTTTTTATGGGATTGGGATGTATAAATTTGACCAGTCTACTGACCACTGTTGAGTTTTCCACATTGTTGGTATAATGTAAGAAACACTTTCACGTCATTATTTTGTAGGATTTTGAATAGTTCAACTGGGATTCCATCAACTCCTGCAGCCTTGTTATCAACAAGGTTTCCTATTGCCCATTTCACTTCTCCAAGATGTCTGGCTCCAGCTCACTGAACAAACTATCGAGGTTATCAATGCTGTATAGAACCTCTATGTATCCCTTCCACCTCGTCTTTATCTGATCTGCTTTACTTAAGTCCTTACCATTTTTTGCCTTTAATCCCACCCACTTTGGCATGAAAGGTTCCCTTGAAAACCCCAAATGTATTGACTTTCCATTCTGTTATCTTCTTCTATCTCTTTGCACTCGTCATTGTAGAATGTCTGCTTGTCTCTTTTTGCTATCACCTGGAATTCTGCATTCAGTTGGACAAATCTTTTCTTATTCCAACCCATCAGACAGCTAGTTTGCCTTCTTGGTTTCTTTCTTTTGAGGATATTCTTTGATGGTGTTTTCTGTACATTGTCACAAATCTCTATCCAAAGTTCTTCAGGTATTTTATTTACCATGGCTGGTCTCTTAAGTCTATTGTTTACCTCCAGTGCATGTTCACAGGGGATATTATTTATTTGTGTCTCTGGCTGGTTTGATGATTTTCCCTCTTTTTCTCAGTTTAATTCTAAACTTTGCAATAATAAGCTCATGATCTGAACCTCAGTCAGCTCCAGTTTTTGCTGATTGTATAGAGCTCCTCCATCTTTGGCTACAAAGAATATAATACATCTGATTTCTATATTGTCCATCTGGGGATTTCCACGTGAAGAGTCGTCTTTGAGGCTGTTTACTATGGCCATATAATTGTATTTACAAAACTATTCTAATCTCTGACCTGCTTCATTGTGTACTCCAAGGCCAAAATTGCCCATTGTTCCAGGTATCTTTTAGTTCCCTGCTTTAGCATTACAAAATTCACAGGTGCCATTTATTAAAACATATGGATGCCAGTAGCACATTCACAATTGTAATAAAAGGTACAGTAGGATCTTTCTCCTAGGATATTAATTGGTCTTAAAATGTAATATCTTTCTCTGGAACACCTTTGTTCTATCCCATTTGCCATACTGAATTAGGGTGGGGTGAGGGGTGATAAACAAAAAATTACAAGATTAAAATCTTAGGGTGGGTATATATCTGTAATATCATTCCCTGACTATAACAGGGGTTTGGTACCAAGTAGCATTGATTCAAAGGTAGAAGATGATTTTCTACATTGGAGATCAGAAGTGAGAAAAAAAATGTGGCTGAAGATATAGAGATGTTTTTTCATATTTGATGGCTCTTTAATCTCTTTCTATCTGCATTTTTATGGTTTAATGTAATTCATTACTAAATATATTGACTTATTTGCTTGTGTCTGATTATCATCTTTTTATAATTATTTAGTTGCAACACATAATATGTTTCCTGGTCAGTTCTACTCATCCATTTTTCTTTTGCCATTGAAATGTTTTATTTGCTTATAATACACAAAAAAATATATATGTTTCAAGCCAAAAATAATTGATATTCCACTGGATCAAGTCAACTGGATCAAATACACTGGATCAAGACCAATCATTTCTCTTTGAATTGATGCATGATATTGAGCTCTGCTATGTAGTCTGCAAGACATCTCTATATCCAAAAGTGTTGCCCCATTTTGATCACATATATGAAACATTTGTCTGTGTTGAAGTTTTTCTTAATATTTCCCTGAATAGTATCCTAAAAAAACATTATAGGTCCTTAATCATTATTAAGTATACGGTAAGAAGATTTAAGCAAGCTGACCTGATATGACCCTGTTATACCCTTTCAACATATTTCTTGACCAGTTATTACTTCTGGGAGAATAAAATTGTAACAAACTGCAGATTTTCAGTGGTCATCGAAATAATCTTCACACCAGGGGTAGACCAATTGGTGCTACATGTCACCAGTACATACCACTCCCAAACTACTTGTACTTCCCAACAACTGAAAATCTGCAGCTGAGACCATACCAATTAGTTATTCCTGGCCTAAACCCAAGATGAGTGTGACAGCATATAATTAGATAAATGGAACTATGTTTTGTTCTCTTTCTCAGTTTGTATGTGGGTTTGGTGTCTGTGTTCAGTCTATTATTATAGGTCTGTGACGTGGGAAATAGCGGCTGTGAACTTTTAAACTGGTGACGCAGAAGATTTAAGTCCTCCTCCCCAACAGTAGCCTCTCTTTATAACTGTCCAAGACCCCTTCCCAAAGTAGTCCCTGTTACCTCCTATGAGCTTGAGGGTACCCCCAGGACCCCTCTAAAACCCAGGTAATCCCTAGAATTCCCCTTTAAACCTACGCAGCCCATCAAGATCCCCAGGATTTGGACTAGGCCCACTAAAACCCCTTGGATCAGAGCTAGGCTTGTTTGGCCCAGAGAGACGTTGTCAAAGGCCCATGGGGCCCAGGTAGACCCCTACTAGACCTACAGTATGACCATGTGCTTATGGATCTCTGTGGTAAGACCCCCATGGTATCACTAAATAAATTCCTATGCATTGGATGTCCATAAAGACCACCATGGTATCCATATTGGTCGCCCATCGTCCCTAAGTACAAAAAATAGGACCAGGGTTCAGCGACGATCACTGAACCTTGGTCCTCAATTTACAGCCCTGGAAAAGCGGGCACTCGCATGATACTAGAAGAATCCATCCTCTTCTTTCTTGATTTAAGCTATGGCTCCTCTCTTTGGGACGTGGAAATGGGCCTCCAACTAAAAAAATCCCTCCTCTCTCTAAAAACATTTTTAGACTAAAGGAGCTCTTCAGCTCCGCTTCCGAATAATGGCTTTTTGACCTTGCCCTCGTCATTTGATGCAGGAACAAATAAGAAATAGGCTAGACTAGCGTTGTCAACCACAGGCTGCTCCAAACCCATATTATTACTGACTATTGACTAAACTCACAAATTCCTTTAAGATACCTAGCTCGCTCAGTTATACACTGTTGACTTTAAAAATTCCATAAGTATTTCTATCAATGTTACAGCACTCACAATCCAAAATCTCAGCCTGTTTGGATCCCTAAGAGACAAAAAAAAACTATAAAACCATAAAAACTCACAGATAGAAGATACAGTAAAATCTAGCCATTGTATGCCTCACAATTTTTTTATAATCTATTGCCTACATTAGACTGAATATATAATAAATGATATAATAAATTACTTGTTAATACCTGCTTCACAAGCTATATGGTCATTCTTCACAATAAATCTAAATTTTGAAAATTTTGAGAAAGAGATTTATAGTGAACATTTATTCAGGATAATCATAATATGTATGTGATTACATAACTTGAGTCTCTCATTTACATGTATTTGCTCCTTTTGTAATTGATGTTAGATGAGAGGGAACGTTTTGGAAATAATGCTTCCCTCCAAATCAATACTAATTGAAGAAGATTGGTTAAATAGAATTTATTAGGTAAATCCTCACATATATAGTTGTGAGCATACGAGTTGTTGCTAACGCTTGCGGGCTTGTGTAGCGAGCCCACGGCTCACACAGCGAGCCGCGGCCCTCGCATAGCAAGGGCTGCGGGTGAGGGCCTCAGTTGCTGGCATGGAGCGCCGAAGGCGCTCCTTGCCAGCAACTGCGACCCTCGCAAACTTTACGTCGCAACGCAAACAACACGACACACCAACTACGACCCTCGCAAACTTTACCTCGCAACGCAAACAACATACGAGACACGTTAACACACATTACGACCTCGCAACAATCGGACGCAACTCGCGAACATGAAAAAATTCAAAATACAATAAATACACACAGCACATACATAAAAAGCTTACCTACAGCAAGAGGGAGCATCCAGGACCTCAAAAAAACAACTTACACCTTCATTTAACTCAAAATAAAAGAGTTTAGACACTAAAAAATTCGCTAAGCGAGAGAAAAAATGGCCGCCGAACAAAACGAAAATGAGGCTACAAACGCAAACAACATACGAGACACGTTAGCACGCATTACGACCTTGCAAAAATCGGCCGCAACCCACGAACATGAAAAAGTTAAAAACACAATAAATACACACAACACATAGATAAAAAGCTTACCTACAGCATGAGGGAGCATCCAGGACCTCAAAAAAGCAACTTACACCTTCATTTAACTCAAAATAAAAGAGTTTAGACACTCAAAAATTCTCTAAGCGAGAGAAAAAATGGCTGCTGAACAAAACGAAAACGAGGTTACAGCACTCTAAACACGCAAAACACCACAAAAAACTCGCAAAACACCACAAG
This sequence comes from Discoglossus pictus, assembly GCA_027410445.1. NCBI lineage: Eukaryota > Metazoa > Chordata > Amphibia > Anura > Alytidae > Discoglossus > Discoglossus pictus. Next base: position 172,512,517 of record CM050166.1, on the reverse strand, counting down.
AAACTTGCAAAAGACCTACAGATATTCCGCTAAGACGCATACCACACATTACCCGCCATTTTACGACAATGTGGAAGTACACGAGTACGCTCACCGTTTGGTCTCGCGCACACACACTATTACACTGCACACATTCAGCACGCTTACACACCAGCTCCACACCACTAATGCTGCAGCAACATCAAAACACATTGCCAGTTCTTCAACACAATGCTTCGAAATAGGTAAAGTATATTCATTTATTAATGTATTATATATTTCATTATTACACACCAAACAGCATTAGCTACCTTACAATTTCATTGCCGTCATTTTTTGACAGGCAATTCGCTAGTCATTATATATGTTTCAAGTGTGAAATGTTTTTGTATTATATAAAGTCTAATATATTACTACAAGTTTAAATAAGGGAATAGACAAATCTATAAGCATACTGTTGAAAAATTTGGATCTTTGTAAAGCGCTGGAATTGTAAAAATATATTGTAAGCTTATAGTATTAAATTGGATAAATACTAGTGACATATGGGCAATTTATATCAATAAGCATCATGTAAGCCCGCTATATTGGTTGATAAAGAAAGTGCTAAGGAGGCAGTACTATATGACCTCAAATAGAGTCAACATAGAGCGTCATTTAATTGAGGCATCGGGAGATCCGGGCTTCGGTAATGGAGGCTGTAACTTATTTTGCTATTCAATTGGTGTCTTTTTGTGGGCTCCGATCGGGTTACGGGCTTTGGCCTACGATTCCTTGTGATGGCTAACATTGCAAGTTAAAGTCCCTCCAAGCCGCTCATCTTTTAAGCCCGGAAGAGTTCCGATCGCTAAAATTGCAAACCGCTATTTAATTGCTCCGATTCCCCCTCGCTAACCATCCTGTCAAGGTCGCAAATGGCAAAAGTCGCTCCACTAATTACGGGTTCCAAGGTGGGCTTGCAAAGGGCTTAAAGACATGTCTGGAGCACTTTAAAAGCAAATAAAAAATCAATACTGTACATCAAAATACAGGGAAAGTGATGAGAGACATTACAATTAATTGCACAACAGTCTCAAGCCCGCAAATCAGCAATCAAAATTCATTTATTTATATGTTTCAATTCGGGGTTAGATCGATCTTGGGAATCAATGAGTTTATACATATCAGGCCACCCACATTGACGAGAACAGTGGCTTCATTAATTTTTACTATTTTGGACTTTGCAGCTTTTCGGGTCCGATCACATATCAGACCCCGAAACGCTAATTGATTGGAATGTCAACTCCATGTTTTACGGCCTTCATGATGATGGGCTCCTTTTCTATTGGCTGTTTTTGCATCGGGAGTTACGCTCTTGCTTTATTGATTATGTTCAAGCTTGCAAATGCTACGATGGCATGGTTTACAAATTTCGCTATCGGCTCCTAAGTTACTGACTTGCCGAATTGCATAACTAGAGCGCACTCCGCGCCCACAGGAGGCCAGCAGACATATGGCCTATATCCCAGAACTTGCGCCCTCCTAATGGACTGAGGCTTATAGTTTTTAGTAAACACCAGTACCGTCTTTTCCCTTGAAAAGGCTGCATCGCTAGGAGGAAAACACTTGTCATGTATTGGAAGCGGGACCTGTGAGTTACCTGTCAAAACCCAGATGTTTGTCAAAGTAGGTGATCCACCATTATAGTCTCTGTCTTGATATATTATTAAAAAATCCTTCTCCTTAGTTCTCTAGAAGTAAATGGTTAAGAAATATGGTCGCCTGTCAAACAGCTAACTCAAGAAGAATATTTAATACTAGTCGTTTGCCCATCATAAATGAAGATATAATATTTGATGTGTCTCTTCCCCCCCTCTCTCCCCTGTGTCTCTTTCCCCTCTCTCCTCTGTGTCTCTCCCTCCCCTGTATCTATTTCCCCCCTCTCCCTTCCCTGTGTCTCTTTCCCCCTCTCCCTCTACTGAGTCTCTTTCCCCCTCTCCCTCCCCTGTGTCTCCCCCCCTCCTGTGTCTCTTTCTCCCCCACTCCCTTCCCTGTGTCTCTTTACCCCCATCTCTCTCCTACCCCTGTGTCTCTCACATCCCCCCCAGCACACATTACGCACCCTGCAATGTGCATTGAAGCGAGATGCTCGTGCGCTGCTAATGCCGCGCACTGCGTATTGCTGACTATAGTTTTCATTGTGTGCATGTGCTAGAACAGCATTACACAACAGAAACTATATTAATGATACTGAGAATGTGATGAAGTATTATGGTTGGCAAAAGAAAACATTTTGAAAAAAAAGTTAACAAATTAGGACAAAATTAAAGGATTCCAAACGTCACCATATGTACTCTGCATCATTAGGGTTGAAAATCATGTGGAAATTTTGTTTAGCCATTGAATCCCTCCCGCAAGAGCGGGTTAAAATGGAAATTAAAGGTAAATTTGAACACCTGTGGCTTTTTACATTGCAATTAGTGTCTATGTATAAATAGTAAATGCGTTTGTTAGCTCTCACGTGGATGCACTGAACAAGCTTGATATTGAGCCAAGGGGAGCAGAAAAGAACTGTCAAAAGATCTTGGTAACAAGGTAATGGAACTTCATAAAGATGGAAAAGGACATAAAAAGATATCAAAAGCCTTGAAAATGTCAGTCAGTACTGCTCAATCGCTTATTAAGAAGTGGAAAATTCAGAAATCTCTTGATACCAAGCCAAGGTCAGGTAGACCAAGAAAGATTTCAGCCACAACTGCCAGAAGAATTGTTCGGAATACAAAGAAAAACCCACAGGTAACCTCAGGAGAAATACAGGCTGCTCTGGAACAAGACGGTGTGGTTGTTTCAAGAAGCACAATACGATGATACGAGTTGCCAGAAAGAGGCCTTTACTGTGCCAGTGCCACAAAAAAGCCTGGTTATAATATGACCTACTACACCTTGAGACGCCTCACTGCTTCTGGAACACTGTAATTTGGAGTGACGAGACCAAAATAGAGCTTTATGGTCACAACCATAAGCACTGTTTAGAGAGGGATCAACAAGGCTTATAGTGAAAAGAATAAGAATGAAGCATGTTGGTGGCTCACTAGTTTTTTAGTTTAGTTTTTTTGGGGGGGCGGAGCTCTAAAAGTATGGGAAATCTTGTGAAAAATGTATTTCAAGATGAATACAGCATGTTATCAGAAAATACTGCCAGACAATTTGCATTCTTCTGCACGAAGGCTGCTCTTGGACTTTCCAGCATGACAACGATCCTAAGCACAATTATGAATGCTCACTCATGTTTTCTTTAAAAATGGTACATAAATTACCAAACTGCCAAGGTTATGCCAACTTTTGAGCACAAGTGTATAGATTTACACGGTATTTAATAAGTAATTTGTTTAAAAAAAGTTTTTCACTGGTAAGTCATAGATTATTATTCCCTGCCTTCCAATCAAATATTGACTTACTAATGAAACCAGTTGTCATACCACTACATCAACACACTCTTCTCTAAAAAGTAATTTTAAAAGTTAATCTGATTTCATTATTTGAACTATAAAATATAGAATAATTATGTGATCTAGTAATTTAAAATGTTTATATATATATATATATATATACTAGTGACTTGCCCGTCAAAAAATGACGGCAATAAAATTGTAAGGCAGGTAATGCTGTTTGGTGGAGACATTAATTTTGTTGGTGGTCCGAGATCCTTCGGCGTTCATTGCTATGCCCGCGCTGAGCGGCTTTGGCGCTCATTGCGAGGCTGTTGTATTTTTCTTTTCTGATAGGTGCTTTTGCTGTTATTGTTTTGTCGGCGTTGATCTGCTTTTTGCGCTTATTGCAAGGCTTTGTGTGCTCTGGGCAGCGTTGCCGCTCATTGTGAGTCACGCAGTGAATGGGTTTTGTGTTTATTGTGAGAGTTTTTTTCTTTCTATATTTTGTTTTTGTATGCTAATGAAATAATTAATACATTAATAAATTAATATACTTTACCTATTTGGAAGTAATATATGCAGGAAGCATTGTGCTGAAGAGCTGACAATCTGTTTTGATGTTCCTGCAGCATCCAATGTAGATTTGTACAGTTGTGGAGCTGAGGTGTAAGTGTCAGCAATGTGTGCAGTGTGTAGTGTAAATAGGCTGCGTGCCCAAGGGGAAGCCGTTAGGGTAGCTGTGTACTTACGCATTGTGTAAGTTAGTGTTGTAAAATGGTGGCTAATGTGTATGTGGTACGCGGGTGTGTATGATGTAGCGTCCTTGTTAATAGTGTATCTTGTACCTCGTACGGCTTTTTGGAAAATTTGTATGTGCTTGGTGGTGTTTTGCGTGTTTAGGGTCCTGTAGCCTCGTTTTCGTTTTTATTGTTTTTTTGCTCGCTTAGGGGATTTTCGTGTGTCTAAAGTCTGGAATTTGGACTTAAATTGAGGTGTAACTTCACTTGCAAAGGTCCTGGGTGCCCCCCCCTGCTGTGGGTAAGCTTATTATGTATTTGTTGTGTGTATTTATTGTGTTTTTAATGTTCTCATGTGCGCAGGGTTCGGGCGTTAAGGTCGTATTTTCGCAAGGTCTAATGGTTTTTTTTCTAAGTCCAGCTTGTCATATTTTTTGATGCTAAGTCCGTAAATTTTCCGCTGTAAGTCCCGCGTTTCTTTTTGTGTAAGTCCGTATATATTGATTGTATGTTAGAAGTATTTTGGTAAAGTGCCGCTTGTGTGGGTGTTTGTAACCGCGTGTGAGGCGCCATAGAGCCTCCACCTCCGCAAATGCCGCGGCCTGCGCATTTGCGGCCTGCAATGAGCCTGCGGCACATTGCAGCCGACGTGGGAGACTCCACCTCCGCAAATGCGGCCCCTCGCATTTGCTGGCCGAAAGTCGTAGGGGGTCGTAGGGATGAGCGCCTATGGCACTCATTTCCATCAGCGCAAGGAGCGCCTTTGGCGGTCCTTGCCAGCAACTGCGGCCCTCGCTTTGCAGTAGCAACAACCCGCATGCTCACAACTATATATGTGACTAGAATATTGCCCGTCAGAAAATGACGGCAATCAAATTGTAAGTGAGCTAATGCTGTTTGGTGTATGGTAATGAACTAAATAATACATTAATAAAGGAATATACTTTACCTATTTTGAAGATATAAATGTAGGAAGCATTATGCTGAAGAGCTGACAATCTGTGATCATGGTGCTGCACCATACAATGTGTGTTTTGAGTGCTCTGGAGCTGCTGTGTAAGTGTCAGCAATGTGTGCAGTGTGTAGTGTAAATATTGTGCGTGCTCGAGGAAAAACCGTTAGGGTAGCTGTGTACTTCCACATTCTGTAAGTTAGTGTTTTAAAATGGCGCCTAATGTGTGGTACGCGGCTGTTGGTTATTTAGCGTCCTTGTTCTTGGACCTCATCCGGCTTTTTCGGAAAATCTGTATGTGTTTTGTGGTGTTTTGCATTATTAGGGTCCTGTAGCCTCGTTTTAGTTTTTTTCTGTGGCCATTTTTTCTCTCGCTTAGGTGATTTTCGGGTGTCCAAACTCTGGAATTTGGACTTAAATGGAGGTGTAACTTCACTTGCAGAGGTCTTGGGTGCCCCCTCTTGCTGTGAGTAAGCTTTTTATGTGTTTGTTGTGTGTATTTATTGTGTTTTTAATGTCTTGAGGTTCGCGCAGGTCTGCCGTGCTGTGTTGTAAGTCCGTAAATGTTGCGAGTTCCGCAGTTGCTGTCATCATTGGAATTTGAACCCAGGACCTCTTCTACCACAGATATTTAACTCCATAAATTCAGAATACATTTAAAAAATAAAAAAACAAGCTTTTTCACCCTCTGCATAACGATGCAGAGCACATATAGGTACTTACGGAGCAGCAAAAAATAGCTCTTTAGTAGGTTACAGTATTCAGAGAGAGACTTCCATAATAAAAACAGCTTGGGAATAAAGTATCACCATGCAGTTATAGCCAGATAAGTGGCAGTGTATTCTTTGTTACAAAAATTTGTAACAAATAATAATATTTCTAATTAGTCATCTGAAGCAGTTTGGCAACAGATCTACCTGTGTTTAAAAGTAATGTATCACTTTGTATAAGTATATTCCAGCAAGGTTATACATTGTTACTAGAAACATCTAAAATAAGTTTGACAGTTTTAGGTGCCCCTAAAGGTTTTAAAATTTCAGTAACAAAATCCTTCAGATTATATTATGTTTTAAATGTTGCATGAATAAAGCTGTGATTTTATTATAACATAGAGCCCGCATTGAGTTTCTTCATGTTACTAGAGCCCTTAAGTGCGGTTGCAAGTTAATTTGCTATCCAATTGTTGTCTTTTTGCGGACTCTAAACAGGATACGAGAGAAAAAATTGCGATGGTAAAAACCCAGAACTTACAGCCTCCCAAAGCCTTTGATCTTTCACGTTCCCCAAACGTTATCATGACTAAAATCGCAAATCGCTATTCAATTGCTCAATTTCCCCAAGCCCGCAAATGTTTTCACACCCATAAATGGCAAAAGAAGTAGAAAATCATACGAGTCCTAGAGAGGACCCGCAAGGGGGTTAAACACCTATTCATAGCACTGTAAATGCAGATAAAAAAAAAATACTGCACTTTAAATAATGGGAAAAGCGATGAAAGACATTAGAATTAATTGCACAACAGTCTCAAGCCTGCAAATCAGATTTATTTTTATTTTTCATTTCAGGGTTAAATTGATCTCAGGTATCAATGAGTTAATACAAATCAGGCCACCTGTATGGACTAGAACAGTATTGGCATTCATTTTTATAATTCTTTCTTTGGCGGTTTTGCAAGTCTGATCGCATATCGGTCTCCTGAACCAAATTGATTGACATGTAACCTCCATGTCTACTTTTCTATTGGCTGATTTGAAATGGGAGGTTACAGGCTTGCTTAATTGATCATGTTCCCGTCCTGAACTGCTATGAACCAGAGCATGGTTTACGGTTTCGGCTTTGGGCCAGTAACTTGCAGGCTTGAGCAATTGAATAGCATCATAATCGGAGACAAACTATCGAGTTGCAGGCTTGCAATTGAATCAGGCCCATAGTCTTTTGTGTATCTGATGCCCGTTCTTGTGGGTTATTGGATATTTAAGTAAGTAGTTAGAGTAACAGCTTGCAAATTGTAAGTGTTATATTCTCTATGTCTTCTTTTTGGAGAAGATTGTATATTTATTGAACTCTTGTTTTAAAAATACCACAGCCATTTTGATTAGCTGAAAATTTATCCCTTAGTGTTTTGTCCTCCTTTAATGGGTATATACCTCCATAGATCATGCTGAGGGCAATCAAAGGACATTTGTTGAGATTACAGGACTTGAAGGTTCCAAATATATTATAATTTCAAACTATAAGTAATATGTACTTTATCAATTTAAATGTTATTTGAAAAAACATGTGTATTATCACAGTAAACGTACAATAATGAACAAACTGAGTAAACCGAATGACTCTTCCATATTCCATTTGCCCAACAAATGTAATATTACCACAGCTACAATATACAAAGCTGACAATCTTATAAAAATGTATCATTTATGAAAGTAATACATTCAAATGATATTTCAATATTTGACAATTATCATTGAATAAGTTGTATCAAAGGGTATCTGTTGCCTATTTTAGAATGGGAGGGGCTTTATTTTCCCATAATAAAATAACTATCAATGTTTCAATGCTTTTTTTCTTCCTCTTGATCAGGTACATGAATCAGAGAAGATCTAAAATGGTTGGAGTGGATGGAGTTGTGTCTTTCAACCTAACCTACTATATAACTATATAGCTATTGACATTTCTTGGGAATTATATCACATTGCTCAAAATTTGTGCTGAATAATGCAGAAAGGCAAATACTTATCTAGCACCTGCCAGACTTCTTATAAACAAAATAGTTCAATATCCTGACAGTTAGATCTTTATCTGACGCCCAGACTGAACCAGCAGCCTCTTAAAACAGATAGCACATTTTTGCTTTTCATTTGCTGGCCAGATAAGAATTCCCACGTCAGGGTCTTTCCTAATCTTTAAGTTGCATCACTTCTTAATAGGGCATAAAAACATTAAAAAATGTTTTACATACACATAAATAACATTTTGTAATTTAGTAATATTAAAGAAAATACATCACAGCTGTGTGTACAAGTAACTAAAAGCAAAACATGAATGTTCACAAAAAATATACTTTGTACTATGATTTTGTGTGACATTAATTTTGTCTTTATTTTGAAAGAAGGGATGCAATACACAGTGATAACATCTAATGAAGTAAGTTCAAGATGGCTGTGTGTGCTTTCTATATAAAGACGGATATATTTTGAATGATATAGTAAATGGGGAAGGCTTAAAAATGAGATTGATGCTAGGATGGCCTGTGTTGGTCATCATTTACATTGACACCCATGGTAAATGATAAAGGGAATATTGACAATGTACTAGGGCATGGTAAACAGTGTAGTGCATCAGAGGGTAATGCTAATATAGCAATTAATGCATTTTGGTAAATGAAAATAAAATATTGATGGCAGCCACTACAGAATAGATAGTTATTACTGATTTGGACACATCTTCTGAAGCTATTGTTTAGTACAGTTAACTGTTATGTTTTGATGGACCTAGCTTTCAAAGCCTTTATATAAGTATTCTACAAAGCAATAATTGTTTTGGTCCTATAGTTTCACTTTTATTCTCAAAATAAATTTAACGATTGTATAATTATTTAAATTTCTGCGTGGTTTCACACGGATGAAAGAAGAAGAGGCTATAAATAAGGTCAAACAGTCTTATAGTAAATAATAACAAATATAGATAAATAAACATTTTTACATTTAGAGAAACAGTAAAGCATATGTAGATTGTATACCCACATTGTCTATTAAGATAAGATATTATCGATAATGAAAGCAAAGGAGCACTGATTGCCAAAGTACCCACATGTGGTCACATGTGCTGTCTTGTTGTAACCTTCACAATATATATACTACTTTTTTTCAGAAAATAATAATAGTCTATGCCTTTTTTTTATTATTTATCATCATCTATCATTTGTCGCCATTAGTTTTATCATCAGATTCCCACTGTTATGTAACATTTAAATAATTTGAACAACTGTCATTTATTCACAGAGACTCAACATAAAACACAGTATTTCAGAACGGTTATCCAAAGAAAAGACCAAAAATAATCAAATGCATAATGATGACCCTGTTTATAATCTAGAGCAGTGATTCTGAATCATTGGTCCTTGGACTGGTCCATAATAGTGTTATTTTCCGAGCCCTGGGGTGCCTCAAAGGTTTCTGTACTCTAAGAAAAACATATGCCCAAAATCTTGAAAGTGGTCCAAGTAAGATTAAGAACTTTTGTCAGCCATAAAAATGTTTCCAAGGCAAATAAAGGAAGAGCGGTATACATGCGTAAATAAAGGGAATTGTAACACAGGCAGCTGGTGATTAAAAGACAAAGCTTGACAATTAACTTTATTTCTATAGTTGAACTTTTTGGGGATGGGAGGTTGTTTAGGTCAAAAGCCAGGCTGTTCTTGTTAAGGGAGTGTGAATAGTTGGATCATCCATTAAGTAGGAACCAAGCAGAAGGGTTAGTGTTACTCAAGGTGGACACTGATTTGTTAGTGCAAAAAAGTTCTTCTGCAAGTGTTGATACCTCAGTAGCAAACAATCGATTAGATTCAATATAATAACAAATATTTTATTATAATGAAAGACTGCCTTTGCACAAAACAGAGTACATCTGCATAGGTTCAAAAATGTCTGCTGCAGAGCGGAAATTCTGATAGTGAAGTGTGTTAATTCAGAGGTCCAGAAATTGGGTGAAAATAGTGGCTGCTGCAGGAAACTTCACAGGAAGGTTGGAGTCCATGTCAACAGCTCCCCATCAATGACTGGCTCGATGCATTTCATCTCTACAGAGAAACTTTTCCATGAACTATGTATGAATCTGATCATACTAAAGGCAGATATATTTGTACCTTAGTGCCTGGATGCTCAGGTTGGAGCGCTGGTCTCCTCTAATGTTATGGGGTGGAGGTTTCCATCACACCACAAATTATAACAATCATATATTTTTTAAATATTTCAAAAATTTTCTGCTAGGTTTAAATCAATATCCCTGTCTCTGGGGAGGATCATATATAAGTTATTTGTGATGGTGATCATGAGAGAAATCAGAATGGAAATACATCTGTCAAATAATCACTTCTCATGTTGATCAAAGTATGAAATTATGAAGTTCCTTCATTACTTTGTTGTTGTTGTTGCTTAGTCATTCTGTGACCCTATGGACTGCAGCACGTCAGGCACATCAGTCATCCACTGTCCCTCTGAGCTCCCTCAAGCTCATGTTCCTTACTTCATTAATCTATCCATCTCTGTCTCTGCCGTCTTCCCAGCATGAGAGTCGTCTCTAGGGAATCCTGTCTTACAGTGAACAGATTAGCCTGATTTCCTGTAGTACTGATTTATTGGATCTTCTTGCAGTCCAAGGAACTCTAAGCAGTTTTCTCCAACACAACAATTCAAAGGCGTCAATTCTACAGTGCTCAGCCTTCTTTATGGTCCAGTTCTAACATCCGTATGCTACTACTGAGAAAACCATGAGCCTCATTCAATTGCAATTTCGCAAGTTATGAAATGTAGGTCTTACGTTTGCAAGCCTGATCTGAGCCCACAACGTCCATGACTTCAGGTGCTATTCAATTCTGCAAGCCCGCAAGTTATGGGCCGTTAGCGAAAATCGGAAACATTTGTGAGCTTGAACATGATCAATTAAGCAAGGCCTTAACTCCCGATTTGAAACAGCCAATGGAAACAGAGATCGTCATCATTACGGGATTGAAAAATGGAGGTGGGGTTTCAGAGTCATACGGGCTTGAATTACAAGTTACGATCAGAACCCACATTCCAGATATAATGCAATATTGATAAAGCCGTTAATATGATATTCTATTACATGCGAGTTACAGTATATGAATTAACACATTGATTGCCAGGATCGATATAACACAGAAATGACAAATGAAAAAAACAAACATTTTGGCCGATTTTCGGGCCTGAGAATGCTGTGCTATCAATTCCTAACATCACTTTTCCTTTTAATAAATGTACAGTATTGATTTTTTATTTGCATTCAAAGTGCTCTGGACATGTCAGTAAGAGACTCCATATTTTGATCTATGCAGACTTTTGTTGATAGTGATATATCCTAACATTTTAATAACTTATCCAGACTTGCGATAGCTTTCCACCCTAGGAGTAAATATCTTTTAATTTTATCGCTGCAATCACCATCTGAGGAGATCTTGGCACCCAGGAAAATAAAATCTGTAACTTCCTCCACTTCTTCCACATCTATTTGCCATGATTTTTATCTTTTTAATGTTGAGCAGCAAGCTAGCTTTTGCACTCTCTTCTTTCACCCTCATCAATAGGCCCTTTAGTTCCTCCTCATTTGCAGCCATTAGAGTAGTATCATGTGCATCTCTGAGGTTGTTGATATTTCTACCAGCAATATTAATTCCGGCTCTGGATTCTTCCAGTCCAACCTTACGCATGATGCAGGGGTGGAGCTGATAGTGGTGGGTCAAGGGCAGTTTAATCCTTTTTTTTTTGCATTTCATAGGGATACATGCTAAGGGGGGGGGGAGTGCTATGTGTGGGTGGATGTTGAGAGGAACTGGGTGCTATGTAGAGATAGCATATCTATTTCTGTAGTGTAGTGTAGTGTAGGGGGCCCTTCATCCTGGCCCTGTGCAACTCCTGGAGCTGTGCTATAGAAGGGTGCTATTTTGGGTAGGCATCTTAAGGAGGGGAGATGGAATGGGGTCTTGGGGAGGGACACGGAGTAAATTGGTACTGGGGGGCCCAGAGCAAAAACATTTTTATAACCCCCCTTAGGGAGGGGGCAAAAATGTTTTTGCATCAGAGCCCTCTATTCTCTAGCTCCCCCACTGACATGATGTATTTGGCATATAAGTTGAATAAATAAGATGACAATATACAACCTTGTCACACTCCTTATAAGATCTTGAACTATTCTGTTCATCCGTTTTCGGTTCTCACTGTGGCTTCTTGGTCTACGTAAAGATTCCTCAGGAGACAGATGAGATGATCTGGTATCCCCATATGTTGGTATATTGGTTGACTTTTTTTTGCCTTCTTAGTTTTCCTTATTTTAGGGATATTCTTTGTTGTGGTTTTCTGTACATTGTCCAAAATCTCTGTCCACAGTTCTTCAGGCGTTCTATCTTATTATTATTGTTCATTTGTATCGCTACAACATATAGCACAATACATGGATTGTGCTCAAGGCAAAACCATATTAACACATTGCAAAACTGGAGAGCCCTGTCTTTGAGCTTAGAATCCAGTGTCCATAGTGCCTTCTCCAAAGCAACATGCAAGATTGAAAACTCGCAGACTGGGTGTAATACAGGAGGGTGAAACTTACATTTTGAATTTTAGGGCGGAAGGTGATAAGCTTCTTTAAACAGATGCATTCCAGTGAGGTTTTGAAGGATTTGAGGCAGGTGGATAGTCCAGTGGAGCAAGACAAGAATAGGGACAGCACAAGAAAAATCTTGGGGGATTAGTAGCATATGTAAGGTCTCTTAAAGCCTTTGCAGGTCCTATTTTGAACCTGCAATATTCTGGCAAACATTTGCCAGTTGCGGGTTTGAAGGTCAGTGCGTCGTGGGGATTCGTAGGAATTTAAAAGGGATTTGAGAAACGTAACATTTACGGGCTTGACAGATCAAAGGCTTAGTGGCAACCAAGTTCCGATTTCGACAGCTTGTAGGGTTTTTCTGCCTGTAACCCTCAGGATTTCTGTAAGAGGCCAATTTAATAGCCGTAAGTCTAGCGGGCTCCTTTATGGGTTTTAACATTGGGGGAATTTAATAGGGCTGATGGACTCTAGGTTGAGGGAGAGTCTGACAGATCTAGCTCAGTCTTTTGGGTTCTTTTTCAGTTGAGAAACAGCCAACATAACACACATTCTGTTTTACTGAATTAGCCCTGAGTGGACAGGAAAAACATGTTGAAGGAAAGGACTATTCTGTTGCTCAATTCATAAATTTCTACACTCTTAAAATCACTCTTAATATTGCCACATATTCTATTGTTGTTGCTATTTAGTCATTCAGTCGCGTCCAACTCTCTGTGAATCTATGGACCATAGCACACCAGGCGCATCTCTCAGTCACTGCCCCTTTGAGCTCCATTAAGCACATTGCATTAGTGACCTAATCTATCCATCTCCGCCTCTGTCGTCCCCTTCTTCTTGTGCCTTCAATCATTTCCAGCATCAGAGTCTTTTCTAGGGAATCCTGCCGTCTCATGATGTGGCCAAAATATTTGAGCTTCAACCTCATGATCATACCTTCTAGTGATTTCCTGAATTATTGATTTATTGAAAATTCTTGCAGTGCAAGGGACTCTAAGCAGTCTTTTCCAACACCACAATTCAAAGGCATCAATTTTACGGTGCTCAGACCTTTTTATGGTCCAGCTCTCACATCTGTATGTTACTATTGGGAATACCATAGTTTGAACTATGCGGACCTTTGTTGATAGTTTAATATCTTTACTTTTTTCTAGCTTGTTCAAGCTTGCCATAGCTTTCCTCCCCAGAGGCAAACATCTTTTAATTTTATGACTACAATCACCATCTGCAGAGATCTTGGATCCAGGTAAAATAAAATCTGTCACTGCCTCCACTTCCTCCTTGTCTATTTGCCAGGAAGTGAGATTGCTGTTTGCCATGATCTTTGTCTTTTTAACGTTGAGCAGCAGGCCAACTTTTGCACTCTCTTCTTTTACCCTCATTAATAAGTCCTTTAGTTCCTCCTCACTTTCAGCTATCAGAGTAGTATCATCGGCGTATCTGAGGTTGTTGATATTCCTTCCAGCAATATTGATTCTGGCTTTGGTTTCATCCAGTCCAGCCTTGCGCATGATGCACTCTGCATATAAGGTGAATAAATAAGGTGACAATATACAACCTTTTCCGATCTTGAACCATTCTGTTGTTCCATGTTCGGTTCTGACCGTGGCTTTTTGGTCGACATACAGATTCTTTAGGAGGAGGATGAGATGATCTGGTACTCCCATCTCTTTAAGGACATGCCACATTTTGTTGTGATCCACACAGTCAAAGGCTTTAGAATAGTCTATGAAGCAGAAGTAGATGTTTTTTGGAACTCTCTTGCTTTCTCTATTATCCAGCAGACATTGGCAATTTGATCTGCGGAACCGGCTTGCACATCTGGTAGTTCCTGGTCCATATATTGTTGGAGTCGAGCTTGTAGAATCTTAAGGATTACCTTGCTGACCTTTTCCAATCTATTGGCCATTGTTGAGTTTTCCAAATGTGTTGGCATAAGGCAAGTAACACTTTCACAGCATCATCCTGTAGAATTTTGAATAGTTCAATTGGGATTCCATCACCTCCTGCACCCTTAATATCCGCAATACATCCTAGGGTCCATCTCACTTCGCTCTCCAAGATGTCAGGCTCGAGCTCATTAGACAAATTATTGAGGTCATCACTGCTGTTAAGATCCTTCCTGTATAGATCTTCAGTGTATTCCTGCCACCTCTTCTATATCTGATCTTCTTCTGTTAAATCCCTACCATTTTTGTCATTTATCACGCCCACTTTGGCATGAAAGGTGCCTTTTAGGTTCCCAATTTTCTTGAACAGATCTCTTGATTTACCCATTTGGTTATCTTCTTCCATCTCTTTACATCGCTCATTGTAGAATGTTTCCTTGTCTCTTCTTGCTATACTCTAGATTTCTGCATTCAGTTGGACAAATCTTTTCTTATCTCCACTACCTTTTGTTTTCCTTCTTTTCTGGGCTACTTTCAAAGCCTCATCAGACAGCCATGTTGCCTTCTTACTTTTCTTTCTTTTATGGATTTTTTGGTCCAAAGTTCTTCAGGCATTCTATCTTCCATGTCTAGTTCCTTAAATCTATTATTTACTTTCATTGCATATTCACAAGGGATATTATTTATTTTGTATCTACTTGGTCTGATGGTTATCCCTCTTTTCTTCAGTTTAATTTTAAACCTTGCAATAAAAAGCTCATGGTCTGAGCTCCAGTCAGCTCCAGGTCTTGTTTTTGCTGGCTGTATAGAGCTCCTCCATCTTTGGCTGTACAGTATATAGTCAACCTGATTTCTATGTTGTCCATGTGTAGAGTCGTCTCGGAGGCTGTTGGAAGAAGGTGTTTGCTACAACCAGATAATTATCTTAACAGAGTTCTACTAATATATGACCTGCTTCATTTTGTACTCCAAGGCCAGGTGTCTTTTAGTTCCCTACTTTAGCATTCCAATCTCCTATGATGATAGTAACATCTTTTCTTGGTGTTATATCTATGACGTGTTTAAAGTCTTCGTAGAATTGCACAACTTCAGCCTCTTCAGCATCCGTGGTTGGCGCATAGACTTGGATCACTGTGATATTAAATGGCTTGCCTTGAATTTGAATTGAAATCATTCTGCATTTATTGGGTTGTAACCAAGCACTGTTTTGGTCACTCTTTGATTAACTAGGATGGCTACTCCATTTCTTTTGCAGGATTCTTGACCACAGTAGATATTCTATTATCTTCTCACAATTCGAATATGAGTTACCCGCCCACAATCACTATGGGGCAGCCAAAGCTGCAAATTGGTTTTAGCACAGCTTGAATATTACTAGCTCTAACTAATTAAAGTTACACAAAATCATAGGACTGGACAGGGTTAAATAGGTCCAGATAGGGTTAAATAGGCCCAGTAAGGCTTAAATAGGTCCAGATGGGGTAAATAGGCCCAGTTAGGATTAAATAGGTCCAGATGGGGTTAAATAGGCCCAGTACGGGTTAAATAGTTCTAGATAGGATTAACAGGGTTTACTATGGGTTAATGGGTTATAGTTAGGTTTAAGGGGTTAATGGGATATAGTTAGGGTTAATAGTGTAGTGCTTAGAGCCCCATAAATGATGGAGGTAATTAAGCGATCATGGGGCTCTGTACAGAACCCCATGAGTGATGGGGTTAATTAAGGGTTCATGGGTCACTGTATAGAGTCCCATGAGCTATAGGGTTAATTTTAGGTGCATGGGGGGGTACTTATAGTACCCTCGCAGCAGGGGTTAATATTTTTTAGTGTGGGGTCCTTTCAGGACACTCGAGGAGGGAAATGTAAATTTTTAAATGCAGCGGTGGGCCCAATCAATGTCGGGGACCCCCGCTGCAAGGAATTCATGTGGGGACCCTGCAGGGGTCCCGATGGGGACCTCGAGCATAGAGGGGGTTTATGTTAGGTCCTGCAGGGGTACTTGGAGTTCCCCCTGCGACAGGGCTTGTATGTAGAACTGCCACGGAGGTCCTGTCTGGGCCCCCTGCGGCAAGTGATGATGTGGGGAGCCGGTTGCTCCACGTTTGACACAGCCGGCCATGCTGCGTAGCTCACACGATGCTCGCAGTAGGGCTAATTTAATACCGTTGTAACTTTTCCAAATCTGAAGCACATAGGGTTTCAGTTTTAACCTCGTACAGTATCTATAAGGCTGGAATTTAATATGGCTCTTAATCAGTTTCATATATTTATATATTTTTTCTCTTGAAACATTAAAGAAATTATCTGTTATAATAATCCATGTTGCCTCAATGATGGACATACAAAATCTAAACATAGTACCCTATCACCTGTAAAATTCTATGATGGAGGGAATCCCCCAGAATAAGTGAAAGAACCATAAAATTAAATATTGTGTAGAACTTCACTTGACACTTTCCAACATGATTCTAGAGTGTAAAAAGAAAACAATTCAGCCTGTTTTTTAATACTTTTGTTATGTGCAATTATGTTGCCATTATATGTACTATTTTGGTTTCAGTAGATCAACTTCCTCAAGTGGGAGGAGTCTTTCAGTACAGAGGAGGTTTATATCTGCACAATAGGAATGTGGTAGTTGCATTTGCCACTGCTCTCAGCAGAATAACATAGAAACTAATTGGTTTACAACAAATCTGAGAAAGAAACAGGCAATAGAAGTCAAAATCACTAACCTTTCCATATCAATAAACATGCACAGAACAAATTTGAATAGTAGATCTACATTAATAACATCAAGTGTAGTGAGATGTTGATAATCCTTATGCTAATATTACATTATGGCTATTTATATTGAACTTTATTCATCTTTTTTGTCAAAGTATTATTTAATTAATTCTTATTTTGTTTTCATTTTGGGACAAGGCTATTTTGTCTGTTTTGGAGTAAAATTGCACAAAGGTTTAATTTACTTTTGCAGAATTTAATAAGGTTGTCAAGCATGCAGGAATGTTGTTTTTTCACTTGGATTAGTATATACAGTACATAAACGATGTCTTTGGCATCTTTAATTGTAATGGCTTAAAATAAACATCATACATTTATATAGACACAGAGATGCCAGTTTTCCATATTTATGTTCCTCTTGTAATTAGACTGTTTCACAGTTCAATGTCTGTTACATAGTTCATTTCCTAACAAATGCTCAGTATATTTTGACTCTTCCTGAGTTCTCACTTTTATGTCTTGTAGTGACATCCAGATGTGTCTCTTGATTTATGATGTGTTGCACCAAAGAAATACCTGGGAAATGACCTTGAAATTATTTTCTTGGCATGTACACACCAGATGCAGGTCACTGATTGTCTTTGTTATGCAGACTTCTGAATCAGCAAATGTTTGCTATCACATTACACAGTTCAGACTGTGTTCTTGCTCAGAGGTGGACACCTTCTAAACACCTTGGCTGTCATGGGAAGTGTAGTAACCTCTTCCACCTGCTTCCTAAAAAAAGACACTGAAGTAAAACATCCACATCTAGAAAAGAAGACATTGGTTAGTGCTTCATAACCTTATGTGCAAAGCAAAGTTATGTTTTTTACTACATACCATGGGTCCCGATTCAATTGCCCAATTCGTAAACTTATACACACTTAAAATCACTCTTAATATTGCTACATATTCGGCAAATATTACTTATTGGCATTAATTAATTCTTAAGTCAATAGAATGCATATAAATATTTATTTAAAATAACACCCAAATCCAAATTCATGAGTTCAAGGCATTTGCAAGTAGCTAATAGAATATGGCCCAATGTAAACACACACTAATCTGAGACAGGATACACTTTATAAACTTAGGTACTCAACATGGATCCTAAAAAATATCTGCAAGCCAAACTGGTCTATTAACTTATCGTACTAGAGAATATTTATATGTAACGTGAATTGTGAGCTATTCCCTTTACACTAAGGGAAAATTTATAGTATATTTATGAAGACATTAAATGAAAGCAACAGTATTCATATTCAAATTGCTGATTTAGAAGCAGTCAATTATATAGAAAATAACTCTCTTCCCAAAACAATGCACATTTTGAAATAATTCTTTATACCAAGCAATTCAAAAATATTAACTATGCGCATCTACATTGAAAATTAAAATAAATAGATGCACAATTACATTTTTAACTCTTTAATTAAATATTTGCTTTAAGGGCAACAATTATTTAACACAGATAGAAATAACACGTTGTATGAGTAAATTAGTAAATGCACTAAATATGTAAGGATGTTTCTGTTTTACTGACATTTTGCAATAATGTTTCAATGCTTTTTAAAAAAAAAAAAATTATAAATTTGGACTTTTAACTTTAAAATTTTGGCCTGAAGTTTTTTCATAGGTTTGGGAAATGTTTGAGCTGTGATATATTATTTCCCATGATAGATGGTTGTCCTAGTAGCACTATACATAATTGTTTGGTTCTCATTCTGTATTGCACCTTTCCAGAGGGAGACCATCATTTTATTTGCATGAAGCCAAAATAATATGAAGAGACTTACAACTGCGAATAAAGAGCATCAATAGCATGCCTTAATAGTTGATATCTTTTTAGGGTCCAGTAAATCAAGTTTTCATTCACTTATAGCATTACAAAGGAGATATGTCTCACAGCGCATCCTCCTAACTCCAACAACTTTACCAGACTGGCCTTGAAGAAACAACAAGATCCCACACATATTCTTCTGTTTTTCACTTTTTTCAGTTTGGTGAAAGCTAAATCTATTTGAGATACTTCTGTATGGATACCATGCCTTGGGGCACACTATAAGCATTGTCTATACTCATATGAGCATTTATTAGAAATTTGGTATCTAAATATTTATGAAAAAAATAGTATAGTATGTAAGTGCTGTTATTATGTGATGTCAGAAATTACATACGTGAATGTGTCATAACATTATCGTTTATTATTATCGTTTATTTGTAATGGATCTGGAGACATGCTTGGCCAGTCCATCATCTTTACCTTCAGCTTCTTTAGCAAGGCAGTGGTCGTCTTGGAGGTGTGTTTGGGGGCGTTATCATGTTGGAATACTGCCCTACAGCCCAGTCTCCGAAGGGAGGGGATAATTCTCTGCTTCAGTATGTCACAGATCATGTTGGCATTCATGGTTCCCTCAATGAACTGTAGCTCCCCAGTGCCGGCATCACTCATTCAGGCCCAGACCATGACACTCCCACCACTATGCTTGACTGTAGGAATGCAGACCAATTTGATCAAGACATCTAAAGAAAGTTCTTAACAATGCAAATGTCAGCCACAAATCAAAGCTCTTCATCCAGCATGATGGTAGCTGGATTCTAGAGCCATACGCCAAGGCTTACTTACACATCACACACTATTTTCCCATTCACGGAGTGGAATTATTTATCTTTATTAAACAAAATATTGTATTCACTTGGTATTGAATATCCTGAATAACCGACGTGTTCTGCACGGACAGCAGCTAGACAGTGTTGTAGTGAGCCAATAAGATGCTGGAAGGTTGGTAAGGGGATCTAGAGCCATGCAGACTGCAGTGCACCCAACAGCTGTGTGTGGTGGCCAATTCTGGCCATATGACATGTTGCATTGTCCTGCTGGAAGATACTATCCACTTCAGGGAGGACAGTCAACTTGTATGTGTGTACTTGATCTGCAAGGATTGGCTTAGAGTGCCTTCCAGAGGTATGAGTGGACCCAGACAATGCCAAGAAAAATTCTCCAGAAAATAACGCTGCCACCACCTGACACGCCAACGTCCGTCCAGTCGATGGAGCAGAAAACATAACTCATCAGAGATGGCAACCCTTTGTCAATCAGAAGTCGTCTAATTTCGGTACTGCTGTGCAAATTGAAGCTGTTTCTGGTGATGAACCCTTGTCAGCATGGGTGCACTGACCAGCCATACACAACAGGGTTGGCTGTACTGTCATTATAGACAAATCTCTGGTAGCCCACTGGTTTGTTTGGATCCTGAGTTGCTCAACTGTAGTGTTTTCGTTGGCCCTCAAACACCTTTGCAGCTGACATTCACCTCTGACATCAATGGCATGTGGTGCTCCGTAGTTTCAACGCTGTTTATTTGCAATGGTGCCGTTTGTCCAGCCACGGTACACTTTAACCACAGCAGCATGTGAACAGTTCACAAACTGCTCTGTTTCAGAAATACTACCATCCTTGTTTCGAAAGCCAATGGTGGTTCATATGTTTGCAGAATGCCTACATGTCACCATATATATCCACCATGCCAGCTCACGATACATGCTGTGTTTCATTGGCTATGCGCTGCTGACATCAAAAATAGACTAAATAATAATGTGACTTTACCCTAATAATGAGCACGTACTGACTTTATTACATTTCATTAACAAAAAAACACAATTTGAGCCAAAACTGCAAAAACAAATAAGTTACAATGTAATTTAATATACTGCGCATTTCACAATAATATAATTTATAACCACTTAATACCAAGACTTAACCTTAATAGACCATTCATCATTTATTACATTTTCACACTATCTATACATTCTCATCCTTTACCTGCTTCTTTGTTTTCTTCTTTCTGCTCTACTGGCATTATCAATACAGGTCTATACCAGACTCCCCTCTCCAAGGTGTTTTTTACTTACAGTTATATTCCTTTAGTATATGTCACTTTATCACATGTTCTGTATCTTTGTTTCTTCCTGTCTCTGTCACCTTTTCCTGC
This sequence comes from Discoglossus pictus, assembly GCA_027410445.1. Taxonomy (NCBI): domain Eukaryota; kingdom Metazoa; phylum Chordata; class Amphibia; order Anura; family Alytidae; genus Discoglossus; species Discoglossus pictus. The sequence goes on along the minus strand of CM050166.1, from coordinate 172,491,453 downwards.
TCTTATCTCTCATGTTTGTCTTTCATAACCATTTGATACCAAATCCTCAATTTCTCACTGCGATTAGGTGACATGCTACTGCTATTTGTTTAACTTCTCTGCATATCCCTGGAAATATTACCCCTTGATGACAAAGGTGAGTCAGTGCTTTTTTATAACTATGTTTACAACAGTTTCAAGTCTCCATTTACACACAAAACCAGACTCATTCAACAGTTTCTCTAGTAATAACCATTATGTTGTGGTCTGATCTTTCACATAACCATCCAGTACTTTATTTGTAGAATACTATTGTTTTTAGTACAGTAGACTCTAAGTTAACTAGAACTCAAGAAACCAGAACTCTCCAGCAACTAGAAAAAAATGAATACTGTACATTAAATAAAAAAGATATTTTACATGGCTCAACAAATGCCAGGAGCCAGGTTGTCATGCCACAAAATGCTTACAGGCACCTATATTTCATCCACTGTACATATCTGCAATTCAATTTACCTGGAAGCAGACAGGCATGAGTGACTGAGCCAGTGCAGTGTTGTTGTTACATTACCCGGGTTCAGCACTGCACCCTCCAGCCCAACATACCTGTGTGCAAGTGAGGAGTGAAAGCTGCTGTTGCTAGAGCAGCCCTCACTGACAAATATACTTAGCAGAGCATCCTATGTGCATCTAATCTAGGCATGTTTTAATAGTGACCCTCAAGCAACCAAAAACTACATTTATCTGTCATCTACCAATCACCTCAGATGCTGGATAACTGAGAGCCTACTGTACCATGCATTTTCCAATTTCCTTAAAACCAAGAAAATATTTTTTTTTGATGCCTGGAATGTACAGTACTTTCATGAAAAATCTTTGCTAATCTATTCAAAAATTTGTAAATCTAATTATTATATGGATGAACAAAACTCCCCTGTGTGTATCACTGATACTTTAAACACAATTTGTGTTAGAAACACCAATCATGTGTAACATATAATAAATATGTGAGAACATAAATGTAATAAAGGGGAATATGCACCCCTTAATCATCAAACATTACACTTGCAAACTAAGGATGGTAGATAAAAATATAGATGGTGTCTTCAACTGTAACTTCTTGAATATTGGATGAAACTTTGTATTCAATATGTCTCATAAAACAAAGACACACTACATCTAGTGCCATTAAAGTTTCATTTAATATTCAAGAAGGTTGCAGATGAAGACACCATCTATATCATTATCTACAATCCTTTATGTACAAGTGTAATATTTGATGATTTGGAGGGGTTTCTTACCAATCTATCACATATATACTTAGTTCCCACTTATTTATTATATGCTATATATGAATAGTGTTTGCAACGGTTTTAACCCATTTGGATTGTAAGTTTGTGAGTTCTCAATCTTGCATGGTGCTTTGCACCTTGGACACTGGATTCTAAGCTCAAAGACAAGACCCTCCATCCTCTGCAACGTGTTAATACTGCTATTGTTTTTGCCTTGATCGTAACCCATGTCTACAGGTATGGAATATGTTGGCGCATTACAAATAAACGATAATAATGTGCATAAAGCACTGCTGATTTCTAAAATCTATACACATGTAACATGTCTCCACCCACAACGATCCCAATAAATTAATACTGTGCATACACAAAGTAGTACTATTATGATGTCTGACATTGGCCATAGTACAATGTACCACTGCACAGAGCTGTCAGGTCATTGAGATCTAAAGCTCAATTAGCGCTTCAATTAGCAATATAGACACAACAGAGGTCATGTGACTTCCTCTTTCCCTGAACCAAGATAGTAAAAAGCAAAGAATCAAAATAGGGGCTCAGAGGCTTTCGGAAACAGTCAAATAGAAAACCTGACACACCTGCTTTGCTTCTCATTTTACACATCAAACCGACAGTTAGCCGTTGGGACATGATGTGAATTACAGTAAGAAATGGATGTACTTCTAAAGAAGCAGTCCATCAAAGTATTGTAAGCTTCTTGGTGCAGGATATCTCATTATATTGCATTATATTATATTATTCTCTTCTAGCTCCACAGTTTGAGACATGGTATAGTTTTAATTAATGTACAGTAAGTCTCCCGCTAACACTTAATTAATTCCAAACTTGGAAGTTGAAAAAGTGTAAGTTGTATAATGCTTAAATGTAATTTATTTATTGATACAAGCAAGCACAGAGAAGTATTTATTAACATAACTGCAAGTGAATGTACCTTATTTACAGTACTATTCAGTTACTTGAGGCTCAGATTTGACATATATTAAATGGAACTGGATTTGAACTGTCTGATTTATAGAAGTGCCTGCCACGATTCTGTACCTGGTAATAATCAGTATAAGTATGAAACTGTGGAAGAAGAGAATTTACTGTAATTTGTTACAGTAAATAACTTTGGTGGACTTTAAGGAACAAAAGACAAAACATTTCTTTGTGCCCATTTTCATGCCTAAAACTATAATAAATTCCTTCATTTTTTTAAGGTATCACTATTGTTTTAGACAAAATAATAAAAAAAAGTATTGGTACAGAAAAAGAGACAACTGAAATTGGAACCAAGAATCCAAAACATTTCTTAAATTATGTGTTTCATGTCAAAAGATCCTGCGGAGGTGTACTTGTAAAGTAATAAGGATCTCAGTCAACTGAAAGTCACATCACTAAAAACAGTGAAAGCTTCATCTGGATTCAAGGTCTCCCACTGCCAAAAGAAGAAGAACAGCAGAAACCAAAATGGTACCTTCCACGATGCTCCACAAAATATATTTTAAATATTGAACTGTAGGGATCCTTTAATGCTACAAATAATAAGGGATTTAAAGAAATAATTACATTTTCAACCCTTGTGCATACAATTCAATCTCTTTGTGGTGACCACATACACCTTTTGGTAGTACAGGAAGTGCATGTAATATGCATTTTGCAAATGTGCCCCACACAAAGTATACATATTTATGTTTATACTTCTTTAGTGTCTGCTTAGATATGTACCTCCTCCTCGCTCATCTTTGTTACGTCTTATTTCTCTCTCCTCTGCCTCCTTTTATGATTTAAATTGTATTTGCTATCTGAAACAAGTTACCTTTCTGTTACTTGTTACTCTTGGTACCCTCTAATACATAGGCTGAAGAAGTTAACCAAGGCAGTTCAGGAAAAACTTCACATGTCTGTGAAGCATGTAACAAACTAACAACATTAGCAGTTGATAATGCATGGGCATAAAAATATTTGAGTGAAAATCTTATTTTTTGAAGATTTTGTATAGAAAACTCAATGTTGTTTTGCTTCCTGTTAGTTTATTTTATCTAACAGTGGCAAAGGTGGGAGAAAAGGATAGAGGTACAGCAGACATGGATTTTGTTATATCATTGGAATTTGTAGTATTTCACACCTAAGCCCTCCCATGCACATCTCAGAAGCAGGGGTTAACTAACCCTTCTCATGCAGAATTGTAAACGTTCATACATGATATCTTCAACAAAGTGTTATGGATTTATGGATACCTCCAGGTACAAGCACTTGGTTTATATTAAGGTCAAAAACAACGGACTAAATATGTAACAAACTAGGGGCATGATTACATAGCTCCAGCTGGAAATCTTGCAAGTGAAAAGTTCTGGTAAGCCTAACATGATTGCATGATGTCTGTATCAACACCATATCTATTCACTTCTGTAAATTATTGCAACATGTGAAGTATTTCCTGCTCTATGGACACCATTCCATTCTGACATGTAGCAGTGAGAAATTGCTTCCTTGTAACTGTTGTGGGTTTTTTTTGTGCTTGCTAGGTAGCCATTCTATCGCTCCTCTGCAAAAACTGCCCCACATCACAGGTGACACGTACCAAGGCTGTTGCTCTCTAACCCTAACGTGTGCACTCAGTGGGTTTATGAACCACTACCCTCTATGAGCCGAGCCTGGGGACCCCTGAGATTCCCGCCAATAGTCACTTTATATCAGGGGAACCCCAGAGATTCTCTTTTCCCCAAGTGCTATGATATGGGGTATTCCCAAGGATTTCTCCTTCCAATGTTCCTTCTCCTATGATACCGGGGATCCCCCAACTAACAGTAAGCATGCGGGGACCTATAGACCCCATGGCACCAAAAAATTAACCCATGCCACAGAGGTCCATTAAGAACCTCTGTGACAGCTAACTAGTAACAAGCTCCACGGAGGTCCATGGCACCTAAAATTAACCCATGTGCCACAGAGGTCCTTTAAGCACCTTCATTGCATCTAAAATTAACCTCAATGCCATGGAGATCCTGTAAGGACCTTCATGGCATCTAACATTAACCCCCACCACAGAGGCCCCTAAAGGACCCCAGTGGCACCTAAAGTTTACCACCTACAATGGGGGTCCTTACTGGACCCCCATGGCAACATTAATCCTACCCATGGCACCATTCAGTTGACCACAGGGGTCTATCTTGGACCACCATTTAAACTAACTCCTGAAATGAACCTGTAAGGGAGTAAAAAGTATACATACCTACCCTGTGAGACTCTCCAGTGATGGTCAGCATTGCCCTGGTCTTCTGCCCTGGATAAGTGAGCTATCCTTATGGACCCTATAGGGGGGTTAGTTTGCATAGGGATCCAATATGGAAACCTGTTGTGGTAGGTAGGGTGCCATGAGTGTCCTTGAGAACTCCCATTGCACATAGAGGTTAATGTTCGGTGCCATGGGGATCCACAAGGACACCCATGGTTAAGATGAATGTTACCATGGGGGTCCTTGAGAATACTCTTTGTATGGGGTTAACTGATGGGGCCACAAGGGTTTATTAAGGAATTCCATGGTGATGGTTAATTATAGATTCCATGGAGGTCTTCACAGGACCTCCATGGCTAAGGGGTTAATGTTAGATGCCATGGAGTTCCTTACAGGACTTTCATAGCATTGGGCTTAATTTTAGATACCATGGAGATCCTTACAGGACCTCTGTAGCATTTGGTGCTATAGCATTGAGGTCCGTTATGTGCTATAGAGGTCCTAAAAAGACCTCTGTTTTGGTGGTTAATAGTTCACCTGGCCACGAGTACATAATTTCCTATATGGGCTACCTTGCAGGAACAATGTAATAGCTCAGTAAATTCTCTCATAACTCCCGTAGTGCTGAGTAAGCCTTACAGGAAATCCTACAGGAGTCATGTAATCAAGCCCTAGGTTATAATTGTATTCATATTTTGCTTTTTGTCCAAAGTATTTTAATCTATAGCTTACATTTCTGTATCGCTAATCAAAAGGTAAGCTCCTCCACAGGGTATAAGTATGTATCAGTGTAACAGCTCATATAATTCGTGGCATATTAGCAACTTTATCTGGAGATTACTTCTCAAATTTCTATTATGAGTTTTGAAATGATAAGGTACTTTGGATTAGTCATATAGTTCCTTGTCAAACGTTATTATCTTGGGGAAGAAAAAGACCTTTGATGAAACAATGAAAAAATAGCATAGTTGAATAAAGTATGTTGCAAAGTTGAATTCTATAGACTACAGCATATTTAGTATTTCTGCTCATTTTACTGCCTCATTCATTTTTTGTGTGTCAAACATAATTTATGCTGTTTTCAAAAATTGAGTGATGATAGCATAAGAAATTGATTTATCTTATGCTTCAACACCTACTTAACCAAAAGCTGATAGATAGCTTGAGAAATGCACAGTAAAAGAAATTGGTACTAAAAATATTTAAAACTGAAGTAAGGCATGTTGACTATTCAAGTTAGATCACATTACTGTGGATGGCTTTGAAAATTTCCCATAAAAATATTCTTTGAGAGATATAGTTTTTTTTGTTCACAAATGATTGTGATCTATGCCTAAGGCATTTCATTAGCAAACCCTAAGCACGGCAAAGGTAACGAAGCAAGTATATCACAGATGACAAGAGGACATTGGAGGCATTAAATGACAACTGTCAAAACTTCACATGCTAGTTATATGAGAAGCTGCGTAAGCCATGAACATAAGAATATTTTTAGAGAAAATCTAGCTATTTAGCTAACTCTTCTTGTATAATTAGAACTTCCAACATGGACTATGGATCTGTTTGCTGCCTGAGAAGAAAGTTATTTTAGTGGGACTTGCTTCTCTAATTAATTATATTTTAAAGTGCCTATTCTAAGTGGCAGTATTTCAACAAGGTTCCTATGTGAATCAACATACCATTCAAATCCTTCCAGGTGTCTAATCCTTTTAGAAACAAAAGCGTGCTTCCATCTACATTAAAGTGAACTAGAATGCAACAATGATATATTAAAGGATGTATTTATATTAAACTTTCATTTTTCACATTATCAATTCAAGTTTATTATAGGAGCATTGTATAAATTCTGATACTTCAGTGGTGCTTTAAGTTATGTTGAAAGCAAAACCATATTAAATGTGTAAAAAAATTTAAAAAAAGGTGCCTGCAAGCATAAGAATAACAATAACAAGTATAACAATAACTTATATAAAAAGAAAACATGTTCAATATCGGCTGAATTTTTTTCAGGTGAATTTTTCTGCCAGAGAAATTTACAATGAACAAAAGGTCAGGAAAATATTTTTTTCACAGAAAGGGGTTCCTCAAAGTAAGGCTAAGCAAGTTGTGTAAAACATTACCAAAGACGTTTGTGAAAGCAGATTCAAAAGATAACTTTAAAACAAGCTGGATATACTTTAAATATATAACAGTTATGACAATTATCATCCAGTAGATAGAATTATCAGTTTTTGTAGTGTGGTGATTTTATTTTCCCCAAATAAAAAAATTGCAATGTTTCAATGTGGTCTTGTTTTTCTTCCTCTAGATCCGTTGATATGAAGACTGATGGATCCAGGAAAATCTAAAAAGTATACAACTGACTGACATTTTTTCAATCTCAACTACTAGTAACTGTATACAAATACCAAATATACAGGAGTTATATGATCTCATACAGGAGATATATGGATCAATTTTGAGATAATATTTACTGCCCTTGCTACAAAAAAGTTTTAGTCTGCACTATTCAAGTGTATTTAATATGTGTATTGAATAAGTTGTACTTCAGAAAGAATTACCCAAGTTAGCTTGATGAATATGTGAAACTGTGGAAAGTACAATGGTTCTTGGGGTTTGTAAATGGCTGCTGCAAATATTCCTACTACAAAGCTTTGATTCTTGTTACTTTAACAATCCATTGTGAGTGTGTGCAATGGTGGTGTATTGAACATGGGTAATATATAAAACAATAGTCACAAACCCCTTTGAACTATACATTTTACTCTCCCTAAACTCGCAGCGGACATAGCATTAGCAGATCACTCTTCATGACAGTCAAGTTCCTATTTCTATAATTATAATTGAAAGTAAAATATATGTGCAGTGTATGACAAATATATTCTTGCAAAATCATAACCTCACAAAGCTATTTTTTTGAACGGCTAATTTTTTCTAGTTCAAGACCTCCCCATCTTTCTCTCTCGCAACTGACAATTTGTTAAAAATACCTTGCTTGTTGCGAAAGCGATATTGGTAATAATTTTACTGAGAGAAAGTGGTACTTTTGGCGAAAATAGATCTGTTTCCAAATTCTTTATTTTGGGAAAAAGTTTTTGCCAAGATTAGTGATATTTTACAAATCATCATACCTCCCTTACCCAAATTAACTCTGCTGTTAGTAGATCTTTATCTTTACCTAAAACCAAAAGCCATACTTATGGGTTATATTTTGTTATACGCTAAGAAAAGAAAATTATAGCAAGGAACTGGCAGTCCTCCGATACTTCAGCTTGGTAATTTATTGATGAAAATGTGACAATAAGCTATGATATGGAAAGATGTGAAAAGCAAAATTATCAGTAAGTGTCAATTTATAATAGTTTTTGTTGAGGGCCATGCCAAGTGTACATGCACATTACTAATGAAGCTAAATGGCTATCATAGCTCCCCAGGATCAGAGCAGGACCAGGATCAGAGCGACTGAGGAATAATTATAATGCACATGTGTTGTAGTTGTAACTTCACGTGTGAGAAGTATGTAGCACAACATAAAAACACTTTTACAGAAACTCATCAATTTAGCAGATTAAGCTTTTGTTATGGGTAATTTAATCATGGATAATGTATTTGCCTGAAGCCTGTGGAGGGAGGGTTATCCTACTGGGACTAGTCATAAATCCAGTCCTATTCTCAAGTGGCTATTCATAGTGATAGTATTTCAATCAAAATGTTCGATTGGCCAGGTATTTACTACGAAGACAAACGTTAATCCACAATCTACCATGGTATAGAGGATATTAGCATTACATCTACACACAATGTACTAAATCTCATGTGTTATAATTAGGTTCATGATGCAGTATGGTAATGTCCAACATTCATGTAGGGTGTAGCATACAATGTAGGGTCATGTATGCGTTGTTTAACACTGTTGCCTTCTGTGCATGCACAATTGTATGTAAAAAACCTGATGCTATATATGTGTTTAGATTCCCCACATGAGCCATATGGCAAAAATTCAATGGCTGGCATTACCTCATTAATGATGTATAATAACAAAATGATAACATCCCCATGTATTGTCATCATCAATACATGTTATTCACTTTTGTTTAAAACGTAAATCTGGCAGCCATATCATGAAATTATTGTAAATGAAAGTTATTATTGAACTTAATTTTACACTGTCTATGTCATCCTGGTAATCCAATGGTTAGGATTCGGTGCTATCACCTATGCGACCTAAGTTCAATTCCAGTCAGGGAACCAAGACGTCACACCAGCCTGAAGCCATGCAGGTTTGGGCCTCATCAGTACTTGGATGGAAGACCACCTAGGAATACCAGAACCTATATGCTGTGGCCCACTGGAAAAGGAACTGGCAACACAATCCAGTATCCCTGCCTTGAATACCAAGTGGATCAGCATGGTGTGGACACAACTGTACAACACACACACACATGTCATTGAAGAAATGAATATGAGCTGGATGAAATTGGCTGACAGATGTGTCTGGCATGCTGGGGTCCATAAGGTTAAGGAGAGTCTGTCACGACTGAACTGCTAAAAAACAAGTATATATTAAAATAAATATATATATAAATAAATTATAATCATAATTTGTATTAGGTTTTAATAGTTCCATTATTTACTCTACTTTAAGTGCGTTGGGTGACAGTTTAGTACAGGCTATTGCACCTGGGTAGGCACTCGTAATTCTTTAGTAAATTCGCCCCAGGTCTCTGTTGTGTGTTAGGAACACAAGCCTGCTGCCATTTATGCAAACCTGAATAAAAAGCCTAAATAAATAAATACATCACTGTTTATTTTAAACTATCTACAAACATTTTTCCCATAATCATGACAAATTCTTCATACTATAAATATGACACTTCAGTGATCTTTAACACTAGGTGAATATGTTATTACTAGCGACTTGCCCATCAAAAATGATGGCAAAAAAATTTGCTGTTTGCCACACAATGCAAGGCTCTGCCCCATTTTAGTTGCGGGCCTCTGGTGCTCATTGAGAGCCTCTCCCACCGTCTACTTTATAGGCCTCGCAGTGAGCGCTCATTGCAGGCCTCAGCCAACCAGCAACTTTCATGCCTCGCAATGAGCACCTTCGGTGCTCATTGTGAGCCTCTCAAACCATCTAATTTACATGCCTTGCGATGAGCGCCTTTGGCGTTCATCGTGAGCCCCGCAATGAGCGCCTTTGCGAGCCTCCCTCCACTGTCTGACCCCTGTGTCTGTTTCCCCCAACTCCCTTCCATGTCCACCCCTCTCCCTGCCCTGTTTTTCCCCCCTTATTTCCCTCCTCTGTTTCTCCTTTCCCCCCTCTCTCTCACCCCTGTGTCTCTTTCCACCATCTCCCCCCTCTCCCTCCCCTGTGTCTTTCTGCTCTCTGTCCCTGTTTAAGTCTTGCATTGTTCGTGATGAGCGCCGTTGGTTCTTATTTTCAAAGTCTTGCATGCTTCGCGATGATCGCCTAAGTGTTACTTGCTTCAGCCTCATTTTGAGCCTTTTTTCAAACAGTTGCGTTTTTACAGCCGCCATTTTTTTCCTTGCTTTGGTGATTTTTGATTGCCTAAAAATGGCTATTAAGCCTCAAATTAGCTTGCAACCTCACTCACTCAGTTTGGTTGTAAGTTATTTTTTTAATTAATTTTAATTTTCTGTCGGTTTTTTGATTTAAGTGCGTGAAAAATTTTTGTCCATTAAAGTCGTAGTTTTGTCAAAGTCTTGCGTGGCTCGCGATCAGCGCGAAAGTGCTACTTGCTTCGGTGATCGTGGCCAGCACCATGGGCGCCTGGAATCTGTTTCCATCCTCCATCGGTGGATCGTCCTCGGCCAAATAACAACCGTGACGGGACAGATGACACTTAGAGGGACCCTGAAAGGCCTGTCCATTTTCGTGCTGACCTTCGGCACTCATTGCAGCAAAGTCTTGCGGACCTTCCATGCTCATTGCGCATGCACAACTCTGTAACTTTCAACATGGTGTGGCGGACAAACTCGCAATACAACAACTATTATATGTGATGCAAATACAAAGTGAATGATACAAAGAATGATACAGTCCCTGTTTGAAAAAGCCAAGAAATAAGAACAAAATTACATTTATGCAAAAAAAAAGCTGAAGAAAATAAATTATTTGTAATGCATTTTAATCAGTACTTTGATGTTTTTGTATACTTGGCATTAAACAGTTTTTAGAAGCTTAGCACATTTCTAAATAGGATCTTTGAAGTAACATTTCTTTCTGATCAGTCTCAATTTAATATTGAAATACACAGAATATTAGATGATAAGTAAAATAATATTTATACTATTGTTTGTCATTGGATTGGTTTTGTAAAGCTGAATAACATATCTATTGTGACCAAAGTGTACTCAGCTGGCTGTTTGTTTATCTCTAAAACTTTTTCCATTAAATGTTGATAGATGTGTAGTCTTCCATATTTTCCTGGGAGTGTATGGCAATGGTAAGGGGCAGGTGGCGTCTCCTCTAAGTAGTGCCTTCTTAGGGCATCTAGAGCAGGAGTCACAGGTGGTCAAGAAGTGAAAGCTGCCATTTGGCCAAGCTTTGTTACAATAAGTGATTTGTTAGAGAAGAATGAACGCAGATAAAATATAATGTGGGCTGAAAAGGAAGCTTCTCATCTACTGGAGACAGAAACAGCCACAAAGCTTTAATGGGTTGATTAATGGAAAAGGATTGTAGAATACGGGCTGCAAAGGAACCTTTTTGTAGGATAGTGAATTGACAGGAAAATCCTTTTAATACAAGTACTATAAACAAGTAAGAAAAACTATAAACCATTTTATGAAGTAAAACTACAAATAAAACCAATACCCAACTATATAGTATCAGCTCAATAGAGAAGGTTTTTGCTTGCCATTGTATTCCAAACATAGATAAGTAGAGCCTTGAATAAAACTAGCTTCCTTGACGTTAAAGTGCTCACTTTGACTGATTCATGTGACATCAACAAGTTGCACTTAAACAGAAGCAGATATTTCAGTAAGTAGATCATTTAACAAGAATATACTGGAAACTTACTGGCAAATTTACTTGAGCTGAGTTGCCTAGATTTAGAGAAGGCATAGCCTAGTTGGATTGATGGTAGTTGGACAATTTAAAAAAATATATATGTATTATGGGAGAGATATATGTATTATAGGGGAGATTTTGGTTAACACCATATTGATGTTTTTTATACTTTATTGATGCTAAATCGTGTGTTTAATTTACTTTTTTTAGAATAATTATACATTTATATATTCCATAATCTAAATTTCACATGATAATACAGTTAGCAAATACTATCATTACATTTAATACAAATTAAAAAATGTTGTGCTCCCTTCTCTCGAGTTATATTACTTTTTACCCTGTACCCCATATAATTTTTTTTTATATTCCAATACAACCCCCCCCCTCCTTAACATACATTCACTAATACCCAAGCGGACTACAACTCCTTCTCCCAATGCCTCATAATATATAGCCTTATTTTACTAGCTACTTGCAAATGCCTTGAAATTTGGCTTCTGTGGTATCTTAAATGTTTATATGCATTCTATTGACTTAAGAATTCGTTAGTGCCAATCACATATATAGTTGTGGATCTTTGTGCCGTTCGTAAACGTTTGCAATGTTGTTCACGCACTTGCGAGCCTCGCAAAGCAAGGTGAGCCGTCGACAAGGGACTTAGTCTGCTATGAGCACTGAAAGCACTCATCTGTGAGCCTTGCAAAGCAAGGCCAGCCATTCATGGACACAGAACTTAGGCGTGACCAGTTGAAGCATGCAGCACTGCAATGATCGCGAGGAACGCAGTTGGTTCAAATGCGTAACTCCAAAACACCAAAAAGACAACAAAATAATTTTTCAAAAACAATAACACACTCAGATACAGGACAGGGGGAGAGCCAGGAAGCTTTGGAGTGAAGTTGCAATCAAATTGGAGCCATGTTTTGCAATTTGCGTAGATCGGAAATCAGCTGAGGGAAAAAATGGCGGACGAAAGACGTAAAAATTCAGAGACAGGATGAAAACGAGGCTCACCAGTGCCAGGCACGCAGAACTTATAAAATACATGATGCCGAAGACAGTAACACACACGAACAACGTGGGACTAAAACAATACACAACGGCGACAACACTAAGACTTGCAGAAACAAGGGCAGGCACGGGGCACATAGAAAAAACAAAGCGAACCATGCAGCCGATCATCTCGAGCACATAACATCGTCTATTTTGTAGTGACCAAGGACATAACTCTATAAAACTACGCCTTACACCATGTAATGGTTGAAAAGCGGCCAAGTGCGCATGTGCAAGATTGTCCTTGCGCATACACTCTATAAATACTGGAAACCTTCCAGCATTTTCTCACTTTCTCCTCAGATGATGAACTGTGTGACTGCACGTTATCAGAGGACAAGTTTCATTAAGAGATTGTTAGCTCTTGATCATTTTGAACAAATCCATTGAAAGATAATAAGATAATAAGGTAAAGTATTAGCATTTATTAATTTATTCATTGATTAATTGAAAGAAAAAAAAAAGGTGAAAGTAGTACTTTTAAACACCTGCTATCTTTACTCTATGATTTTTGATAAATATATAGAAGGATAAGAGGTAGAGCCTTATTACTCATTAATTTGTTCATTAATTTATTACCCTAAAAACATATTTCTTTGCCGGACATACTTAACATATTGTATGCTGTATATATTTGTATTGTATAACATATACTCATTATTCAAATATAATTTTAAACTTTGTAGCTGTCAATTTGACAGTAACTCAGATTTTGCCTGCAGTGCCTGTTTCATAACAGACTGACACGTGCATAAAGTAAAAGACACAAACTTAGAAAGATGATGATAATAACGTTGCAAATAAACATTCATATTTATAATGATAGTTTTCTATGGATGAGAAGCCAGAAACCAGCAACCAGTATAAACAGCGTCTGGCCAACGAACAACAAAAAATATGGAGACAGAAACAATCGGAGGAGAGTAATAAAAAACTACGAGAACAAACCAGACAACGAATGTCCAAGAAATGACACATGGTTTCTCCCAAAAGTCAGCATAAGAGACATAGGAAACTAAAAAATATTGAACCACGAACATGTAAAGAATATGGTAATGGTAATAATGTAGAAATTGATTCTAATGTTCATCTGGATTTACAGGAAAATTCATTATTTACCAATATAAATGTAGAACCTCACAATTGTGGTATGTTAAATGTGCTTTGTCAATTTTGCGGGGCTTATCATTTTGTTAGTGAAAGATCAAGAGATGGTAAGTTCATTAGTTGTTGTCAAAAGGGAAAAGTAAAACTGCCAGAAAGAGCAGAATTACCAGCATAAATACAAAATATAATGAGTGACCCAACTTTCCCAAATTACAAAAATTATAAACAAAATATACAATATAATAGTGCCATTTCTTTTGCCTCTCTTTGTGTAAAATTAGCTGGAAATGTGGAAGGACATGGCCTTACTGCTTTAAAGTTCAAGGCCAAATTTATCACCATACTTCCCATTTACACCCTCAGGAAGGAGAGCAAAGAAAATTCGCTCAACTATATGTACTTGCTACAAACGAAGCTGTGGAACAAGGAATGTAGCTTGCAGAAAATACTAAATGCTTAGCCATTGTTTTTCATGAGCTTGATAAGATTATGGAAAAAAATCCAAGTTTATAAAAAACTCTCAGAAGTTGAACAACAACAACGCATTCATGCACAACAAAATCAGTTGCCAATACCAAGAGTTAATATGGTTCTTAGAAGAGATCGACATTCTGAAAAAAGACATTATAACTTACCAACAGCTAATGAGGTTGCCATGGTCTTTCAAAATGATGAGGGAGAGCCACCTTTTCAAAGGGATATTCGAATATATCCCAGAAATTAGGAGCAACCCTTCATTAACATCAATATATTAAGATCCAATGACATATCCAATTTTGTATCCCAATGGGGAGGCATGTTGACAACCAACTTCCAAGCTATCCAAAAACTAAACAACGTGTCAGAAATTATATTTCAATGCAGGAATTTAAAGTGGCTCAAACTGCAATTAGGGATGATTTTAATTCCATTTTAAGTGCAGGAAAACTGACACAACAATGGATTATTGATTCTTACCTGCAAGTAGAAGCCAATAATTTAAATGTTATCAAATACCAACAACAAAAACTCTGTGTTGAACAGTATTGTGGCGTCATGGATTATGTTGCTGAAGCGGCTACAAACCAAAATGTAGCAGTTGGCTGAGCCATCATTTTACAATCTTCCTTTCAAAAATCTTCTTGCAATATGCAAGAAAGATACAATGATGGATATTGTAACTAAATTTGGCAAACCTGATTTATTTATTACATTTACATGTAATCCTCAATGGACAGAAATTGTTGATAATTTCAAAGATGGTCAAAATGCTTCTGATAGACCAGACTTAGTGGCTCGAGTATTCAAAATTAAATTATCAGCCTTAATACATGACATAACCATCACTAACTTATTTGGTAAGTGGTTGGCTTATGTTTATACCATTGAATTCCAGAAAAGAGGCCTTCCAAATGCACATATTCTGATAATACTTGACAAAGATCATAAATTGAATACCGCAGACAAAGTGGATTCAGTAATTACTGCTGAACTACCACATCCACAAAATCATTCCACACTATATGAAATTGTAACACATCGTATGATTCATAGACCATGCAGAGAGCTAAATCCACAATCACTGTGTATGGAAAATAACAAATGCACAAACGATTTCCCAAAAGATTTTAGAGATCAAATTTTTGCTACATGTGATGGGTATCCTTTGTATAGATGAAAAAAAGGTACAAAAGCAATAATTTGAGGAAAAGATGTAGATAACACGTATGTGGTGCCATATTATCCACATCTCTTAATAAAGTATAATGCCCACATAAATGTGGAAGCTTGAACTTCCATTAAATCAATTAAATATGTCTACAAATATATTTATAAAGAATATGATGCCGCAACTGTCGTGATAAAAAGTGGCCCAAATGAACAAGAAAATGAGTTAGAAGGTGCACCATTGTTAGAAGCTGCACTATTGTTAGAAGGTGGCAGAACAGTACATAGTGGATTTAAGCTTCCAGTTCCAATATTGGAAACTTCAGTGTCCGATATTAGAATGAAATCATCTCAAGCCACTAAGTTTAAAAAATCAACATTAATTATCATAGATGAGGCCACTATGATGTTGTGCCATGCTCTATAATGTATTGTTCGTTTATTATGTGAAGTCATAAGTAATGATTTGCCTTTTGGCGTCAAAGTCATGTTATTAGGAGGAAATTTCAGACAAACATTACCTGTGGTTGTATGTGGAAATCGCACAAACATTGTGGAAACATGTATAAAGTCAAGTCCACTATGGAAAGAATTTACATACCTTAGATTAGAAAAAAAATATGAGATCTGAAGGCCAAAATGAAATCAATGATTAGCTAATTTAAATTGGCGAAGGAAAAACAGACGTAGTAACCATTTTACATAAGGATACTGTTACCAGCAGAAATTATTCAAAGATTCACTCATATCAGCAATATTCCCAAATGGAATAACCCCAGAAGATTCATCAGAGCTTGCACAGAAAGTAATCTTAACATTAAAAAATAAAGATGCTTTGGATCGCAATAACAACATTTTGAAATTTATTGATGTGACACCAAAAAATTATCATACTCCGGATTCTGTTCTAGTTGATGACAAACAGAGTGGATCTACTTTTACCACTGAAGGTATAAATTCATTAACTCCCTATGGAATGCCAGCACATGTTTTGCAGCTCAAAAAAGGAGCAATTGTCATGTTACTGAGAAACATGAACCCCAAAAAAGGACTTTGCAATTGGACTAGATTAATTGTTCAGGATTTAAGAGACCATTTCGTCCATGCAGAAATTCTGAATGGGACCCATAAAGGTGAAGCAGTTTTCATACCAAGAATAGATTTGTCTCCAAGTGAGACTAGCTTGCCTTTTATACTTCAAATGAGACAATTTCCCATTATGATGGCATTTGTAATTAAAAAATAATAAATCCCAAGGATAAATATTTAACTCTGTTGGCCTCTTTTTAGAAGAACCTGTATTTGCCCATGGACAACGCTATGTGGCATTTTCAAGATGCAAAAAACAAAAATAAATGAAAGTTTACACTAAAAGAAACAAAAGTCAGGGTGAATTATTAGATGATGGCTGAGTATTCACTAAAAATATAATCTATTATGAGGTGTTGTAAATTAAAAACACAAAAAAAAACATTAACTGTATGTGGTATTTTACAGAAATATAAGGCTTATCAACAAAAAAAAAGTGGTTATATCTCGAGGACCTACTTTTAGGTCACCTTGGCTGTTTCACATAGAAAAACTGTATGTGCCATTCTCAAGAACTGCAAAAAAACACCAAAAAACAGTAGTTTAATCTCAAGGACAAACTTTTATGTCACTTGGGCTCTTGGTAGAGAACCACTGTTTCACATACACAACTCTATGTGCCAGTGTCAAGAACTTGAAAAAGACATACAGAACAGTGGTTTTATCTTGAGGACGAACTTTTATGTCACTTGGGCTCTTTGTAGAGGACCACTCTTTCACATAGAAAGCTCTATGTGCCAGTCTCAAGAACTTGAAAAAACATACAGAACAGTGGTTTTATCTCGAGGATGAACAATATGTCACTTGGGCTCTTTGTAGAGGACCACTATTTCACATAGAAAACTGTATGTGCCATTCTCAAGAACTGCAAACCCAGCCCCCCCCAAAAAACAGTGGTTTCATCTTGAGGACAAACTTTTATGTCACTTTGGCTTTTTGTAGAGGACCACTATTTCACATAGAAAACTGTATGTGCCATTCTCAAGAACTGCAAACCTCCCCCCCCCCAAAAAAAAACAGTGGTTTCATCTTGAGGACAAACTTTTATGTCACTTGGGCTCTTGGTAGAGGACCACTATTTCACATAGGCAACTCTATGTGCCAGTCTCAAGCACTTGAAAAAAAAAAAAAAAAGAAACAGTGGTTTCATCTCGAGGACAAACTTTTATGTCACTTGGGCTCTTTTTAGAGGACCACTATTTCTCATAGACAACTCTATGTGGCATTTTCAATAACTACAAGGCTAAACAAAAAAAAGTGGTTACATCTCAAGGACTTTTATGTATGTTGGGCTCTTTTTTGAGAAACCACTAATAAATTAATTAAAAAAATGTACAAAAAAAAATTGACAAAGCACTCAACAAATGTAATATAGTTATTGGTTTCATTGCATACAGTTACTACTTTCATTGTATGCACTTAACACTTTTCAGCCATGTGGTTGCATTTTGAATTTCCTGTTGCTGTCAGTTTCAGTTCATTGAATTATCCTTTTAATTGTATTTAGTTATGAGGTTTACTTTATCTATTTAGGACATTTGACCTCTTTATGTATAATGAGAGACAGGGTATTGATCCAGGGAGTAGTTCAATCGCCAGTATCTGGGGTCAGGAAGGATTTTTTTTTTCCAATTGAAACAATTCCATACATTTCAATTGTTTTTTTTCTATTTGCCTTCCTCTGGATTCAATATAAACTGTTTGAAATGTGTTAAATAACATGTAATGCTTTACAAATAGATATTGTTTCAAACAAAGTTCAGACAGTCTGATAATATTGAGGTGAATTATAACTTTGATTGTATTTAGTTCTAAGGTTCTTGAATTCTATTTACTTATGAGGTTTAACGTATGTATTTATGGATTTTGAAGTTTTAATGTATAATTACACACAGATGATTGATCCAGGGAGTAATTTGATCTCCATCATCTGAGGTCAGGAAGGAATTACATTTTTTTCCCATTTGAGACAATTGGCTACATTTCTGTTTGCCTTCCTATTGATTCAATAAAACAAAATACATATGTGTTAAAATACATGTCATGGTTTACAATGGTTTACAAAGAAATTTCATCCAGTCTTATAATATTGATGTACCCATTACAAAAAAAAAAAGTTTAAAACGTTAAAAAAACATAGTATCAGTATTGGTAAGAGATATTACTATACAACTTGCATGTTACAACAATAAACACATTAATTACTAAAACAATTATTTGTTGTCCTTTTTCAAACATATCAATTATAACATGGAAAAACAGTAAATATTAATAACAATTAAAAGAAAAGGTAACAAGGGTAAAACACTTGCATTGGGTGGCAAACAGCATTTCCAAGCTTCAAATTTAACTCACATCATCTTTGACGGGCAATTTCCTAGTAAGTAATATTTGCTGAATATGTAGCAATATTAAGAGTGATTTTAAGAGAGTATAAATTTACAAATTGGGCAATTGAATCAGGCCCATTGTCATCACATTAGATAGTCCACAAAACAGCAC
The DNA here is from genome assembly GCA_027410445.1 of Discoglossus pictus. NCBI lineage: Eukaryota > Metazoa > Chordata > Amphibia > Anura > Alytidae > Discoglossus > Discoglossus pictus. Next base: position 172,472,507 of record CM050166.1, on the reverse strand, counting down.
TTCTCTGCACATCCCTCAAGACCCATCTCCTCTTTATCCCTTACGATGATAATAAACAGACCTTCGCCATTCTACAGTGTCCCACAACCATCGCCCAAACTCAACCTGGGATGCAAACGACAACCAACCCTTCATAATCCATCCAAAATTCTAAACTGTTCTACTAACAATCTATATAACTATGCTGGAGACCCATCAACTAAAGTGAGAAGGAAATTCTGTTGTAATTTATAAATATCTGAATAAATTAAATTTGTTATGCTGATATCAATTACAAGAATTAATTTAGGAATTGAAGTAGACTTTAAGTTTACAATATTATTATTGGTTATGAATTCTGTGTCTCTGAATAGTGTTCTGAGTATTTTATAATTTACTTGTTTGATGCAGATCCTTATTTTATTATGACACTTTTCATTATTAATATACCTTTATAAAGAAAACAAGTATAGACATACACATTTATAAAATAAATGTTTTCCCAAACTGCAGATATCCATGCAGAGGCAATTTCGAACCCCAACATTGGCAGAGTTAGAGAATGGAGGTCCCCCTGGGCAAAACATTTTTGCCCCCACCCACACATTTTTATCTCCACTTTTTGTCTCCAGTTTTAACTCAACTTTTTATCTCCACTTTTGTATCTCTAGTTTTAACTCCACTTTTTTATCTCAAGTTTTAATTCCACTTTTTATCTCCACTTTTTAGCTCCAGATTTATCTATTTTTTTTACTTTTTTGAGTTTCAAAGTAGAGTAAAAAAGTGGAGATAAAAAGTGGAGTCCCATTTTTTATCTCTACTTTTTTTGTCAGCTTTGGAGCTCCATTTTCAGCTCCACTTTTCATCTTCTGTTGTAGATCTCATTTTGTCTCCCCATGATAGATGTAATTGCTATCTTCTCCTCTGCTCCTTTTCTTATATCACTAACAGTGGCTAGTGAATGGAGGGCAATTACAAGGCACTGGGCCCCCAGAGAAGGGCCCTGGTGCATTGCACCACTTGCTGCCCTGATAGCTTCGCACCTGATCAAGGTAATCTTCACAATATATGGAGAGAATTTACTGATTTGAGGTGAGGTGAGATAAGCTGTTTTCCCCACAGGAAAGGACATTGAATCAAGGAATGATGTGAGATGCACTTGAGATGTGTGGAAGTATATTATGCTTTTACAGACAAAATTGTAGCATAATATACTTCTATCTTTTTGTTATCTACATTTTATTTCTGAGGGGTACATGTAAATAAATGACCATTACAACAAGTCATTGGTGTAGGAACTGGGGGGGACGAGGGGGACAAATCCCCCCCTCCCCCCAGATTTTTCATTGTGTGTAGAGAAGCAGTTGTATTGTATGTTTATACTATATGGGGTATCCTCCACAGATTTTATTTGGCTCCTACACCCATGCAACAAGTTACAAAGACATTTTTACAAAATGTTTTTTCCCTGTTGCCCAATATGGATAAAATACCCCATTTGTCATGGTTAATTTATATATAAATCATAGGCACAGTTATTGTTAATCTCTTCATAGCAGTAATGACCTTCAGAAGTATCTTCTTCCTATGTATCTTCTTTCATAATTAACTCTGCTTCCAGGATCAAAGCTGCAGTCCTGAGTAATTCTTCTTTCATTGGCTTATTTTCACTGAAAAAGTTAATGATGTGCAGTGACTCCATTCACCACATGATTAATCATATTTTGAAGATAGATTCATTTCTGTTTTTTTAATCACATTGTTAAGAATATTGGGCCTTATTCTAATGGCCAGATGGTTATGTTACACATACTTAAAGTTGTAAGTAAAGTTGCCACATATTCTATTAGCTACTCGTATCCTGATTGCGGGTTACCCACCCACAATCACTATTGACAAGGCAAAGACGCAGCTTAGGGCTAGCTTCTCCGTTGAAAGTTACACCTAATCCATATTCTATTAGAAATGTAGGTCTAGCTCGCAAACTTAGTCAGACCCGTAACTAGAAAAATTATTACATTTCTTAAACAAATATTACAAGTAAGTAGTAAATAGGACTCACAGAGGGTTTTACAGCCAGTTGCTGAAAGCATAAAAATATTATTTTTAACTGTTATTCATGTTTAATATCGATCCCGGTACATATCATGAAACCCGCATGGACTAAAACAGATGTTCTAATGCTTTGTGTAGAGTGCTAGCCCGATGGACAAACATTACTTATTGCCTCTCATTAATGCGTAGTCTCTAGTTGCAAATTGTGTCTATATTCTATGATTTACAGACATCATGATGACATTCTCATTTTCTGTTGGTTGTGTCTAAGAAGTAAATAGAGGGCTGGTTTAATATTGCGAGCTCATATTATCAAGCCCCCTGAAACATAAGTTGCTAGAGATAACAGAATATGTCTAGAAGTTTAGAAAAAAAATCCCAATCACTATGGGACAGCCAAGCTAGCAAAACCGGCCTTAGAACTCCATTGGTTTTAGCACAGCTCAAACATTATGAGCTCTAAATAATTAAAGTTACACAAAATCGATATTCTATTAGACCCGTAGCTCTAGCTTGCAAATAAGGTCTGGCCCACAACTGAAAAAAGTATCACTTCTGTCAAAAATATTACAGGAACTAAATAGGACTAGCAAGGGCTTTTTCAAACACTGATTAGAGCTGTAATAGCAAGTAAAGAGACATGTACTTTAAAAGCATAGAAAGACAACAGTATAAAACCAACAAATAAATAAATATAAATGTAATGTTAGTTCTTAGTAATATTGGTCCTAGGACTCAAGGGGTTAATAGATATCATGAAACCCACATGGACTAAAACAGATGATCTAATGCATTTTATAGAGTGCTTGATTGTGAGCCCAATCAGCAAATATTACTTATTGGCACTAATTAATTCTCAGCCTCCAATTGCAGATTACGTCTAACTTCTATGGCTGTGTCTAAGAACTAAATTATGTGTTTGCTTAAATATTGTCAGATCATATGATCAGGCCCCCTGAGACTTAAAAAGTCAGGGTTTACAAGTTTAGGATTAAGGAGGTAAATTGCGAGCTTGAGTCAATAGAATACATCTAAACATTGAGAGAAACAAATAGCCAAAATTACGGGTTAGAGGCATTTGCAGGCTTTTAATAGTATAGGGCTCTTTGTTAGTTTGGTACATAATTGACAAACACATAGATTTTTTCTTGAATTGCAGTGATCCTTTAGGATTCCCAATGTAAGTGTACTGTTAGAAAATGCTATTTCGAAGTTACGTTAACAAAATGTATTATTGTTACTCTTTGTAGTTTCAAGTTAAACCATATTTAAAACCTATGATGTGTTCCATAGACGATTTCTGGATTCACTAGGAATATAATATACCTATGTACCTCTTTATAACTTTGTGTACTTTAATTTATTAAAAGCTCTGACTTTGCCTAAAATATTATAAATAGTTTGTAACTGGTTTCTGCCCTGTGCATCTCAGGAAAACAGTGTATTTCTAAGTACAGGGGTTGCACTGTCTCGTAGTAACTAATCAATGGCAACATTCTGCCTGAGAGAGGTCAGTGACAGGGTAATATGAAACACTGCACTTCCCAGTCTGTATATTCATGAACTGCATAAACTACAGAGAGAAGAAAAAAGGTGAATGTTTTTAGGCATAAACAACAGAGATTTTAAGCACTTCTTAATAAAATAAAGGGTTCCCTGGGAGTCCAGTTGTTAGGATTTGGTGCTTTCACTGTTGCCACCTGGGTTTTATTCCAGTCAGGGAACCAGGCATTCACACCACTCTGAAGCCCTATCAGGGTTGAGCCTGGTCAGTACTTGGATCGGAAACTACTGAGGAATATCAGAAACTGTATGTGTGTGGCCCAATGGAGATGGAACTGTCAACCCACTCTACTATCTCTGCCATGAATCTCTGCCATAAAGTGGATCAGCATGGTGTGTTGGGTTCCATGAGGTGACAGAGAGTTGGAAACAACTGAACGATGCAAACACACACAATAAAACAAAGTACATAAAAGTAAATACATTGATATAACCCTGAAATGAAACATAAAAATGAATGATTGTTGATTGGAGATTTGCAAGCTTGAGACTGTTCATTCTAATGTCTTTCATCGCTTTCCCCATCATTTATAGTGCAGTATTGATTTTTTATTTGCATTTACAGTGCTACAGACATGTCTTTAACACCTTTGCGGGTCACATCTGGTACCCGTAGGATTTTTTTCTACATTTGCCATTTATGGGTGTAAAAACATTTGCAGGCTTGCGGAATTATAGCATCTTAATAGCGATTTGGGTTTTTAATCGATTGTAACTCTTGCACAAGTAGAATTTGTATGGCAGATTATATGAGTTCCTTAGATTATTTGAGTTAACTTCATGAGAGCTAGATCATTAGGGTATTTTTCTGTATCTAACAGTGGAGGGAGGGATGAGGGAGCAGGGAGAGCGCAGTAGATAAGATTGAAATTGATACCACACTGTTTCCCCTCACAGAAACAGAAGCAAAAGTTAATTATTTCAGAAAGTTAATTCAATCAATATATATAAGAACTGTTCTCAAGAAATGTACACCATAACACACACACACATCTCCATCAAAGTATCAGGGATACCAATATGGTCGAGCAGAGGCATCAATTTAATTTAAAAAAAATTCTAGTTTAAAACTAACTTTATGATTTTTTTCCCTGCTTAATTGTGCTTTTAACATTTTCAAATGCACACATTTTTTTTCATTGTACGGTGGTCCTTTAATTCTACTATTCAAACCATTTTCAAGTTTTCTGTTGACGCGTTCATATTAACAATTCCAGAAGCAAACTTTATATTTTAGAGAAAATAATCTCTATAAAAGCAAAAAAAATTATAGCAGTTATTTTTTTATTTTTTTTATTAAGCTTCTAATGTAATTCATTAAAAATTCGTACAAAAGCAAACATAGTAACAAATATATAGTCATATATACGTATTACCAAGAGTTATTAACCTCAGTGATGATGCATGGCCAATTAGAGCAATTGGACTCAACAAACAAATGCGCTGTTCCTCTATCGTAAAATCAAGTGCTTTCCTTTAAAGAATTTGTCAGATGTTCCGGAGAGTTAATCTACTGAGGTTTTTATCTGTGTCAGGATTTGTGCGGTGTCATGGGGTTTGGCAATTAATATGGTGATATTATTAATATAAATAACCTTTATTAATATTAATAAAAAATTACATATTTTACATATTGTCCAATTTCAACTAATTACAAATTCTTACTACATGATATATTTAGAGCATTGGCCTCATGAAATAAACAGAACTGTATTATGTGAGAATATATTTAATATAAATCGATAAATATAATAATTCTGTATATTTTAATATAACAAGTTGGCATAAACAATTGTAACAGATATATATCAAGGAACAGCAATTATTAAGTGTTAGTTATTATCACATTGTCCACATAATCATATATAAGACATGTACAACACTAATAAATATGGTAATAAGGTAATTATTACATTGGAGATAGTTTTGATTATTTTTGGTATCTTCACAAATATCTATTTATTAAGATATCATACCATTTTAATGTCATATAATTTTATAGTCAATTTTAGTATTATTTCTAATTCAGAAGAGAAAATGTTTTCATTATAATTAATTATTGGGTATATTAGATTGCTATCTATACCAGTTGATATTTGTTGTATTTATAAAATTAGTTTGCAAATTATATGTTGACTTATAATTCACAAATTATTGTAGTATATTGTATATATAAGATAAATATTGATATAACAATCTATTTTATATTAAATTAATAAAATATTTCCATGATTGTAATGAAAAATAAATACCATTTAAAGAAATATTAATTTTATACAATTACCTAGTTGTTGCATTTGTTTTGATGATATGACTCTGCCAATGGATTTTCCTTATATTTCAGAAGAAATTCTTGGTATGAAAGTGTGTCAATTCTTTTGTTAGTGAGTGGTGGAAGTTTCTTTGTAGAATGCATTTTTAATTATTTATGTGTTTTGGGGAAAATCCCAATAATTATTATTTATTATTATTATCCTTTATTTATAACGAGCCAACATATTCCACGTCGCAATACAGGGGTTAGGTACAAGTATAAGCAATAACCCCACAATGAAAAATAATGGAAGACCCTGTTATTGAGCTTTCAATCAGATATACACAGTGCTTTCCCTAAAGAACCTCACAAGATTGAAACTCGCATACTTACATTCTAAAGGGTGTGGGTGAGGTACAGTAGAGTGATAGATGCATAGTGAGTGAACAGGCTAAAGATGATAAGCTTTTTTGAATAAATGTGTTTTTAAAGAGATTTTGAAGGATTTGAGGCAGGAAGATAGTCTGGTGGAGCGAGGTAAGGAGTTCCAGAGAATAGGGGCAGCATGAGAAAAGTCTTGAAGACGGGAGTGAGAGGAGGTGATGAGAGAAGAGGAGAGATGAAAGTCATTAGCAGAGCGAAGAGGGTGGGTGGGAGATTTTTGGGGGATGAGAGCAGAGATGTAGGAGGGTGCACTATTGTGGAGGGCTTTATATGTTAGGGTCATGATTTTGAATTGTATTCTAGCGGGTATGGGAAGTGGAGTGCCTAAAAGAGAGGTCCTGCAGACACACTGATCATTTGGTATGGTAGATGAGTCTAGAGGATGCATTCAAAATGGATTGAAGTGGAGACAGACGGGTGATAGGAAGGCCAGCAAGGAGAGAGTTGCAGTAATCAAAGCAGGATATGATGAGAGAGTGAAAAATAATTTTAGTTGTGTCTTGTATAAGGTAGTGGCGTATTTTGGATATGTTTTTAGGTGAAAGTGACAAGATTTGTTAGTGATTGAATGTGAGGACTGAAAGAGAGAGAAGGGTCCAGTAGGACCCCAAGACAGTGGGCCTGGGAGGTGGGAGTGATGATGGCATTGTCAACAAAGAGAGATAAGTGAGGAGTGGAAGCTGAGGAAGAGGGTGGAAAGATAAGGAGCTCTGGCTTAATATTATCGGTTAGAATGTTTTTCTTAAGAATTTACCAAAGTTTCTCCCTGAGTTGTGTCTGTCCAGGAGTCTGTGTTTGTTGAGAGGTGTGTGGATGTGTGTCCTTCTCCAGATGTCCTTCTCCTTTCTTCTCTCCCTCCTTTCCTTTTTTTTCCCTCAATTATACCCACAACTTAATTTGCTTATCAGAAATTACAACCAGGCTATATTTGACAACCAATCGGAAATCCTAATGATATCACAAAATATTTAACTCTTAATAAGATGTATTCTTTTTTAGAGACCTATTAAGTGTCAATTACTTTTTTTAGAACATCAGAGGGTGCTCTTGAACCTTCAAATTACCACTAAAGAATTAAAATAAAATACAATAATAAACTTTGACCTTAAAACTATAAACAAGATATAGTTAGCAGGTTAGTGATAATGAGTGTCAGTTATGTATACCAAGAAACAAATTTATGTTCTGAGAAAGTATCACTGTAGACATGATGTCTACTTAAAACTGTGAATTTATAATTAGTATCCTATTATCTTAAAAAAACATAAACCTTTAAGTTAACCTTATCAATTAGCGGTGGAATGTGTTTATGTATTGACTATTACAGAACAAAGAAGCATTAGGAATTCTACTTTAGTGAGAAACTGAAAAACATATATTTACATAAATATTATCCAATAATGTAATTGCATGTATGTATATATATATATATATATATATATATATATATATATATAAGCATAAAAATGAATACATTGGATATAAAAGAAAGTGTATACAATAGGATTATTGTATTAGCTTATAATACCCATATAAGATAGGATTTTATTTGTTCAAAAGTTCTGACAGCTGCTTTCTCCGTTCAGTTCAATATGGGTGATGCAATAGACGTATTGCATCGTTACTCTTGGCTTCCTCAGATGTTCTACATGTCCATGACAGGCAAGGTTGGTCCTGAAGAGCTGCATACAGTCCAGGATTTGAGGATTTGTCTCCTGTGCACAGGGTGCTCAAATCTGAAGCTCCCTATAACCCTTAGGGAAGCTTAAGGGAGGTAGCCTTCCCCCTTGCAATGAGGTGGAGGTTCTACCTATAACCAATTAAAGCCTTCTAAAGGTTTTGGGGCTAAAATAATCTAAAACATAAACAATATGAAAGATTACAGTATACTCATTGATATAAAAGCTCTGACAGACAAACCAATTAAGCAATAAAAAAAAAAAGAATAGAATAAAATCCTGTTGAATCATCTTTGGCAGGGGGCATAAGGGATCTCTTGGATCCCCATGGGGGATTTATTTATTAGACTCCCTCTAGTCCTTTTAGCAAGCAGGGGCTAGTGTTGGTAAGTTGGTCTAGCATAACTTGAGTGGGATGTAAAGGCCCAAACTAGCTCACATGAGCGAATGAGGTTTAGGATTGGCCTAGTTACGTTTAGTTATTTTCTGCTTACCCCACCACACCATACAATGGGGGAAGAGGAGGATCCTAGGGCCCGCTAGTTACCAAAATGACCACGGAACCCCATTTATAAAAGGGTGGGTTAAGTGGAGGGGTCTTAAACCCCTCCTCCGCTCATTAGCCATTTAAGAGAGTAGACATTACTTATAGAAGAATGGTTTAAAAATAATGAATAAATAAGTTTATACAGCACATGGGAGATCATGGGGCATCAAAAGGATACCACTTATTATTTATTTACTTTTTATTAAACTGCGGCATTTGCAGCATTGTACGTTTGGTAATCTGAATGATGGCCACTGCTAACACTCCCAAAACTGGCCTTATCTAGTAAATCCCTTTAAGCTGAGATGCTGGATCTCAGGTCATCATGTCCCATCATAACACACCACAGCCATAATCCTTTAGTTAAAAAAAAAAAAAGTATTTATATAAAACCTTGCTATTCTTTAAGAATCCAGTTTTTTTTTTTTTAAATATGTTTTATTAAAAATACAGCAAAACATAGCAGAGGATGTAGAAAGGGCAATAATTCAATAGCAGAGACTTTGCTTCAGGTAACCTGGAGCTAACGCAAATAATCAATATAGCCTGCAAAAGTCAGTAATGTCAGCAACAGAAATAACCAAGAGTTACTATATTCTATATGCAGCTCATCCTTCTCCACATTTTCTATTATTTATCTTCTGTTCCATCTGCAGCATGCAAGACTCCCAATTTGGGAAACAAAATATTTTATTTGTAACTATTGTCCTTAATAGAAAACGTTTATGAACAGCATAGGCCAACAAGTCGCTTACTAGTCAAAATATGCATAGATATAGGTTAAGAAATAATAACAGAAACAGTACAGTTCAATATTAACTTTTTGTTTTGTTCCTGATGTGCAGATGGCAAGATTTCCAACCAAGCACAGAAAAACAGAACCTGGCCTTTGGAGTTATTATATATATATAGTAAATAAATAGTACATCTGTGTTCACATTTTAATGTTTTAAACAAGTTAAAAAAAAACTATTTCCAGCTAAGAATTCCAAGAAAAACAGTTATTACCCTGCATTCTGGGAAGCTGAGCAGGGACATGTAAATGTGCCCACAAATGTCTCGCTCTTCAATCCATAGCCCATTTTAAACATATATAGAAAGAGAGGCATATATATATATATATATATGTATATATATATATATATATATATATATGTATATATATATATATATATATATATATATATATATATATATATATATATATATATATATATATATATATATATATATATACAGTGGATATAAAAAGTCTACACACCTGTCAGGTTTCTGTGCTGTAAAAAAATTAGAATGTGACCTATAAACTGTACAACTCAATTGAAAAACAAACTGAAATCTTTTAGGTGGAGGGAAGAAAAAAAATATTAATAATAATGTGGTTGCATAAGTCTGCACACCCTCTTATAACTGGGGATGTAGCTGTGTTCAGAATTAAGCAATCACATTCCAAATCGTGTTAAATAGGAGTCAGCATACACCTGCCATCATTTAAAGTGCCTCTGATTAACCCCAAATTCCTGAAATTTTCTTAGTCGCATCCCACAGCAAAAGCCATGGTCCACAGAGAGCTTCCAAAGCATCAGAGGGATCTCATTGTTAAAAGGTATCAGTCAGGAGAAAAGTACAAAATATTTTCCAAGGCATTAGATATACCATGGAACACAGGGAAGACAGTCATCATCAAGTGGAGAGAATAAGCCACAATACTGACATTACCAAGAACTGGAGCTCCCTCCAAAACTGATGTAAAGACGAGAAGAAAACTGGTCTGGGAGGCTACCAAGAGGCCTACAGCAACATTAAAGGAGCTGCAGGAATATCTGGCAAGTACTGGCTGTGTGTTACATGTGACAACAATCTCCCGTATTCTTCATATGTCTGGGATATGGGGTAGAATGGCAAGACGAAAGCCTTTTCTTACGAAGAAAAACATCCAAGCCAGGCTACATTTTGCAAAAACACATCTGAAGTGTCCCGAAAGCATGTGGGAAAAGGTGTTATGGTCTGATGAAACCAAGGTTGAACTTTTTGGCCATAATTCCAAAAGATATGTTTGGGCCTTAGTTAAGATAGAGGGAATTATGAACAGTTCCAAATACCAGTCAATATTGGCACAAAACCTTCAGGCTTCTGCTAGAAAGCTGAACATGACGAGGAACTTCATCTTTCAGCATGACAACGACCCAAAGCATACATCCAAATCAACAAAGGAATGGCTTCACCAGAAGAAGATTAAAGTTTTGGAACGACCCAGTCAGAGCCCAGACCTGAATCCGATTGAAAATCTGTGGGGTGATCTGAAGAGGGATGTGCACAGGAGATTCCCTCGCAATCTGAGAGATTTGGAGTGTTTTTGCAAAGAAGAGTGGGCAAATCTTGCCAAGTCAAAATGTGCCATGCTGATAGACTCATACCCAAAAAGACTGAGTGCTTTAATAAAATCAAAAGGTGCTTCAACAAAGTCTTAGTTTAAGGGTGTGCATACTTATGCAACCATATTATTTTATTTTTATATTTTTTCTTCTTTTTCTTTTTTTGTTTTTCAATTGAGTTGTACAGTTTATACAGGTCACATTAAAGGTGAAAAGTTCTGAAATTATTTATCTTTGTCTCATTTTTTTACAGCACAGAAAGCTGATATTTTAAGAGGGGTGTGTAGACTTTTTATATCCACTATATATATATATATATATATATATATATATATATATATATATATATAAAATTTCCTGTATATATAATAACTGTGTGAGTCTTCAATCCTCAGAAGCCAGTTTTATTTTATATGAAGCAAGGGACGTTCTCTACCTCATCTGCTAGGGGTATAATGTGTCTGAAGATTAGAAGCGGCAAATTCTATAAACAAAGTAACTCATTTCACTCCATAACAAAACAAACATTTGCATCTATCTTTAGTGTTTAACATGTTTACTGATAATGCCCTGATGCATCTCCCAAGCATTGACCTGTCTATTTTTGTTCTTAAAGGTTGCAGTAATTCAAATTCCTAATTTGTCCTATTACTTCACTTTGATGCTACGTGACAAGGCCTTACGTTTGTAAGCACCCTCATACAATTATTTTGTCTGCTTATATTTTTCTTCTGTGTCATTGTCAAATAAAGAAGATGTAAGGAAGTCATATATTCTCCTTAAACATGTTTTACTCTTTATTTGGCACAGGATCAGAGTGTCACCTGTACTTCAAACACATATTGAGGGATCACATTTTCAGATACCATGAAACTGACAGATTCATGGAGATAAATACAATCTAGTATCATTTTCCATATCAAATTATTCATTTTTATTTAGTCTGCCCCCAGTTCCCTCCGACATAATTTCATTTCATATCAGAAACATGCCAAAACCAAACTTATATTCCCTTTTCGGATTCTCTCTTATTTTGTGGGTTCTGTATATTGTAAAGCCATGAGCAGGATGCACTAAAATCAATATAGGGGAAATGTGGGTTATTTTTCTCAGCACCCATAAGCTGCACTTGACTGTTTAAAAGGAAACTGACAATATTTCTATGACCCCAGACTTTCGTACTATCACACCAAAACCCTTAGGGCCTCATTCAAATGCGATTTGGCCAAATGAATAGGGCTCTAAATAAGCACATAGCATATTTTTTTTACAGAAGTTTTTACTTAGTGAACTTTTATCCAAAAGCAAGGTCTTTACTAACTAAAAACTTGTGGAACCTCACAGCTTGTTTGCCTTTATTCAGGGGGTGATTCTATAAAAGCAATATAGCTGCTTCCATTAAAGCACAGTTGAAAATAATATTCAAACTGTCTAAAATCATTTAGCCTGTTATCAAATAAAGTACTATAAATCTGACACATACAGTCAGGTCCATAAATATTGGGACATCGACATAATTCTAATCTTTTTGGCTCTATACACCACCACAATGGATTTGAAATGAAACGAACAAGATGTGCTTTAACTGCAGACTTTCTGCTTTAATTTGAGGGTATTTACATCCAAATCAGGTGAACGGTGTAGGAATTACAACAGTTTGTATATGTGCCTCCCACTTTTTAAGGGACCAAAAGTAATGGGACAGATTAACAGTCATAAAACAAACTTTCACTTTTTAATACTTGGTTGCAAATCCTTTGCAGTCAATTACAGCCTGAAGTCTGGAACGCATAGACATCACCAGACGCTGGGTTTCATCCCTGGTGATGCTCTGCCAGACCTCTATTGCAACTGTCTTCAGTTCCTGCTTGTTCTTAGGGCATTTTCCCTTCAGTTTTGTCTTCAGCAAGTGAAATGCATGCTCAATCGGATTCAGATCAGGTGATTGACTTGGCCATTGCATAACATTCCACTTCTTTCCCTTAAAAAACTCTTTGGTTGCTTTTGCAGTAAGCTTCGGGTCATTATCCATCTGCACTGTGAAGCGCCGTCCAATGAGTTCTGGAGCATTTGGCTGAATATGAGCAGATAATATTGCCCGAAACACTTCAGAATTCATCCTGCTGCTTTTGTCAGCAGTCACATCATCAATAAATACAAGAGAAACAGTTCTATTGCCAGCCATACATGCCCACGCCATGACACTACCACCACCATGCTTCACTGATGAGGTGGTATGCTTTGGATCATGAGCTGTTCCTTTCCGTCTCCCTACTCTTCTCTTCCCATCACTCTGGTACAAGTTGATCTTTGTCTCATCTGTCCATAGGATGTTGTTCCAGAACTGTGAAGGCTTTTTTAGGTGTTGTTTGGAAAACTCTAATCTGGCCTTCCTGTTTTTGAGGCTCACCAATGGTTTACATCTTGTGGTGAACCCTCTGTATTTACTCTGGTGAAGTCTTCTCTTGATTGTTGACTTTGACACACATACACCTACCTCCTGGAGAGTGTTCTTGATCTGGCCAACTGTTGTGAAGGGTGTTTTCTTCACCAGGGAAATAATTCTTCGGTCATCCACCACAGTTGTTTTACGTGGTCTTCCGGGTCTTTTGGTGTTGCTGAGCTCACCGGTGCGTTCTTTCTTTTTAAGTATGTTCCAAACAGTTGATTTGGCCACACCTAATGTTTTTGCTATCTCTCTGATGGGTTTGTTTTGTTTTTTTAGCCTAATGATGGCTTGCTTCACTGATAGTGACAGCTCTTTGGATCTCATATTGAGAGTTAACAGCAACAAATGCAAATAGCACACTTGAAATGAACACTGGAGCTTGTATCTGCTCTTTGTAAATGGGATAATGAGGGAATAACACACACCTGGCCATGGAACAGCTGAGCCGACAATTGTCCCATTACTTTTGGTCCCTTAAAAAGTGGGAGGCACATATACAAACTGTTGTAATTCCTACACTGTTCACCTGATTTGGATGTAAATACCCTCAAATTAAAGCTGAAAGTCTGCAGTTAAAGCACATCTTGTTAGTTTAATTTCAAATCCATTGTGGTGGTGTATAGAGCCAAAAAGATTAGAATTATGTCGATGTCCCAATATTTATGGACCTGACTGTACATTTCCCTTTTAATAGTGACGTTCATAATAATAACCACTCTGTATTATAACACAAATAATAAGTCTAAGCTTCGCTTCGTAAGTTAATACACTATTACACACAGGATTTTAATGTAACTGATGCCACAAGTTGAATTACATTAGTTATAATATTTGCCTGTTATACAAGTTAACTTGTTGCTTCTATTAAAATATAAATTTAATATCAAACAATACATGAATTTAAGAAATGTACATGAAACAACAGAATTATGGGGAGTCTGGCTGCACATTTACAGTCTTCTTTATATTTAGAAATCTTTGTAAATGCAGTGAGATTAGCTGTAGCAACCATCAATTAACTTTTAAACATGAAAACAGATTTGACTACAGATAAGAACTAAAATGTCCATATTGTATGCCCATTATGTCTATCAAATAGCTTGGCTTAATTACAGCCCTATGTAAATTTCTGCAAAAGCAATTATGAGTGCCATAGCAGCACAGAAAATCCTACCTATCTATGTTAATCCCTCATTCCTAAAACATTGCAAGAGAACTGCTACGAGTCATTGTTAAGAGAGAACGTAATGCCAAAGCATAAAAGTATGGCAGAAATCTCCATTGATTTTTGCACTGACAAACTACAAGTACCATATATACTCAAGTATAAGCCAAGTTTTTCAGCACTTTTTTTAAGGCTGAAAGGGCCACCTCGGCTTATACTCGAGTCACCCTGTGTCTCTTTCTCCACCGTGTCTCTCCACCCCGTGTCTCTTCCCCCCTCTCCCTCTCCTGTGTCTCTTTCCCCCCTCTCCCTCATGTCTTTTTCCCTCCCCCTCCCTTATTATCCTCATCATCCTCCCTCCTCAACCCCCCTCCTCAACCTTCATCCTCAACCCCCCTCCTCAACCCCCCTCCTCATCCTCAATCCCCCTCCTCATCCTCAACCCCCCTCCTCATCCTCAATCCCCCTCCTCAACCTCAACCCCTCCTCCTCATCCTCCCTCCTAAACCCCCCTCCTCACTTGAGGATGAGAAGGGAGGATGAGGAGGGCTGTTGAGGAGGGGGGTTGAGGAGGGTTATAAGGTAGGGGAGGGAAAGAGACATGAGGGAGAGGGAGGGAGAAGAGACACAGGGGAAGGAGAGGAGGAGAAGAGACACAGGGGAGGGAGAGGGGGAGAGACACAGGGGAGGGAGAGGGGGAAAAAGACACAGGGGAGGGAGAGGGGGGAAGAGACACAGGGGAGAAAGAGGGGGACACAAGAAAGGGGCACAGAGGGCACACAAGAGGGGGACACAGAGGGCACTAGAGGGACACAGGGGGCAGCACATTTCCCACCCTCGGCTTATACTCGAGCCACTAAGTTTTCCCAGTATTTTGTGGTAAAATAGGTGCCTCGGCTTATACTCGGGTCGGCTTATACTCGAGTATATACGGTAACTACCTTACACTCAAACCCTATGGTAGTAAACATTTTGGCCTCACTCGCAAACTAGGGCACTGCCCTAACTACAAAAAAATGAAGAAAATATTATGGGTACCAAAGACCACTCATAAATGCTTTTAAAGCTTAAGTGCTGTAGCAGCAGTAAAAGAGACAGTACACTGTCTCTGCCTAACTACCCCGGCTACTAAAACATCAATCCATGAAAGTGGGAGTCCATAATGGACCCCTCCCCACACCTAAAATGTACCCCCACCCACCACATGGGTTCTTAAAGGAGCAACGCCATCTATTTAACCCCTGCTGCTAGTCCTTGAAGGACCTGTGGCAATTAATGAGATAATCCCTTACTTATAGTAACCCCCACGGCACCTAACACTAACCCTCCCATGCTGCAGAATCCCGATCGGGACCCCAATGGCAAGGGTTAAATATTTAGTACCTGAAGGGGTCCCGATTGGGACAAAGAAGCATGGGGGATTAATATCCGGTGCTGCGGCACTTAAAGTACCCCCACGTAGGGGGTTCACTCATTAGATACTGCTGGTCCTTTAAGGACACATGGCAGGGGTTAAATAAATGGCAAGGGTCCTTTAAGAACACACAAGGTGAGTGTGGGGTTAATTTTATGTGCTAGGGAGTCCCGATTGGGACCCTTTTTATTTTTTTAACATGCCAACATATTCCGGTCTCGTTTTACAGGGGTTAAGTGCATAGCAAAATACAATATTAATGCATTGCAAAAGAAAGTGGGGTCCTTTTATTGAGCTTCAAATCTTATGTAGAAAGTTATTTTTCCCAAAGCAACCTACAAGACTAAAAACTCTCCTGCTTATTCCATGTGAGCAAACTAGTCTACTGGCTGACCTGTATATCTGCTCTACATTTAAAAACTGAAAATGTAACAATTACTTCTACTCCTTTCTCTTGTCTCCTCGCTTGAACAGAAGCTGTCATTAGCACAAACCTTTGCAAATTTTGGTTTTGCTGTATATGACAAATTAGCTTGTCAAGCTGCCGGCAGGAATTATTGCACCAGACATCTTCTCAATGACTCTGAGTTGTTATTGTATTAACAACTTCTCTAAAACACGACAGAATGCAGTTTATCTTGCTAACACATTTTCCTTGAGGCCAAATTATTTTTAATTCAAAGTTTTTATAAAGGTACCGTTTTGGAATTTCTAGTGTCTGCAAATTAAAGGAAATATTGTGCAATGAAGGATTAACATCCATGTTGAGATCTCACATTTTATTAATGACATATCAATAAAGGAAATATAATAGAATTCAAACAAAATATTAGTAGTTAGTACTGAAGTAATTCATAAAGTAGAGAATAGAAATGTTTTTTAGTAATAACCTAACTGATTTATCAATTTTTTTCTTGTACTTTTTTATGTTTTTACCAAAGAAAAATGTCCTTTTCACAGTTCATTGAGCTGTGGGTATGAGATCTAGATCTGCAACATTCCAAAAGTCTACACATTTCTTTCCAACAACTATGACAAGCTATCAGTCTCCAGTGCCCTTGTTCCCAGTACTTTTGCTGGAGGAACACAATTACAGGAGGCATTAAATGTTTTTCCAAACTTACCATATTCACCAGTAATACAAAATGACAAACCAGAAGAAATTAAAAAAAAAAAAAAAAAACAGCACTACCTTTACTGTCATAGTTTCCTAACTACTAGAGCAGGGGTCACCAAACTTGGTCCTGGAGGGCCGACCCACGCCTGGATTTGTGGATATCCTTGCTGCAAACAGGTGAGTCAATCAGGATGGCTGAAGAAACAAGATTCTCACCTGTTTGCAGCAAGGATATCCACAAATCCAGGCCTGGGTCGGCCCTCCAGGACCGAGTTTGGTGACCCCTGTACTAGAGCTTCTGACCAGCTAAACCTTGTTGGAGCTAAAACAAAACAAACAGTCCAACGGTTTGTTTTCAATTTGTTTTCAATCACTTGCCTGTATCCTATAAAGTCCAAGTTTTTCACTTTCTCCTGCAGGTAGCCGATCAGTTCCACATTGCTGTATCTTTATGCTTTTCTCAAGCTTCAGACACCAATATGAAAACTTCTCTCTCTGGTGTCACTATTCCTAACTCCAAGCGACTGTATACACTTGTGGTCTTTTCTCAGTTCCTGTAAGCACCTCTCTGGGTTTCTCTCTTTGCAGCTACAATAAACGAACAATAAAAGGGAAAAAAAGACACTTATCTCTAATTGTTAAAGCTCTGGGATTTATATAATTACGTAGGAGAGTAAATATATTAAAATAGTTTAAAAACTAGATCAATTTATTGATTACATTAAAACATGGCAAAACGTTGATTAAAAATGTAAAAACATGGTCACATCTGATGTTTCAATCACAAACTTATTATAAGGTGGTAATCTTTACATTGTGAGTCTAGAAATATAACTTTTGCTTATTGGAACCTTATAGTGGTCAAGAATACTCTTGCTTCTTTGTATTGAACACAAAAATCCTAGTGGGAATCCTGTACTCTTAGCCCCCCATTCAATTAAAGTTTTGGGCGATCCAGTTGCGCGTAAGTAAGGTCGCAAGTTAATTTGCTATTCAATTGCTGGCTTTTTGCAGGCTCCGAACGGCTTATGAGTTACGGCCTTGAAAAAACGGCGATGGTAAAACTTGTAACTTACAGCCTCCCAAAGCCTTTGATCTTTCAAGGCCGCAAGAGTTCTGATTGCTAAAATTGCTAATCACTATTCAATTGCAAAAATTGATCAACACCAAAGCTGCAATCAAGTCTGCAAATGCCAAATGGCTGCCCAACGCTAACGTTTCCGAATAGGACAATATAAAGACACCAATACACTTTAAAACATGGGAAAGCAATGGAAGGCTTCACAATTACATGCACAACAACTCCCAACTATCAAATATAGCAAAAAATATAAATGTATTTTCCTCATAGGCTGTAATGGTCATGCATATGCCAATATGAAAAGTCATGCTGTAACATGCTGAAAGCTATTAAAGACACACTACTTGAATAAATTGTAACGCAAATACATGCAAATGGCTGACATATTAACCCTTTCACACTCACAGACGCTCTAATATGGACCCTAAAAATACAAAGATCATTTATATACATAACCCTCATCACATCTACATTGGGACAACAAATAGTGGCCAAATTACACCGCCACATGGTATATATCAAGTACCAGGGGAACACTTCACATATGGTTGTTAAGTCCCTCAGTTGTGTCCGTCTCTCTGTGACCCTAAGGATCGCAACACACCTACTAATGACTCTGTCTGTGCTTATCCCCAAGATTTGCATGCCACAGATACTGGAGTGGGTTGCCAGTTCTTTCTCTAGTGGACAGTGATTTGTCTGACCTCTCTGCTATGATCTGCCCACGTACAGTGGCCCTACATGTAATAGCTCACAACTTCATTCAGGTACACAAGCCCCCTCACCACCACCACTTACCAATCCTGAAGGAGACCAGGGAAACATGCACCACACTAATCTACTCTAACCCATCAAGAAGAGCAGCAAAAACATATAGAGGCTGTGCTTAGGCACAGGGAGCAACAGCCAACTCACCTCCATCAGGCATAATCTCCCCTACGCCCATCCTGGAAAGTCCCAAGCCATTGCTGGTGGCTATGTGCCAAGATGTATACCCATTGTAATTTGGTGATTTTCAATTATGTTTTGCTATTCATCAATTTACATTAGTGTGATGTATGTTCCCCTGGTCCCATTTCCACATTGCTAAGGGGTGGTGGTAAAGGGGCTTATGTACCTTAATAAAGCTGTGAGCTGTAACATGTAGGGCCACTTTAGGTGGGCACATCATAGCAGAGAGGTCAGACAAATCACAGTCCACTAGAGAAGAAACTGGCAACCCCTTAAGTATCAGCTGTCATATTGTTAGCAGGCCCTCAGGGGAATGTTGATACTCCATAATATCACTAATTGGACATTTGCATGTGTATTAACCCTCTATGTTCATTATATATGATATATAGAATTATATTATATCTAATGCTATTATGACTATTATTATTGTTATATGTATTGATCGATTGCATAGTAACTAGGGCTCATTAGTTTACATATATAGGAATGTGACACATATGTGATGTATGTGGATGTCCCATATAACCCCAACCATTGAAAACACACTGACACTGTTAGAACGGTATAACAAAGCTTTATTTCATACACAGAGCACAATTCTAAATGGTTGAGGCTGTGTATTAATATCATGGGTGTGGTGTGGGCGAATCCCGGGAGAGCAAGAGGCTTGAGGGAAAAAGGGGATACCTAAAGGGGGTAATGTGATAGTCTAGAATAATGTGATAGTCTAGAATAAGCATGATGCATAGCACCTACCAGGGTCACATGTGGAGATAAGAGAGAGGTATTTGTCATTAGTATGATGAATAATACATTGTTTTGTGTGCATTCCTAACTATCTGACATCTAGGCTTGAACCTGGATGATACTCCAAATTGCAACTATTATTTGCTAGATGTGATGTATACTTTGGTTCATGGTCTTGATCGTTCTTGTCTCCTAACGCTATCTTTATCCCGGCTGCTTTCTGTAACTCTATAGGCTGCAGTGGGCACACCAATAAATGGACTCTCTATTGCTTGATTACTGTTGTGCCCAGGAATGGCAGTGATTTGTCAGTTTCATGGATTTAATGATGCATCCAACTATCCCTTGTTAATTCCATGGAGCTGACATGTCAGTGTCCTTGTTGGTCATTATGTACATGTGTAGTGTGCGTGATGCACATGTGGTGGCATGTTGGTGTATATGATATTCACCTGACATGGAGGCTGGGAACCTGTGCCACCAGGCCTGAAGCTCCAGCAGCATGCACCTGTCTCAGAAGGTCCCTGGCTACCCTCTCCCACTCATTATAGGTCACAGTCATGTTCTTGTCCTCCTTGGCCATCATCATCCTCACCTTGGCCCTGGTGTCATCAAACCAGTGCTTGATGGACCTCACATCCCTTGGTGCTGTGCCTACTGCTGTCACCTCAGCCTCTACCTCTTTCAATGCCTAAGCCCTAGGCCCTGGCCTAACTTTCCTCCTCCCTGCAAGAATCACAGGGCGGCCACGGATAGCACTGAGGAGAACCACATTCTCCCAGTGCGAGTAATTGTGGGCCCTGTGCTTACCCTTAGCCTCTTGCTCTCCCGACTGTGGACAGGGACCCTTGGCTCTTTGACTTGTCCCTGAGGCCTGTCCCTTCCCCGAACTACCACCCCCTTGGGATCAGGCCCCTTCCCCTCTGTCCCTTCCCTAAGTGTGCCTGGTGCTAGGACCACCCTGCCACCACCCACCACTACACTCCCATCCTCCTCCACCTCCTCCCCCTCCTCCTCCTGCACCTCCTCTCCTCCACCACTCCTCTCCTCCTCCCCACCACTAGTCCCCATGGCCAGTTGTATGTAATTACCTAACTCTATGTGTCTCTATGTGTATTCTTTAAATGATGTCTATTGCAATTATGTGTAATCTGTAAATATGTATAATCAAGTATTAAGTGTAAAATCGTATATAATAAAATATAAATGAACAAAACCGCAAAATATTTCTCTCCAAACTCTCCTACTCTCTTTCTGACTCAAAAACCTCCAACTCCGGGACCTGCCTGCTACTTCAAAAGAAAATACAACACAGCCAACACATGGGTGGGTGGAACACAAATCTAAATATCTATCTATATCTCCATCTGTCAATCATCTGCAGCTAGACCACTTACTATTGGCTGATAGGCCTGTGTCGCATTACGTTTTACCGCGATTGGATCGTAAAGGCCGATCGCAACTCAGCCAGCTCCTTAACAGTTTGTGGCCGCGGGAGGGTTTTATGGGCTTGAGGCTTCAGGTCGTAACGTGCGCCCTTGATCAATTGAATAGCATCACAATCGGAGACAAAAAAATATGATATAGTGTAACTATGAATAATTTAAAAAAAATGCAAAAATAAACATCCTACTAACACAATGGTCCTTATATTAAAATACTGAGTGTATGCTACTTGTCATAGGTATACCAATGTGGCATTCTTGGGTAATATAACCTTTTACAGGGAACGGTGCACAAGTGTGACGGATGTACCTGTGTTTGCAAACTGTGCGTATGATTAATGCTTATTTTCCACACCTCACTAATCAGTTCAGCCGAGTTGTTTACACCATGAACCACAGATGAAAGGACATAAGCTTTGTACATCCAAATGATTGTTAGGTTTTGAATGCCTCTGAAAACAGTATGTAACTACCAACGAAACATAAACCACTATTTTTTCTCCAACATTGGCTTTGACATGATTCCACTTGTTAGCCATGCTTGACAAATTTCCTCCAGCCGTCTAAAGTGCAAGCACTGATAGTCTTTTTTTCTATGATTGCTTCTGAGTGTACAGAACAAGCTAGTTGCCAATATGAACCCAATTTTTGTTATTCATGAAGATTATTAAAGACCAACTAAACACACTTCTAGCCATTTTTTATAAAGGCCTGATGATTGTGTATTTATAGGGCTACAGATAGTTGGAGGTGCACACCATAGCCACTGAGTTAGGAGGTCTCTGTTTTAAAACATTGGATCCTCTATCCCCCTATTTCATTATAGAGGGCACTATTAGGGTTACCAGTGAGTTTGTGTATATCACCTTGGCTCTTCAGTGCAAATGTTTTGTTTAACAAAAATTATTGCAAGAAGTTGAATAGGCATCCACATTGTATTATAACATAACCCTTATAATCAGGCCAGCTGGTGTTGTTTGGATGATCTAAGGACTGTATAAGTCCAATACTTCCCCTTACATATCTGATTCAAATAGGGGAGAGAGATATGGCATTGCACAGAAGCAGCTATTATTGTTAATACAGCATTTTTTGGATTTTTAATGAATTATAAATATAGTTCCTAATTTGTATCTAGTTATATATATATATATATATATATATATATATATATATATATATATATATATATATTTATATTTATTTATTTATATATACAGTACATATTTAATATGTGTGTGTGTATGTTAAGCTTAGATTGTGGACATTTAAGGAAAAAATTGAGGAATGTATGGGGTGTGGGGTGCACAAATCTGCAAATCTGAATGGCCCTAGGAAAGCATAAAAAATAAGCCTCTTGGTGTACAGTGGATATAAAAAGTCTACACCCCCCTGTTAAAATGTCAGGTTTCTGTGCTGTAACAAAATGAGACAAAGATAAATCATTTCAGAACTTTTTCCACCTTTAATTTGACCTATAAACTGTACAACTCAATTGAAAAACAAACTGAAATCTTTTAGGTGGAGGGAATAAAAATAAAAATAATGTGGTTGCATAAGTCTGCACACCCTCTTATAACTGGGGATGTAGCTGTGTTCAGAATTAAGCAATCACATTCCAAATCGTGTTAAATAGGAGTCAGCATACACCTGCCATCATTTAAAGTGCCTCTGGTTAACCCGAAATAAAGTTCAGCTGCTCTAGTTGGTCTTTCCTGAAATGTTCTTAGACGCATCCCACAGCAAAAGCCATGGTCCACAGAGAGCTTCCAAAGCATCAGAGGGATCGCATTGTTAAAAGCTATCAGTCAGGAGAAGGGTACAAAAAAATTTCCAAGACATTAGATATACCATGGAACACAGTGAAGACAGTCATCATCAAGTGGAGAAAATATGGCACAACAGTGACATTACCAAGAACTGGAGCTCCCTCCAAAATTGATGAAAAGACAAAAAAAAAACTGGTCTGGGAGGCTACCAAGAGGCCTACAGCAACATTAAAGGAGCTGCAGGAATATCTGGCAAGTACTGGCTGTGTGGTACATGTGACAACAATCTCCTGTATTCTTCATATGTCTGGGATATGGGGGTAGAGTGGCAAGACAAAAGCCTTTTCTTACGAAGAAAAACATCCAAGCCAGGCTACATTTTGCAAAAAAACACATCTCACGTCTCCCAGAAGCATGTGGGAAAAGGTGTCATGGTCTGATGAAACCAAGGTTGAACTTTTTGGCCATAATTACAAAAGATATGTTTGGCGCAAAAACAACACTGCACATCACCAAAAGTACACCATACCCACAGTGAAGCATGGTGGTGGCAGCATCATGCTTTGGGGCTGTTTTTCTTCAGCTGGAACTGGGGCCTTAGTTAAGATAGAGGGAATTATGAACAGTTCCAAATACCAGTCAATGTTGGCACAAAACCTTCAGGCTTCTGCTAGAAAGCTGAACATGAAGAGGAACTTCATCTTTCAGCATGACAACGACCCAAAGCATACATCCAAATCAACAAAGGAATGGCTTCACCAGAAGAAGATTAAAGTTTTGGAATGGCCCAGCCAGAGCCCAGACCTGAATCTGATTGAAAATCTGTGGGGTGATCTGAAGAGGGCTGTGCACAGGAGATGCCCTCGCAATCTGACAGATTTGGAGTGTTTTTGCAAAGAAGAGTGGGCAAATCTTGCCAAGTCAAAATGTGCCATGCTGATAGACTCATACCCAAAAAGGCTGAGTGCTGTAATAAAATCAGAAGGTGCTTCAACAAAGTATTAGTTTAAGGGTGTGCATACTTATGCAACCATATTATTTTATTTTTACATTTTTTCTTCCCTCTACCTAAAAGATTTCAGTTTGTTTTTCAATTGAGTTGTACAGTTTATAAGTCACATTAAAGGGGGAAAAGGTTCTGAAATGATTTATCTTTGTCTCATTTTTTTGCAGCACAGAAACCTGACATTTTAACAGGGGTGTGTAGACTTTTTATATCCACTGTATGGGCCTCATTCAATTGCGATTTGGCCAATTGAATAGGGCTCTAAATAAGCACATAGCATATTTTTTTTTAAAGAAGTTTTTAGTTAGTGAAAAACTTGCTTTTGAATAGATGTTTATTAACTAAAAACTTCTTA
Organism: Discoglossus pictus; assembly: GCA_027410445.1. NCBI lineage: Eukaryota > Metazoa > Chordata > Amphibia > Anura > Alytidae > Discoglossus > Discoglossus pictus. The sequence continues at coordinate 172,448,109 of CM050166.1, read as the reverse complement.
AAAAAATATATGTTGTGTGCTTATTTAGAGCGCTATTCAATTGGCTACATTGCAATTGAATGAGGCCCTTAGTGTGTAAGTGTTGGTGTATTCTGGTGTGTATGGATGTATTTGTATGTGATTATACTAAGTGGTCAGCCCGGTAATAACACAAATGTTTATACATATACATATATATTTACTTTATTAATAAAATCTATATACAAAGAGTACAAATCATTCCCATTCACAAAAACAATACTTTTAAAAGAGTTGCTACATACAGCAATGTGATGACATGAATACTAACTTGAGGTATATTTTTCTCTACCATGTAAAAAAAAGCAATATCAACATTTGCTACTAATTCGTGTAACCAGTATGAATAAATTACTGCACATATCTATGTTCACAGGCATCCAAGTTAGCACAATTATTATAAATTATCAAATGCCATATGTTTACAGGGGGTTTAATTTATTTTTTAAAGTGATATAGCTTAGTTATGAATATTGCACGCTATCTCTAGCTAACATAGATATACATAAAATGCTTTAGTTCATTAAAATACACATAAAGCAAACAGGGTGATTTGATATAGCTGATTTCCTTTTCTCCACCACATTCAGCCACAGCAGGCAGCCTAAAGATGCAGTGCCGTACATTGAAATATTTTGGTATATGCACAGAAATGTCTATATACAGTGGTATTTCTTTCTGTAAATGTAATTGACACTTTCTGACATACCATATATATAAACTAATGATTTGAGATATAGAAAGGGCAAAGGAGCAAGTTGGGCATTGGGGGGGCATGCAATTCTGAGTGAGCTTCCAAGGGTGGCATAAATGCTGACAAAAATATTATCTATCTAAATTATATTAAACTTTTTTAATGTTATATTTTGTTGCAAAGCTGTCATTGCTTTTAGAGGGAAGAAGCTTTTAGTTTGTAGATAAGGTGCGTTATATAAACACTTTTCCATGGATTCATTCTGCTTCTCAAGGGATGCTAAGGGCTTCACTGAAAACTGGAATGGCTACTTGATCTGAGAACATTTGCTATACCTATATATTTTGGTAAACTGATATCCATGTTTCAGTGCATGGGAAATTGCTTTGTCTTAATAAACAAAACTTGTGGGAAAATATTATAAGAAATATGTTAAATCCAAAGAATTTGAAAATCAAGAATTGTGCTTGCTTAAAATGAAACTGCCATCACTAAACTCACTAAAAGATTGTGGGGATGCATTTATGTTGTTCATTTAATTCAAATATAGTCCTTAAGGTTGAGCTGCACTTTTAATACATGTCCTTATCAATATAGAAATGATATAATGTTCACTCTTAATGCCATATCATATCACCTCATTAATATTAGACGAATGCACAGTTGGGATAATTTGCAAGCTTTATATAAAGTTGTTACAAAATGGCATCACTCTACTTACAGAGCCATAACCTTTACAATAACGTAATTTGAAAATGTTAATTGCAAGAGGAGTCTTAATCATGGTAATATCACACAAATTAAAATGTATCTGATGCTTTTTATGACAACGTATCTCCTTGTTCAGTGTTTTATTTTTATTCCATTCCTATTACCTTGCACAAAGACATTTTTTTAATAGAAATACATGGACAGTGTAGAGTTATGACTCTAAAATGATATAATGGGTTAGAACCATGGGTGTGTTTATGTGTAGAAAAGCAGATGAGTGGTATTTATATACTATATGCGGTATCTCCCCCAACCCCCCCCCCCCCCTCCAGACTTTCTTTGGCTCCTACACCCATAGTTAAGATCATGGAACAGTATTCTAGCGAAAATGTCAGACAAAATTGAATATTTAAGTAAAATGACCAAATGGGTGGCATGAAGACTCATCTAGTCTCATTATTATTATATTCTAGTAGAAATATGGGTTTAAACAGATTGCAGATGTGATATCTAAGTTGCAAATAGTTTTTTTTTATATTTAAACTCCTATTAATTTTATTGTTGTTGCTGTTTTTGTTAAGGCTTTTAATTTTGGCTCCTTTATTTAGTAGTCAGTATTTTCATATCTATAAGACTGTCCTGAGAAACTGTTACTCATACATGGTCCATATCGATAAAAGTCCATATTGTCCACTCTCTCAGATTTTGTGGGAGGTTGGTCCTGGTAGCCCAGTGCTGTTTTGATGACACTAAAGTCATCTTGGCCTTTCATTTCTGGAAAGACCCCTTCTGGAATACTGTCTTGCATATGTGTATAGTTTTGCAGAGTCTTAGCATCACACATATTATCACTGTACTTCACCGCCGGAGGCTTGTATGCCTGGTATGATACCTTAGTTGTTGTTGTTATGACAGTCTGTAAGGCAGGAGCAACTGGTGATGGAGTTCTACCATATCTGCATGGGTATTCTCCATTGTAATAAGAGTGGCCAGTGCTGGCCTGGATCTGTCCATAGTCACTTCTATCTCCATAACCAGCTTTCCCAAAGATCTGCTTCCATCCATGATGTTTACTAGAATTGTCATAGTTCCTTTCATGTGTGTTCAAGACATTGAGATTTGGTTGAGGCCCATTTACTTGGCTTCGATCAGCATCAGGCAGACTACTTACTGGTTCTTTATAAAGTGCTGGGTATGGATTAGAATTTATGTAGCCAGTTACAGGGAATTCATAGCCACAAGGTGCTCTGGGCATATATATTCTTGGATTGGAACATTTTGGAAATGACGGTACAGCATCCCCCTGATATCCTACAGGTTCATAAGTAGATTTATATGGATCAGTATTTGAAAATGAAGAGTAGTGTGGTGCTGAAATTGGAAAATTCCCTTCTGCCACAATACCAAAACGATCTGATCCATCTAGGCAAGGTATAGGATGGATGTTGGAGAAATGTCCACCACTGTCATTGTATCTTCCCACCTGAAATAGAACATGAGCATAGTATACTTTTAGAGAAGAACTTAACACCATTATTTTATTAACTTAATATTATTATTTTGAAAAAAAAGTATTGAGTAGTTTAAATGACCCTTCAACCATGAATAATTCAAGATAGAGATATTATAATACTCTACAATGCTTTTATAGTTGTTCTCTCTCTCTCTCTCTTATACTGTATATATATATATATATATATATATATATATATATATATATATATATATATATATATATATATTATGTGATAATATTAGTAAGAAACATGTACAAAGGTCAGTGGTGGAGTCAAGTCCTATCTCAGATGTAACTAGACTACATGATTACATTAAAGTCATAAAAGGTGACTATTAGGCTTTTCAATGTCACATTTAGCATATTATTTTACATGTGCCATAGTTGTTTATTAACTATAAATACATTAGGTTCCATTATACATTATGTTTCTAGAGAGTATGTTTAATAAACACAGCTACTTCCGCGACTGGAAATACCTAAAGGTGCAAGAAAGGTGCAATGTCAACTCAAGTTCAGGGTTTGTCTTTAACCTTTTTGTGGAAAATGTACATGTAACTGTTTTTGTTCATTGTGAGCCTCACAAAATATGCATTCCTTGAAGAAATATGCTAGAATTAGCAAGAAAAGAGCAGCTTTGGTTGAGACTGTCACAAGGTGAGTGATGTGACTCTATGATTGAAAACATCATTAATGAATGTGACAACAGTGGAACGCTGTCACAAGACAAATAGAAGTGTATTACAACTGGACACGTTAATGTGTTTTTTTACCATCGAATCAGCAAGAGCATCTAAACTAAAGAAATAAGAAATAAGATATTGCACATTCATTCTAAATACAAGTGGTCAAACAAGTTGAGACCCTCTAAAGATATTAGTTGCATTCAGCATAATGAAGCCATATTAGCCATATTTATATAACTTTTCTCTTTTCAACTCTAATGAGTTACCATGTTGGCCTCTCTCCCTTCTTCAGACTACCATTATGTGAGATGGGGAAGCAGTAAATTGTGAAGCTCCATATCTTCTAATACAAACACAGCCAGACCAGAAGCTTATTATTGTCCATGTGGTGCATCTTCCAGCATCATGTGACTGAATAAACCAATAGGAAGCAGCTGGTCGTGCTGTGCTTGCATTTAACAATATGATATGGAGATTCAGAGGAGATACACAGCTTGCTGCCTCCTCAACATACAAGGATAAGATATGATGGAGTGGAATGATATAGTGAGCTGATTAGGGATGAGCAAGCAGAAATGTAAAAAGTAGTTATAATTCATAACTTTATACAAATACAATAAAAGGACTTTCATTATCCCTTGAGGTTAGAAGTAAAAAGATTCCACCTTAAAGAAAGAAAAGGGTTCTTCACAGTAAGGATGGTTAATCTGTGGAATTCTCTACCAGAGGAGGTGGTGACAGCGGATTCGATAGATAACTTTAAAAGGGGACTGGATTTATTCTAATTAAAAAGGGAAATCAGGGTTATCATGGATAATTAGAGAGGCGGTATTGATCCAGGGAGAAGTCCGGTCGCCGGTGTCTGGGATCAGGAGGGAATTGATTTTTCTTTTTTATATATATATATTTTTTTTTATACAACTAATTAATTAATAGTTAATCCGCATATTGCAGATCAGAGGAGATCTTAAAAGGTTGAACTTGATGGACTGAAAGTCTTTTTTCAACCTTAAATACTATGTAACTATGTAACTATGAATATGCATGTATACTTTCAAAAAGCCCTGACTTGTTTCACCATTATAGTATCCATTTAATTATCTTATTGTAATGTTCCCAGAAAGAGTCCACAGTACCTCAGATTCGATGAGCTTCTTTTTCTGCGACAAGTGAGATGACGACATATGTCGTTTCACTGCACTCCTTCGAACTTCTGTCTCTGATTTACTTTCTGGTCTTGGATGGTCATGAACTCCCTTGGCCTTTCATTAAAAAACAGATACCAGATTGATTAGAAAATTAGTAGTTACACAAGAAGTGATGAATAACTGGCTGTTAGGTACCATATCCCTAGGAATGTTTTTTAAATACATTTTATTTTCTGCATTCCCTCTCCTCTGTCAGCACTATACACCAGTATGGAGTGTGGTATGGGGATACAATTGCTTAGGAAAGTCAAAGTATGTCTCAGTAGAGAGAAAATAAACACACTAATCAGAGAAAGTGGTTCTCATATGTTATCAAATTTGTTTCTTAGTATTTTATGTTTTCTTTTTTATGTAACCACAACAATAATTTAATATATACATGGCAAATAAATGTTAATGCCCCCCATTATTTCAGTTTTCCTGTTAAACCATCTGATATTTGCGAAAAGTAATGGCCAGTACGTGCTTCATCTTGGAAACTGCTATTGCTATATCGATGTTGATTGAAGGTAGCACATATAAAAAGATTGGTACTTGCTGAAACTTTTCTGCTGCGCAGATGGACTAAAGTAGCCAATCCGCTGCCGCCCCCTCTAGAAGGCTTCAGTACCCACTGGTGGGCGGTACCTCCCACTTTAGGAACCTTTGATCTAGGTCAATAGACATATTGGCATACATTGCAGAAAATAGATATACTGTATATTAAATAATATGTTTCACTATGTTTCTGTTTCCTATGGGGAGAATCGTCATTGTAGCCTTTCAGATCTCTGAGCAGCCTCTGTGATTATTAATTAATCTATCTCATTTGCGGCTGATTTATAGTGTTATATTAATGAGCTAATTTACTTTCACATTTAGTTGGGCACCTAACTGAACATTGTGGAAGATTGCATGCAATAGATTTTGGACCATCCTATTTTAGGGCCTTAAATCTATGATTTTAGAAAGTATAATATATTTACCTGGAAAAAGATGGCTTTCCCATCCAGCCTCCAGAAGTTAGTGACTGGATAACCACTGTGACCTCTACAAGGAATCAGCTCCAGGGCAGAGTGACAGTTACTACATGATTTTTCTAGAATGTAAAAACATAGCATTTTAGTATTAATTTTGTAATAAAATATTAAGCACGGTTATACACAGATATCATCAATTCAATAATTTTAGCGATTCTTTATTTTTTAATATATAGATAAGGGTGTTGCTAAGGGAGATACAGGTTTAGTTATACCACCTGTAAGATAGATAGATTTAATGGTATATGAGATAGATAGATAGATAGATAGATAGATAGATAGATAGATAGATAGATAGATAGATAGATAGATAGATAGATAGATTTAATTATTTATGAGATAGATAGATAGATAGATAGATAGATAGATAGATAGATAGATAGATAGATAGATAGATAGATAGATAGATAGATAGATAGATGTAATGATTTATGAGATAGATAGATAGATAGATAGATAGATAGATAGATAGATAGATAGATAGATAGATAGATAGATAGATAGATTTAATGATTTGTGAGATATATAGATAGATAGATAGATAGATAGATAGATAGATAGATAGATAGATAGATAGATAGATAGATAGATAGATAGATAGATAGATTGATTTAAAGATTTGTGAGATAGATAGATAGATAGATAGATAGATAGATAGATAGATAGATAGATAGATAGATAGATAGATAGATAGATAGATAGATGTAATGATTTATGAGATAGATAGATAGATAGATAGATAGATAGATAGATAGATAGATAGATAGATAGATAGATAGATAGATAGATAGATAGATAGATAGATAGATAGATTTAATGATTTGTGAGATATATAGATAGATAGATAGATAGATAGATAGATAGATAGATAGATAGATAGATAGATTGATTTAAAGATTTGTGAGATAGATAGATAGATAGATAGATAGATAGATAGATAGATAGATAGATAGATAGATAGATAGATAGATAGATAGATAGATAGATAGATGTAATGGTTTATGAGATAGACAGACAGATAGATAGATAGATAGATAGATAGATAGATAGATAGATAGATAGATAGATAGATAGATTTAATGATTTGTGAGATAGATAGATATATAGATAGATAGATAGATAGATAGATAGATAGATAGATAGATAGATAGATAGATAGATAGATAGATAGATAGATTTAATGGTTTATGAGATCGATAGATAGATAGATAGATAGATAGATAGATAGATAGATAGATAGATAGATAGATAGATAGATAGATAGATAGATAGATAGATAGATAGATAGATTTAATGATTTGTGAGATAGATAGATAGATAGATAGATAGATAGATAGATAGATAGATAGATAGATAGATAGATAGATAGATAGATAGATAGATAGATTTAATGGTTTATGAGATAGATAGATAGATAGATAGATAGATAGATTTAATGGTTTATGAGATAGATAGATAGATAGATAGATAGATAGATAGATAGATAGATAGATAGATAGATAGATAGATAGATTTAATGATTTGTGAGATAGATAGATAGATAGATAGATAGATAGATAGATAGATAGATAGATAGATAGATAGATAGATAGATAGATTTAATGATTTGTGAGATAGATAGATAGATAGATAGATAGATAGATAGATAGATAGATAGATAGATAGATAGATAGATAGATAGATAGATTTAATGGTTTATGAGATAGATAGATAGATAGATAGATAGATAGATAGATAGATAGATAGATAGATAGATAGATAGATAGATAGATAGATAGATAGATAGATAGATAGATAGATAGATAGATTTAATGGTTTATGAGATAGATAGATAGATAGATAGATAGATAGATAGATAGATAGATAGATAGATAGATAGATAGATAGATAGATAGATAGATAGATAGATAGATTTAATGGTTTATGAGATAGATAGATAGATAGATAGATAGATAGATAGATAGATAGATAGATAGATAGATAGATAGATAGATAGATAGATAGATAGATAGATAGATAGATAGATAGATTTAATGGTTTATGAGATAGATAGATAGATAGATAGATAGATAGATAGATAGATAGATAGATAGATAGATAGATAGATAGATAGATTTAATGATTTATGAGTTAGTTAGATAGATAGATAGATAGATAAATAGATAGATAGATAGATAGATAGATAGATAGATAGATAGATAGATAGATAGATAGATTGATTTAATAATGTATGAGATAGATAGATGGTCCTTACTTTGCTGTTTCTGTCGGGCCTTGTCACAGATGGCAGGCCTGAGCTGTAGTTTGCCCCCATCAGGCATGGTACAGTTCCTGCTGCAGACCACCACCCCCAGGCAGGACTTCTTGAGGATCTGACAGTTGTGGTTGTTGGTGTTCCTCATGGCCCAGCCACTGAGGTGCCTCTGGGCGTTCTTGTCATCCCCGGGGTATATAAAGCGCACATAGCCATCAGTCCACTCCTGGAAGCTGTCATACTGCTTGAGATCCTGCAGAGCAGCGGCAAGTTAGGGGTAAAATGACGACTTGCCTATACTGTATCTGCTTTAGTGTCCATATCCAAGCACACAGTGGTGAGTCAGACCTACATGGTAGCCATCAGGTTTGCCTCAATGGATTGACCATTGAGACCTATGTTCATTGTCTGAAGGTAATTGTCACTAAGGGCCTCATTCAATTGTGATTTGGCCAATTGAATAGGGCTCTAAATAAGCACATAGCATATTTTTTTTAAAGAAGTTTTTAGTTAGTTAAAACCTTGCTTTTGGATAGATGTTTACTAACTAAAAGCTTATTAAAAAAATATATGTTATGTGCTTATTTAGAGCCCTATTCAATTGGCCAAATTTCAATTGAATGAGGGCCTAAGTCTGGAGTCTTGTAGTGTCACCCTTATATGTGAGGAACCTCTACATAAATCCCATAACTTCTAGTGAACATGCCTGTGGTATATTGGTATATTCATACACTGTATCATCATATACTGTTCTTTTTGTCCATGCTTTAATAGAGATATTTCAGTGAAATTTCAGTGAACCAAGATAACAACATACATGTACAGTATAATATACTGAGCACATATATAGTTGAATAATCAGTATTGCAGTGAATAGTGATACCTTTTTTATTGGACAAAAGTATTAATAATAAAGCGCTTTATTATGAATACTTTGTCCAATTAAAAAGGTATCACTATTCACTTCAATACTCTTATTATTCAAATGGATTACTGGACATTAACTGCTATCTCACTCTTATATACCGGTGTGTGTATATATATATATATATATATATATATATATATATATATATATATATATATTCACTAGGAGACGCATAGAAATCATATATACTCCATGTGTAATCTATAAAGAAACTAATGACAATTAAAATGTATCACTAATTACAACATTAAACTCTGAAAATGAATATAATGTATAGACCTGAAAGGTATTCATGACACAGTCATAAAGTTAACTATTGATTGTAATGTTGTTTATTTTATCAATTAGATAACATAACATTGATGCAGGTACAATGTAAGATGGGCTGTTTTCCCCATAGGAAATAAAACATTCTATGTAATCAGGAGATGATTAGTAAATTTACTCCAATTGTGTTACTGTAGTAGGTAATTACTGGGACCTGCAGCCTTATTAAATTGCGATTCGGCAAAGTTAAAAAGGCTCTATATAAGCACACAGCATATTTTTTTACAGAGGTTTTTAGTTAGTTTTTAGTTGCTTTTGGATAGAAGTTCACTAACTAAAAACTTCTGTAAAAAATATGCTGTGTGCTTATATAGAGCCCTATTCAATTGTCCAAATCGCAATTTAATAAGGCTGCTGGTCAGCACAAAACTGACCTGTTAAAGGATAGTCAATAAAGTAAATATGATGTAATTATATGTGAAAATACATCCTATATGTATTGTCCATCTATCTACATAATTATATTAATGTAATTATATCAGTGTAGAGTATAAGATATATATATATATATATATATATATATATATATATATATATATATATATATATATATATATATACTATACCACCAAGAGATAGTAAAATTGGAAGATAAAATGGTTTTGTGCAATACAACCTGCAAATGACTAATCACTTTTTTTTGACAGGTAAAAAGGTATACTGTTTGTTTTCTTGTTTGTTTGTTTTTTTAACAAACGTTCTAGATGTAGACACAAACAAAGAGTGCTAATAGAGACAGAGTGGTAAGTATATCCATCACACCTATGTATATACTGTGTACCAAAACAAATTGTGTATGTGCATTCAAGAGTCAAATATTACCTGAATCTAAATCTCTCCTGTAGGGTGTCTATAGGTAGCAGAATTAAACATGGAAGACTGACATATAAAACAACTGACAGATAGAAATGCTGCTGTATATATGCATTATAGAAATGTGTATAATAACAAAATGTAATGTTATCTCCATGTAGCTATTGTTAATTGTATTACTAGTAGGGGAAAATAGCAATGTTTCCAGCAATTTCTCATTCCTATTTTCACCCTAGGTCATATATATATATAGATAGATAGATAGATAGATAGATATAGATAGATATATAGATATAGATATGACATTTCGGAATTTTGTCATCATTTTTCTTAAACTGCTTTACAAAATAATGTATAATGCTTTACAAATATATATATATATATATATATATATATATATATATATATATATATATTGTTGCCTCGGGGAAAATGTTTGCAATATATATATTTATATTTATATATATATATATAGAGAGAGAGAGAGAGAGAGAGAGAGAGAGAGAGAGAGAGAGAGATTTTTATATAGTTCTAAATCTCAAGTTCTAAATGTTGGTTTTTATATATATATATATATATATATATATATATATATATATATATATATATATATATACATATATATATATATATATATATATAATGGCTATATATACAATGGCTGAGGCTGTTGACACTGGCAGGTGATGTGGTTTTCAATAGACTGAGGCATGAAACACCCCACAATTGAGCAGTAACACTCCAGTAAAAGTGATGACATATCCCCAATTGATATCTCATACCTCAATGTTTGCAAATGCTTTAATAGTGTGAAGAGTAAAGAGCAGGCTCTTTAGAAACACAAAATTGATTAGTGTTTGAGGATGTTTATCAGGCTCACATTGTTGCCACACTATAAAATATAAAATCACAGTAATCTCTCTATATATATTATTTAGTTTTGGGGGTATTTTTAAATCCGAATTTGTGGTTACAGTCAAGTGACACTGTGTAACCTCTAAATTAGATTGTTTTAAAGTCTGGTGATGTGTATTTGTGGCAAATGTTTCCTATTTGTATTTATTTTTTATATATCCTTGGTTATTTTTTATTTATATATTCACTTATTCATTGATAATGCTTCAATAAATATGTAATCTTATGTGTAAGAATAATGTCTAATAGGCGTCCTTATAAATATCATGAAAATAAAAAGCTTTAAAACTTTAGCCAAGAAAGCCTTACCTTTTTCAAGTACAGACTACTTTAAGATATAACGTTTGGTTTTATAATTAGGCATTAAAAATGTTTTAATTAAAAATGTAATTTTGTAACAAAGTATTTATTGTAGCGATATAAAGATTGAAATACTGTACATTTAAAATGTGTATATATTGAAATGTTAATCAGAAAATGGAAGCAGCTATATATCCATTTACATTGAAAATAAAATCAATTTTATTGAGAAAAAATATTTCACAAGTTTCGAAATGTCAGATGTAAACAAAATAAATAAATAGGAGTTTTAATTAAAAGAGTAATTTTTCAAACAATATAAACACATGAAACACAATTTCAATATATCAGTTTTTAATTCAAATCTCTTGCCAGACTATTACCAGTTTTAATCCTTAATGTTTTATATTTTAATCTGATTTATATTTCATGGGGGTGGATTCAGATCCAAATAAGTCGGTTATGTTTCCAATTACTAATAAGTATAATTTTGAAATTCTCTTAATGATTAAGTCTCAATATTAAAACATATAACCTGAACTACATTATATTTCCACTGTAATATACACAACTTTAATGAAGTAAATCAAACACTGTTATAGTATTCAATACTTTATGATCAGAAGTTAATCCAAAACCCCTTAGCCACTAGTATCTTCTCAACTTGACTTATTTGAAGTCATTATTTTATTTTGATTATCATTGTCTCAACTCTAGCATGTGCAATTATCATGTAAATGGAAGCAAAATGTAACCAAACTATAGAAAACATATTATCTATTTACCAGAAAATCAGCTTTTATTAAATAGATATATATAAACGAATGTATGGTGTACTTGTACTATTTTGTGTTATTTTTCTGGTTCATGTTTGTAACAATATTTTTTTCTCTATTTCAGCAATATGAGAATTTGGCGAAAATGGTTAAAGTAAGCGTTCAAATAAATCTGTAAAATATATATATTAAAAATACTGCTGAATTAAATGTTTTATATAATATTTGAGTTATATGAATTCAATCAATAATACATATTAGAAATGTATTAGTAGCCAAAGTACACCCACTCGATACAATTGCAACAGATACATGTATATATCTAATTGATTTCTAATAGCCATAGTTTAAAAAATAATAATTAGATCAATTGTATTTTTATTTGCAATTTTTCATTTTACAAATTTGTTAATTTGAATGTATTTTAAGCACATTATTGACGTTTTTGTAATTGTTTAATTTCTGTATATATTGCATTTCTTATAACAGTTCTTCATTTTCATTACTGTTTACTAAAGTATTAAAGTTACAAAACTTAAAAGTACATTTACATCAAAAAATAACCTTGTATTTCAGAATTTTGCTCTAATTGTTCTTCAATTGCTTTCCAAAATCATTATCTGAACTTAAATTAAAAATAATATAAAGTTATGGTTTTGATGTTTTCTCTAAGCAGCTACATTTTCAAGTACATACCATGAATGAAAAATGAAAGTATTTGTAAAATGCTGCATGAAATATAACCAGATTGATCAACATTTAAACTTTATAGATTATGTAATTGTAATATTTAGTATTTAAGTTATCTAATTGTAATCGTTAACATAAATTGTAACATGCAAGAGAAACCCATAGATTTAATAAACTGAGCGTTGTCACAGTCTGTATATTACGCTGACAGGTTGGTGCTTACCTGTGGGAGTTTAGGGTCATTTATGTCCCAGGTGAGCTTCATGCCATAGGAACAAATACAATCCGGGTCTTCATAGAGATCAGCTGAAACTTTGGACATGGTCAGCATGGAGCCCAGATACTGCTGATGGGAACAGGGGTCAATCACACATAAGTCCATACTATGGGGTTCACCATATGTGACACCAAATCAGTAATCTCATCAACAAAACCAATCAGTTGATGCTTGTAGTCCCTAATTTAGTCGATGTGAATGTTACTGTGCTATTATAGTACGTTACAGTTATGGTATAGTCTATTAGACTTGACAAGACATATATATTATGTAGATATTAATATACTGACACACTAACAGAGGCTGGTGCGTTTCTTACAAGCCAATGAAAAATGTCCAGTGTATGCTGACTAGTAAAGTAATGCATGTGACTATGTACATGTCCCTGTGCTGCAGTACATACCTGGGCAGTGCTGGGGCTCTGTGGTCTCAGGTATAGTGGACACCAGCTCTACTGTGTGACTTCCTCCTGGTCTTGCTTTATGTAGATGAGAGAGGCAGGTCCTGACTCTTCTACCTGCTGTCACTTGTGGAAGATAGTGCATCTCACTTGTACTGATCTGTGAGATGACCCCTCCTTCCACAGACATCTGACACAATGCAAGGAAATTGTCAGATCAGAGGGATCCATTCAAGACCAAAACATTCATCTGACAAGTGGTATGAGATCACAGATCTGGGCCAAAGAACTGACACATGAAAACTCATTACACATCACAGTAGGCTTTATACAATAGTACATGTTTTTTTAGACAGTTCACTAAGGAAGGCTTCATGAAAATGAAATGTAGGTCCAGAATCCTTATTTCTAATGGATAATAAAGTTATTATTTTAATATAATGGAAAGGGTGCATGAATGAAATTTACAGAATGAATTAGGTTTACAAAAAGAGCACAATGTTACTGATAACTTACTTTAACACTTTGAAGCATTGGTTGAAATATATTTTTAATTCAATTATGCAATATAGGTCCAGAAGAAAAGATGATGAACAAATAGATCAAGAGATCATGAAGAACAACTTAATGAGATTCTATGTCCTGCTTGCTATATAGATGTTGGTTAGAAGTAAAAACTGACAGTTTCTACATGTAAATGAAATAAATGTGACTATTGCATTTGTAATAAATCCATTATCGTTTAAGAAGCATTTATCGTGCATTTATATTGCATTTTGCACATCAGAAACCACTAATCTCCCGAGTTTTATGTGTGGCAAACACACACAGAAATACACACACACACAAACATATATATATATATATATATATATATATATATATATATATATATATATATATATATATATATAAATAAGAAAAAAATATATATATATTTATATATATTTTTTATTTATATATTTTTTTTATTTATATATATAGATTCATATTCATTTAGCGTAGGTTTTGTTGTACACTTTTTAATCCTTACCTACTAATCTCCCGAGTTGTACGTGTTGCACACACACACACACATACATATATATATATATATATATATATATATATATATATATATATATATATATATATATATATATATATATATATATATATATATATATATATATATATATAAATGAATAAATATATATATAGGCATATTCATTTAACATAAATATATATAAACAAATAAGATATATATATATATATATATACACACATATATATATATATATACATATTACTTTAGCATAGGTTTAGTTGTACACCTTTTAGTCCTTTTTTACTGGTAAGTGAGATTCCACCTCTAACAAATATGTACATTTTGTAAAGCAAAATGTTTATTCTACTCATTAAGTAAAATCCAGAATCTATCTTTGAAAAATAAGTATAAGTAAAAACGAATAAAACTAAAAATGCATCTTAGTAATGTTCTATAGTTAGTGAGAAACTTTCAATTAGCCCCAAAAGACGAATACTATTATATCAAAGTGCAACTACATGTATTTGACTCTAAAAATCATGTGTTGGAAAAATATATTGAATCATCGCTGTGATTAAGTGTAATACTATAGGAAGGACTTATATTTCCTGATAACATCCAGTAAATTTCCAGGATCAGGATTAAGTCAGGGACTATATATATATCTTATGGTTTAGAATAAAGAATCCCATTACAACAGAGAATAAAGCTATCCCTTTAATTAACTAATTTGTTCACTGACACTATAACTCTAATTAATATTACACGAAATGTATTAAATTAAGTTAAAATATATTTATTAAAAGATTCGCGATTAAAATGTTAAATTCATGAGCACCTAACAGTCTCCTAATGAGGATGACCTCTGACATCTTTAATCAAAAATATTTAATCATGAAGAAGTTTGAATGTACACATTAAACTGTTTGCTTTCATTTTTAATTGTGTGCTTATCCGTATTTATTGAGGGTCAACAGTAAAACTTTGGACTCTATCTTATTTCAGGTACAGTATATAGAATTATTTTAAAACAATTTAAGTAGACTCTGAGGAGAGGTGAGAGACTGTTTTTACCTATAGGATATAGTGCATAGTAAATCAATAAATGATGTGAGTTATTTGAGATGCTTGGTAAATTCCCCTTTTATCTCCAGATTTACAGACTTATTAAATAGCGATTCGGCAAATTGAATAGGGCTCTATATAAGCACATAGAATATTCTTTTTACAGAAGTTTTTATTTAGTGAAGACCTTGCTTTTGGATAGAAGTTCACTAACTAAAGACTTCTGTAAAAAATATGCTCTGTGCTTATAGAGAGCCCTCTTCAATTGGCCGAATAGCAATTGAATGAGGCCCTGGTGTTTTTCATGGATTATATATATGGTTTTGAACATTCCCTTTATTACTTTTTCTCATTACAATTGTTCCAAATGGAGATACACAAAATACTTTTGTAGATGGAGATAGTTATCTAATATATTACAGCAACAGGATACATTTTTACATTTCTTACACAAGATAAATTATAAACACAGAGGGCCCTATACTATTGCCCAAATCACACATTTATACACACTTAAAATCACTCTAAATATTGCTACATATTCAGGAAATATTACTTATTGGCACTAATGGATTCTTAAGTCAATAGAATGCATATAAACATTTATTTAAAAAAACACCCAAAGCCAAATGTATGAGTTCAAGGCATTTGCAAGTACAAAAATGTACAAATTGGGCAAAAGAATAGGGCCCATGGTGTACATTGCAGTATACACTGACAATTCGTTTTTTCTCAACTCAATGCTAAACTGAAATCCAGAGATGGAGAAACTACTATTTCCATACATGTAACTAATTTCAGATCTCTTTATTCCTCACATATTGTAATAAAAACATTTACTAGATGTATTGTATTTTTTTATATTCACTATTTTCGGTATGATGTTTATTTATGTTATTATCATAGAAGCCACAAGGTACAATATTTTTCTATTTGTGGTCTTGTATAATAAAAATCATGCATATGAATATAATTAAGTAATATGCAATTGCTGGATCTTTTTTTCTTTGTGTAAGTTGCACATTTCAAAATCTACCACATAAAAAAAATATCATGAGTTGCCCTATACCTTCCTCACTAATCTTCATCGCCATTCACCAGCTATGTGTATTCACTTCAGAGGTGGATTTAAAAAGTAACTGTTTTAGAGATTTGAGGACCTCATTTTACAAAGGGTTTTTAAGGAATACTCTTAAATGACCACTGTGCTGTATTTACAAGTAAAGCTCATATCTTTGTTTGTTGGGAATATACTATAAAACATAAATGAAAGATGTTTTGTTCTTACTTTTGAATGTGTCAGTTTTCCCTTCAGTTTCCTGCTTTTCAGGTAGAGCTAGTGAATGTATGTACAGCGCTATGGAATATGTCGTGGCATTATAAATAAACTATAATAATAATGGAGGGCCCCAGTGCAAAACACAGGGTGGAAGTCAGGTATAGGAAGCTCTCAAGATGGGGGGCTGTATGTCTGTGAGTGTGTTTCTTTGTGAGTGTTTCTGAGTGAGTGTGTGTCTGTGAGTGAGTGTGTGTCTGTGAGTAAGTCTGTGAGTGAGTGTGTGTGTGTAAGTCTGTGAGTGTGTGTGCGAGTGTGTGTCAGTGAGTGTGTGTCTGTGTGAGTGTGTGTCTGTGTGAGTGTGTGTCTGTGTGAGTGTGTGTCTGTGTGTGTGTCTGTGTGTGTGCTTTTACCACCAGGCTGCACGTGAGTTTGAGGGGGTCAAATGCTGGGGTAGCCCTGGTCAGCAAAATCTCTAGCTACACCACTGGGGCAGGGGAGTCTGTGGTATGGGCGGAGCTCTGACTGTGGTGCTTATTTCGTCCTATCAGGAGGGAGACATCACTGCTTGAAAACTGGAGTAAATAAAGGATGATCAGTCAGACTCTGGTTCAGACTGAGAATGCCCAGTAAAGGTTGCGCGGATATAATGGCTCATTCACTAGGTGGGATCTATGAGGGTCTATTTGCCAACCAAATACATATGATCTTTACTTTTAAATGCATTACAGTGGTCCTTTAAGAGGCTTCAACTATCTGCAGCAATATGTCTCAGTCTATAGAAGTCCTTCAGCAGTAAGCTAAATCTATCTCTATGAGGTCTGAAAATGTGTATATGATTTAGAAAAGAAAAAAAACATGTTATTAGTTATATTTTCTTGCATTCATGATCATCATACAGACCTAGCTTTAACTTTCTTACTCACCTGAAAAAAATGCATTTCATAAGGCACCATTAACATTTGTACAGCATCTGAAATTGACATCATGTGAAGAATGATTTAGATTAATATTCCTTAAGCTATGTTCAGTGAGCTTCATATAAGCAGCCAAGGAAACAGGTGGGAAAAAGAAAGGAAAAATATGAACAAGCATGAGTGCATTAACACATAGTACAAAAGTGTCTAGATCTTACTGTTTATAAGTGTTCACTTCATACTCCAATATAACACAATTCAGTATGACTGTTATACAACATTCAGAAAAGTCATCTCCACAGACCCTCCACCACATTTAAGTGGTTCACGAAGACCCTCAACAATTTTAAACTGGTCTTTAAAAAAAAAATGTTTGATACTGGTTTATATAATGTACTGTATTATTGCACAATTACACATTATTGCACAATTACACATTTAATCTTAGATGCTATTTTTAATTCAGAAGAATAAATTCTGTATCAAGTTTGCAATTTAAATTATTTCATATTGGTGTGATCATTAGTCTGCAATTCCCTATTTTCAACTTCTGATTTTGTTTTTTCTTATTAATAATATTAAACTTGTGAAATAAAATTGTGAAATAAATTAAACTATGCACAACTCCTTTGTACAATTAAAGGACATTGTATAGTTATTTTGAAAAAGAACAATAACATATATAGTTGTTGTAATTGCGAGTTTGACCATATTAATTGGTACTTCATAGAGGTGTTACTTGAA
Organism: Discoglossus pictus; assembly: GCA_027410445.1. Lineage (NCBI taxonomy): Eukaryota > Metazoa > Chordata > Amphibia > Anura > Alytidae > Discoglossus > Discoglossus pictus. The sequence continues at coordinate 172,429,548 of CM050166.1, read as the reverse complement.
GTATACGGATTCAGCAGATTCGTCTCTCTCGCTATTAAGACACTTTACTCTAACGTCTCAGCCCCCCAAAAAAGAAACTTATAGTAATTGAATCACTATATCCTATTTAACATTGAATCTCCACTCCCACATATGCAAGACAAACAACAAACAAATAAAATAAAAAAATAAAAGGTTGGAATTTACTAAGCATTTTCTCACTTGAGATGTTGTGAGGAGGGCTATTTTTCCCAATATGACATAGTGCATGTTGAGTCAGGAGATAATATGAGATGCACCTGAAATACCTAGTAAATTCCCCCCAGAATATTTTAATTTAGGAAAACTATAATGCCCTAGCAAGAACAGTGTGTAATTTTAATTATGCATTGATTATAATAAAATTAATATTTAATAGTTTGTGAAAGTAATGTTCCATTAAGCACAGGATATATAAATATACTTTTGACAACTAATATTGAGTACTAAATTTTTAAATAATTGAATATGAATTGTATAAATTATTAATGTTGAATTAAGACATCTAACTCACTGTGTTAGGGCACTATGGTGGTTCTTTAAACTTTACTTTAGGTCCCTGGACCCTCTCACTCATAAACTAGCTGCTGTTTTCCACTGCAAAAGGGATAGGATGGCTAAGTTAATTACAACTAAATTTAGGCTCAAGGACTCATAGTAAAGGATCTGCAATTCCTAATTTTCTAGCAACATAGCCTTCTCTATGAGTATAAATCAGGGGTGAGCAAATAATTTCCCAAAGGGACCACATGAGAAACTCGGTATGTTGTGGAGGGCAGAACCATAGGCTGAACTTAATTCTGCTCAATATTAATTTTATAGCTTTATTTAATTTTATTTTCTCAGTGCCAGGAGCAGTATCTACAGAATGCTATCCATCCCAGTTAGTCACAACACTGCTGCTCACTTTTACAATTGGCAGTGTTTTTTTGTCCAGGCCACAAATTTGCATCCCACTGTAGGCCACTGTAGCGGGCCGGACAGGGACAGCCAAAGGGCCGGATGTTGCCCGCGCGACGTACAATGCCCAGGTCTGGTATAAATTAATAAGCAACCCCATGCTTAACTATGTTCTATTTCCCCTGTAGGACAAACTGAGACCTTCTCGCCATAGTCATGTTCCTCATTATATTCAGCGGTTTATTGCAAACATTTCCAGTGTAGGACAAGTTGAAGGTGTGTAGGACAAGTTGAAGTACTAAGTACTTTCTCATCGGAGATGAGATGAGAAGGGCTTTTTTTAACCAGTGGAAAAGTGCATAGCAAAATAGAAAGGAATGACATGCGCTGTACATAATATGCTTAGTAAATCCCCTATAGCTTTGCAGTTTGATTGTTTATAAGAATGCATTACTTTATATAGCCAGTTACTCTTTATATTTTTTCATTTCTGGCATAAATCATTTTAGTTATGGTTAAATTATAATTTCTTTCCATTGGAGCCAAACTTGAACCTTCAAGTTTGCACATATGTGTTTTCATTTCAAAATACTTATTTTCATTAATATATTATTGATTATATAGAAGTCATAGATAATACCCCTATACGTATGTTTCGGCAACTCTTGGGCCTCGTCAGTGAGCTATAGTTGAAACGTATGTCTGGGGTTTGCTGTTTGTCCTGTTCAGGGTAGAATTGCCTGGTATTTCGGGGCTGGATCTCTCTTTTGAGTGAAACCAGACTGATATACTACAGGATATTTCTCCCTTTGAAGGGCACAAGTGAGCTAAAAGAGGCTGCTCTATGAGTAGGTGACCAGACCTATAGAGCACACCTACCTAGGTGTTGTTCATTCTCAGTTTGAGCACCTCTGACTTTGTTTTAGCTTTTGAGATTAGCCATAATCTTTTGCTGCTCTTCATGTCTGCCATGATGTAGTTTCCCAAATGAACTAGGAATGAAGGAACCATAATATTTTTAAAGCTTACTTTATTTTTCTCTTTAGTTAACCATTAAATGTATCATCTTTTTATACATTTTACATGTAATGTTATCTGATGGCTAATACAGTACCACCCTTTCTTTACATCTGAATGTACTGGAAATTATATTTTTTTTTATTTCATTATTAAAATGTATCCTCCAATCATTACAATAAAGTGAAATTAAATTGTTTAAAAGTTTCCAAATTCTTTTCAAACCTTGATAAACACGTTCCAAAGAGTACTACGCACACACAAAATGGACATTTATGTCATAATTTGAAAAATGTGTCCAAGTTGTAATTAGAGAAACGGTCTAAGCAGTAACAAGGTTCACCACTCTCTCGAACAGACATGAGACACAAAACAAATATCTTAAAATCTACCTAGGTATCCCAGACAGGATAATATCAGGGCTAGCAACAATTAGCTCTTGACATTCTTTTGCAAACTAGAGGTATGATGTGTCTATGTCTATTGAAATACTAATGTTGTCTCCATTGTTATATAATGTACTTGTAAACTGTATGATATTTTTCATTGGAGTTAATATAGAAATATAAAATATCCATAGCTCCTACAAAGGAAACATAAACAAAACATAAGGGTATAGTTAAATGACCACTGTACTACAAGAGAGAAGGCACTTGCTTGAAACAAGGCACAAACTAACAATATTAGCAACCTGACAGTTTCTGAATATAAAAACACATTTAATGGAAAAATCTGAATTTTTGAAGACTATGAGCCTCATTCAATTGAGGCATTCGGAGATCTGGGCTTTGAAAATGGAGCCCGTAACTTAACTATTCATTTGGTGTCTTTTTGTGGGCCCCAATTGGGTTGCGGGCTCTGGCCTCCGATTCCTTGTGATGGTTAACATCGCAAGTTAAGGCCCCTCAATGCCTTTGATCTTTCACGGCCGCAAGAGTTACGATTGCTAAAACTGCAAAATGCTATTCAATTGCTTCTAGTCCCCCTCGCTAAGCAAGCAAATGGCAAAAGTCGAACCACAAGTTACGGGTACCAAGGAGGGCTCGCAAAGGGCTTAATTACATGTCCGTAGCACTTTAAATGCAAATAAAAGATCCATACTGCATTGTAAACAATGGGGAACACAACGTAAGACATTAGATTTATTTGCACAACAGTCTCAATCCCGCAAATCGGCAATCAAAATTTATTTTTATTTTTCAATTTGGGGTTAGATCGATCTTGGTAATCAATGAGTTAATACATATCAGGCCACCCATATGGAGTAGAACAGTATTGGCATTCATTCTCATTATTTTGTCGCATATCGGACACTGAATCACGAGTTGACATGTCAACTCCATGTTGTATAGCCTTCATGATGATGGGCTCCTTTTCTATTGGCTGTTTCAGCATCGGGAGTGGCGGTCTTGCTTAATTGATCATGTTCATCCTCGCAAATGGTACATACAATGGCATGATTTCCGGATCTCGCTATCATCCCCTAACTTGCAGTCTTGCAGAATTGAAGAGCACCGTAAGTCGCGGATGCTGCGGGCCCGCAGGAGGCCCGCAGACTTACACCCTAAATACAACCACTTGTGGACTTGCAATTGAATGTTTATGAAAAAAGGAATTTTACATGTGTTACATTACTTCCTGAGAGTTGGATAATGAGTGGTGTTTATTATCACACAGTGAGGGGTTGGGGAGCAGGAAACAGGGATAAGTCAAAGGGCTTTGTTAGATAATTGCATCAGACTGAAATTAACACGACACCGCTTCTCCACAAGCCCAAAAACAAGACGTTTGCATCAATGGATGTAACCACAGCGCTCTAGAAATGCAAATACTCCTCTCACACACAACTTCAACCAATGTACCATAGCTCCTCCAAGGACCAGCAGAGGCTTTTGAAATTTTCTAATTAAAAAATTACATTTTTCCCGGCTCTGTTATGCACATAGTTAGACTCCGATTTTTTCAGTGTATATATATTTTTCAATGTACAGTGCTCTCCTGGTATATAGTAACATAGGCAGTTATTCAATTTAGTGAGACTCAGCTTCACATTGAACCTGATAAATCAAAATTTGTCTTATTATACAGTTTTATTTATCCAGAGCTAGAGTACCTGTTCGCTTATAAATGTCTATGAATATTCTTTCCCAGATAATTGTTGGTCTAGGAGAACCAGATCAGTATTGTTATGAAAATGAGACAAACAGCCTGCTTTTCTCTTTTCTATTTTAAATCTATTACCCTAAACAGTTGCCTTTATCTGAAAATCTTATTTTTCCTGGTGTGTGTATAATTAATCACTTTCTATCAATACCGCAAAATCACTAAAACTGATTAACCAATATTTCTTTACAGACTGTGGGACATTTTCTGAAAAGATCTGTAATACAGCTTGGAAACATGGATACATAACCCTCTTAAACTTGAAGGGCAATAATATCCGAGTCACAAGATGAGTTTCAATTGAGTTATGAAGAAAGACTAACCAAATTAAACTTATTTTCTCTAGAAAAAAGGCGTCTAAGAGGAGATATGATTACCTTATATAAATACATCCAGGGTCAGTATAAAGATTTGTTAGGGGAGCTTTTTGTGCCAAGAGGTTTTCAACTAGCAAGAGGACATCCCGTGAGGTTAGAAGTAAAAAGATTCCACCTCAAAGAAAGAAAAGGGTTCTTCACAGTAAGGGTGGTTAATCTGTGGAATTCTCTACCAGAGGAGGTGGTGACAGCGGATTCGATAGATAACTTTAAAAGGGGACTAGATTTATTTCTAATTAAAATGGGTATTCAGGGTTATCATGCATAATTAGAGAGACAGTATTGATCCAAATTTTTTACATTTCCCTTTGAGACAATTGGCTAAGTCTTGCTTGTGTTTTTTGTTTTTTTTCTATTTGCCTTCCTCTGGACTAATTAATAATAAAAAAAAAAAAACATTAAATAATTGATTAATAATTAATTAAAAAATAATGAATTAATAGTTAATCCGCATATTGCAGATCAGAGGAGATCTAAAAAGGTTGAACTTGATGGACTGAGAGTCTTTTTTCAACCTTAAATACTATGGGCCTCATTCAATTGCGATTTGGTCAATTGAATAGGGCTCTATATAAGCACATAGCATATTTTTTTTACAAAAGTTTTTAGTCAGTGAACTTCTATCCAAAAGCAAGGTCTTCACTAACTAAAAACTTTTGTAAAAAAAATATGCTTTGTGCTTATATAGAGCCCTATTCAATTGGCCAAATCACAATTGAATGAGGCCCTATGTAACTATGTAACTATATGTACCCAACTGTGTATGTAATGCGTTAGGTGCACACTTGCAGATATTCATTACGGTTTAAAACGCTAGTGTTTAAGGAATATACTATATCATTTTTGGATCTATCCTGTTATGGAGTCGGGACAGGTCAGATGCTGCAGTACAGCCTCCAACCTCTAGATGTCGCTGCCAATATTTTGCAGTGCTGCCGATATGTGAGAGAAGTTCTAAGTGTATAAAGTTAGCCTAATCCTTGAACTAACCCTAACCCTCACTCTAACCCCAACCCTCACTCTAACAGTTTACATAAGCATTGACTTATGATATGGCACCGGAATACTGGCAGCGCCATTTGGCGGATGCTCACCGCCACTGCTGCTGCCTTGTGCCGCGCTACCATAAGAGGATAGGACCTCATTTTTATACTATGTTCCAGGTAAAAAAATAAGTATCACTGGTTATTTCACCAAAGACTCCATTGATATCTACAGAGAAATGAAACAATCAGTGATACAATTTTTTTGCTTGTAATAGAATGGCAGATAATGAAAAGCTAGCACTGTAACTAGTCGAATGGCATTCAGGAAGTGCTGTCAGTGAAGGAGTTAATGTGTCGGTCACTGTTATGGGAGTACAGTGATGATGGGTTGATGGGCCAGCAGGTGGAGCTGGCTGCTCAGTGAGGCAAGGTAGATTTGTGCCTAAGAATGTAAGTCTTCAGACTGGTTCTGCAACCATTGTTGCCAAAGTGATTGATGCTTGTTTCCCTGCATGTCTAGGAGATCCAAGCCCTTTTGTCATCAGTGTAAGCAATGTTGCTCTTTCCTCCTCAGCACCTGGGCCCAGGCTCTTGAAGGCTTGAAGTAACAGAGTGTAACTTTATCTCCTTGCCTGTGCTTAGTGTCATAGCTGTATGGCAAGGTGTTGGTGTGAACACGTGACCAGTGCTAACAATCAGCTGATAAACTCCATTAATCAAAATGTCTCTTTTCCAAAACGAGGCACTCAATACATTGTTCACAATTTTATTTTAATTTAATATATTTAGTTTAATTTAACAAATTGTTGTCTAGATTCGATAAACGGGAGCACTAAGACTTATAGCTTAGAAGACAGAAGGGAGAGGGCAAATATGACAAAAATGTTCAAATCTATCATTGGATTTAACAAAATTTAGAAGGCAACAATCTTCCAGAAAATGAGGAATGCAAGAAGAAGAGGTTATGATTTACAGTTGGAGGGTGGCATAATTTGGAGAAATGTGCAACAATACTATTTTATAGAAAAGTGGAAATGGTAGGTGAAAACAAAATAAAGCAATTTAAGAATGCCTAAGATAAGCATAATGACATCCTAATTATTAATGAAGGCACATATTTAGAGTAGATAGAATGGGCAGAGTAGCCGGGTGTTTTGGTAATCTGGTGTCAATCCTGTTTCTACAGGGAATACATTACTTACATTTGTCTTCTGGAACTAGAACTATTGGGTAAAATAAATATTTGTTGTAGAAAAATTACATTGAAAGCAAGTGTATAATGATTTATCAGTGTGCTGTTTTTATGACTTTAGGAGACTATAGCAAAACAAAATTCTCTAGTTAGTGTATATGCTTGATCTTGAGAAAAGGTAAAGATGGCTCAAGAATGGCGTGAAAAGCAGCAGATGTGTTATAAATATATGACAAACAGCACTTGCCTACTTTAGGAAATTGAGAATGCTGTACAAAATAGGCAGGTACAGTTTATCTACCATAAGTGCTCCTTGAATTCCTAGTATATACTAACATATACCATATACAGTCAGGTCCATAAATATTGGGACATCGACATAATTCTAATCTTTTTGGCTCTATACACCACCACAATGGATTTGAAATGAAACGGACAAGATGTGCTTTAACTGCAGACTTTCAGCTTTAATTTGAGGGTATTTACATCCAAATCAGGTGAATGGTGTAGGAATTACAACAGTTTGTATATGTGCCTCCCACTTTTTAAGGGACCAAAAGTAATGGGACAATTGGCTGCTCAGCTGTTCCATGGCCAGGTGTGTGTTATTCCCTCATTATCCCATTTACAAGGAGCAGATAAAAGGTCCAGAGTTAATTTCAAGTGTGCTATTTGCATTTAGAATCTGTTGCTGTCAACCCTCAATATGAGATCCAAAGAGCTGTCACTATCAGTGAAGCAAGCCATCATTTGGCTGAAAAAACAAAACAAACCCATCAGAGAGATAGCAAAAACATTAGGTGTGACCAAATCAACTGTTTGGAACATCCTTAAAAAGAAAGAACGCACCGGTGAGCTCAGCAACACCAATATAATGGAGGGCAGAGGAATCCATTCACTCAATGCCCCTCACAAAGATCCCTTCCCATAACAGCTCCCCTACCTAAGACCCTTTTCCCAAAACAGCACCCCTCACAAAGACCATTTCCCATTGTTGCTTCCCTTCCCTACTGTGCAGACCCATCCCACCTGTACTTTGTTGTCACTTTGCATGCCCTTGCTCTCTTACCTTCTTACCTGATACACATCCCCAGCATGTTGAACTGCTACTCACTGCCACCTCTTGCAGCTTCAGTAGAAATACTTTATTTTAAACATACCAATTTACGGCTGGGGGTAGCAAAGAAGGCCCAGGGGAGCCATGGTGGGTTGGGCTAGGGTCGGAGGCCCTAAGGGGACCCCTACACTACAAAAAAATTATGAAATGCAAAAAAAATCCACTAGTAGCTCCACCCCTTGTTAGAGGGTTGCTTTCATATTATACTCTAGCCCACATCCAGCATTTTCCCTCTTGTAACAAATTGAAAATCTACAATTATAATGATGGTGAAGTGTCTGATCTCTACATGTACTGTAGATTCAATAGTTGTCTTATATAGTTTATAGCTGTTCTTTGTTTGTTCTATCCTATAAACTCTATACAATTATAAAAAAAAACATGCAGAACAATCAACTGCATATGAGCCTTGTAAGTACCACACTGCAGCCTGGTGTTCTATCCTCTATGCTATCTGAGCTAATGACTCATACTCAGACATCATACTCAGACAGCAACTAGTCCCAGGACTCTGCATACCAGGTTCCAATGACTCTGCGTGGGCATCTTTATTAATATATATAGAGCTGAGGGAGAGATGCAATGACATTTCAACGCCAAACTAAAATGATGATAACTTAATCAGTTCAGCAGTAATTTTAAAATAATTCTTTCCTACGCCTTTCAGCCCTCTGTAAAATGGTAAAGAACACAGCTTTAATGACCCCTTAATTTATTTGAGACTAATAGTTCACTATCATACTGTACATCCCCATGACATGAATATTATGTACATTTGCCAATTCGCTTTGGTTGTATTAGTTGATCAGCTTAAAACTTATTTGTAGAAGAATTTGTTTTAGAGGCTATGCTACTTATCTTTTAAGGATTTCTCAGTTGGCCCTCTCAAGATATCACCCGCTACAACTAAATTCCATTTGTCCAGGAAGGTAATGTCATCCATAATTAATACACTCTATGATTTTAATGCTTTCCATTCTGATTTTTGAGCAACAGTAATACAAATAATCCCATGATGCTGGTCTCTTTAAGAGACACTGACAAATGTTCAATGAATAAAATATTTTATTAGCACAGGTCATGATAAACAACAATTAATTAAAAAAAAGTTGTCAATTTACTTTGAAAATAGTATGTTTATGAATAGAGTAGTTTATTTGCCTTTGCACACGTATAAAGGTTCACATTTGTGGCAAAATGTAATAAAACCTTTCCCATAGAGAAACATAGAAAAGTTGAATTACCTCTAGAAAGAGAAAATACAAAGGGATGGATCACTAAGACATCATCATATCAGTTGTACGAGTTGCAGAGGACTGTAATGTCAGGCCTAGTGAATTTTCATGATAATAATTAAACACTCTCCAAGGTTTTCAGACACTTGTGATAAATCTGGATGTTTTGCAATGGGTGTATTCTACTTTTATTGGTAAATTGCATCTTTTAAAATATCAAACGGAAAAGTAGTTGTCATTACCGGTACCATGAAAATACGTTTTTAATGGAAGATTTTCCAAGCACCTTATTTTGCTATGTGTAAATTTCACATCCTAAACATCAATGTGGGTCCAAGGAGCCTGCTGCTATGTGCAAACTGTAACATAGGGGAACTCTATATCCCAGATAGCTTGTTTTTAAATGTAAGAGGAACATTGTCAGAGTAAAATTTATGGAACTGCATCAAGCAGATGAGCTAAATAAATGTTTTCAAGAATTACACTTAAAGGTATATGCAAGTGAGCTGGGTTATGAATGCATCTGATATACGGGAATTAGTAGTGTATGATTACATTTATGTGAATGCGCTATGTTTTTTTAGCTTTGCATTTAAAAAAAAAACATGTTGCAGGTGAAGTTTACACCCCCTGGATTGAGCTAGGCTCTTGAGAGGGTTCATTTTTGTAAAAGTGTACCCTGTCCATGTGAGCAAGCTCAGCTTTGCAGCCAATCAGCAATGCTGTATGCAACCAGTTAGATGAGACTGCTACACTAGGGGCCTCATTCAGTTGCTACTTTTTGGCATAAGTAGCTGCAAGGGGAGGTCACAAGCTACATAACTATTCAATGTGCTTACGTTTGCGGCCTCCAATCGGGTTACAATCCTCAAGCTGCGATGCCTTGTGATTAGTTTAATCGCAGCTTACTTCCATCAAAGCCTTTGATCTTCACCAAGATATCCCTATTCGCTATTCAATTGCTATGATCACCCTGCCCTTCCGTCAAGCCTGTAAATCGCTAATATCGAACCACCGCTTACTTACACAAAAGAGGTCCCGCAATGGTCTTACTTACAAAACGTAGCACTAATTAAACACATAAAAAAGCCATCCTGTACTTTTATTAGAAGTGAAAGTGATTTTAGGCCTTAGAATTAATAGTACAACATCCCCATACTTTCAAATCGGCACATAAAAATAATTTCTTTCATTTTCAATTTTCGTGTTCTATCCATCATGCAAGTCACATGGGCTTGGAGCTTGAAGTGCAACGTCAGACCCGCAACAGCTGCGGGATTAGCCTCTGTCAAGTCCGTAAATGACTAAACCTACAGGTTACTTGGGCCACAGTGGTTTCGCAAAGGCCTTACTTACAAATTGTAGCACTAATTAAGCAAATAAAAAAGCCATCCTGTACTTTTATTAAAAGTGAAAGTGATGTTTGGTCTTAGAATTAATAGCACAACATTCTCAAGGTCGAAAATCGGCCCCAAAAAAACTTTATTTCATGTTCAATTTCGTGTTACAACCATCATGTAAAGTGAGTTTGTGGCCTTCAACCTCCAAGCCAATATTGGTTGGAACAATGTTTTACTGGCTTGGTGGTCATTCAAGCCCGTAGGACTTTGGACAGAAATTAAATCTGAAATGAAATATTTGATTTTGGCGATGTGCAAGCTTGAGAATGTTTTGCTATTAATCCTCATGCCCCCCATTGTTTTCCCCACCATTTACAGTGTTTTACAGAGCTGGATTGAATATATATTTGCATTTATATTTAGCTGAGTTTGTGGGCTTGAAACACGATTTACGGGCTTGCAATTTACCTATATGGTATTGCTGGTTAAGTACTGTTGTGAATGTCTTCCTGAGCAAGGAATTATAATGGGACAGATTCACTAAGCTGCACAAGGGTCACAAAGTCTGTTCTTTTAAAAATGTCCCCATAGGGAACATACATTACAGCATTTGGTGAATTGCTTTGCAGCTCTGGCAAAGCTTAGTGAATCTATGAAATTGATTATAGCATTCATAAAATCTGAACAAAATAACATTTATTAGATATACATATTATTGCATTTAATGTTTGCATAAGTTCCCCTTTAAACTAGGGCCCCTATTCAATTGAGCAATTGTTGGTTACTGGAGCCCATAATGGAGCCTGTAAACAAATTTGCTATTCAAATGGCCTCTTTCAGCTACCCGCAAACTATTTGCGGATTACAGGCTGAAAATCTCAGGGGTTGTTAAAATCGTAACTCCTACCCAGCTAAGCCTTTGATGTTTCAAGCCCGTAAATGTTACAATCGCAAATCACTATTCAATTGCTACAACAAGCCCGCAAATGATTTCCCACCCGTAAATGACAAATGTATAAGAAAATCCTACGGGTACCAGATAGGACTCACAAGGTGGTTAAATACCTGATCGTAACACTGTAAATGCAAATAAAAAATCAATACTGCATTTTAAAAGACGGGGAAAGTGATGAAAGACATTAGAATTAATGGCACAACAATCTCAAGCTCGCAAATCTGCAATAAAACATTTTTTTTTTTACATTTCATTTTTGTGTTATATTAATCTCTGTAATAAAGGAGTAAATACATATCAGGCCACCCACATGGACTATTACTGTATTGCCATTTATTTTAATTATTTTGTACATTGCCGGATTGACCAGTCTGATCTCATATCAGACTTCTAAACACTAATTGATTGATGTGTAACCTCCATGTTTTACTGACGTCATGATGACGGTCTCATTTACTATTGGCTGTTTCTAAATCGGTAGTCACAGCCTTGCTTAACTGATCATGATCATGCTCTGAAATGCTACTTACAGGTGCATGGTTTACAGTTTAGGCTTTTGGCCAGGTAGCTGCGGGCTTGTTCAATTGAACTGCCTGCAATTGAATGGAGGCCTAGGCCTAGTTCTGCCCAACTCCAGTCCTTCATTGCCTGCATCACATTGAATTTCCATTGTATCTTGTTTGAGTCCAGATCAGTTCATCAGTAATTTTATGAATTTTATTATCTATGCTCACAGAACAATATTCTGAAACGAAGGGCTGATTTAAGCTCTCAAGGACTTCAGTAGGATAAGCTTGGGGTAAACTGTTTCCATGTTATACAGAAATATACAAGCTTCAAATTATGGTTGTAATATACTTCAGTGCCACAAGATGGTGCTTAATCCTGACATTAGAATGGTCAGAAGCAAGTAAACAATATAATATTTTATGCTAAAGAGGGAACATGCAACAATTGCACATGTGTATATATATATATATATATATATATATATATATATATATATATATATATATATATATGTATATATATATTTATATATATATGTATATGTATATATATATATATATATATATATATATATATATGTATATGTATATATATATATATATACATATGTATATGTATATATATATGTATATATATATATGTATATGTATATATATATATGTATATATATATATACATATACATATATATATGTATATATATATATGTATATGTATATATATATATATATATATATATATATATGTATATATATATATATATATATATATATATATATATATATATATATATAGATGTGTGTATATATATATGTATATATATATATATATATATATATATATATATATATATATATATACTGGGTTCCCTGGCGGTCCAGTGGTTATGATTCAGTGTGCTGTATGCTGTCGCCCATCAGAGAAGGAACTGGCAACCTACTTAAGTATCTCTGCCATGAATACCAAGTGGATCAGCATAGTGTGTTGTGGTCCATGAGGTCACAGAGAGTCGGACACAACTGAGTGACACACACACACATATATATATATTTAGGGAAATAATATACAATGAATAAACACTTAGCGGTACTGTGTTCCCTTTCACTACATCATATTTATTTTGAATAAACGGTGCCAGTTTTTAAGAGTTATCACTTTGTGCTACACAAACTCAAGTTTTAGTAGCAAGAAAGAAACACATGATGTGAGGTGGATATTCCAACAATATACTATAGAGTTAGTAGTTGTCACATTGACCCCAAATAATGTAATGTGCCTTAAGCTTAATGTCTTGGGGACTGATCTATAATGGTTCATATAGCCCCCTCCCCCCATAGCCTCTTGTTTAAAGTGTGTAAGTCCCACCAAGTACTGCAGGTCAGGAGTGGATTTTATTGCATTAGGAGCAGCTGAAGAGCAGTGCACATGTGATTGCCCCATAATTGCACTCTCCCTGCAGAGATTACCAGCACCCACAGAGTGAGCACAATGAGTGTGAGTCCAAAATATAATGAATTCATTTTATGGAACCTCTTATTTCTATTAGTATTCATAGGCCATACAGCAATTATTAATCTGTTTTAGTGTGTCTATAAGAATGCGCACCATACATTAGGTGTCTTAAATGTGGCTCTTATATGTATCTTATGACATCCTGCAATCAAGCAGCTCCTACAGCAGAAACCGTAGTGTATGTTTCAATACAATACATGATGTTTAAAGGAGATTAAGTACACCGTGCACTGAGTACTGCAAATTATTAACAACATGCTGAAACTCTGGCATTTTTGGTTGTGAATAGAAAAAAACATTGTATTTTGATATAGTTTGATATACATGCTTAAACACTTTAATATGGATTATGTTGCATAAACTGTCTACTATTCTAGTTAGCAGACATTCGTTGCCTTTTTGTGTTCGAATTGCTTTAAATGACCTTTTGTAATTTGAGAAAAATGTCATGTTTGTGAAGTATGTAGCAGCGATATAAACCATGAGCCTAAATCTACTTTTAGAGAAAAAAAAATTAAATTTAGGAAACTCTGCTTTGTGTTTTAGGGGCTTCCCACTTGAACAGCTGGTTGGTCTTTAGTCTAATGTGGGGAGTTACCCTGGTAGGACTTGCTTTGATATTTAGTTCTATTGGAAAGTGTACATGCAATGTGGCAGTTTTTCAACAGAACTGAATAGAGATATAATCTGAATCCACAGTTCCTCGCGATCCTTTAACGTGTTTAATTATGATAGAAACAAAGGCAAAAGGTATGTTGCCTTTAACGCAAAAGTGAATACAATAGTTATAAATGAAAGGCTGTATTTATTTATTTTAAAGGTCCTAAAACATTTTCGTGCATTATCATTTCAAACTTTTTATAAGAGCTATAAATCTGACACTTCAATGGCTTTAATGATGGGACAAAATGACCAGTTGCCTAGTTGATACTGTCCACATTCTCAGGTCATGCAGACACAAATCCTTGCTGCTGTGATTGGCTAAATACTGCCCTGATATTATTTCCTCCTCTACAGCTTATTGTCTTCACCCTTATTCACTGCTCTGGAATTCTTCATGTATTTTGTTCCATATTTTTTCCTATCTTGCTTGCCACATACCGTAAATACTTAATTTTTTTTATTTATTTTTTTACTAATGACTAATTTCAAATACCCCCTTACCGCCAAGCATTCCTTCCTATCATGCTGTTTTTCTAAATTTTTCCCTTTGTCCACTTTTTTTTCTTCCTTTCTCCATTTTCCCTCATCATCTTATCCCAAAGTAGTTAAAATCCAATATCGTCTTTTCCCTTCTACCCCCACTAACATATTTCCCCACCTTCACTGCAGTCCGATTGAGGGATGACTATTCTTCTGTTTAAGTCCACTGAAATGGACACCACAGAGATTCAAAATATGGTATTCTATAATATATTTAAAAACTTTATTAAATCAAATTGATGTTAATTATGTTATAATAAACTTTCAATTTAATTTTGTAGATTTTACATAGTTACATAGGGCCTCATTCTATTAGCGGCCGCAACCGTTGCGGGCCGCAAGCTATTCGGCTATTCTATTCCCTTACGGCCGGGGACTCCGGCAGGCTTGCGGCCGGTGCCTTGCTATCTCTTGCGGCCGCTCGCGCCAGAGGAAAGCCTTTGATCTAAAACGTCCGCAAGAGTTTCGGCCGTAAGAAATTCCTATTTGCAATACAATTGCTCCGGGAAACCTCTCTGCAAGGCTAAAAACTAACCGCAGCTTACTTGCAGGAAAGAGGTCCCGCTAGCACCAAGTAAGCACATAAAATAGCTCAAATAAAGCCATCCTGCACTTTGAGAAGACTATAAAGGGATTTTAGGTGTTAGAAAAAATAGCACATAATTATCCTATACTCAAATCCGTAAAATATTTTATTTTTAATTTCCGTAAAATATCCATGTAAAAAGTCCAGAGTGCTTGGAGCACTTCAGACCCGCCCACGCCGCAGCCGGAAAATAAACAGTTAATTTGAACTCGGGTTTGGGCTGATGTGCAAGCTTGAGAGTGGGTTACTATTAATCCTCATGTCCCCCAATATGACCCCTAGCATTTACAGAGCTGTACAGTGCAGGCTTGAATTTAGTTTTGCGTTTTTAGATTTCTGAGATTACGGCCGGTTCCAAGATATGCGGCCGGCAGTAAGGGGAGATCCTTGCGGGGCCGTATAATAGAATCGCGAGTTAACAGAACCCCCGCAAGGAATCGTAGCCTTACGGCCGATTTACGGCCGGTAATAGAATGAGGCCCATAGTAATTTAGGTTGAAAAAAGACTTTAGTCCATCAAGTTAAATCTTTTTAGAGCTCTCTCACCTGCAATACTCAGATTTATTGTCAATTGAACCAGAGGAAGGCAAACAGAAAAAAAAAAACAGAGAAACTTTGCCAATTGTCTCAACAGGTAAAAAAATATAAAATTCCTTCCTGGCCCCAGATACTGGCGATCGGATTCATCCCTGGATCAACAATCCCTCTTTATTTATCCAGGATAGCCGTTAATGCCCTTTTTTATTTAAAAATATATCCAATCCCTTTTTAAAGTTATCTATTGAATTTGCTGTCACCACCTCCTTTGGTAGAGAATTCCACAGATTAACCACTCTTACTGTGAAGAACCCTTTTCTTTCTTTAAGGTGGAATCTTTTTACTTCTTATATGAAAGGATGTCCCCATGTCAGTTGAAAACCTCTTGGCACAAAAAGTTCCCTTGACAAAGCCTTGAATTGCCCCTGGATGTACTTATATAATGTAATCGTATCCCCTCTTAGACGCCTTTTGTTTCTAGAGTAAATACGTTTAATTTGGTTAGTCTTTCTTAGCCCTCCCTTCCCTTTATTAGTTTTGTTGCCCTTCTCTGTACCTCTTCCAGCTCTAAAATGTCCTTTTTATGTAGGGTTGCCCAAAATTGTACTCCATATCCCAAATGAGG